>OZ010787.1:479428242-480628242 GCA_963932465.1 Maratus speciosus
AATCTGTTTTTTAAAATGGCGGTGCGAATAGAGTAGAAAAATAGTCGCCTATGGCAGCCCTGCCTCTCCAACAACATCGACGACGGCCCGCCGCGGCTTTTGGAGTGATGCTATGCCCGAGTATTGTACTTGGCCGTAGACTGGCTACTGGCATAGCACTGTCAACATACCTTTTCAAATATTAGGCAGAATAACATTCCATCAGAGTATAGAGGAGGTCGGAACATCTCTCTTAAACAGATTTTATTTATTAGAGGAAGATAGCCAATATTTTTGGGGTAGTAGTGCAGACTCGTGTTACACCAGGCCACTTCTTATGGACAAGAGTGCGACTAATAAAAGGACAGAGATACGTTGATAACTTACAATTGTGTTACACTTCATAGCACGTCATTGTGAGGCCATTTTACAGCAGGATAATGCTCGGATGCCAAAGAATATCTAAGATCTGGAACAAATAAAAATTTATCCCAGAATGACCTTAGAAATCTGTTATTTTTTGTTTCGTCAAATGCATCGCAGCTATAGTGAAATTTGCTAGAGCGGTCGTCTACATGCTGAAATTGTATCAAATGTTAACATTTTTAATATTGACACCTAATTTTGGTATTATACTTGGATCTTCCGATAAATTTTACTTTCGGATACAAACGGGAAATCATTCAATAAAGTAGTTTAGAAATTATGCAGATTTAAAGTTTGAATTCCTAATGTTATATTCATTTTTAATCGTTGCAAAACAGATTGCAATGCGGGTAGTTTTTTTAAGCATAAATAAAAAAATATTTAGCGAAATGAGCTGCAATTTTAGATTAGCATATTTGAACCTTCTAAAAATCGATACCTGTTTAAAAATTCATACTTTATAATACCTATTCTATTTTTTTTAAAATAAGTTTCGAAATACATATTTTTTCGAAATCCAAATAGAAGAATCCGAATATGATATCAAAATCAGGTGACAGTATTGAAATTTTTCAATTTTGTAGAATTTCTTTGTGTAGACGACCCTTTAAGCGAAATTTAAGTGTAGCATTAATTAGTGGCGTTAGTTCTAATTGATTGATATTAGCAGGGGTCTGTGCAGACTTTTCTCACAGGGTCCTGTTTTTGTGAAATTGTGAAGTTTTTTTTATTTTTGTGAAAATTCTAGTCATAATTTTGTGAATTTTAAATTATTGATGTCTTCATATTCTATCATTCATATATAAAAAGCTAAGTAATATGCTTTTTGGTGAGTTAAACTGCTTACTTGCAGGCCAGATTTTATTTTTAAATGACTAAATTTGTGAAAAGTTCAATTTGAAGGTGAAAGAAATTCTGTGAAAGGACTATTTAAGAGACAAATAATTTTGTGAAGGGTCCTGTTTTGGGATAAAATGTTTTGTGAAGGGTCCTGTTTTGGGATAAAATGTTTTGTGAAGGGTCCTGTTTGGGGATAAAAAATTTTGTGAAGGGTCCTTTAAAGGACCTAAAATTTCCCTAAACATATCCCTGATTAGTGACATTTTTATACGCTGATTTCCGGCTGAGTTACTACGGAGGAATTCTCTCTCTCTCTCTTTCTCACACAACTGTACAATCCAATTTGCCATTATTTATGTGCTTATCTAAAAAGAAAAACCTTTAATGTCACGTGAATACATTTGAAATAAAAATCAATTTTAGACTATGCATTTTTTTAGTCTGATGATGGGATTTGTCTTATTTAACATAACAAAAGTATTTCCAAAAGTATGTTAATATCGCCATTATTATGAAGGTTTATATTTTTAATAAGAAAAAATTTCTATGCATTTCTAATAATTAAATTTATATATTTTTAATTTTTTTTCTATGCAAAAAATGTTTCAAAATAAATTTTTGTAGTTTGATAAATTGGCTAGATTAGTAACTGGATTAGTAATTACTGGAGCTAGAATAAATTTCTAGTTTCCAAATTTACCAATTTGTTTATAGCCAGTTTGAGCAACACAAAACTTAATCATTAATTTAATATATATTTTTTTCTGTATCTGTAGAACACGCAGCCAACGAAAGAAACAAGCAGTGATACTTCCGTCCCCTCTTGACTGTCATGTGATAAAGATAGTCTGTTTTTCCACCAATTTTCGAGCCGAAGGTAGGCTTAAAAAAAAAAAAAAAAAAAAAAAAAAAAAACCCAGCCTGAGATCGTTAGAGTACTGCGGCTCGTCTCTTTGACTGCCTGCGTGTAGAGCACTTTGATTTTTCTAGGCTTTATTAAAGCTTCAGAGATAGCGTGTTTTTGTGCAGTAAATCCCTGGTGTCACCTAAAACTTTGAAACAAGCAGGTGAAACTTTACTTCCAGTCTTTAACTTAAATTAATCATTGAGGATTTTCAGAACGTTCATTTTAGAGATACGTGAATTAATCATTGAAGATTTTCAGAACCTTCATTTTAGAGATACATAATTTTTATTTTTAGATCATTCTCCTAGAAACGTACATTTTAAGTGCTAAATTTTTTTGAAAAAAAAAAATTCGAATAGCTTTGAATTTTTCTAACGCCATGTCAGCATCAGAGGTCGGAAGAAATAATTTATTAAATCTGCATTTTTACATTATGTAGATGCTATGTTCGTAACCACAATGTCCACAGACCTGAAATTTCTTTTCAAAATTATTTATAATATTGAACTGATCCTTGCTCAATTAAGTTTTGTGAAATTAATATTACATTTTCGATTGAATTTTACTATTTTATAATCTTTACCTGTTTTTATCTCGTCGATGGAACTGGTGTACTGAAAAAAATTCTGCCACTGGCATCTAGAAAATTGTACCTCTAGAAAAAATAGTTTCATGTCATCCCTATATATATTCTAGTTCCCTTTGCTAGTAGAGAGTTCTGACGCTAGATACCTCTATTAAAATTCAAGGGAGTTTTCCTATACTATCGTGGTCAAACTTACTTAAAAATCTCTACAAATATGCGCGAACACAAGAAGTGAGTTTTAGTAACTATAATTCTAGTTTATGAATTAATTCTAGAAATCAAGTGATAATTTCCGGCAATTCAAACTATTCATAATATAATGTATCGTTTCATCACACAGAAAACTATAGATTAGAAATTCTCGATCATTTCGTCTATTCAGTTTATTTGTTTACCATTCGCACAACACGGAAATCTATATTTTTAGTTTAGGGATCTAGAAAATGATAACTATTTGTTCTAGATGAAGGCGGTATATATATTTTTGTGATATTTATGTTCATGATTTTCTTTTTATAATTATTTAAAGAAAAACAAATATTTTGCAACTACGTTTGAAATTATTAACAGACTTCTTTTTCATACTATGTATTTTTTTGCTTCCACCTGATGCGCTATTTAGCAGCTATTAACTTCCTGTTTAAGGTCAGGAATAATTTTTTGTGAGAGTTTATCAAATAAAACGATAAATACAGGCATGAAAGAGTTAATCCTAAAGGAGGAATTCCACCTTTTTAAAAGCAAATTTGGACATTCTCTGAATTGATGCAAAAGTGCAAAGAAAATATTATAAGCATATTTGGGGGGGGGGGTGGAGGGGAGCGTGTAGAAAGCTTAAAAATTAGATATTTTGTCCACTCAAATCCTTGGAGTTTGTTTCTGAATTGTTGTATTATCAAATCAAAGGCAAACTCTTATTATAAGCATCTGAAAGTCATGTAAATTAAGTTATTTAACTAGGGAAAGGAAGTTTCCATAAGGTTCTTTTGGAATAGAATATTTTATTCTATTTATAAAACACTTCTGGGTAATTTCAGTGATGCATTTTTGGAAATTTATTTCTGGAGTAAAGATGAATTTGGCGTGCATATATTTAGCATAAAGATTTTTTTCTTTTAAGTAAAGTCTTAAACATTCAAATCATTCAAAATAATACATTTATTTTGAAAAATTAATCTCTGTTACTTCGCATAAGTTCATCAGATACATTTGGATGGATTTATACTTTTAGCAAACTGTTTCCAATTTTCTTTTTGGATTTAATGAATTTATACATTTATTGTTATTTATTTTTTCTCTTTTAATACTTTCTAAGTTACAAAAAAAAAAAAAAAAAAAAAAAAAAAAAAAAAAAAAATCATATGTACAGTTAGAATTCATTTTATTGTATGAATAACTGTTGAAATGCATCTAAATTGTAAACATTAAATTTGAAAATGAATTTGAGATTAGTTTTCAAATGCACTAAATTAAAATAAATAATATATCATGCAAGAAAAAAGTTTTAAAAGAACTTTATAGGCCCTGTAAGTGATACAAACTAGGAGTATCACAGTTCACGGACATGATTTGTAAGACTCGGTGGATACATTATTTTCATAAAAAATAATATTTTTAATTATTTACATGATTTTAAATACACATCGTATTTCTTTTATAACACATTTTCAATTGAAATTACTTTTTAAATAAATATTCTGTTACATATTTTTGTATTGTCCTACAGCGTTTTCATGGGTCCTTGAATTTGGGTATCACTATTTCCTATTGTAATCTACCTTTATATAATCGCAGAATTTGTGTCATTGAATAAGGCGAATATTAATATTCGGAAATAGTAGTTCTCAAATTAAAGGGAAGCTTGTTCTAAGAGCGTGACCCTTTTACATTTTTTATTACTAAGAAAATAAAAAAGTCCTTAAAAAGCTATTTTATAATCGTAATTTGAAAAAAAATCGGCACACTCATTTAATAAATATTAAGGGTCTAGAAAACTTCAGTAGAAGGAATTATATGGTACAAAAAATGAGTTTGTTTTTCACGTAAGTAATTTTACAATGGAAGTTGACAAAAGTGAAAGAGAAAGGATAATTACTCAAAGGAACGTAATATATGAAAGTCTATCTTAAAAATATCTTTAAGTGATATTAAAATGAAATAATAAAAGCAAAATAATCTAAAATCATCTCAAAATCTCATTTATTAAAATGAGAGAGAGGGAAAGAAAATTCGGACCCCATAAATTCAATATACACTTGATGATTAAAGTGATATATTTCACGATCTTGGAGGCGTTAGAAAGGCATAAAGGAATTTAAATGATGGTATTTCGTTGTAGTAGAGTTTTAAGGTAATTAAAATAGGTCGCTTACAATGATGGCAAATACTACAACTACTGTGATGACAACAGCAATATCTAGTTATAGCCATTGTTTAAGTAATATGCATATGAAAGGAATTTAATAACTGAATTTTATTTATTTATCTATTTATTTTTATTTTACTATAGTTAACTGATAACAAAATATATAAAGTATTTCATTTCCAAATTTTACTGAATTTTCCATTGACAGTTTCGAATGCTTTCGATTGTCTATATCTAATTTCTACCACACATGTGGAGGCAAATAATGTAAAATTTTCTATTTTAATTATAAACCAAATCAATTAAAATGGAAATGTAAGTAGAACAAATACCTTGTAGTGTGATTGTTTTATTATATTATTTATATATGTATTTAATTCTTACCTTAAAGAAAAATGTTTTGCCGTTAGACCAAGTAAAGGAAGCGTCTAAGTTTCCTTCTAAGCCGCCCCAGTCGTCAGAAATTTTTCTTGGATATCCATCAGCTATGCCATTAGAAAGGACTTTCCAATAGAACTCTCCTGTGGTAAAACTAACATTACATTCATTTTGAAGTTTTAATTAATAAGTATTCACACTATGAAATTTATGTTAAACAAGGTGAGGCAGCCAAGCTAAAGGCTGCTGCACACACCATCACGTCATCGAGTTGACGGCTAAAATCCCTGGATTAGACAGAACTCGATTAGCATATTAAAATGTGATTGGCCTGTCAAGTCATATCTTGCTGAAAACCACCTGCAAACCCGATTTTAGTGGTTGGTCGGTTGGTTATTGTATTTTTCTGCACCCAAAGGTATGAAAACATAGAGGACTGGGAGCAGGAAAACACAATGGTAAACTTACCAGTCAACCACTAAAATCGGGTTTGCAGGTGTTGTCCACCAAGATATGACTTGGAAGACCAGATGCATTTTAATATGCGAATCGAGTTTTAACTAAGCCTGGAATTTCAGCTGACAATTCTACAAGGTGATGGTATGTGTAGCCGTCTCCCGGTCTAAGGTTTATGGCTAAAATTGCGGCACTAAGAGGTTCCTCTCAATTGTTATCAGTACCAAAAGATAGGAATCACCCAGTACAATAACTCTCTGTGACTTAGAGTTTCTATACCATGGATTTTGTGTGCACATATATGGTATGTATACGATAATGTTTCAATGGAACTGAAGATCTTTGGATACAAGCTCGACACTCAACCATTCGGCTGCTGCGAGCCTAGAATAGAAATTCAAATCACAAATTCTTTTGTCGAAAAGAACTGTATTCTTTTTATTTTCGCTTCAAAGAATTGTATTCTTTTTATTTTCGCTGCAGAAAATTTGTCATGATAGGGAAATGGAATTACACGCCATTAAAATGGTATTTTTTTTTTTTTTAAATCGCGAGGAACAAAAGTGTATAATCACAGTGCTTAATTTCAATCTTAAACCCTTAAGTACCTGCGCTAGTATTAAAACAATGGTAGCATTCTCTTCAAATTTATCGTTTACATTTCTAGATTTTGAAATTATTTTATTTTCTTGAAAAGGATACCTGAGGGCGATATCTAACCGGGTAGAGAAGAAGGTGTACATATACAGTGGCGGTCAAAAGTTTCCGGCCAGTTAGTTTTTTTGATTTGTTTGACAGACCGTTTCAGCGAAGAAGAAGCACAATTGCTCCAAAAGTTAGGAATAAACAAATTACCTCTGACCACGTGATCATTTTGATTGGATACTGAAGATGCTTGATGCAAAGGGGAGGAATTTGAAGTCCGCATGTGCAAAAGTTTCCGGTCATTCGTCATCCATTAGTTTTCGCTATCGGTAAAGTGTTTTTTTTTTGTCGTGTTTTTTAATTAATCAACGTGAATAACGTATTTGAAATTCAAAAATGAAAAGTTGAACAATTTATTGTTCCTAAACGAGTGATTTGTTTGTCGCTAAAGGGACAATCCTCTCGTGATATTGCGGCAAAGTTGTCGATCGGAAAATTTGCTGTGGACGATATTTTAAAAAATATATAAAGATGGTTATGGCCCTCGGAACTTGACACGGTGGTCGGGGACCCGTGAAAACGACTTTTCTTTTGGACAGAATTATCAGGAGCAAATCAGTTGATGGCCCGCATAAAAATGCCGCTGCAATTACCCGCGATTTACGATGTTAAAATATTGCTGAAATAAGTCTGTCTATCGTGTCAAGACGCTTGCATGACGTAGGAGTTAAAAAACCTTTCATAAGTAAAAAATATCAGAGGGCCCGACTGGCGCTTGCTAAGGAATACAAAAACTAGTCAAGTGAAAACTGGAAAAAAGTACTATTTTCCGATGAATCAACGTTCAATCTTTTTGGAAGTGATAGCAGACACTACAACCGACGACCTAAAAACAAACGATAAGATTAAGCATATGTTATTCCACCATGAAGCATGGAGGGGGACAAGTTATGCTGTGGGGATGTGGGGAGCATTTTCTGGAAAATGTGCCTGTCCGTTATTTGAAATTCGCGGCAAGATGAATAGTGCAATGCATAAGGATATCTTGAAAGATCATTTTGTGCCTTATTGGAGGAAAAATTGTGATCGCAACTATTTGTTTCATCATGATAACGACCAAAAACATAAATGCAAGCTCGTCAAGCAGTGGCTTTCGCACAAAAAAATTCCGCTTTTGAAATGGACAGCCCAATCATCCAATTTGAATCCAATAGAAAATCTTTGAAATTAACTTGAAAACGTGTGTGGAATTATAAATATTCCAATTTAACAGCATTTTTACAAAAAATGCAAGAACCGTGGAAAAAACTTAACTTTAACGATCTACAACCGTTCGTTGAATCGATGCCACGTTGCTGCGCTGCAGTACTTATTGCTAAATGGATGAATACAAAATACTAACTGTAAATGTTGTTGATCACTGTTATTTTCTGTTATAACACCATTTTTTTCCTTGCTAAGGTGGCCGGAAACATTTGAGAACATGCGTTTTCTTTTGCAATTAATTTTGTCAATTAAATTTATTAATATTTATTTTTTATTCCATAAATAAGTTCTTAACTGTTATGTCAATAAAGTGTATAAGTATCACTTTGAGTTTCCTCTTCATATGGGTATACTTACAAATTAACCAAAAATTTTATGTTGGCCGGAAAATTTTGACCGCCACTGTAGGATATGTGTAAAAACGGGCTAGCCGTTAAATAAGATACTAAAAGGTTCGGCCATTTGCGGAGAGGGCATGAAACTATAAAAAGAGAAGACAGGAGGAAGAAGGAACAGTTGATTCATCTCTGCCGTTCGCAATCGCCATTTTATATTGATAACATATTTTCTGGCCTCAAATCTTTATCGTATAAGTGGATTTGAATTTCTGTACGTTTTAATCGGTAACTATTGCATGTGTTGTTGTATCATATCACTGATAAGATAATAAACTACATTTTGAGATTCTTGAACAAAGAAAATTTTTAACTAATAATGGCTGTCTTTCAATTTAACATACTATTGGTGTAAAAACGAGCTAACCTTAAATCTCCAACCAGTCTGATGGACCATCTTCACAACTCAGCCCATTTGAGATTCCTCTAGTGCCAAGTTTTTCCAAGAAAAAGACCTTTCGATGTCGCAAGTCCATAAAAGTTTGTCTTGTGACGGATTCACCCTATTGGAACGAGTTTACTCAGTCCTTGTGCAAATCAGCACTAAATAAAACCAAGAAGGAACTGATTCCAGGGTCTGTAAGTGATGTTAAGCCTCAAAAACCAAAAAAACTAAACCTAAAAATTGGCAAGCTAAAAGAGGCGGAAGAAAGGCTACTAAGAATCAGCCTTTCAACACCGAGGACGAACATAGTGGACATAAATTTAAGGATAGTGAGAGCGACCTTGATATTTCACCACAACATTGCTCTGGTTTCAGCGCTGCAACCTACATCTATTGTGAAGGAATTTTCTCTGTTGTCGCAAGTGCAGAAACGTGGGTACTATGATTTCAGTGCCAAATGTGGGCATATACAGAATAATGCGCGGAATCAGAAAAGGATGTATATAGGGGAGACTGGGGAGGGTTGACCATGGGGGGGGGGACCCACCCTTCAGTTTTAATATTTATAAGAAATTCAGAGTTTTGCAAATAGGTGGTAACTAAAGCTACTGTAATGTTCAAACAATAATCTTTGTTTCATGCAGATAATTGAAACAGGTGTGAAAAAATCAATTCTGAAGAGTTTTCAGCTTAAAATGTGTATTTTTTAGAAACATTTTGTAAGATTTTAGCATATAAAATACATCAGAGAAATTTAAGTAAATAGGTTTTAAGTAATGCAGAAATATTGAGCTTTCATTTCATGTATACTGATTGTACAGTAAATATCATACACTGTACATAATGAAGGGTTAAGGGATAAATTAAAAAATAATGTATTTTTTCTGTAAAGAACAGTAAAATGAAGTGATAGAAAGGGAATATTTAAAATTGATTAAAGGATATATGAAAAATTGATATAGAAACAAGAAAAAGTTTTTATGAAATATAAATTGGAAAGTTGATAGGAATTTATATTTCATTAAAATAGTACCCATAGTAGGTAAACAGAAAGAATGGAAAAGACTAGAAAGGATGAAAGCAGGAGCCTTAAGAAATATTAAGTGTTCATGCTTCTGCAAAAGAACATAACATTGATTAAAACATTTTAGGAAAGTATGTAGACAAATTTCACGAAGATGAATACAATTAGATGAAGCCAAACTATGTGGCAACTAGTGTTGCAAGGTCGAGTGTCACAAAAAGTGCTATTTAATTTTTCTCCTGTGCTTGAATTCCGTCTAAGTAGGTTCGTTCACACATCCCATTTTCCCAAATAATTTTTAATAATAATTAAACCATGCAGCATAAAGTTATTCTGCCTTTATTAAAACTGATTTTATTTCTCTTAACAAATATTTCAATGTAAAATAAAGTGGGTCAAACCTCCCATACGTGGGGAGCCTTGACCCATTATTTTCTCATGATTAAAATAAATCATTTTTCAAGTTTCTTGTATATTACACTTATGTCACAATTTTATTTTGATAACTGATTGTACAACGAATAAAATGATATATGAATCTATATTCTAGGTTCAATATTTAAAAAAATCATTTTATAAAAATTGGGTCAACCCTCCCCAGTCTCTCCTGTGTGCAACTTTCACAAGTAAATTTGAAAGGTAGCATTTTCACGATTATTGATTGTTTTTATTAATTTTTCTTTTATGTTTTTGCACAAATGTTATGGGTGGCCTATACTTAGACCACCATTTGAAAAACTAACACAGTTTTTGCAATTAATTTTTTTTACCCTGAATGATTCTAATCGAGCCGTTTCTATAATTTATTTAATTCGATTCGAACCAGAAATTTCTTCATAAAATAAGTTAAATAATAGCCACAGAGAACTAAGTTAAACAAATAGGTTAAATAGTTTTAAATACAAATTCTGGTGTGAAGTGTTTTTATCAAGGTTTAGTAAAATTTCGACAGGGTAGGAAGGTTAAATTTATTATAAAATATACTGAATATTCTAAGTAATTTTTACCTTCCTATCTTGATCCTCACATATTTCAAGTTAAGTTGTACTAACATATTACAATCTTGAAAATAATGAACATTCAGCTGATCTGACCTCAAAATGAAACACTGAGCCTATATTAAAACATTTTGCTCTATTTTTTGTACTTTTTCGATTTTCGGAGACACTTTTTGTTTTGGAATTGGTTCCGAAATTGAAAGTATACTATGACTAAGCTTGATCACTTACTTTTTATAACTAACTTTCTGCATAGGAATTATTAAAAACTATGAACTATCATAAATTAAATACTGAAGATGATATGTGCAAAGTCATATCATCACTGACTGCGACCTTCGGAAAACGGGATAGTTCTCTGATTCTTAAACGCTTACATTCTCATGCTTGTGATACCATAATCACGAAGGCAAGAGGTTTGATAGACATATCAATTCTATGACTGGTCCTAATATTTAAAATTGATCATAAGACCGTAGCATTTTAATCTCAGACAAAACTTAAGTCAGACTTCTGCATGGGAATTAGTTAGTTAAATTATAGCGTTTAGAATAAATAGTATGGAAATCGGCTATCTTAGTGATACTTAAAAAAGTGCTAAAATATTGAACCCCTTAAATGTCCAACGACGCTGAAATCCAAAGAGTCGATCACAGTAACATCTGCAGGATATTTTCTAAAACTGCAAGACGATTGATAGTCTAGACGCTGTAATAAGATGTTATACTGAAATTTGAAAATGTCCCGCAGATTTCGCTATTATGGCTCTTCGGATTTCAGCATCATTGGATATTTAATAAATTCAAATGTTTAGCAATGTTTGAATAGCAGATTTCCACACTATTTATTCTAGATGCTGTAGTTAAATGCTTCTTATAGATGAGGGGTTCTTAACCTTTCTTGTTCCACGAAAGCGTTTGCCTACCAAAAGAAAGCAAAGGACCCTCTACTCAGAACAATGAACCTTGTACTAGAATTAATAAATTTAAACCTGCTTTTAAACAATTTTGTACTCGTTTTATGAACATATTTTAAAACAAGATTTGTTTTGTTGTAAGATTCTGATATTGAAATTTGAGCTAGAGTATGCAGACCAGCAACAACTAGCATTTTCTTTATCAAGGTACGTTCGGACGGTCTTGTGGAGGCGACTTTTCAGATATGAGAGAACTTTAATGCATTAAAATATAATATGACGTTTATATTCTTGTTAGCAAATGCAATTAATACTACTCTTGTTTATACTATAAAATGCAAAAAGAAAAAAAAAATACAATTTAATTAAAATAGACACACTGAGGTAATTTCTCCCATTCAAGCCTCCGGTCATCCTTAAAATACTCTAAGGACCCTGATGGAGTACGTGGACTAGATACTTTCTATTTTGTTTATATTCTAACCGGGTATTTTTGTCCTTTTTCAATTTTACTCTTTAAAAAACCTGCTTCTAGATGAAACTACAAAGACAAAACACAAATGGATATCTAAACAAAATTCAAAGTTACCTTTGAATACATATGTGCTACCATTCTGTGTTCTTGTTACAGTGTCTAAAGTAGCCTCTTGACAAAGATCCGGAGCATCACTTGTATCAGGTGGTGGACCTAAATCTTCTTCGTCGTCATCAGAAGGAGGTGGTGGTTGGTCCCCTGAACCTGTTCAAAAACAATTATTTTTATAAATTTCTTATTAAAAATAACTACGTCATGCGACATTGCTTTATTGGGTAATTAGTAGGCAGTATCCTATTACTAAACTGTTTAGTTTTAAAGATATAGTTCCAATTACAAAAATATTTCATATATTGTTCTCTATCATACTAAAAGATAATTATAACAAATTTTTTGTAAAAGTTTCAAAATTAAATTTGATAAGGTCCTTGGGTACTATATGTTATATTTAGACAAATCTACAAGCTCCTAACAAGTAAAACAAACTAAAAAATGATGCACTGTAGATTCTGGAATTAAATTATAAAACTTTACGCGGAAACTCTTATCAATTAAAGTAAATGTTTCTAACATAATTAAAAAAAATATTAATACTTAGAATTATACACTTCTTTTGCTGACACTCTGGATTTCTTCCATAATCATTGATATTCAATAAATAAACCTCTATATACCTTGAAGACTTCCTTTAATTTAAAGTTTAAAAATGATTAATTTTTTTCTGAGCCATTATCATTTAGTATAAATTAATAACACACACTCTCAGAAATAGCTTTAAATTACGATTATAAAGGTTATTTTTAAGAAATAGTTTGTATAAAATTAAGCAGCGGTTCCCTACTAGTGGGTGCTCCGCCGCGTTCCATTATTCATAAATAATTAAAAATTGAATGAAATCTACACATTGAAAGCGGGGGATTGTTCGAAAAGTGTGTAAGAATTATGTTATTACAGAAAATACTATACATAGAAAGTCAGGGTTTCCAGTTTGGGAAATCAGTTTGGTTTATTCAGAAAATCCGAATTCGTGCCAGAAATTAAAAATAGTATTTTTTGCTTTATTTAATGACAGCAATTTTGTGATTACATAAAGAAAAGATTCTTCTTTCACAATTTCCGATATATATGTGAAATTTCGAAATAAAAATGGAAGCCAAACTGGCAACCCTGAAAGCTTCTTACAACTAATTTTACTTTTGAATTACGCCTGTTGTTATTTTTTGCACAAAATTTACGGTTCAAACATTAATTTCTACTTTCTATTTATTTTTACCCGCATATAACATGAGAAAAACTGAGAAACAAACAATTAGATTCAAAATAAGAAAGTGATAAATTGCATTCTGAACATATATTTGTCAAGTTGAATTTCGCGTCTCCTCTAGCATGGTTCATTCTGTCTGATTTACTGTAAAGTATTAACCAACAGCTCCCTGATTCCTGCTAAAGTTCGGCGTCTTTTCGAAAGACACAATTCCGACTTGAAAGAAAAACATATTTTTTTTCAGGATGAATTGCAAGAAAATATTTGTTTCAAAGAATATTATGACAACACTAGCTAAAAATGAAATATTTAATCTTGTGAAGGAATTCTTATCCTCAAATGGAGAAACTATGTAAATATGTGCACTAATGATCGGAACTTAATGACGAGTTACACACTCAAAAACAAATTCGTCAAAAAACATAAACAGTACAAGCAGCAAGTTGCCGTGTGATTGGAAGAGATTCTTCTGTTATTTGAAGAAATTTCCGTTTTTTGAGTGGATAATTTCGAGAAATTTTGAGCATCTTTTCGTGAATGTTTCGTATTTTAAGTAAAAAAAGACATACGTAAAATTTTCCGTTTATAATACGAAAAAGTCCTTCCGGCCAGTGCCGGGAGGAAGAGGTAGCTTTCATATTCCTTATTTTAAAAAAACCAACTTATATTATTCAAACACACGAAGCTCAATTTAGTGGAAACCGAATATAGAAGATTCAATACTAATTTTTATCAATACTAAATCATTATGAATGAGAATTTCGCGAAATTAGACAGCTTTATCCAAGCTGCTTTTATTTAAAGTAAGTTATATTTGACTACCAAATTCGGCGAATTCTTAAAGTGCCTGCCATTTTAAGACAACATGGTGGATGAGGCTAACCAGTGAACTTGGTCGAGACCTTAGTAATTGCTGTGCACATGCTCACTTACATCGGAATCGATTGATATATACGAGTGCTGTCGCAGGCAAAAAATCAGATTTTTCAAAATGTCACCCACATTAGATATTGAAATTGCTATATCTGAGCCATTTTTTAAGATAAAGACAAACAAAAAATGCTCCTGAATCCTTATATCAAGGTCAAATTCTTAAGAAAGACACCTTTTTCAATTTCTAATTTTTTTGCACCTCACTTTAAATATAATTTTTTTTAATTTAATGGCCGCCATTTTGAAACAAGATAGCTGATGAAGCTGGCCAGCGAACTTGCTCGAGATATTGATGTATACTATTCACATGCCTTCTTACATCGAAATAGGCGAATACGTGTGTTATCGCGTGACAAATTCAAGATCGTTTCAAAATGTTAGCCATGCTAGAAATTCAAAGTGCTATAATTCAACCATTTTTTAAGATATAAACAAAAGAACAAATTTTCAGAAACAAAAACTGCTCCGGAATCTTTGTATCAAGGCCAAACACATAAAAAAATCTTTTTCATTTTCCAATTTTTTAATACCTCATTTTAAATTTTAAATTTATTTATTTTAATGGCCGCCATTTTGAAAAAAGATAGCGGATGAAGCTGGACAACGAACTCGGTCGAGATATTTGTATGTACTATGCACACACCAAGGTACATCGAAATCGGTTCATAAATACGTCCGTTATCACATGACAAAAATCAGGACGTTTCAAAATGCCAGTCACGCTCGAAATTCAAAATGCTATAACTCAGCCATTTTTTAAGATATAGACGAAACAAAAACTGCTCCCGAATCTTTTTATCAAGGTCTACCACATAAGAAAATTCAATTTTCAATTTTTTGGCACCACATTTCAAATTTAAATTTTTCTTAAAAATTTAAATGGCCGCCATTTTTAAACAAGATGGCGGATGAAGCTGGCCAACGAACTCGGTCGAGACATTGGTATGTACTATGTATAAACGAAGTTACATCCAAATCGGTTCATAAATACGCCTTTTATCGCGTGACAAAATTCAGGACGTTTCAAAATGTCAGCCACGCTAGAAATTCAAAATGCTATAACTCAGCCATTTTTTAAGATATAGACGAAACAAAAACTGCTCCGGAATCTTTGTATAAAGGTCAAATACATAAGAAAAAAATATTTTTCCATTTTAAATTTTTTGGTACCACATTTCAAATTTTAAATTAAAAAATTTTTTTTAAATGGCCGCCATTTTGAAACAAAATGGCGGATGAAGCTGGCCAACAAACTCGGTCGAGACATTGGTATGTACTATGTACACACCGAATTACATCCAAATAGGTTCATAAATACGAGAGTTACTGTGTGACAAATGTCAGATATATATATGGATATATATATATATATATATATATGTCAATTTTGAACGGAGGGTGGTTTCGGGGTCTGGGGGTCATGATCGATGAAAATATACCAACATTTTTTTGAAATCGCTTTCCTCCGAACGGCTGCAATAGGTAGCTTTTTGTAATGAAAGCTACCTAAAAGTTATGTGCAGCACGGTTATCGGAACACCCATATGATTTGATGAAAATGTGGCTTTAGATTAGAGAATTTCAGGTAATTTTACTTTAGTTTAATGCATTTTCTATATTTTGGGAGGAAGTGGCAAATCAAAGCGAAAATTTGCATGGTTTGACTAAAAAAAAAAAACCTTTCAATTCACGGGTTTGTTTTGCAAGTGGAGCATGTTGGAGCCATTCTCAGAATTAAAGATAAGGCAATTAACTGTAGCAGCAGCCATTGCGTTCTTCATACACACTGGGCTCGATAAAAATGCCTTCTGAACTTATGATAGTGGTTGAATGACAATATCGAAATAATAAACTTTTAAAAAATCACGACCTTTGAAAAGAAAACTTTTCAAAATAATGTTTGAAGATATAGGAAGCCACCACCAGTACCTCTTGCTGACACTGAAGATAGGTGGTTATATCGTGGAAGATACACGTTCTACTCTGTGTAGAGATAGCAACGTTTTTTGATGGACAATGACATTAAAAGGACAAAGGTTTTAAATAACAGAAACTAGGTTCGCAAATGTGCGTATTTGGCCTACATATTTAGCAAAATGAACGAAAAAATCTATCATTGGAAGGAAAAAATGTCACAGTTTTTGATATAAAAACCGAAGTGTTTCTTTTAAGAGAAAACTTATGTATTTGTTGGGGTGTGTATGAAAAGAACTTTGTAAAAGGTTCTGGAGTTAAAAATTTCAAGAAATTTCAAGAAAATTTGAGAATTTTAAGAAAGTTAGGCAGAAAAACATTGACGGCATCTCGATGCTTTGAAAGACTTGTTTGAACACTATTCACCAACAGCTCAAGAAAAGGCGTTGGACGACTTTATATGGTTACTGAATGTGTTTAGTGTCAAGATAAAACACTCTGCTTAACCCCTTCAGGGGCGGTGGTTCATTTTTGGACCACCTAATTTTAATTCCTAAATGCTACATTGGCACCAGACTAATGGAATGGAAATTTTCCTTTTATTAAGTACGTGAACAAAAGCTTTTGTTTATTTTGAAATACATTTGTTTGTAAATTCTGGTGTCGTTCACCCATTTCAGCATTTTACGAATAAAAGTACCTTGCCCCTGAAGGGGTTAAACTCAGTGGAATATTAGGCCCTCATTGACTTGAGATCACACAGCGAACTAAAAATCGCATCAGATTAATTCAAAATCTTGTCTGAGAAAGCAAAATTAGTTTTTTTTGTCTTTCTCAACGACATACCTCTTTGAACAATATTCTCCATTCACACAACTGCAAAAACAAAATACAGAAGCCTTTTTAATGTAGAACTAGACATTCTCAGGCAATTATCAGTAATTGAACAGTACATCAAAACACTGTGCATAAAAAATGCATCCACAGGTTTCACGCTAAAGGTGGCACTATTGTTCGTCACACTAACAATGTAAAATCTATTGTAAGGCAAGTGTTTCGATTTATTAAATTTTTGAGAATTTTTATGTAGGGCGAAAATTTGACAATATCATGCATATTGGAAGTAATTGAGAATATATTTGAATATTATGGGAAATTTTTCTAAATATAAATTTCACTGCAAGGGCATTGCGTAATTGTTAAGCCTACTACCTCCCCCCCCTCCCCCCCTTCCTCTCTAAATACCATTAATTTATTAAACATAGCTACGTAAGGTTCAAACGGCTCCATAATAGAAATTTACTTTAAAAAGAGCTCCGAGAGTCAATGAAGTTGGAAAATACTGAAAGAGTTAAAACTGAAAAATATCTTTAGAAAAAAATTAAAAAACTTACCATATAATGCTTGAATAGCTTCGATGTCATCAGAATGAAGCTGGAATCCTGGCTTATATCCTCTATAATATGGGGCCATTAAAGCCTTCTGTTCATCTGAATGAGATAAACCTAAAGAATGACCAAACTCATGTGCTGCGACTTGAAACAAATTTGTTCCTGAAAGTTTAGAATAAACACTTTCATTATATATTCGAATATTTAAATTCAGTTTAACCGATACTAGTACTTTAATATGACGAAAATCACCATTTTTCGATCTTGTATTCGATCGAATTTTACTTCTAAAATTTTTATACTTTATCGACGGGACAAAAGTTAGAACGTAATTTTGGCCAAAGATGTTATTTATTAAAATTTTCAACAATAGCAAAAATAACAACAACATCTACAAAATTTACAATTATACTGTAAACAGGAGTCCATTTATGGAAAGGTGTTATTTTTGTCGAGTTGTTATATAAACAAGAGTACAGACTATATTTTATGTTACGTTAATAACTATAATATATTGCATTCGAAAGACACACGACCTGAATTATTTATTGGAAAGAAAACCAACTAATAGACTTTCTCTTTTGAGGAAAAAAGTATTAAATGGTACTCATGTTGTTGATCAAAACCAATCGACTAAATATTTTTAATTATTTAAATCCCTCTAGTCTAAAGCTAATATTTTGAAATATGTGTAGTGTTTTGATGAAATCGTTTTAACCCATTAAGGACCAGCATGTTTTACAGCAATTTTATTCAGTTTACACCACTTTTTGTTAAACACTTACTTTTATTTTATGAATCACTGAAATGTGTTAATTAAATAAGGCAAATTTTACTTTTCTCTTTTACTGGTATCAGAACCAGTGCAAAAATCACAAATATAATGTTGTGAAAACGCAACGCCAGTCTTTAATTGGTTAAACAAAAATATTTATTGTATGACACTTATCAAACTATTTCATATACCACCTTTATAGAAGGGAAGAAAACAAATTCTTTTATAACTGTTTGCATTCTTTCTCCTTTTTTTGAGAAATTTTAAAGAGAAATTTTATTGATTAATTACTAAGAATACTTCCAGCGATTGTTTTTAGCCTACGGAATGTTTTATGATGTAGACAAAATAATGAGGCAGATAAGAACACTAACAGCAAGTCAACATTGGCCATATATTGGCCCACGCACGGTCCAACATTTAAATATTTCTTCAATATAGGAGTATTGACATTTTGTCAATATTAACAAGAAAGGTTTAGCCATTATAAATCCATAAAAACCAACATTAGAGCGACATGGTGTTGCATTAGAAATATTTCTAATGTAAAGCCACTATTTAGCCCATACATATTGGCATTGCATTTGAGGTATTTCCAATGGAATGTCAATATTGGTTTTATTGGCTTTAAATTGAATAAATATTTCTTGTCAAAATTGGCGCAATATTGTCACAACATCAACACTCCAAAATTAGGAATAATATCTCATGGCAATGAATGAAACATTAACTCAATGTTGGGACTAAATGTTGGGCCGAGTTATAGCCAACATTGGCTTTCCACTAAAGAGCTAAATGTACTAGATGACTGGAATCTCTTTTGCATTCAAGTTATTCATAAGCGCGAGGTTTCTGTTTGGAACAAGTGTTCTCGTATTTAAAAACATTGCCCAACTCATAAAACTTTAGAAATTTAGAAGCTAAATTGCTGAGCAAGAACAGAAGGCTAACGAGAACGAAAAATCATGCATCAGGCATAGATTATCAAACACGTTCCGACACTTAAGAATTTTCATACAATAAAATGAGATATTTAAATTGGTAATTTAAATAAAATGCACAGAAAACGATTTTTGCTCGTGGAGCACAATGTAACGGAATTCTTTTGTGTATCCCTGTAAGCGAATTATTGCTAAACACTACATTTTCAATAGCGATAAGTTTATTCTGAACCCCATTAAAATATAAAAATTACATGTCAATCCGAGTATATTCACAGGAGTTAGAGCTTCAATGCCCAGAAAATGAGCCATATGTCTAGATAGACAGATAAACTGGATTCATAAACACTTTTCAACTATTTTGGAACCGAATTTCTGCGATTAAATTAAGAAAATTTTCTATTTGGAAACACTTGAAATCTCTCATCGCGATGGATTTGAATTTATATTCTTCGCCCAACAATCTTTATACGCAGGTTTCTTGGCAGGATGAGTCCAGGTATGCATAAAACGAAAATGACCAGTATTCTTTCCCTAAAAATACATATAACTCATAAAGTTTCAAGATTTTTTCACAGAAGCATGCATTGTTTTGGAACGCGGACTTACCAATTCTTTCATCTATTGTCCATTTTTCGTCATTGTCGAAATGAGCATCTCCACCGTACTGTGGAAAGAAGGCATGAGCCAAAGTCCTTCCAGGTCCATCAAACGGATCTCCATCTCCATGTTCCCCGACTTCAAACCGAATATCAATATTCACTCGTCCTCTCGGTTTTTCTTTAAAGTTTAATGTCGTAACGTCACTCCATATCTGAAATAAAATCATAGTAAAACATACGCAATATAGGAGATTACATATAGTCGAATTTAGTATGTTGTGCAATTATTAATGGAACCACATTCCTAAAATTTTACCTTTTATAGGTTGGTTGGATGCGCTACGGTCATCTATTGCTCGCGAGGACTAAATAGACTGAGGCGTACACTTATAGTAGAGCCAGGACCACTACAAAAATCCATGCTTGAGTCGGAACTCGAAACTGGTACCCCTTTTTCCAGTAGCCGGCGCTCTAACCACTAGTCAAGCAGGTGGGTTTCCTTTTTTAGGTAATTTTTATACACTGACCTTCAAAAGTTAAGCACGCAACTATAGTCTATACGACATAACTAAAAGATTAGGCCGTGATTAATTCAAGATTTAGTATGAGGGTAATTATCTTGGTTATCTAATGAGATATATTTAGGTACAGATTAAAACACTTGTGAATTTACGGCGTTTTTTCACTTTAGGAAAATCGAAATTAAATACACAAACTGAACCAAAATGAATCATAGTTAAGACGAGAATTGATTCTTATACAGCTTTAGCAACGATGTCCCATGCTTTTTGTCAATTCTTTAATATCATCCGAAGGAAAGAACTGTTATTGAAGCAACAGAGCTGTTTCAAGTTCTTTGAATGCAGGCATGAGACCAGAAAAAGAATATGCTAGCCACAGGGCTCCCAAATGGTCCGCCAACTGATTTTTTTTAGAAAAATTTTCTTTTTAAATTTTTCTTATAAACCGCCCGGAATCACCTTTGAAAGTTAATTCTAGCGCAAACCTACCCTAAAATTTTCTGTTAAAATTTATTGGTATTCAGTTGGCGGACCATTTTGGAGCCCTGTAGCCAGAATACGCAAATATTACTTTAATTTTCAAGATCCATCAAAGTTTCTTTATATCGACATGCCTTCAGATTCATAAACATTAACTTTGGATTAAATGCTGCAGCATACAGTCTCACAATGAAGTTAACGACTTGACACCTTGTAATCGTCTCAGTATTTCATTTGAACACCTGCATATTGGAACGATGCATGGTCTACACCAGAAGTCGTCAACCTTTCTACCAACATGGATGCGCTTGAATTTTTTTTATACCTTTCTGAACACATCCTAATTCATATATTTGTCTATCTGTTTGCGTGTTGGGTGCACGTTGCGTAAATATATACAATATCACATATGGGTTGATATAAATGTAGATATTATGGGTCGATATAGATGCAAAAACATTTATCACGCTTAGTTTTTTTTTAATTTATTAGTTTTTTTTCTAAGTGTTTTGTTACATATTAGGTCATATTGAGCCTCATATGAAGTAATAACAGTTAAAAATTTAGGTTTCCACAGGAATTTTTGTTCAGTATTGGAAGTTTAATGCATCGAAATGGCAGAAATTAAATCGGCAATAATTATAATAGGGACTCCTTAGTTTGTTTGGGTAGAATTTCGTATAAAAATATAATGTAGTGTGGATCACAACATTAAGCTCGTTTAGAAAGATTTTCGTTTAAAAATATAAATTCAAAACTGACGGAGCGTGCGTAGTACCCCGGTGTATACTACTGAATGCAGGCAGGTGGTGGCGGGGGTGCCAAATCTTGGTTCATTTGGATAGATTTTCATTTAAAAATTTAAATTCATACAAATTCGATGGTATACGTGGCCTAAGGCAGTGGGGCTCCCAACATTAGGTTCGTTTGGTAAGATTTTCGTTTAAAAATATAAAATGACTCAACACTGATTTTAGGTATATTTAATGTTATTATCATGGGCTTTTCCAATGGCGGTCAGGTCAACTAATAGTAAAATAATGTGTGTGTGAGCTTGTGGTTGAACAAATGATGTGTATGAACTTTAAATATTTTTTTTTTTTTTTTGCATTATACCATCCCGACACAAAAAAATATGTTTACAATTACCCTATAGTCGTTGGTATAATTATGAACATCTGTGGCAATTGTGAACAGGCAATTTTAGGTTCTTAATTAACATGCCACAGCAACAATAATTGTAATTGAAGTATAGGAGTGAAACAGTAGCTTTATCGCCTTTTTACAAGGTTTTCCATTGGGTCATGTGCTCTTTTAAGCTGTTAGTAGTTGAAAATAGTAAAATTTGTTTACAATTACCCCCACTTGACTCTAACCTCGGCTTTACAGAAGAGATACATAAACATAATGATTTTCCAATCGATGTAATAACCATTACTTTCAAATGCTTGGTACGTGTTTCTTGACAACAGCTCACTTGTTTAAAACTATTTCGATACAACAGCAAAGACCAAGATGACGTGTTTAATGATAAAACGTTCTGCATGCAAACATTGAAAATGTTTTAATCGCACTCTTTGATCTTTAATTAACCTTATTTACCTTAACATATATTAAATGGGTTTTCAGAAACTGTACATTAGGGTGGGCCGAAAATAACTTTTTTTTGGATTTTCGATGATGGGTAATGCGGAAAAGTTGCCACTGATGGCACCAAGTTCACACAAAAAATTGAGATTTTTCGGACAATTCCTTCATTTGCCGCAAATGGCTTGAAGTTTTGCTCAAATGCTGATTTTCGAACTTTTTTAGCAAATATTAAAAAAAAGTTAAATTTAAGTTATTTTAGCTGAATTTACTTGAAATGTCATGTTTAGTGTATGGAATGTTTAAATAAACAATGATTATGTATTATTTAAGAATTATGTGCATTTTGAATTATGTGACTTTTATAGCTTTTTCGCGTATAAGTGAACAAAAATTGCAGGAATTGTGACAACAGGGAATAAGGATCTCGTCATCGATAAAGACTTGGTCAGGACGTCAGGAGGCAAAAAAAGAAACCTGGAAAGAAGATACAGGAGGATGAATATCTTGGGGAAGAAAAATTACAAGCATCTTTTTTGATAGTAGAAAAAATAAAACGATCTTCATAGAAAAAAAAGGGACTAGCAGCACCGTCGACAGAAAGACGAAATAAATATTACCATGTTGTCTGAACCTGGTTCGGAATATTTGGGTCACTTGACACCTCCTTCTGGTCATTGCGGAGAAATAGCAAAATCATTATATAATTTTCTAAGCCAGAATAAAGTCTGCTTTGGAAAAAAAATCAAGAAGAGAACTGCAACATTTGATATTATTCTTCATACGAATGAGCTTCCACTCTGACAGCGACATCAACTGTCTAAACTAGATGGTAAAACCACTTGAGCTAAGACCTTTACCAACTGAAACGGAGCTAGATTAATAGAGTACTCAAATCTTCAGCCTTTTGAATTTCTGATGTCCATGAAACAGGATTAGGTTCGTAGAAACGGGCACGTACATTTTCGCATGCCATTAGTGATATGTGTTTCGTCTTTCTCTCGGCAGTGCCGCTTGTTCACTTTTTTTCTATGAAGATCGTGTTATTATTTCTACCATAAAAAATATGGTTGTGATTTTTCATCTTCCAAGATATTCCTCCTCCTGTATCTTCTTTTCAAGTTTCTTTTTCTGTCTCCTAACCAAGTCTTTATCGATGACGAGATCCTTATTCCTGGTTGTCATAATTCCTGCATCCTAAAGCACAGATGAAGCTCTTAACACTAGAACGGCGGGAAATTTTACTTAAGTTTTATAAAAATATTTCACATCAGAATTTTTACTTAAAACTATTTAACTTATTTATTTAAGTTATTTTTGCGCAGCATATATTAATTTTAAATTATAAAAAGTTTTCTGGTTCGAATCGACATGTATTCGTTTGGCAGGGGTCAAAATGACCCCTTGCCGCCGTTCCAGTGTTAATGCAATTTACTTATATGATATACCAGTTCTAAATCCGACGAACGCTGGGTGAGAAAGGGATATGCGTTTATCGTGTCTGCTTTTGAAGGCCTTGGTGCAAATTCTGATTCAGACGAACTGCCTGCTTCAAAGTTCCTACTTTTTGAATCTTCTGAAAATAGCTGTATTTTAGAGTAGACAAATAATTAACATCCCATCTCGCAGTTATTCCCATCTCCTATTTCTTCCATCATCCTCATGATGACTGATTGCGTTTTCATTGGTTTCTACTCCACATTCTCCTCTCCTTCCAGAATTGCTGTCAAAACATGCTTCGTTCCGGCATTCAAGTATGTGACTCTGAACGCATCGAAAAACCGAAGGAAGAGCGAAGAACATAATAAAGACAAAAGAGGGAAACCGACAAACGAACCAAACAATACTTACAATTTTTGCTCAGTTATACGCGAAAAGGCTATAAAAATCGCCTAATTCAAATACACATAACTAATAAATAATAGCTAATCAGAGCTTATTTAAACATTTCGTACACTAAACATGACATTTCAAGTAAATTGAGCGAAAATAAATTTAATTTAACATTTTTTAAATTTTTGCTAAAAAGGTGCTAAAATCAGCATTTCAGCGAAATTTCAAGCCATTTGTGGTAAATGAAAGAATTGTCCGAAAAATCTCAAATTTTTTGTGTAAACTTAGTGCCACCAGTGGCAACTTTTCCGCACTACCCATCATCGAAAATCGAAAAAAAGTTTTTTTCGGCCCACCCTATTGTACATGACTATTTGAGCCTTAATCAAATCAAAGACTTCAGAATGGTAACATCTTCAACCAACATATAGAGATGGTTTCTGATGATTTCGAATGTATAAATCATGATGCACAATATTTTTATATTCCCTTCAGCAGGTCTTCATGTATTTCTTCTGATGAAATAAAAAAACACGATTTTTTTCTAATATTAATTCCATTCTTTATTCTTGGTAGGCATTGTAGAACTACACATAATATTACACCAAATATAATTAGGCGTAAAATTTAGAAGCATTTGTTAAAACAGCATTGTTAATCCTGGATTACACCCCTACATCAATGTAAAACTTTTGAAGTTCCTTTGTTACCTTAATATAATTATGAAGCTGTTTTACAATAATATTCAATTTTTCTCTCAAATCCTTTCACCATTCCCGTAGAAATAGCAACTTTTTAGGAGTATGCGTAGATTTGACGTGTGGGTAGTAATAAGCGATCGGATTACAAGGGTTGGAATCCAGGGTTAAAGCAGATGGTCAAATCCAAAAATGATTACCTCGAAAGCACGGTGAATTTCATCCTTAACTCTCGTCTTATCTTTTATCCTGGATGGATATTTACTTATGCGATATGTAAGTTTCTGTACTCGCCATTTGCTTCCTGAGGTAAGAAAAAAAGTGAATACAATGAAATTTGAACAATGTAAAGTTATATTATTAAGTAAAAATTTGTTTGGCTTAAATTTGCCCTTTTAAGAAAAGTATTTCTACAACAGATTTTGAATAAATATAATAGCACTTAAATACTCTTAAAAATCTGAGACATAAGGCATAACAGGCATAACAAAATGTAACAGATGGAGCTTTTCTTAAAAATATCTCTTATATTCCACACAAAAATTCTATATGTTCTTAAAACAGGATAAATACACTATATATTTATACAAGTCAAACTGCCTATTAATAAAAATACTATATACAAATATATGTGAAGTGCACTTACTCAAATAGTTCTCGTTGAATAACTTAAAAGGTGACGAATTGATTTAATCAAATTTGATGAAATAATGCGCAGTCTAATTTGACTTAATTAGTTCATGCCAAGAAAATCAATTATTGCTTTTCATATCCTATTGATGTCACTTTAATAGATAGATCAAAGGGCTTTAGATTAAGGAAACAGTGAAGAGTAGTACACTTCAGTCATTTATACAGTTGAGCTAAACCGATTACAACAAGTTATTTCTCAAATCTTGCTGTTTAATATTTATAATTCGTCAACTGACATATAGAATAGATTAAAGTAACAGTTGGACGAAGCGACGTGTTGGACTTACAGTCACATTCCGGCGAAACTTTCCCCAAGACACTTATTAAAACCCGAAAATAAAAGTTACATTCATTTTGCGCACACCTGCGCATTATTTTAGACTAATTTCCTTAGAATATGGATAGCACATCCTTATTTTGTAGATTAAATGCAAAATGATTTAAATTAGCTTATACTTTCCTGATTCTGAATATTTAGAAAATTAACGACCTTCATTTGTTATGCTACAAATTAATTCGATTTTTAAAGATTTTTTTTTTTTTTTGATTTTGTGATGAAATGCGTTTCTGGAAAGCTATATTGGTCAGTTTTGAGTGTAAGCATATAAAGATTTCAAGAAAAGTCAGCATATAATGAATAATTTCATATTTTCATATTCACCCCCCCCCCCCTCCGGGAAAAAATTGATATTCTACCATAATCTGTTGAAATAATAATGAATGCTAGATACAAACTATAACATTACGTCTTCAAAATGAATGCTTTTACCCGCTTTCATGTGCTTTTTCTTAAAGAAAGTCTGTTTTATTATTTAATTATAGTATTTTACTGGATAAATGTATAAAATTGCTTGAATTTTGCACTGCAATTCACAAAATTATATTACATGTTACCTGTGAACTCTGCATTTAATAAAATATAGACTCCGCAATAATCGTAGTTACTCGTGTATAATACGCATTTCCCCTACCCACCTCAAATTTTAAGGATAAATATCGAGGTGCATATTATATACGGAAAATTTTCGACAACTGTATGAAACCGTTCATACTTTCACTAATGCAACACTTAGATATTGCTCTACAATTTTCCGAATACATAAATAGTAAGTAAAATAAGCGAAATAATTGCACTTTTACATGACATAGGGGGAAGTAGGGTAATGCCGCTCAGCGGGTAATCCCGCTCACTCAAATATATCTAAATAAAATAGAATTGAAAACGTGCGATCGGTACCGGCACCTAGCGAACTTCATCGTAAGTTCCCAGTAAGGATATAATAACCGTCGGAAGGAAAGTATTTTTGTGTCCTCACGTTATTTGTTTGCAGTTGTTTTATTATAAAATTCTACAACATCTAACTTGAAGGTAAGTGTACATTCTTTATTTCAAATGTTAATTCACTCATTATGACTACAAAATATATACAGTTAGCTGTACGTTCATGCTTTTATTTATTTTTGTAGTGCGTTGTTACGCCAAATATAATGCATTAAAATCCAACATGGCTATGAAGGGTAATGAGGCTCACGTGGAGTTCCCGAAGCAGTTTTTCCAATGTACTACTTTTTTAAAATTCAAATTTCTTGATTAACACTACTTTCCTAAAATGGTAAAATTCTCATTGTTTTCGCCTTAATTAATATGTCATTAAACAAGGTGAATTTTACGATTTCAAAAAAGTGGTGACAATAAAAAAACCTGAATTTAAAAAAAGTAGCCCACTGGCAACACTGCCCAGAAGTGCTACAGGATGAAAACCGCGAACAAATGCTTAGCTCTTTAACCCTTTCTGGCATTGTGGGTCGTGGTTTCGCTGCACAATATGTGGATAATGATCGCATAAAGCCTGCTGTGGTGTGAATAGCCCACACAACTACATATGTGACTTTTCTCGTACTTAAATGTTGTATTCAAATTTTGAGCGCCATTACCCTACCATGTCGGGCATTAGCGCTCAATTGATTGTTATTTAAATAAATCGATAAAAAAAATTCCTAAAACTTTTATGCAAATTAGTTAATTGCAAACTGTTCCTTATGTTTTGTACTTATACTGCGTTAATAAAATATTGATTTTTTGTGTAAATTTGACTAGCTATTCAGGTTTTCCCTTAAGGGAGCGGCATACCCTACTTTCCCTTAATTTATTTATTGGGAGTAACTGACACAGTAGGTATTCAGCGAAACAGCACCGAAAACTGGCGATATGAAGCAATTAAAATAATAAAACTTTGTAAAAAATCACCATAAAATTAAAACAAAACACAGGACGCGTTTCGAGCTAAAAACATAACAGCTCGTCATCAGCTACAGCATACACGTGTCCGTAAACGAACAAGTTCAAAAATGAACTTATGGTGATTTTTTACAAAGTTTTATTATTTTAACAGTAGGTATTCATTTCTGCCTTTTCTACCTTTGGCCGGAAAAAAGCAATGATGAATAATTTTATCTAATTTTAAACTAGCATAACTGAAAAATAAACCTGGTCAAAACTTATCAAATATAGCATCATGCATCTCTATTAGATTAGCGTTGCACAACTAAAACAATTTATACTAATAAAAGAAAGATGTTTGCGTGTGTGTGTCTGTCCATGATGGCAAGGAAAATCTACCGCATATAGAGGTCTGAAATTTGGGTGAGGATAGTTCAAGGCAAGTTCTGATGCACCTGAGGGTCAAATTTTTCATTTTTTATTAATTAACAAAGATATTAATTAAGAACCACAACGAACACTCATCAGAAAGACATTCTTTTTCTCAAAATGGAGCGTAGCGCAAATTCCGGAAAATCTCTAACAGTGAAGATCGAAGGCCGTTAACGGCTCTTTTTTTTTCACGTCTTCCGAAGCCTCCGTCGGCTAAACCGTTCGAAATATGGAACTAAAAATACGCAATTAAATTCCGTATTTTTTACTTTTGAACGGAGTAATCCGTTTGAGAAAAAATACGAATTTTAACACTTTCAAAAATTTTTTAAAAAGAAAGTTCGAATTCGTGTTTTCTCCTCCTTTTTTTTCGAATCGCACATTAGCCACCATTTAAGAGGTACAAATAGAAAGAAAACTACCCTCTTAATACGAATACTTAGTTCTCTCTACGTCGATGCAACCCGTTTCGTACGCCATTTTACACGGGCTTTGGAAAAATATTTAAAATTCATAAAAATTTCAAAGAGTTTCGGCTGTATCAATTAATTTTTTTCGTACGCCATTTTACACGGGCTTTGGAAACATACTTAAAATTCATAAAAATTTCAAAGAGTTTCGACTATATCAATTTTATTTTTTAATATTAAATGTTCCGATGTGAAATAAAAAAGTCCTTCCGGCCAGTGCCGGGAGGAAGAGGTAGCTTTCATAATCCTTATTTAAAAAAAGCCAAATTATATCATTCAAACACACGAAGCTCAATTTAGTGGAAACCGAATATAGGAGATTCAATACTAATTTTTATCAATATAATGAATGAGAATTTCGCGAAATTAGTCAGCTTTATCCAAGCTGCTTTTCTTTAAAGTAACTTATATTTGGCTGCCAAATTCGGCAATTTCTTAAAGTGCCTGTCATTTTAAGACAACAAAGTAGATGAGCTTAAGCAGTGAACTTGGTCGAGATCTTAGTAATTGCTGTGCACATGCTCACTCACATCGGAATCGGTTAATATATAGGAGTGCTGTCGCAGGCAAAAAATCAGATTTTTCAAAATGTAACCCACAATAGAAATTGAAACTGCTATATCTGAGAAATTTTTTAAGGTAAAGACAAACAAAAAATGCTCCTGAATCCTTATATCAAGATCAAATACTTAAGAAAAAAACCTTTTTCAATTTCTAATTTTTTTTGCACCCCACTTTAAATATATATATATTTTTAAATTTAATGGCCGCCATTTTGAAACAAGATGGCTGATGAATCTGGCCAGCGAACTTGGTCGAGGTGTTGATGTATACTATCCACATGCCTTCTTACATCGAAATAGGCGAATACGTGTGTTATCGCGTGACAAATACAAGATCGTTTCAAAATGTTAGCCATGCTAGAAATTCAAAGTGCTATAAATCAACCATTTTTTAAGATATCAACAAAAGAACAAATTTTCAGAAACAAAAACTGCTCCGGAATCTTTGTATCAATGCCAAACACATAAAAAAAATCTTTTTCATTTTCCAATTTTTTAATACCTCATTTTGAATTTAAAATTTAATTTTTTTAAATGGCAACCCTTTTGAAACAAGATGGCGAATGAAGCTGGCCAACGAACTCGGTCGAGACATTGGTATGTACTATGTACAGGCCAAGGTACATCCAAATAGGTTCATAAATACGCCTGTTATCGCGTGACAAAAATCAGGTCGTTTTAAAATGTCAGCCACAAGAGAAATTCAAAATGCTATTACTCAGCCATTTTTTTTTTAGATATAGACGAAAGAAAAACTGTTCCGGAATCTTTGTATTAAGGTCAAACACATACAAAAAAAATCTTTTTCATTTTCCAATTTTTTGGTATCTCATTTAAATTTTTTTATTTTTTTATTTTTTTAAATGGCCGCCATTTTGAAACAAGATGGCGGATGAAGCTGGCCAACGAACTCGGTCGAGATATTTGTATGTACTATGTACACACCAAGGTACATCCAAGTCGGTTCATAAATACGCCTGTTATTACGTGAGAAAAATCAGGACGTTTCAAAATGTCAGCCACGCTAGAAATTCAAAATGCTATAACTCAGCCATTTCTTAAGATATAGACGAAACAAAAACTGCTCCCGAATGTTTTTATCAAGGTCAAACACATAAGAAGAAAATATTTTTTCAATTTTCAATTTTTGGTACCACATTTCAAATTTAAATTTTTCTTAAAAATTTAAATGGCCACCATTTTTAAACAAGATGGCGGGTGAAGCTGGCCAACGAACCCGGTCGAGACATTGGTATGTACTATGTATAAACGAAGTTACATCCAAATCGGTTCATAAATACGCCTTTTATCGCGTGACAAAATTCAGGACGTTTCAAAATGTCAGCCACGCTAGAAATTCAAAATGCTATAACTCAGCCATTTTTTAAGATATAGACAAAACAAAAACAGCTCCGAAATCTTTGTATAAAGGTCAAATACACAAGAAAAATTATTTTTCCATTTTCAATTTTTTGGTACCACATTTCAAATTTTAAATTTTTAAAATTTTTTTTAAATGGCCGCCATTTTGAAACAAAATGGCGGATGAAGCTGGCCAACGAACTCGGTCGAGAGATTGGTATGTACTATGTACACACCGAATTACATCCATATCGGTTCATAAATACGCCTTTTGTCGCGTGACAAAATTCAGGACGTTTCAAAATGTCAGCCACGCTAGAAATTCAAAATGCTATAACCCAGCCATTTTTTTAAGATATAGACGAAACAAAAACTGCTCCGGAATCTTTGTATAAAGGTCAAATACATAAGAAAAAAATATTTTTCCATTTTTAATTTTTTGGTACCACATTTCAAGTTTTAAATTTTTTTTTAAATTTTAAATGGCCGCCATTTTGAAACAAAACGACGGATGAAGCTGGCCAACGAACTCGGTCGAGACATTGGTATGTACTATGTACACACCGAATTACATCGAAATCGGTTCATAATTACGGGAGTTACAGTGTGACATAGGTCAGATATATATATATATATATATATATCAATTTTGAACGGAGGGTGGTTTCGGGGTCTGGGGGTCATGATCGATGAAAATATACCAAAATTTTTTGAAATCGCTTTCCTCCGAACGGCTGCAATAGGTAGCTTTTTTGTAAAGAAAGCTACCTAAAAGTGAGAAGAAAACACGCGGGTTTACGCTACCAAAAGCAGTGGAGTCCTAACATTAGGACCGTTTGTAAAGACTTTCATTAACACTAATTGTAGGTATATTTAAGGTTATTATCACGATCACGGGAAACGTTGAGAGGTCAGGGGAGTAGGGAAATAAAAATACACATATTTTCAAAATTCCCTATATCTAGTTTAAAATTAACCGAAAGCTGTCATAAGCACATCAGTATAGTCACTATTTCGACTATTGATGTCCTCTAGCACAATCTTTACCTTTGAATATAATATTTCCTTCACTTCCGTACACCATATTTGTTATTCCTGTCAGTTTGAAACTTTTAATGGCATCTTTACGGAGTTTTTTTTTCAATCAGGATTTTTATAGATTTTTTTTTAATTTCCAGATTTTCTTGCGTTAAAATGCTATGGCACGCATTATACATGAGACATATTATATCCCTCGTCAAAAATGATACGCGAATGCGCATTATACATAAGTAAATACGGTACTTAGTAATGGAATTTCGGGGGGATAAATGTGAAAATATGAAATTTTTCATTATTTGTTGGCTTTTCTTGAAATCTTCATATGATCATACTCAAAACTGACCAATATAACTTTCCTGACATTTCATCACAAAACTCCAAAAATGATATCTAAACATCGAATTATTTTTTATCGTAACAAGTGAAGGTTGTTAATTTTCTAAGTATTCAGCATCACGAAAGTATAAACTAAATGGAACCTTTTTTCCTTTAACACTTTGACACCCAGACTGCTTTTTTCAAGTACGGACGTATATGCCAGCGTTTAATGTAAATTTGTATTTTGATATTCCACATGGACTACCAGACGTTCAGCGCGTACGTCTGGTAGTCGTCTATGATAAAATCAGGACGTACGTATCGTACGTCCTGGATATCGAGGGGTTAATTTACAAAATAAGGATGTGCTATCCATATTCTAAGGACATTAGTCTAAAATAACGCGCAGGTGTGCGCAAAATGAATGTTACTTTTGCACTGTAAAAAAAAAGTTCCAGTGTAAAAAAAGCTTCTTAACCTACAAAAATATAACACAACGTTGGACGTAAATCTAACTTCTTCCAAGTTGCGAAAAGTGTACTTTTATCTTTAGAAACACCAAAAACTATTATTTTTTTTAGATTTAGACGCTTTTCCGAATCGTGGTTAATTTAGAAGAAGTTTTATTATATTTCAGTTTGTGGTTATATATTTTTTTGTAGAATAAGTCTATTCCTTTTTATAGGGTGACTCTTAGCTTGTTATCGAAGAAAATTCAGAAAATTTAAAAACGATTCAAGTTTTGGCCAAGATTTCGGGAAAATTCGCCACTCTGCGACAGGCGATCCGCAAAAAGCTACTAACTGATATTTAGGAGAAAAAGAAATGAAGTGTTTCAAAATATTGAAACGACTATCGTTAAGGAAAAATAGGTAAACTGATTTGTGCAACTCCAGGAAATGGTAGCTCTTTATATAATACAACTCTAAATTATCGAAATATCTATCAACCTCAATTTGTAAATTGGTATCTTTCCGTATATCGCCGTCCATTTATGCGATGTGATTTCAGCGTTTTCAGTGAGATTATGGTTGTGCACTGCTAACTCAAGCATTGGCTTTAGGCGGCTTATGCATTATAAATAATTTCGATAACAGGCTAAATAATTGAAATTAAATATTAATTATTAAATAAAAATTAAATTAACTATTACTGTCTGATATCATCAAGAAACGTTCCTTCAAAACTTTGGGCAGCTACCCGTCTATTATATTCCAGGAATTTACTTGGATTTTGTTTACAATGTTAAACTGGAAAAAAATTACAATAAGATATCAAAATGGCGATATGTGTGTAACATTGTAAATATGTCACGTGTAATACTAATGTTTCTATGTCTATACTGAATTTACATTCTAATATATATATTGCCAATATGGAGTTATTAAATGTAGTAATTTTGAAACGGAGATCAATATTACATATATTTCAGGTATATTCCATTAAGTAAAAATTAGTGCCATGCGATTTATTTGATTTAAATGATGGTGAAGCTAGTTCGCCGACTATAACTTGGTGAGTGACGCAAATTTAGATATACTTATTCGTAGATTAAGGTGACAATCACTACTAGTAATTATAGTCCAAGAGCCGATAGCACAAAAACTTATGTTATCAAGCACAAGAAAAAAACCCTTTATTTTATGGGAGAGTAGAAGTAGGAGAATCTAATGATCCATGCCTGCCGGAAGTGAAGTGGTGCATCAGCCAAAAATTAATACCACCAGTGGTTGACTCGTAGGTTTATCATTGTGTTGGTCCTACAACCATCCTCCATGTTTTCATACCTTTATTTGTAGGACAAACACAATGATAAACCTACGAGCCAACCACTGGTAGTATTCATTTTTAAATGATGCACCACTTCACTTCCGGCAGACATGGATCATTAGATTCCCCTATTTCTACTTTTCCATAAAATAAAGGTTCTTTCTTGTGCTTGATAACATAGGTTTTTGTGCTGTCGGCTCTTGGAATATTACAAGAATATCGTTTTTCATTAAATAAAACATTTCTTTCACCATTTGTGCCTGTTAATTCTGTATAATGTTTTCTTTCCCATGTAGCATCGCGAAGGCGATCAAGGTTATCAGCCAATTTATCGTCGGTGGACTAAAAGTAAATCTTTAATACAACATACTTAAAATACAACGATCATCATTTCTAAAGAAGTTAGAATGAATTTGTTGAAGTGATTATGCATGAAAATGTTTTTTCTTTATTCACTACATTTAGAAAAGACACAGGTTTCTTAATCTAGGAAAAGATAATACACTGTAAAAAAAGACGGATAGTCCTTAATCTATAAAAAATGTACTGTAATCAAGAACAAAAATATACAATAACCTCTTCCGAGTCACCAAAGATTCCGAAAAGCGTTCCTTTATCTCTAACCCCTTAATTCTTACTCGCGTAATATTCACGGGTTGTGTCTTTTATTCCGATTGTTTGATTACCACCAGTTTTATAAAATAGTGTAATTGGCTTTATTATGGTATCATTTTACCTGTCATTAACCCCAACGCTCGAATTAAATTACGGTTGAAAAATTCAAATTGCTTATTGGCACCACTTTTATGAAAAAGAAATATTCACCTTATTTAATGACAGGAAAAACGATACTAAAATATAGCCAATTTCACTATTTTATAAACTGGTGGGAATCAAACAATTTGAGTAAAAGACACAGCCCGTGAATATGACGGGAGCGAGAATTAAGGGGTTAAATAAGGGGAATATTTCTTTTTCAAAAAAGTGGGGCCAATTAACAATTTGAATTTTTAAACCGTAATTAAATGCGACCGTTAAGGGGTTAAAAACCTCAGAAAACTATTTATTTTCGAAATTTAAAGAAGAATTTATAAAAATAAATTTCTATTAGCTGCCCGTCAATTTCGGAAACGTATCCAAGAAGCTTTTACAGTGTAACAATCAGTTTTCTGAAATCGGAATATCACTTTTTCGGATGCTATCAATTCTCACGTAAATAATTTGATATTCAGAAAACGTGTTTAACAGAGAAACATACTGAATTAACAGCAATTACATTAATATGAAAATTAACATCTTTTTGTTACAATTGTATGCACAAATTCATTTATGCAGCTGAAAATGTTTACTTGAGAATTGATAGAATCCGAAAACCGGTTTTCCGGGTACTAAAAAAAACTAAACCTGTGGCTGCACTTTCCATGAAGGATCAGGGGCTACAGTGCCCAACTCTGTTTACTTAACCCTGGGCCCCGAGGTGCTATGCAGCATGTGCCCCGGCCGGGTGTTCAGCACAACGCGAGACCCTTGGTGTTTGGATCTAGCAAGCTTGGTACTCATTTTATCGACCCTGAAGGGATGAAAGGTTGAGTGAACCTTGCCCAGCCGGGAGCCGAACTCGCGACCTGTAGCGTGGCAGACAGGCATGCTGACCACTACACTACTGGGCTTATTTTCCAGGTACAGAGAACTGATCAATGCATTGTAAAAGCTACTAGGAAACGTTTCCGAAACTTACGGGCAGCTAAAAAAATTTATTTTTAAAAATTCTTTAAATTTCGAAAATAACTAGTTTTCTGAGGTTTCTAAAGATAAAGGAACACTTTTCGAAATATTGGTTGACTCGGAAGAAGTTATTAACCATTTGGAAAAGTGGTTATTGTCCTCTGTCAGGGTAGGAAATCAAAAACATATCTGAAGCGTTTTATTGGTTGAATCCACATTTTATTCGTTTTCTGATTGGTCTATACAGGAATCTGTATTTTCCCTTTACTTTCAACAGAGATGGATACTTCTGTTGCAACTGTAACAAAAAAGTAATAAAAACTACAAAAAAAAAATTAATAACTCAGAAACAAATTGAGATTTCAAACAAATTGCATTTAAAATTACATTTTTTTTCTCTATACGACGGTGTAAAAAGTAATATTGTGGGATGTTTAGAAGTTTAAGAAAGAAACTTCATTTAAAATGGGTCGTCAGATTTCTTGGAAATCTGACGCTGGAAAAGCCTTTTCCCGAACAGCCAATGAAATGCTTGGATAATACGTAAGTTTCAGGTGGATAATACGTAAGTTTCAGGAAATCTGACGAGTCACAGGCGATTTTTGTCGCTTGCAATTTTTACGTGCAATAACACTATTAATATTTAATTCATGGCGTATGTAATGTATGATCAACTCCGTGCGATTTTTATGTCTTAAATTTTAGTCTTTGAAAAAATCATTTTCCAAATGGTTGTTGTAATTTGTTAAATTGCTCATTTTTTAAAATATATATTTGCTTTCGTGATTATTGTACATTTAAGTAGATTAAAAAACATCCGTCTTTTTTGCAGTGTATAATTACGAACGAAAACGTACCATACCTCTTCCGAGTTACCCATGATTCCGAAAAGCATTCTTTATCTTTAGAAACCTCAGAAACTAATATATTTTCGAGATTTAAAGAATCATTTATAAAAACAACGCTCCCTTAGCTGCTACTGATTTTTAGAAACGTTTCCGAGTAGATTTTATAGTATAATAATCAGCTTTCTCTACCTGAAATACAGAGTGTATCCGAAAAAGTGGGCAAAACGTTACGGGGTGATAGAACGCAGCTATACGAGCAAATTTCGTCATATAATGTATGGTCGGAACGCGAGCGGTGAGAAGTTAAAAAGTACTATCTGGCTCAGACAAGAAAAACCCTGGAACTGGTCTTGACTCGGTCCTGTTGCCAGGGTAGCTGGTCAGTCGACCTTATTTTAGGGAAGTCTGGAATTTTCTTTACTCCCGTTCAATTGGTCATTCCGAGAATTATTGTAACCTTTTCTGCCCTTCCCTTCCTACGGACGAAGATCCTTCCCTACAAGTTTTGGAACCTCCGAAAGCAGGGAATTTATTCATTGTTTTTCTTGTCTCAGCCAGACAGTAGTTTTCCACTGTTTTTCCTGTGGTGCCATATGAAAAGCTTAATCTACGAGTGTCCCATTGAAACCGATATGGATCTAGTCGCCAGGATTGCCGTTGTTGATTGGATTTTTTGCCAGGATTGCCGGCGATATTCGGAAAATGGTTGGTGTCTTCGCAAATGTGCGTCAGTCCCTATCCCGCAGGTGTGAGGTGTATTCCAGCTTATCGGAAGATCTTTTGAGCATGTACATTAATTACATTCCTGTTAATAAAATGTTTTCTGAAGTAACTCCTCTCATTCTTGTGTTAATTCTTTAACTGCGACAGTGGAAAACTACCTTTTAACTTCTCACCGCTTGCGTTCCGACCATACATTCTATGACGAAATTATTCAGATAGCTGCGTTCTATCCCCCCGTAATGTCCCCCCCTCCACTCTTTTTTACGATACACCCTGTATAGATTTTTCGGATGCTACTAATTCCATAGTAAACATTTTCATGCTTAACAAACATGTTTACCATACAATCATAATAAATTAACAGCATTAACATTATCATTAAAGTTAATATAATTTTGTTAATCTTGCATGTATAAATTTAGTTTTTCAGCTGAAAACGTTTAAGGGGTCTCAGGACTCTTAAAACTGCAAAAAATGAAAAAAAAGAATATTTTCAACCTTTAATATCTTAAAATGTAATATAATTTTAAAGCACAATTTTTATTGCGATGAAATATATAAGTATGTTCTTTCATTTCATGTAATTAAAAATTGCAAGATGCAGAATTAGCATTTACAAGGGGCTCCAAACTGTCAAACATTTGACGAGCAGAAAATTGGCATAACAGCTTACGTGCAGGAATACAAAATAAATTTTGCAACTAGAATGAAAATTTTGGTACCCACTTATACTTCAGATTGTAATAATTACCCTGAACCTAAATAAATTTGTATTCAAAGCATTTTTATATTTTTAATAAAAAGTTGTATTTAGCTAATGCAAAGTTTTGAAAATTTGAACAGTATAATCCCCTAAAAAATATTTTTTTGAACAATGAAAAGGAAATTTTAGGTTCAGTTTATACAAGCTGACATCATGAAACATACGTTTTGAAAATTTCATGTAAAAATATTCAGAAGTTTCTGAGGTATCGAGTGCTTTATGCCCAAAAACGTCATTTGGAGGAAAATGACTTCAAAATTTTGGAAACGTCGCTTCAGCTATTCACGGATATAATCCTAAAAGCCATAACTTCTGTTCTAATGGGAATTTCAAGGAAACAATTATATCAAAATGTTCAGAAAAGATAGTAGTTTAACATCTAAAAATAATTAAAATTTCTAAAATTTTGAAGCTTTAAGAGTCCTAAAACCCCTTAAGGCTGTTCTCAAATCCAAAAGGGCAACTTTCTGACATAAGTTTTAATTTATTTTTGTTCGGAAATGCATGAAAATAGCAGGTGTTGTTGTTCAGAAACTATATAATCGAGCTATTTTTTCTGTTTTCTTGCAAACGCAATAGATCTTTCAGGAAATGGTGTCAAACTTGACGTTTTGAACCGAAGTTCCCGAAGAAAGCTGAAAAACCAGTCCGTGAAGGGCAAAAATCGTATTTGTCACTTGATCAATATCGCTTATAACTCAATAAGTAATTGATGGATTAAAAAATGGAAAAAAAAAACCAGTTCAATTCCAAATCGCTTCCAGGGCGAGGCTTTCCAATTTTATATCTTTCCGCTAAAAAATGAATTTGTAAATGTGTCAAAACGTTTTGAGCTTGTTGACCAGAGCAGTTAAGAACAGCCTTAATTGAGAATGGAGCATCCTCAAAACCAACATTTCGTTTTGAGAAAACTGATTAATATATTATAAAACTACTCGGAAACATTTCCGAAAGTTAGTGGAAGTAAAAAAAAAACTTTGTTTTTATAAATTATTCTTTAAATCTCGAAAATATATTGGCTTCTGAGGTTTCTAATGATAAATAACGCTTTTTGGAAACGTGGTTAGCTCGGAATAGGTTGCATTATATTTTGTCAGTTTAAGAAACATTTGTCTTTCTAGCAGTATAGGATGCAATTCTGGTAATAATATCGTTAATAAGATTTTTTTTCTCAGGTCAAATACATAAAAAGAACAAATTTGATAATGCAACAAAAATATAAAAAAAGGAAATAAATGTTTCGTGCACTAAAGGAAATATTTATCTATTCATACGAAACACCTATTTCATTTACTTAGAAATATTTCTCCAGAATAGAATGAAGAATACGGAAGTTACGTTTACAAAGAGGAAAATAGCATTTACATCCTGTTGTAGATTTGATATCGATTACCGATTATGTGACAGTCAACTCGCATCTATATGATGAAAATATTTTTTTTTGTTTCGAATAAAATACGTGATAATACCAGAAGAAATCTGATTTGATATGCTGCATATTTACAGTAATTTTCTTTTAGAATTTTGTCTAACTGTAATATACTAGCATAAATCTACTTTTGAAAGTATCACATAATTTTTAGTTATTTACGTTTTTAAATAGTTTTTTTAACCTTTTATTTATATCTTATTAAAGGTTAAAAAATCTTCTATTAATTAGAAGCAAATTTTAGCGAGATAAAGTAGATAGAAATTAGATGATATTTCAGTAAAAGAAAACAAATGAAACGTAACAATTATTATTTCTTTCAATAATTAATATTATGGCTTTTTTTATTGTCTAAAACACTTTAAAGAAGAATTTTCACTGTATATAAGAGCTTTAAATAAATAAATATATATATACAATATAAAACCATTAAAAACAATTACAAATTACCACAAAGAAACATAGCGAAAAAAAAAGATATTATATATATATATATAAGTTATATCGTATATATATATACAAAATAAATACGAAGTATAAAAAAAATGATTTTTCATTTTCACAAAAGCAAGTGAACAAATTGACTTAAATTATTTTTTCAGTATCTTTACTAGGATTTATCTTCACTGGCAATAAAACGTGGTACTTCAAGATGTGCAAGTCCAATTCCAATATTAACACGTTTTCGCTTATTAATATAGTGGAAATCTCGTATAACGATGCTGAAGGGAGTACGGAAATTACTCGTTATACACGGATTGCGTTAAAACCGATTTCTTTATAGCATGTTGCAATTTGCAGGATTGGTTGATTATGGGCTCTACAGTATATATATATATATATATATATATATATATATATATATATATATTTTGTCACGAGGGCTAAACAGACAAGGACTTCCGTTTAAAGTGGAATCCGACCCACTGCAAACACCCATGCTTGAGTTGAGATTCGAACCCGTCACCTCTTGTCCAGTAGCCAGTTCCCTAATCACTAGGCAAATAGGTGGGCGCGATTTACAGGAAATTAAAAAACTATATTTCGACTTCATTGGGTTGAGTGTTGACAGTATGCTATTTTTTTCTACTGACATTGCTTGATAACCACCACTTTTTTAGATAGTGTAAGTCACCTTGTTTTAATCTTATTTAATTGGCCATTAAATAAGTCAAATTTTACTATTTTAAAAATGTGGTGGCAACGAACCAATTCCAATAAATAATAATAATAAAAAAAAAAACCGTGCTGAAAACACTGACTGGACTCTTTATTATCCCGGTTCTGCTCTAATCACGTTCTTGAGTTTCGACTTCTTCCATTTTCTTATTAGCTCGTATTCACATTTTCGATTCTTCTGGTTAAAAGTATAAAACAGCAAGTGTAAACACGTAAACTAATGTTGTTATTGCTAAAGAATTATAAAAATAACAAGTAAATACAGTTACAAAAAATCCTGTCTTTATCAGATTTCATGAAGTAGGAAGCCTTCACTGGAAGAAAACAAATATTAATCCAATATTGCAAAATTATTTTATTTATTAGTTTTGCGGGCTTTACGTTCGAGGTACAGTCGAATCCCGTTACAAAGAACTCCACGAGGCCACAAAAATTTATTCGCTGTAATGAAATTTCGATACAATGGATTTATGTTTCATGTATTAGGGATTTTTTCCAGGGAATACTAAACATTTCATTCTAGTAAGATTCGACTGCATTAACAATGTCTTATCGATATTGAGAAAACATTAATATTACCTTGAATATTTTAAATTGCAATAGTCGAATTTTAAATATATCAACATTATAACGGAAATATTTTCAATTTAATCTCAATGAACAACATCAATACACTTAAAAACATATATTACTTTGATTACCAGTGTATCTTCTGTATTTTTACGCACTTTCTTTTCTCTGAAATGATTCCGTGGATGTGTCAGAAAGTAGCAACTATGGATTTAAGCATATTCTTGACAACGCTAAATAGTGCTAAAAGCCTAGTTACTTTGTCATTTTCGGTAAGGATTTAGAATTTTTTACATTTTACCCTCTAAAAAGTATTTCTGTATTTTGCCAGTACAATTTTAGAGAAAATGAAAATTCGGAATTATATGTCAAGGATATTCTGAAATCCATATTCATAATACTTTTTGACTCATTCACGAAATCTCTTTCGTCGGAAAAAAAAAATCCGAAAATTGTAATGGCAATCAACGGTATTTTTTGTTTTCTTTAACTTACAATTCTGTTTGTATGTTTGTATGTAGCAGCCAAATTTTGTTACTCATTTTTCACCCACTCCTTGTTGACATAGAGCTCTGAAATTTGGAATATACAGGGTCTGTCCAGTAAATAATGAGACTGATTCCATAAAATTCGTTTATTTGAAGCTAATTTTATTGACACTTAATAGTCTTCAAAATAGCCTCCTCCTGCATTAATGTACTGTTGCCAACGACTCTGCCACCCATTTATAACCGCCTGGAAGTCTTCAAATGGAATGATGTTCAGAACGCGCGTTACGTTTTTCTGCAAGGTCTCCAGATTATCAAAACGATGACCTTTTAAGCTGGATTTTAACCAAGGAAATAGAAAAAAGTTTGGCGATGACAGATCGATGCTGTACGGTGGTTGGGGCAGCGTTTCGACGCTGTGTCGTGCCAGGAACTGGGGCACAAACTCTCTGTATTTGAAGTTCTTTCGAGACAATTTGATGCACAATCGATTTCGTAAGTCCGAATGTCTCCGCAATCATTCGGACACTCATCCGACTATCAGAAATCAAAATCACTTGCATTTTAGCCACATTGTCTGAAGTTCGAGAGCTTGATGGACGACCACCGCGTTGTTCGTCATCGATGTCATCTCTTCCGTCTTTGAAGGCTTTGTGCCACCTAACACTTGAGGCTTGGACAAAAAATCCTCCTCCTAAGCTTCTTGAAGCATGGGAAGCCTCTCAGTAGCCGATTTCTTTAGTTTTACACAAAACTTTATGACCTATCTCTGCTCGACAGTCCACGTCATTCTGAAAACCGAACGCCTCATTGAAACACGTGTCTGCTTCACGAGCGATCTGTGCGCTGCAAACGCTCAAGGCCAACTCACTTCCGCTAGAATCAGTAATTGATAGTCTCCATCGCACGTATCACTCGCAAACTTTGTCTCATTACTTCATGAACAGACCATGTATATATATTCCTGAGGGCAATACATGAATTGGACAATGATTTTTTAAAACTCGATCCCTAAGGGGGCAACGAGTGCGGGTAAATTTTTCTTTATTACCATACCTCATAAACCAATGGAAATAAAATCTTGAAACTTGACGAGCCTATAGTATGCTAAAATCAGTAAACACTTGTTTCGGAATTTTTCAAAATTCGATCCCAGAGGGGGGCTGCTGCCGCCAAGCGCCCTTCGTTTTCGATAGACGTCGAAAAAACACTGCTTAAACTGAAAGGTTACTCAATTATAGTTTGATTTCCTATGGAGAAATCAGTATCAGCTTCAACAATGAGTATTTGTTAAAAAGTACTAATGACAAAGTGACCACAATAGAGCCAAATTTTGGCCAACTTGGCGAAAATCGTCAAATTTAGTAGTGCATTTAAAAAAAAATATTTTTCTACATTTCAGTGAATTTTAATAAAAGCATGTTAACTTTTCTTTTTTACAGTAATTAAACACTATATATGCTTGTACAAAACACACTTATTCAAATATATATCATATTTTAAATCGGCCTATAGAAGAATAAAAACTTTTAACTTCGAAGAAGTTAATCTTTCTTTTTAAAACTTTTTTCAAAGATTTATATAAAAAAATGTGACAATATTGCTTTAATGAACTATATCAAATTTAGACAAAAAATATTCACGCGTCAACCTTTCAGAATTTCCTGCGCTTAATTTTAAACATAACAAGTATTTTTTAAGAAGTAAAAATATAACCGTCTTCAAGAATGCATTATTTCTTACATTATTGAACTGATATATATTTATTTATTGCACGCCAGTTGGTTTATTTTAGTGAAAATTGTTTGGCACAACAGAGTGTTCTGTGACAATCCAAATTCCATTTCACTCTTTCGCTACGAGTACGTACGCAATGTTTAATTTTTAAACACCAGTTTTTCTAAGCAGAAATCGTCATCACACAACTTCTGCGATTACTTAAGGCAAAATTTTCTATTCCAAAATACTGGTAAAGGAAAATAAGCATTGTATACGTATATGGTACGTTTTTTGGCAAAAGAGTTAGATTCTATTATTGCCAAAATTTCTCATTTTAGCACGCAGTAGACAATCTTATATTAAATAGTTTTTATTTATCCCTGTAAAAAATATACAGGGTGCCCCAAAATGATTGACACGTGCTTTAATTTTCGACCTGTTGGAGATACGCAGGCAATGCAAATTGCAAAAGTGTTCAAACTAAGGAAGTAATTAAGATTGTTAGTTAAATAAGACTCACTATTTTTCAAAAGTTATACTTTTTTAATTTTTATACGGTCCCGGGGTCCTGTAAGCTATATTTAGGAAAATTTCTCCGTGTTCTGACAAGTAAAACAGTGAAAATTCCATTCCTCTACTACCAAAACTCACCGAGTTGAATTTTATATATGAGGGGTTCACGACCATTAGACCAAGCCCATTTTGAAAAAAAAAAAAAAAAAAAAAAAAAAAAAAAAAGGAGATAGTCCATTTAGATGGTGCATAAAATCTGTTTTATCCACTCCCACTGGTAACCAAGACTGTTTTCATATACTGTCTCATATATGTCATCTGTTTACAGACTTGGTTTACTGTGGGAGTGGATAAAACAGATTTTATGCAACTTCTAAATGGACTAACTATTTTTTTTCAAAATCGACTTGGTCTACTAGGGTTGTGAGCCTGATATATATATATCGAATTTTACGAAATTTCGGTGATTTCCTGTACTAAAAACAGAAAAACGTGTTTATTGTTATACTTGTCAGAACATGGAGAAAAAGTTTTCTACATATAACTTATCGGGCCTAGAGACCGTGTAAAAATTTACAAAGTGCAATATTTTGAAAATTAATGGCAGGACTATTTCATCAAGTCGTTAATCCCTTCTGTATTTAGGACACCTTTTCAGTTTACATCGTATCGCCAAGACGTAAACAATTAAAACGTGTTTCAATCTTTTTTAGGCACCCTGTATAAAATCCGACTGCAATTTTAAACATAAAGTAGCTTTAATAGCATATTCAAATTTCGTGGCGATTGATCAGTTTTTCGAAAAATTACATGCTGGAAATAGAAAGTCAAAAAAGCAAGAAAATGTACAAGCAAACATGCCATTTTGGATATTGGTAAAATTTATGAAGAGAACATTACGAAATAAGCCTTTTCCACAGGGAATCAAGACCCACCAAGACTGCCCAAGCTCTGCAAACAGATATTTTATTTATATTTTTGTATTGTATCTTGCGGACTATAAAAAATTATAAAGGTCTGCTGAACCACAAATTTTGTTTTTAGAAATTTCAATATCCTTACTTAATATTGAAATGCATGCGTAAGAATTAAATAAGAATTTTATTTTTATATTTATTAACATTATCTTAGTTTTTAATTCTGTAAATTATAATTATTTCTAGAGGAGAGATAAAACATTTTTTTAAATAATAAATTTTTAAAAGCAAAGATGATTAAATAAAATATTTTAAACTATACAAAAATTATTAAATAATATATAGTAATATATATCAGAAATAAAGTGAAAGTTCAAGGGCGAAAAATGGCATTAGTAAATAATTTTTTAGTAATTAAATTTCTTTTAACAACATGTATAATAATCACTTATAAACAGATTAAGCTAAATAATGCTATAAAAAGTGATAAAATATCTTTATTTAGATTGACGAACGTTTCATTGCACAAACGGCGCGATGAAACTTTCGTCAATCTAAATAAAGATATTTTATCACTTTTTATAGCATTATTTAGCTTAATAAATTTCATTTGTTTACATTCATATACACTGTGGGGATTACAGGTATTTGAAAATTACAGGTTTGCGGATTACTAGTATTCTATTATGATTATAATCCTGCGGTTGTCTGAGTGACCCAGAGCTATATTTAGTATATTAATGGATTAAAATGTACCAGACTTAGTATATAGTTATATTTATATGCTTATTAATTAGTTTACCAGCTTCCAATACTGATGTTCATGTTTTCAACAAAGTTTTTTCCTTGCACTGGATATGACGTCATAGCTTTCTTTCGCATTTTTCTCGAAAACTATAATCGTAGAGTTATAGTTTTTAAGGCATTTTTTTATGTACTCCAAGCGAGGAATCGGGCTGTGCAGAGTTTGGGTGGTCTTGATGTGACGCTCTGTATATAAATCTGAGCATTCGTTCAAAAATTATGCGATGATATACAGAAATAGAAAGATCTTGAGTGTGCGTACTTGACTTCCTGAACGCTGATGTACCTTGTCCAGAAAGTAAAAAAATAAAATAAAATAAAATAAATAAATAAAAAGTGGAATTTTTATAACTTTCCGGCGCAATGGGATCGGCAGAATTTGAACACTGGGTCTCCTGTTTTGAAACTGGTAACGTTATTTCTATAAAACTGATAATTTATTTTATCGTCACAATAGTTATCATATATATTTCGTCACATTTCCGTGAGGATTTTCTCTCAGCATCGCTATCAAAATAGTTTGAAAATGGTTTAAAAAGGGATTAAATTACATAATCCGTCGGCTGATTTTTACAAAAATCTATACAGTTCTTGCGACAGTGGTCTATAAGATATTCGCCAAATAGGACCTCAGTTAGGAATCTATTTAAAATCACTTTTTCTTAAGGGGTTACATACGTTCTGAACTTTTAAAAAAATCGATTTTTTGTTTTTGACGGAAAATCCTTATAGTGTGTATAACTATGGGCAAAAAGATTTAAAGTGATACATCAATTATTAAGAAAGATTTGAGCAAAAATGTGAGCGCGCACACGATCAAAATATATTGAATCCTATAACTTTAAACCCGACTTTCTGGAAACTATATTTTTCAAGCATGATAACTTGAACAATTTTTAACAGTTTTGGATAAAATTTGCACTCATCTACGCATGATTAAATTGTGTAAGGGTCATCGAGACTTTTTTTGATATTTTATTTTTTTATATTTTCCCAATAAGTTTAAAAATCAAAATTTTAAACGAGAAATGAATATTTTTTTTCAAAATAGCGCAATTTTCATATTTTTCAAAAATTAGAGCCAATGGCCCTTAGCTACAACTTTATTTTACAAGAAGAAATTGAGATTTTAATATATTTTTTTTTACCCGACTGAAAAGAAGGGTTATGTGTTTCACGCGTATCTGTGCATGTGGATTTCTTTATACCCTCGAAACATCCCTACGGCTGAATGGATTTTAAGGAATGAGGTCTCTATCAATTCGTCTTAACGGCCCGGTGGTTATAGGCTAGGTTTTGTTTTTATGAATTTAAAATGGTGGCCGTAAAATACAAAATGGCGGTAGAGACGGGAAAAAAATTTACGCACCCTATTGAGTGGCATATCATTGGATAGGTCTTTCAAAATGAAGACGATGTTTCATTGACTATTTTACAGTCAGAAGCTCCGTTAAAATATTATACAACCTGCAAGTTGTGTAAGTAGGATCTCTAGCTTTACTGCAACTCTAACCATCATAGACATCTATAGACCTCATCAAAACAGTGTTTATAGATAGGAACTAACAATTAACCACAACTTAAAAGTCATCAATACAAGTAAATAAAAAAATAGGTAAGTAATATAAACAAGTAATATAAAAAAAATTAAGTTAATCCCTACTTAGGTCAATAAGAAATTTTTTTCTCCCGTTCTTCTTTCCTCTTGAGTGGCGCTTAAAATGCCTTGATCAGGAAGAGGGCTCTCTCGGTCTTAAAATACCTTGATCAAGAAGAGGGCTCTCTCGATTATTGAAAATTAATTAAATTTAATTAATGAATTAATATTTGAAAAAAACTGGATTAACATCAAGTGTCATCCACTACAAGTTAAAAACAAATTATTTGAGCTTGTTTGGATGAATAATAAGTATTTTATTAACGATTGAAAATTTGAACAAGATATATATAGCGAGAGTGTGATCTAATAGTAGGAATTGAAAAAAAAAATTCACATTGATGAGAAATAATTAATTAGTTCGCTTTTTACGCAGTCGGGTTTTTTGATTTTTTAAATTTAATTGTTTATTTCTACAGGAAATTAGGATGCTGCCCATCGAGCCCGAATATTTTGCTACAGGTCAACGCGGCTGGAGGTTTCCGACGTAATATTCGACCAAATTTAACAACAAAAAATGTTTTTAATTACTTGAAGCAATAAAAAACAACGTAGAATTATTAGTTTTTCAATTAATTTTACTCCTTTCCCAAAAAGAAAACTCCCAAATATGTCAATTTTTCGCCGCCGAGAATATATGTAACTCCTTAAATCACGAAATTTAGGAAAAGAAATTTAATTCAACGGAAATGAAATCTTCATAGTGCGCATAGTTATGGGCAAAAAGATCTAAAATATTATCTGATTTATTAAGAAAGATTTGAGCAAAAATGTGAGCGCGCGCACGATCATAATATATTGAATTTAAACCCGATTTTCTGGAAACTACATTTTTCAAGCATGATAACTTGAACTATTTTTAACAGTTTTGGATAAAATTTGCACTCATCTACACATAATTAAATTGTGTAAGGGTCATCGAGCCAGTTTTTGAAATTTTTAATTTTTTATATTTTTCCAATAAGTTAATATCCCAGGGAGAGGTTAGGTTCGCCTACCTTATTTCCGACCGACCTTAGGGTGTTTGCTCACTGCACCCCGGCCACTTATTCCTTTCACCCCCATTTTCGGATCTTTTGACCGGCGGTACTCTGACACCCCGGTCACAAAAATCATGACCCAGTTTTATAGTTAATTTTGAAGTTACTTGTCCTTTTTTTTAGCTTTTAATTTTAATCTTAACTTGTCCCCATTTTCGATCTCTGTCAATGCCAAAATGCAATTTGCAATAGCAGTGTTCTCTCGATGTCTAGTACCACAAAGCCTTTTTCAAGACTTAACGGTTTGTGCGAAAGCCGGGAGACCTGCGACCTGTAATGCGCACTAGGCTTGACATCTTAATTAGTGAGCTATGTGCCCCCCCCCCCCTTTTTAAGGTTTAGAGATAGATAGGCTTGGCTACCTTATGCTATAGCTTTTCTGTGCTCGTTGGTACCCTACTACCTTTACATTCTCCGATCTTGCCGACGCCAGTCAGTGAAGTGACATCGAAGTATAGGGCAACCAAAAAATTCTTGGATGCCTTATGCGCCCCTTTTTCTGGAGGTTATATTTAACCTCGTGCTTCCAACTCTGGAATGGTCCTAGGGTCTCCACCAGAGCTTCCAAATTATACTTTTAGGCCGTGCATTGTTTCGAAATTCATCTTAGTTCTTCTTCATATTTAGTTGGGCGTTACACGCCGCGTCGGCACTCCTTAAGCACCGCGATGTCATGTCATGTCAAGTTAATATCAAAATTTTAAACAAGAAATGAATTTTTTTTTAAATAGCGTAATTTTCTTATTTTTCAAAAATTCGAGTCTATGGCTCTTAGCTACAACCTTATTTTAGAAGAAGAAACTGTGATTTTAATATTTTTATGTTTCTACAGGAAGTTAGGATACTGCTAATCGAGCCCGGATATTTTGGTACAGGTCAACGCGGCTGTAAGTTTCCGACGTAATATGTGACCAAATTTAACAACAAAAAATATTTTAAAATACTTGAAGCAATCGAAAAAATGTAGAATTATTAGTTTTTCAATTAATTTTACTCTTTTGCTAAAAAGAAAATTCCAAAATATGTCAATTTTTCGCCATCGAGAATGTATGCAACCCTTTAAATCACGAAATTTAGGAAAGGAAATTTAATTCAAGTTTGAAATTTTCTCTTACATTTAAAGATAACTGGTTTATTTGACTTTATTGAAAGAAATTTAAAGTTTTAAATTTATGGTTGAATATCTATACAACAGCAATTAAACTTTCTTTAATAGTACGCCTTTTCTTTTCATTTTTAACACTAGAACCGCCATAGAGGTCATTTTGACCGGTAAAAAATTAAAATATTTTGATTCGAACCAGAATTGTTTTCCTAAAATAAGTTAAATGTGTACCCTGGAGAAGTAGGTTTTAATCTGTACCGCGGAGCAATAAGTTAAATAGTTTTAGATAAAAATTCTGGTGTAAAATATTTGCATAACTCTTGGGTAAAATTTTCGGTGGTTCTAGTGTTAATGCTATAAGCAAATATAAAAATGTTGATGTTATAGAATATATTTTTCATAAATTGTTATTTAGAATTAGAAAAATTGTAATTGGATAGACATTTGTTGAAATCATTTTAAAACATTTAGCCATTATTTAAATTTTATAAGGAATTTTCCCAATAAAAGTATCAAAATAAAGTGATATGCGGTAAAGTATGTGGAGAGTCCACTGAACAGGTTCAAATCTGTGCGCTGATTTAAAATTCACTCCAGGTAAATATTTATTATTTTATTGTAATTAAAAATAGTTCTGACTACTTTATCAGAATGTAAAATTTAACAATTGCAGCTGAGGTGATAGCTGAAGGTAATTAGATCTGAGGATTATTAGGAGACTACAAGATAATGTGGGGCGTGGTCTTTTTTGCACGTATGCTGTTTTCTTTTCTTCTTCGTTAGGATTTCATTTTAACCATTATTATGCAATAAATTTTAACACACAGTTTATATCAGAGCGCACATTTTTCAAAATATTAGCAGTTTATTCATGTATAAATGCAGGATACTTGCAATGAAATAAGTAAGTTTTTATGTACAATCGTGGGAAAAAAGTAAACACCCCTAACTAACCCTGCAATAAATTATTGTAGAAGAAAGTGACTGGTACCAAACGATTACAGAAAAAAAAAAAAAAAAAAAAAAAAGTCTGCTTTTAAATGGTGTATATGAAATTTGCTTAGGGGGTCATCTTCATATCAAAACGAACCCGAAATTTTTGCTTTTTTTCAATAGCAATACCCAAGTTTGACACCATAAATAAATTCTACACCCTTCAATTAGCCAAAGTACAAATTTCCTTGAAATTTGTACGATTAGTTTCACCGAAATTAATTATTTTAAAATGTGCCTTTTTGAAGTACTGTATCTAAATTGAAGTTCGGTACTCGATTGTTGAAATGCTACAGAATGACTATGTAACTTCTATGAGTGTATTATTTCTTGCCAATAGGACCTTATTCATTCGTTTAATATGTTTCGACTATTGCCAGCCCAAATGTTTCAATAAAATAAGTAAAATACTATATATTTTTCAAATTATGTTTTTTTGCGCATCATAACGGCCCTAGAGTCTGCATGGTCCCGGGCTCGGCCAGAGGCCTGTACCCGACCCGGCCCGACCCGCGGAATGAAGGTGAATTTTCAAACGGACCGGGCCGATAAACAAAATAAACGGGCCGGGCCGGTAAAAAAAAATGTAGCGGGCCTATCGGACCGATATAAAACTTTAAACGAAGCCGATAAAATATGAGCTATTTTCATGAATGTGACTTTCGCGAGAATAAATATAAATGCGCGTCACAAGTCGATGCTAGTTTAACAACATCAATACAGAAATGTAACATGTCCAGCGTAGAGATCGGAATCGGAGAGTTACATGGTGTCTGAAGCGGGCTTAGTTTTTTTTTTTTTTTTTTTTTTTTTTTTTTTTTTTTTTTTCAGCAGACTCGTGCCGTGACGAGATCAGGCTTGCATTTCTTTTCTACATAGTGGAGCCGGGCGAAACTGGACTTTATTATTCTCAGAATGTTTAAAGCAGGGAATATGCTTTGTAAAAATATTAATAGCGATAATGAACTTCTGTAATCTTTGGAAATATACCTTAAGGGGGTTCTCAAATTCAGTGCTCGACAACGCGAAACTTTGACACATGTTCTGACTAATTTTTAACTGTTTAAAGCATAAAATGACAAACCTGACTATTGGAGGGATTTGGAATCGATTAATGTTTTCCATTTTTTATAATAAATTACTTGTCGAGATATGAGATATTCTTCTCACGTGGCTGCAGGTTTTTGTCCTTTCCCGCATTGTCGCTTCCGGAAATTCGATTCAAAACGCTAACTTTGATAGTATTTTCTCAAAAATATACTGTATTTATTAAAAAATGGATAACGACATTCGATTACATAGTTTCTGAATAAGAACACCTGTTAATCTTATGCGTTTCTGAAAAGAAATTAATTCAGAAATGTGTCAGAAAGTAGCTCCTTTTGATTTGAGAAAAGCCTTAATAAATGACAGAGAAATATTTTCACAAATCTACTTTTTATTATACAGCTTCAAAAGTTATGATGTTTTTAACCCTTCTGTTTTTCTTTTATTATAAACTACATTATTTTTTTTAATGAATCCTTATTTGAATGTTAAAATGTCTAAGAATCTAAGTACTAATCATTATTGTTGCTATTGTGTATTTTCTGTCTTGCGAAGACATCGTAATTTTAAAATATACTGTAAAAATTTCCCATTAATATGTATGCAGTATTCTTTAAAGGAATCGTAATTATATGTTAAGAAAAATCTGAATTTTTTGTAGAAATCGAGTCGGGCCAGATCGGGCCGGGCCTGTTTACACTGACTTCAGTAAGGGTCGGGCCTGGAAATTCCGGGCCGTGCAGACCTCTAAACGGCCCCTTAAACCATCATTTTGACTTTTTTTAAGCATAATTCGAAAACTATTTCGAAGAAAAATTTGAAATTGAGAATTCGCATAAAAATGGACATAATAAATATCAATCTATCAAAACAATCGTAGGTTGCAACTCATATTTTTTTCGAATATTAATTTCATAATTCATATTGTAAAATTTTTAAAATTACAAATTCAATGTATTAATGCTTGGGTTTTTTAGTATTATAACCACACAAAAAAATTATCCCATTAGGATTATAATTTTAGGAGATATTAATAAAAATATGAAAACGTAATTTAACATTAGAAGCTCTAAATTTTGAATGCTTATAATTCAAAAACTTATCATCCAAATGACTTGAAATTTCGTTTCTAGGTATAGTTTGAACCGGAGATTTAAAATACAGTGTCAAAATTGTGTGTTGCCATAGAAAAATGTTTGGTCTAGTTTTTATATGTAGATGGCCCCTAAGCAAATTTTTAATACATTATTTAATTTTAAACTTTATTCCCAATCGTTTGACACCAGTAACTTTCTTTTATTATAATTAGTTGCAGAGTTAGTAGGGTGGTGTTTACTTTTTTTCCCCACGATTGTACAAAAAGGTTTAAGGTTGAAGAGTTTTGTTTTCTTTTGCTTTTTAATAATAATAAATATGTTTTTTCTTTTATTTATTACACAAATGAAATGATATATAATTTTCTAAAACTTAAATATTATATTACAACTAAATATGGTTACATCTGATAAGTTGTTTAATTCGACAGAGGTGAAGTCCAATTACATTTGATTGAAGGTAACATTCTCATCAGGTTGCGACTACAAACAGGTTTTGGAGAATGCAAATGGAATTTTTTCATATTTAAAATACTTTTGAATGTTTTAGAATAAATAGGAAGTTAAGGAGAAAAACAAACACAAATACTTATGAAACAAATGATTTATAAAATTTCGATTACGAAATTAAAGAAAACCGTTTTATTTTAATCATTTTAAGATGTAAAACTAACTATAGGAATAACAAATTCTAAAAAGCTCTATTTTGTAAAATTTTCCTGTTCCCATTACGTATTGTTAAAAACAACCGTAAATGTAATATAAAAATTATTAATAATTAGATAATAATGATATAATAATAATAATAATAGTAATAATAATAATAATAATAATAACTTCTTATAACAATACCAACAGTTATTGATATTAATTAATAGTTACAATGAAAATACTGTCAAGTTACTCAAAATACTATAAAAGTTAAAATAAATAAAAGTTACTTGTCAGTTAGTCAAATACTACAAGTTTTATCTGGTAATAATCCTTGAGGTATAAATTCACAAAAATGAACTAATAATTAACTTAATTCACCTTCTAAAAAGAAAAAAAAGAGTTGAGTTCGAGCTCAAATTCAAAGTTTATAAAACGAATCTGCTGAATTCAAATTAATTTAACTCATTCAAATTCATTAAAAGAGAGCGAAACTCATTAACGATTCCTTAAAATAAATAAATAAGGAAAATAAAATCATGAGAAAAAAAATATTTTGCTTAATTTTATGAACTTACTCTACTGATGTAAAAATCTTTTTAATTAATTTATTATTGGAACAAGACAACACTAAACATACCAGGAATTTTACCCAAGTTTTATAAAAATATTTCACACCAGAATTTTTATTTAAAACTATTTAACTTATTTCTGAGAGATTTATATTATATTTATTTTATGAAGAAATTTTTGCTTTGAATCGAAATATTTTCATTCGATACGGTCAAATGACCAATTTAGTGTTTAAATCTTACGGTGTAATTGAAGTATTGTAATTAATAGAATTGGTTTTTGTCAAATAATCTTAAATTCTTAAATCACTTGAGTGGTTTTAGAGTTAAATTCTCACAGTAATTTTCTCTCTAAAATGCTACTTACTATTAAGAACATTAAAGAAGTTTAGCTTTTTATTTATTTTTTTTAGTTTATGTGCTACGGTATATACATTATTTCAAGACTAAGGAAATTATAAATCATCTAGATCACAGAAACTTGTTAAATACTTTTAAGAAATTAGAAGAAAATATGTATATTTCTTATTCCAGAAGTTTACGCACACATTTTCTCAGAATTATACACTGCAGTTTTGCTAGTTTCTCGTAACTGGCATTTAAAGGAAGAAAACGTGTTTTTAAATAGCGAGAAAAAATTTCAGGAAAATGGAAGAAAAATTAAATGAGTTTGATTTGTACTTTTGACTCAAACTCACAGGTTTTTTTTAGTCTAAGTCAACTTATGCCCACTTTTCAAAAAGTGCATCAAAATTCACAGAAAGTGAGTTTTAATTCTATGAGTTCGTTTCAACACAAAACCAATAGTATTTAAGTTAACGGAGATAAAATATTTTCATGAAATAGCTTATGGCTGTCCATCCTGAAGCCGGTGGAATACAAGTATTTTTTTAATAGTAGTTTTCGTCTTATTTAATCCCAGTTTTTCTGTGATTGTCCTTCAGCATTGCCATTAAAAAAAAAAAAAAAAACATAAGTGAGATAACCTATCAATTATAATTTCTTCAGGTGATATTTGACATATAGTTTAGCGAATTTTTTGTTGCCCAATTTAGAAATTTAGGAAGTTATACTGCTTACCTTGAAGGGCGTATCGTTTCTTCCTAGCAGATTCGGAATGTCCAATTTTATCTTTCATACCACATCGTGGTACATTCATCATTGCGATCGTGTCATTGTTCAGCTCACCTAGAACAAAAGAAAAAAAAATTCAAACTACTATTAAAATAATACATAAAAAAAAGTTTTGTTTTGAAACGACCAAGAAATAAATTTTTACGAAGAAAAGAAAAGAAGAGAGAGAGATAGAGAAAAGAAATATTAGTCAACTGTTTTGAGACTTCATTCAAATTATTTTTCATTGAATAAATCTTTCATTTTCTTTTACCCGAAAAAGTTTTTTTGAGAGAGCTTTTTACAACCAAGACAATTTTAACATGTATAAATTTTAAGATATTCTAAATACATTTTAAAGGCCAGGTATTATTAGGTCTGACGTTTTTCGGCACTATTATGGAAAGGAATGCCTCCAAGGAGCCGTGTTGAAAAGAAAGTATTCAAAACAGCTTCTTATTGTGCAAGAAATTCCATTTAAAACATCAAATTTAAGCTGCGTGTTACGCCTACAAAACCCGCTAAAATTTATTTCAGGGCTCCCCAAATGTGTGGCTAATGCTAATCAGTGGGTGTTTAGTGGGCACAGTAACATTTCTAAATAAAGGATATGTTTTTGAAGTTTTAATACAATTAAGATAAAGTTTTAACTACGGGCGATTACTTTTAAAGTCTATCTTTTTGATGTTGTAGTGTCGTAAAAACAAGAATGAAAAATCATCCGTCAGGCATAGATTTTGAAACACTTTCCAAAACTAACAGAATATTACTAAGAAATTTCCTTATTTCATACAATGAAATGAGATATATAAATAAATAAGTTAAAAAATCACATCTCTTTGTAAAAATCAATTTTCAGCAATTGCTGTCCATATCCAGTAATGTGTACGGATTTTTAAATGTAGCTCTGTATATGATCTATTGATCTATAGAATGTATACACACCACATAATACACTAATAATTAGATAAGTTTTAAAATGTATAGCACGGCGGAAAACGCACTTCCAGCAATTATCGTTCATAATCAGTCCTGTATTCGAATTCTTTTGTGTGTCTCTGTAAATGAATGATAAATGCTTCGCATCCCATACTCTATCAAAAACATGGTGTAGTGAACCTCAGTGATCCTTTTTAAATTCATTATGTTTGAAGTACCGTAACATCAATAAAATGCACCATAAGTGATTTTCTCCAAAGACCATAATGTATCGGATTTCTTTTGTGCGTCCATGTAAATGAGCTATAAATCATACACACTTCATTTTCAATACCAAACATTCCATAATACCCTCAATAACATATAAAAATTACATGGCAGCCCGAGTGCGTCTAGACGGCCAGACAGATGAATATAATTCGTAAACTCTTTCCAACCAAGTTGGAAACTATAAAAAATGGGTCTTTGATACTTTAATAAAGTTATTTATAAGACGAACTTTGATAAAGAAGTAAACATTCAGCTTATTCAGAATGTGATTTAGAATATGTGAAACCTTTATGTATATGTAGACGAAAAACATTTTGTGACTGTGGCTGAAAGTAACGTATTTTGGCCTAAAAATAGACTAATATACGTTTTATTAATTCATTGTACTCAAAGTCTTTCATTTTCGAAATAATGTATAATTCATCCATTACTACCCATTAGTTTATACATTATTGTTATAGATTTAAGAAATATATATATAAAAAAGAATAACATTAGAAAAATGATTAATTTGGATAAACTTCTTCGGAGTTATATTCAAGCAGCTTTCTGTATTTCTAACAGGTCCGCGGGGAGGGAGGTAGAGAATTTGCAAATTACAAGGGGCGGGGCTTTTTTTTCAAGAGCCGATCACGAGAACATTAAAAAAAATAGCAAAAAGTCTACTCGAATCCCTTCCCCCCTTCCAACCTTTTTTACTTAAAACTTTCAAATTAAAATAACTATTAAATTTAAATTTAAAATGTCAGCACTTGGGTCTTAAAAGTTGTGCATTGTTAATGTTATTACAGAGTGCCGAGAAAAAGCAATTAAAATAAAAATTTCCATCTAATAATAAATCAAGAGAAGTTTTACAACAATAGGAGGCTTAACTGACAAAATGACAGAGGCCTCCAGCTATAGAGGGTCCTGCGGAAGCTTAAAGTCTGTAAGACAGTGGGGCTTTAGGTTGAAGGCACTAGATGTCAGAACGGACTGAAATTTCCAGACCCGGGTCCGAACCTGTACGTACAGAAAGGTTATTGGCTCGGCTCGATCCGTTATGAATTCTAAAATCTCGACCCGGCCCGGTATAAAAGCTAAAAATTTCATCGGAGTCCGATCTGCTCCTTTATGAAATCTAAATTTTCGGGCCCGAATCAATTTCTGCAGAACTTGTTGATATTTCTAAAGCAACACTAACCTACAATTAAAATTATTCAAAAAGTACGCTTAATTATGCATATTTTCAGATATTTTCAGATTATGTCTGCACTTCATAGAATATGGAATAACAATAATATCAATTACCACTTGCATACAAAACACTCATTAAAAAATTTGAACATGAAAACTCATTAAAACATTTATTAAAAGTATATTTACACACACAAAAATATCCCTGTAAAATTACGGGCAGAGGCTGGCAGCAGAGATTCCCGTCATACCCCGTAAAAACAACAACAACAACAACAACATCATATCCAATTACCAATCCGTATTTTTTCTAACAGATGGGCTAGAACTGTAAAAATATGTGAATTGCCCTTAATTTCTAAGTATCTAAGGGATAAGGCCGCTTATTTAATGGATCAGACCGTTTTTTCATCAAATAAGGCTGTTGCCAGTAAAAATTAAAGGACAAACGCTCATAAATTTACAGTTTTTTCTGAAAGTGTAGATAATTACATTCAAATGATTAATTAGTAAGAAAATCAACGTAGTTTAGAATGAAATAAAAATATTGTAAAAGAGAATCACAAATTAAAAGCTCTACAAAGAAAAAAATGGAGATTAAAAAAAAATATTTCTCTGTAATTTATTCAACCAAATTAAATTTCTAAAAATTTCGTTAAATAAATGTGCAGCATCCCTTTATTTTTACAAAAACAAATAAATAAAATACCAACCCAACATTAGATCGGAGAGAAGAAAGAATTCCAGGCCCGGCTGGGCTCGACCCCGAAAAAAATGAAGTGAGGCACGGCCGAGTCTGCATAAAAAAGTAAGGTCAGGTCCAGCTCGGCCCGAGTCTCATGATAGAAAATTGGCCCGATCCGTGCAGACTTTTAACAAGTGCTAGTTTTTTCTATACTTTTATAATATAGTAAGTTTTAAATCTTAAAAAATAAAATGGGTATTGCATTTAAAAAATATGTAATAATTATTTAATAAGTACATTTTCTAATACCATACATAAGGGCCCGCATCTGAATCACTACCGGCCCCACAGACTCTCTCTGCAGCCCCGATATATACTTTTAAAAGTTCATTGTATTAAAGTAATTCAAAATATTTCTCCATAAAATAAAAATGAAAGAGATGTATTTTCTGTATTTTTTCTTTTTTTTCTTTAGTGCTACATAATACTATTTCGTTAAAAATTTGGATAATAGCTCCACAATACATTCATTTAACAACTTTGCTCTGATTTCAATTTAAAAAAAAAAGTTTTGAAGACGATGTTATCTCAGTGAAAGAAACTTTTAATTTTATTTTTTGTTTATTTACATTTGTTGAGGTACACGTGATACTGGAATGAAATTTAATCACTTCACAAGCGAGAGAAAAGATAAAAATTAAAAATGCAATTCAACGTAAAGTATTTTAACATCACCACTTTTTTAAATCACAAAAAGAACAACATTTTTTTTTCTTTTCACGAGCTACATTTTTCGAGAAATATTTATTTTATGTAATAAACGAGCTGTGGAGCACGTTCAAATAGCACAGCACGTTCTTCATTTTTATTTTTAGCATTTCTTCTGAATTCCACCGTTTATTTATCTCTTGCTCTCAACAAAATAAACCGTGTAACTTATTATATAAACACGTTATTTGTATATATCCGCATTAAGATCGTTTCCTCCTCTTTATAAATATCTCTATTTCTTTGTATAAGAGCATAGATATATGAGCATATAAGTGTAGTTGCCGCCATTTCAGTTAACCATTTTTGTGCACCAGAATTTGATTTGATAAAGTATCTGATTCCAATACACGAAAAGTAATTTCAGGATTTTAGTTTTTATTTTCAATAGTTTGATTCGCAAAAGTGGCTTATTTGATTAATATGTAATTAACACAATGGCACTGTTTGATTGTAATTCTGTCTGCTTGTTTAAGGGTACAACTCTTGTAAAATCCTATGGAAAACAGCTTATATTAACTATTTCTCGGGAAATACTGTTGCGATTTCAGTATTTTTTATTTTATTTTATTTTATTTTTTTTTTGCTAAAAGGAATTGATTTATAATAAAAATAAGACGATCGAAATATAGCTAATTATATACATAAATTGAAATAACTTGAGCTGAAATTCTATACTTATGTTAATTCTGTTAGTGGGATTTTTTGTTGTCTGTTCCAAAATATTCAGTTTTTTGTATCTTTGATCCTGTTGAATTAGTGAACTTAAGAAATTCCTTTTATTATTTTTCCAAACATGAATTTTTGGCAAATTAAATTTAGCTGCAGTTATTGTTAGTTGCTTCGTACTAGTTATTATTAAGCCCAGTGTATCTCCTCTTTGTTGAGTGTGTGCGTAAATTTATTCATCTATCTATCTATAGGTGTACAAAAAACTTCTAACCGTTTTCATTTACCCGATTTCCTTAAAAAAAGTTGAGGACATATACTATTTTTATTCACAAGGAATTTCCATTTAAATAAATTAAAAGGATTTTTCCTGCAGTAATTTCCCACAATAAAAATTACATTAAAAGTTGCAGGACTAAATGTAAAAGAAACTGATATATTCCTTTCGTATTCAAAAGTGAATAGTTTACTTTTTTCTTTGTTCTCAACCACGAAGGTACAGTTGTTAAAATATAGAAACTTTCTATTTTTTTTTCAATGACTTATCAAAGCACATAATCGCAGCGAACATACAATGACGTCAATGAGGATCATACTTGTCAGGGTCACAATGATGACCGATATTAGCTCATGATAGTGCATTATATAGTGCCTGCCCTCAGGTGGTATTTAATGTTTGGCTTTTCCTTTGCTAAGTTCTTCCTCGTCTTGTAGGTGTTTTGACTTTTCATGTTGGGTGGAGTAAGATTACTTTGAGATATAGATTTTGAAGTACTTTAAAAGATTTTAATTGAAATAAAAGTTTAATTTATTTAGGGGAGGTGGGGGTTAATTAGGATCACTTTTTGACAATTTGAACTTTGACAATTAATTGCCGGAGAATGAAGTGAACTACATACTAATGTTATGTATTATAATTTTACTCAGTAGGTAGTTGTCTCTTGAAATGCGTAAAGAATTATTTTCAATGTATCATGTCACCTGGTACAAGTGTCTTTTTCAAAAAATACCTCTTTGATTCCAATCACCCCATGAAATGGAGTAATTGGGATCAGTGGTATTTTCTCTCATGTCTTACAAGATACACAGTCAAGAGTAAATGGGATTAAAATTCCCCTGTTGAGATTTACAGCAAGGTATTTTTGGTTTTGCAACTAAAACTTTTCTCAGAGATACAGTATTGGACAGATAAGTACGCTGCAAAAAAAAAAAAAAAAAACGTTTTTTAAGCGATTTTCAATATTCATATATTTTACAGTCTGCCTACAAAACAAAATGAAATGCAAAATTTTCTATTGGAAATTAACAGCCTTGTTGTATTAATAAAGAACTAATTTTTAAGGTTTAAAAAAAATCTTTTTTTTTTCAAAATAACATGAAATGAAAGCAACGGGGAAAAAAGGATCAGTCAAAGCTCATATAATGCGAAGGAGGAGAATTTCATTTACTTTGAAAGTGTTGAGGCCTAATTATGCCTAAAACATGCAGTCAAGGCTAAAATGTGGAATAAATGCAAAATACAATTGTGAAATAAATGTTTTGCTAACACAAAATGTGCAGTAATGTAAACTAAACTAGGAGTATTTCACAGGATCTGAAAGCTGAAAGATTAAAAAATGCATTCTAAAACACAATTTGATTTAAATAGAAAATGAAATTTTGCGATCCAACCCAAAAATTCTATGATCCTATTTACCCCGAAAATGCTATTTCTGGAGTAATTAGGATCATACAGATTATTAACATTATGCTTCGTTTGTTGCAAAACGTAACCATTTCTTCTTAAAAACAATCTTATTCTAAATTTAAATCCATAACTATATTTCAATATTCTTACAATTTTTTACACAGGACCTTTTAACTAAAACATTCTCACTTTGACAGACAATGTTGTCTTTGTATTCTTGGAAAACAGTGATTACGTCTACAAGAACATACATTTTCACTTCATAAAAATTGCACATGTAGAATATTAGAAAGATTTCATAATTATCATGGTCAATTTTTTTTATCTGTTACAGATTGCCCCTGAAGTGCCCCTGATCCCAATTACCCCTGATACTAATTACCCATACCTCCTCTAAGGGGATTAGAAAAGTTTGAAATGACAAAAAAATGGTTTTTTTTTCTGTGCATATAATGTTTAAACCTTTAAGGGGACCGTAGACCTTAAGTTGGACAAAAATCGACTAAAAAATCTTTTTTTCTTTTTTGGTTTATTGAAATACTTCAATTTTAACTGCATAATTAAAAAAAAAACAAAAACAAAAAAAGCGCATGGAATTGCAGCGATTGGAATTGCAAAGTTACAAGCATTTCAAATTTGTGTAATTAAGTTACACTAGAAATAAAACTTTAAATCGTGTTTTCTCAAAAGGAGAATTTTCGTCGAGTTAGTATATTCAAAATATCCCATGCGTCTTATCTTTTATCCAATTTTCGTAATATTAAGTATTATTGTTTGCAATATTCTATATTTCAAAACTTAGAATTAATATGTAGCATTTCTGTACATAAAAGGAAAATTTTGTAGTTATATAGCTTTTTACCATGAAATTTCAAGAAAAAGTATAAATACAGTGAAACCCCGATTCAACGTTATTCAAGGGACCATAAAGAAACAACGCTAAATGCGGGAAAACGTTAAATTGGGGTAAGATGAAAACAAAACACTGACCATAAAATAAAGACTAATTTACGTAAGATACGTTTCATTTCTTGATTTACAATGATTTAAACATCAGGTTTCTAAATTATGTTTTAAGGAAATATTTTATTTTACTTTGCGTCCTGTTTTCAGCAACTACATCACGAATCGCTTTCTTAACGTATGAGAGTTTGTGTAAGCTTTTCTCTTGGTCATCAGTATTTCAAAGAATGCTTTCAGTGTTATTAAAGTTCTGATGGTTTCCAATTTTCAAATTCCTTAAACGGTGACGATTTCACGTTTTTTTCTTTTTTTAGCCTGATTTTCCATTTTTTTACAATTTTGCTCCATTAAATCTACTTACTATAAATTTGCTTACAAATTTGAATACGAAATTCAAATTAAACATATTAATTGTAGTTTTGGGCTTTCGCGATAACTTCCAATTTTTCAAGTAAAGAAAAAAGTTTTCTTTTTGATGCCATACAATTTAAAGCTATGAAAAATTTCTAGCTATCAGCTCCGTTGTAGGTAACCCTGTGTTGTAGTACAGAAAACACAACAGAATAAAATAAAAAGGTGCGAGTGAAAAAGAGGAGGGTTTTTGAATGATTTTGAACGTTTTGATAAGAAAGTTTTTTTTAATCACAAATTCTGACTAATTTAGAAAAATTTCATTGAGATTTTACCTCTCAGAAAAACGTTAAATGCGGGAAATAATTCAAAACGATAACATTAAATCAGTTATTCTTTAACATTACAAGTATAGGAAATTAATTGAGACTAGCTAAAAATGATGCTATATGCCGGAAATCGTTAAATACGGATTACGTTAAATCGGGGTTTCACTATATTGGAAATTTTTTTTTAATTATTTTTTCTCAATATATTCAGGGACCGATTTACAAATGTAGGAGCTCCGGACATAGATGCTTATGGGGGGGGGGGAGGCTTCCACCGATGCTTACAGGGAGATTAAGTAAAAAAAAAAGATATTGAAAAGGTACTTACTAAGATAACCACCATTGACTTTAATAATTATTTTAAAATATCCATTAAAAAATTAAAATTGTAAATCATTAATTTACTTTTAAATAATTATTTCACAATTATGAAATTTAAATGAGTGGACTTTTTATAATAAATTGTGTGGTCCTGATTATCTTTTCCTATGCGAATCTATATATATGGAATGATAAAGTATGCAACAACTAATAATAAATTTTCCGCAATACCAAGCTACAATTATTTAAAATACTAGAGGGCTCTGCTGCCTACGAGCTATGCTCACCAATCCCAAATAATCTTGACGAGAACAGGAACAGGATTAAATAAGAATTAAAAATACAATATATTTTTCAAGAGATAAAGATAAAAGAAAATATTCACTATAATAAAGTAATTAAATATGGATATTTCACTCAAAATATCCGATATTATAAAAATACAATATGAACACAATATAATGTAGAATGAAATGTAAAATTCCATTAGATGTTAAAACTACATCAAATTTTGGACAATAATTAAAAAACCTTCAGCAGCCTTTGGAGGACCCTGAAAATCAGGGGCCCTGGGCCCGTGCTCCGAATGCCCTGCCATAAATCAGGCACTGAATATATTAGCATAATTTTAAAACGCACATCAACATTTGTTAAAATATTATAAAACTACCATTTATCAAAACAACACACCGAGAAAGAAATATGTTCTGGCATCTAGAACCTAAATTGCGGCTCTAGGAAAAGTAGTTCCATGTCATCCCTATAAATTCTAGTTCCCTTTGCTAGAGAGTTCTAGAGTGACCTACTAGAATTCAAGTGCGTTTTACTTTATTCTCGTGGTCAAACTTATTTAAAAATCTCTGTAAATAGATGCGAACGCAAGAGGTTAGTTTCAGAAACTATAATTCTAGTTTATGAAGCCATTCCAGAAATCAAGCGGTAATTTCTCGCTACTGAAACGATTCATTATCGTTTAGTCACCTAGAAAACAAGAGACTAGAAATTCTAGATCATTTCGTGCTTTCAGCTTAGTAGTTTACCTTATTCGCATAGCTCGGAAATCTATATTTCTAGTTTAGGGACTCAGAAAATCTTATACTATAATGCGAGCAAAAATTGTGTGTATGTAAATTTTATCTAGAGAACGGCTCAAAAGATTTTGATTAAATTTTGCACCCTACCGTTTTCGGGCACGAAAAGACCATTGGGATGGGTCTCGTGTTCGAGAAAATTCGTTTAGTGGGTGATTTTGGGTCATAATGGGTCAGGGTCAAGCTAATTATATCTAAAGAACGGCTCAATCGATTTTGACCAACTTTGGTATCCAACCATTTTTGGGCACGAGAAGACTATTGGCCTAGGTCACGTGTTCGAGAAATTTCGATTTGTGGATCATTTTTGGGTCACAGTGGGTCTAGCTATTTTTATATAAAAAATGACTCTAACGATTTTCACTAAACTCTATATTCTACTGTTTTGGATTACGAGAAGACCATTGGGCTAAGTCACATGTTCGAGAAAATTCGATTAGGGGGTCATTTTTGGGTCACCGTGGGTCAAGCTAAGTTTATCTAGATAACGACTCTAACGATTTTGACTAAATTTTACACCCTACTGTTTTCGGGCACGAAAAGACGATTGGGATGGGTCACGTGTTCGAGAAAATTCGATTAGTGGGTCATTTTGGGTCATAATGTGTCAGGGTCAAGCGAATTATATCTAGAGAACGGCTCAATCGATTTTGACTGAATTTTGTATCTAATCATTTTCGGGTACGAAAAGACCATTGGGATGGGTCTCATGTTCGAGAAAATTCGATTAGTGGGTCATTTTGGGTCATAATTGGTCGGGGTCAAGCTAATTATATCTAGAGAACGGCTCAATCGATTTTGACTAAATTTTGTATCTTACCATTTTCAGGCACGAAAATAAAACATTGGGATGGCTCTCCTGTTCGAGAAAATTCGATTAGTGGGACATTTTGGATCATAACGGGTTAGGGTCAAGCTAATTATATCTAAAGAACGGCTCAATCGATTTTGACCAAATTTGGTATCCAACCATTTTCGGGCACGAGAAGACTATTGGGCTAGGTCACGTGTTCGAGAAATTTCGATTTGCGAGTCATTTTTGGGTCACAGTGGGTCTAGCTATTTTTATCTAAAAAATGGCTCTAACGATTTTCACTAAACTGTATATTCTACAGTTTTGGATTACAAGAAGACCATTGGGCTAAGTCACATGTTCGAGAAAATTCGATTAGGGGGTCCTTTTTGGGTCACCGTGGGTCAAGCTAAGTTTATCTAGATAACGGCTCTGACGATTTTGACGAAATTTTACACCCTACTATTTTCAGGCACGAAAAGACGATTGGGATGGGTCACGTGTTCGAGAAAATTCGATTAGTGGGTCATTTTGGGTCATAATGTGTCAGGATCAAGCAAATTATATCTAGAGAACGGCTCAATCGATTTTGAGTGAATTTTGTATCTAACCATTTTCGGGCACGAAAAGACCATTGAAATGGGTCTCACGTTCGAGAAAATTCGATTAGTGGGACATTTTGGGTCATAATTGGTTGGGGTCAAGCTAATTATATCTAGAGAACGGCTCAATCGATTTTGATTAAATTTTGTATCTAACCATTTTCAGGCACGAAAAAAACCATTGGGATAGCTCTTGTGTTCGAGAAAATTCGATTAGTGGGACATTTTGGGTCATAATGGGCCAGGGTCAAGCTAATTATATCTAAAGAACGGCTCAATCGATTTTGACTAAATTTTGTATCAAACCATTTTCGGGCACGAAAAGACCATTGGGATGGCTCACGTGTTCGAGAAAATTCGATTAGTGGGTCATTTTTGGGTCACTGTGGGTCAATTATTTTTATCTAAAAAACGGCTCTAACTATTTTTACTAAACTCTATATTCTACAGTTTTGGATTACAAGAAGACCATTGGGCTAAGTCACATGTTCGAGAAAATTCGATTAGGGGGTCATTTTTGGGTCACCGTGGGTCAAGCTAAGTTTATCTAGATAACGACTCTAACGATTTTGACTAAATTTTACACCCTACTGTTTTCGGGCACGAAAAGACGATTGGGATGGGTCACGTGTTCGAGAAAATTCGATTAGTGGGTCATTTTGGGTCATAATGTGTCAGGGTCAAGCGAATTATATCTAGAGAACGGCTCAATCGATTTTGACTGAATTTTGTATCTAATCATTTTCGGGTACGAAAAGACCATTGGGATGGGTCTCATGTTCGAGAAAATTCGATTAGTGGGTCATTTTGGGTCATAATTGGTCGGGGTCAAGCTAATTATATCTAGAGAACGGCTCAATCGATTTTGACTAAATTTTGTATCTTACCATTTTCAGGCACGAAAATACAACATTGGGATGGCTCTCCTGTTCGAGAAAATTCGATTAGTGGGACATTTTGGATCATAACGGGTTAGGGTCAAGCTAATTATAGCTAAAGAACGGCTCAATCGATTTTGACCAAATTTGGTATCCAACCATTTTCGGGCACGAGAAGACTATTGGGCTAGGTCACGTGTTCGAGAAATTTCGATTTGCGAGTCATTTTTGGGTCACTGTGGGTCTAACTATTTTTATCTAAAAAATGGCTCTAACGATTTTCACTAAACTGTATATTCTACAGTTTTGGATTACAAGAAGACCATTGGGCTAAGTCACATGTTCGAGAAAATTCGATTAGGGGGTCCTTTTGGGTCATAATGTGTCAGGGTCAAGCGAATTATATCTAGAGAACGGCTCAATCGATTTTGACTGAATTTTGTATCTAATCATTTTCGGGTACGAAAAGACCATTGGGATGGGTCTCATGTTCGAGAAAATGCGATTAGTGGGTCATTTTGGGTCATAATTGGTCGGGGTCAAGCTAATTATATCTAGAGAACGGCTCAATCGATTTTGACTAAAATTTGTATCTTACCATTTTCAGGCACGAAAATAAAACATTGGGATGGCTCTCCTGTTCGAGAAAATTCGATTAGTGGGACATTTTGGATCATAACGGGCTAGGGTCAAGCTAATTATATCTAAAGAACGGCTCAATCGATTTTGACCAAATTTGGTATCCAACCATTTTCGGGCACGAGAAGACTATTGGACTAGGTCACGTGTTCGAGAAATTTCGATTTGCGAGTCATTTTTGGGTCACTGTGGGTCTAGATATTTTTATCTAAAAAATGGCTCTAACGATTTTCACTAAACTGTATATTCTACAGTTTTGGATTACAAGAAGACCATTGGGCTAAGTCACATGTTCGAGAAAATTCGATTAGGGGGTCCTTTTTGGGTCACCGTGGGTCAAGCTAAGTTTATCTAGATAACGGCTCTGACGATTTTGACGAAATTTTACACCCTACTGTTTTCAGGCACGAAAAGACGATTGGGATGGGTCACGTGTTCGAGAAAATTCGATTAGTGGGTCATTTTGGGTCATAATGTGTCAGGATCAAGCAAATTACATCTAGAGAACGGCTCAATCGATTTTGAGTGAATTTTGTATCTAACCATTTTCGGGCACAAAAAGACCATGGGAATGGGTCTCACGTTCGAGAAAATTCGATTAGTGGGACATTTTGGGTCATAATTGGTCGGGGTCAAGCTAATTATATCTAGAGAACGGCTCAATCGATTTTGACTAAATTTTGTATCTAACCATTTTCAGGCACGAAAAAAACCATTGGGATGGCTCTTGTGTTCGAGAAAATTCGATTAGTGGGACATTTTGGGTCATAATGGGCCAGGGTCAAGCTAATTATATCTAAAGAACGGCTCAATCGATTTTGACTAAATTTTGTATCAAACCATTTTCGGGCACGAAAAGACCATTGGGATGGCTCACGTGTTCGAGAAAATTCGATTAGTGGGTCATTTTTGGGTCACTGTGGGTCAATTATTTTTATCTAAAAAACGGCTCTAACTATTTTTACTAAACTCTATATTCTGCAGTTTTGGATTACAAGAAGACCATTGGGCTAAGTCACATGTTCGAGAAAATTCGATTAGTTGGTCATTTTTGGGTCACCGTGGGTTAATCTAAGTTATCTAGATAACGGCTATAACGATTTTGACGAAAGTTTGCACCCTACTGTTTTCGGGCACAAAAAGACCATTGGGATGGGTCTCGTGTTCGAGAAAATTAGATTAGTGGGTGATTTTGGGTTATAATGGGTCAGGGTCAAGCTAATTATATCTAAAGAACGGCTCAATCGATTTCGACCAACTTTGGTATCCAACCATTTTTGGGCACGAGAAGACTATTGGCCTAGGTCACGTGTTCGAGAAATTTCGATTTGTGGATCATTTTTGGGTCACAGTGGGTCTAGCTATTTTTATCTAAAAAATGACTCTAACGATTTTCACTAAACTCTATATTCTACAGTTTTGGATTACGAGAAGACCATTGGGCTAAGTCACATGTTCGAGAAAATTTGATTAGGGGGTCATTTTTGGGTCACCGTGGGTCAAGCTAAGTTTATCTAGATAACGACTCTAACGATTTTGACTAAATTTTACACCCTACTGTTTTCGGGCACGAAAAGACGATTGGGATGGGTCACGTGTTCGAGAAAATTCGATTAGTGGGTCATTTTGGGTCATAATGTGTCAGGGTCAAGCGAATTATATCTAGAGAACGGCTCAATCGATTTTGACTGAATTTTGTATCTAATCATTTTCGGGTACGAAAAGACCATTGGGATGGGTCTCACGTTCGAGAAAATTCGATTAGTGGGACATTTTGGGTCATAATTAGTCGGGGTCAAGCTAATTATATCTAAAGAACGGCTCAATCGATTTTGACTAAATTTTGTATCAAACCATTTTCGGGCACGAAAAGACCATTGGGATGGCTCACGTGTTCGAGAAAATTCGATTAGTGGGTCATTTTTGGGTCACTGTGGGTCAATTATTTATATCTAAAAAACGGCTCTAACTATTTTTACTAAACTCTATATTCTACAGTTTTGGATTACAAGAAGACCATTGGGCTAAGTCACATGTTCGAGAAAATTCGATTAGTTGGTCATTTTTGGGTCACCGTGGGTCAATCTAAGTTATCTAGATAACGACTATAACGATTTTGACGAAATTTTGCATCCTACTGTTTTCGGGCACAAAAAGACCATTGGGATGGGTCTCGTGTTCGAGAAAATTAGATTAGTGGGTCATTTTGGGTCATAATGGGTCAGGGTCGAGCCAATTATATCTAGAGGACGGCTCAATCGATTTTGACTAAATTTTGTATCTAACAATTTTCGGGCACGAAAAAACCATTGGGATGGGTAACGTGTTCAAGAAAATTCAATTAGTGGGTCATTTTTGGGTCACCGTGGGTTCAGCTAAGTTTATCTAGATAACGGCTCTACTATTTTGACTAAATTCTGTAAGCTATTGTTTTCGGGCACAAAAAGACCATTGGGATGGGTCACGTGTTTGAGAAAATTCGATTAGTGGGTCATTATGAGTCAGGGTTAAGCTAATTACATCTAAAAACGGCTCAAGACATTTTCACAATTTTTTTTAATATACGGCCGTTTCTGGTTATGAGATGACGTTTTTGCTAAGTCACATGTTCGAGAAAATTCAATTACTGGGTCCTTTTGGGTCACAATGGGCCAGAGTCAAGCTAATTGAATCTAAAAACATGCTCAAAACATTTTGACCAAATTTTATATTATACCGTTTTGGGGCATGAGAAGAGAATTGGTCTAAGTCACATGTTCGAGAAAATTCGATTAGTGGGTCATTTTGGGTCACAATGGGTCAGGGTCCAGCTAATTTTATCTAAAAACGGCTTAAACGATTTTGACTAAATTTTGTATTCTAACATTTTCGGGCTCGAGAAGACCATTGGGCTAGGTCGCATGTTCAAGAAAATTCGATTAGTGCGTCATTTTGGCTCACAATGGGTCAGGGTCAAGCTAATTGTATTTAAAAATCGCTTCAAAACATTTTGAAAACATTTTGTATAATACCGTTTCCGAGCACGATAAGGGCAGGGTCGCATGTTCAAGAAAATTCAATCGATGGGTCATTTTTGGTCCTAATGGATCAGGATCAACCTAACTTTATCTAAAAAACGGCTCAAAAGATTTTGACAAAACTTTGCACTACACCGTTTCTGTACAATATAAAACCAGTGGGCTGGGTCGCATGCTCAGGAAAATTCCATTAGTGGGTCATTTTGGTGATAATGGGTCGGTGTCAAGCTAACGTTATCCATCTCAAAAATGTTCAAACAATTTTGACAATTTTTTTTGTTATACCGTTTCGCAGAACAAAAATACCATTGAAATAGCTCACCCGTTCGATAAATTTCGGTTAGTGGTTTTTTGAATCAACGTGGGTCAAGCTTATTTTATCTAGAATATGACTAACGATTTTCACTAAATTTTGTATTCCATCATTTTCAGGCACGAGAAGAGCATTGCATTAGGTCGCATGTTCGAAAAAATTCAATTAGTGCGTCATTTTGGGTCACTATGTTTCAGGGTCAAGCTAATTGTATCTAAAACAGCAAGAATGATTTAGTGGGAATAATATATCGAGATAAACACAAAGCTAATTTTGATCGAGCTGAGCTCGGTCATTCCTGCTAGTGATTACCTATTCATCCTAGGTAAAGGCAGTATTTTTTTCTCAATGCACTTAAGTAAATGCCCATATTTTTCAATATAATTGAATAATTAAGTTAGAAATGAATGAATTATTACATGTGCAAAATTTACGTACAGTTGAGTGAAAAATGAAAAAAGGGGTTTTGAATGTTCAATGTTCACTTAAGAAGGTCGTACAGTTGGTCCCATGGGAAAATTCCTAAAATTACGGTTATAAAGGCTGTGAAAGTTGAGCCGAGCAGGCTGGCGATATCTGAGAAGGCAATACTTTGAACTTAATTTTTTCGAAACAAAGTTTTTTAGCGGTTTTGCGATGATAACTTTTGAACAAGTTAAAGGATTTATGTGTTTCTTTTTTTAACATGTTCACGCCGGTGCGGTGGGTCACACTCGACTGTCTCAGAGTTGTCAAGTTTCCGGCTTTTTTTCACACCACTGTTATTTTAGAGAAAATGTTGTTCCTTTAAATCGCCCAATTGTTCTAATTAAATAAAACAACATTTTGTGTATTAAAATACTGGTACCTAAAAAGCCGGAAATTTTGCAGATCTGAGTCAGTCGCGTGTGACCCAATATGCCGGCGTGAACGTGTTAAATAAAGGAAATTGAATTCTCTAAAATCTATGCCTAAAAAATAATTAATTTTTTTTTTCCAATTTATAACATATGATCAATTTTATTGATTTTGATATTTTTATTATGTAGTTTTTACAATTTTGTTTTGGTTTCATATAAAAGTCGAGAAACACCGTAATAAACGTAGTGTAAAGAAGAAATGGCGACTCAAAAATTTGAAATCTGGACTTCAAAATCGTTGCAAAAGTAATTTTGCAAGATTAATTTTGTCGTACAATATTAAAACTTTTGTTATTATTTTTTTACAATTTCACTTTTTTTTTTTTTTTACTTTTATAAAACATAAATAAATTCAAAAAGAGGTAATAGTATAAATTCATGACAGGATTACTAATCTAAGACCAAATTACTGTCAATTTTCATTCATGGAGGAATTAGTGAAGAAAATGATACGACGGGATCTGAATTTGTATTTGATATAATGTCGAAAAAGAGTATATAATCTCCTCACACATGAATTATTTTTAAATGGATAAAGAAACACAATTTGGACTTAAAATGGATTTAAAATAGATTATTTAGATAAACTAACATTAAATATTTAAAAATCTTACATTTATTACAAAATTTTAGAAACCGAATCTCATATGAGGTTAACAAGCATTTAAAAATAGTTATTAATAGTTATTAGAGAGATTCTTATGATAATTTAAACGTTGGATACATTAACACAAACTGAAATGTAAAAAAACATTTCGGGTCGTGCTCTTGCTAAGATCCAAGAGGGGTCATCTATTAATTGCGCCACGGAAATTTCGTGTTTTTTTTTTTTTTTTTCTAAATTCTTTCCTTCCCTTATGCCACAAATTGTCACACTCAAAAATTACACCCTCCTCTGCAGTGACCTCACATTTTTTACAACTATTAATTTAGAGCTAATTTCATGTAAAAAGAGTTATACACGATCTAACAAATACTGATATAAATAATAATAAAAAAAAAGGTTAAGATTGTGTGTGCTTTTACTTAAAGATTTTGCAACTCAAATACAAAACAAAACAACAACAACAACAAAATGCCTAATACTAAAAATACATATATTTTAATGAATTTTACTATGCTGCTTGCCAATAATGTTTACCTAACTTTTTACATGCATTAGATGTAATGTCACAACGCGTTAACTCACCTCCTTCCCCCGTCACACTGTGTCACGCTTAGTGGACCCCTCTCCCCTCTTGAAGTGTGACGTAACTAAAGGATGACTTCACACCAGAAATTCTTTGAGAACATCTTCACTCACGTAGAAAAGAAACAATTAGTAAAAAGCGCATTTTTCAACTGAATTTTTGCAAAGAAAAAAGTTCTGTCATCTATTGCTGCATTTTACAAGCGTTATTGAATTTCATAATGAGGTTTATGTGTAATACAGAAATCAAAATAAAGTATGCACAACTGGGGGCTGTTTTTAATGCATCCTCATATGAGGTTATCGTGCATGAGAATGTTAAACTCTACGCTGGGCATCTGTGTTAAACAGAGCCAATAGCTATCATACGAATTGAATATTTCCAACTGAGCGAAAAAATGCACAGGCTGGGAATCGAAAGATCCTTGGCTTACAAGCCAAGATCCTTGTATCCATTACATTTCAATCTTCAACTAAAAGTACATATTGAAAAAAAAATTAACAGCATATTTAATTAAAATTTAAAAAAGTTTAAAAAATTTGAATTTAAAAAAATCAATACTACTTTTTTAAATATTGATATTTTTGCCCAGTTTTTTTAAGATTTTCAAATGTGTATTACACAAGACTGACCATGGATTTTTAGGTACATCTAATATTACATTTACTATAATTTTTTTTTTACTGATATATATATATATATATATATATGTATATATATATAACCATTAATTAAACATTACCGACCATCATCAAAAACCGCATTATTGTGAATGATTGACAATAAAGATGGATGCCGCAAACCTATAATATAGTACTGTATGTATAAAATAAAGTACCTTATACTTAATTATAAGAATTAATAAGGAAGAATAAAAAAACGAAGAATATGGATTCCGAAAAAATTGAAAAACTTATATATTGAATTACGTTTTCTAGAGTACAGAATTCAATGATATAAGCAAATCGGTTGTTTTCTGTGAAAAAAAAGCTTAAAGCTGAAATTTTTTTCTCTCCTGTACTCGAACAACCAATAGATCCAAAAGAATAGTCTCAAGATGAAAACAGAACATTATCAAACGGCATGAAATGGAAAAAAAAAACACTACAACCCATTAAATATTTAATTTATAGCAATAGAAATCTTACACAACTTACCGAATAAATTCCCAGTAGATTTTCAAAATAGATTCCCGGACATGGAATCCATAAGCATGATAAGATTAAGGTGAATAAAACAGTTAAGTTAACACAGAAATTAAAACCTATGGATTCAGTTAATTCATTTTGAAATACCGAGATAAATACAATTAATATAATATAAATAGAAAATAATTACATTATTTAAATTACCTAAAAACAATTTTAAATTGTTTAATATCAATTTTACAATATTGCCAATATACAGCGTTAAATACCACCTGGCGTAAAAAATAAAATTATAACTTTAATAGAAGCTTTAAAAAGACAAAATTTTTTGGTGCTGCCATCTATTATTTTATTTTAAAATTATTATTATTATACAAATGTCACAAAAAGAAGAACCTAATAAAAACTAAAGAAATAAAAACATATCAACTGCATTACTACACAAATCCTAATATAATATTATTTAAAAAAATTAAATCTTAATAAAATGCTTTCAATATATTCTATTACCAAACCCATTTAATCTACACTGAGAAATAAAAAAAAAAATAAATAAATAAAAATAAATAAATTAACATTGATAATATGTAGAATATAGCTATATGCTATAAAATAAAATAAATTATATATAATAATAATATAAAAAAACCTTAATAATTACCATTACATATAAAAAATGAACAGAAAATAAAATAAATAAATAAATAAATAAATAAAAATTGGATGTTTATAAAAGATTGTCAGATTCTAAAATTCCCAATATCCTAAAGATCACAAATACAGTGTGTGAATTATCTTCATATTAGCCATAAAAAAGCTTAAAAAAATATGATTGTGACAATCAAACAAATTAAACTGATAATTAATCATGGAATACAAAGTTGAAAATAAAACAATATTAAAAAGTATAGAGGAATAATAATAAAAACTATTTATCCAATTTTAATACATACAGTATAACATTAGTTATATCAAATAAACTTATATGCATAATAATCACTAAAAAGATGGTATACTATTATTAATTAATATGATATTGTCCTGAGTAGACTAAATTTTAAAACAAGCTAATATTGAATTTGATTAAATAAGTTAAATTTAATATGAATTGAAATAAAAAGAAAAGTCACCAATTACATATAAAACATCAAATCAACATCCATATAAAATATGTATTAGAAATGTAGTTATAATACTAAAGCCCCATCATTTTTTTAAATAAATTATCCAGACAACACCACCCTCCTCCGTACTCTAACATCTACCCACCCAACCATCCTATAGAAATTTATTATTATTTTACAATTTTTAATTTTTTATAAATATTTTTCAATTTTATAATTTTTTTTTGTAATTTTGTTTACGCATGTGTTAATTTTTTTTTAAGATGATGTAAGTACTAATTGTATATTAATGAATATATGAATTTTTTTTTTGGAAAACCATGATTTAATGCATCATAAATTAGTTTTTTAATATTATTGTTAATTAGATGAGAAGAACATAAACATTTTATTCTATATAAATGATTAAGTAGTATATTTCGATATACAGAATGATGAAGACAAGATTTAAAATTTGTAAATGTATTACCTTTGAATTTAAATTCTTTACGTTTATCATATAAATCTGTTATTGTTTTGTTGTCTTTTATTGTAATTTTAAGATCTAAGAAGTTATTTGTATTGTTAGATAAGGTTAGGAGGTTTTCCGTTAATTCCAAATTAGTGGGATAATCGACTGGAAATTGAGAAATTTTAGATTGATCAGTGGCAATTAAAATTATGTCATCAATATAACGATATAAATGTAGATTATTATTAGTAAAAGTACGTTCATAGTGATATAAGTATAAGTCTGATAATAAACTGGATGTATCCAGTCGGATATACCACCTTGTGGTATACCGACGTGCTGTAAATATAATATGTTATCTTGCAATATATAATTATTATAGATAATGAAGTTTGTTAATGATTTAAAATATGCGATATCAATATTAGATGGTAATTCCAGTTTTTTATAATAGTTTTTAAATAATGCATTAATAATATTATGTAAATCTAATAAGTCTATATTATTAAAAAGATCTTTGAAGTCATATGTCGTTACATTATATACACAATGAAGATTTTTTAAAATATTGACCAGTTGATAGCTATTTTTTATACAATGTGTATTACCATTCTTTGTAGTAAGTATATATAATTGATTAAGAATTTTTAATAGAAGTTTATTGGCTTTATTATTATATGTATTGCAACCAATAGTTACAGTCCTAAATTTAATTGGAGTTTTATGAAATTTGGGAATAAGAACTAAATAAGGATAATTAAAGTTAGTAGGTAGAATATTTAATAGTTTGTAATAACTTTGAATTTTACGATTATTTACGATTACATTTTCATTAGTTTTTTGAAAACATTTATTAGAAGAAATGCAGGTTGTAAGAAGTTGGTGATAATAAGATTTACATATGATTGCATAATTATTAGGAGATTTGTCTACATATGTAATAACGTAGTTTTTTTGTAATTTAGTAATTTGTTGGAAAAAATGCTTTGTGTTAATAGAAACCAAATCAGAAATATTATTTTTTTAAAGCCATAGTTAATTTTTCAATTACTAATATTTTCCATTGATTAAAATATGCAATAGGTTTATTGTAATAGATTGAAATTTTTATATATAAAAATATCTATATCATATGTAAACTGTTTGATAATAAATTTAACAGTAAATTTAGATGGAAGTCTGTATTTAGTACCAAAACCCATTAATTTTTTCAATTTAAAATCATTAACAATATTAAGATTTCCAGTGATTATATGTCCATGATCATTGTTTATATATATTTTTTAGATTGGGGTCATTGCATTTCCACGGAAAATTACTTGCAGCAGATGTATTTTTTGAAAATGTATTGTAGTTAAAAATCTTTCTACCAATTGTATTCGGATATTTAAAGGTTTTTGATATATGAAGATTATTAATAGAAAAATAACAGATTTTATTATATATATAGTATATAGTGTAAAACGGTGAAATCTAACACATCTTCATATACCTTTATTTAAAAAAAAAGGACCCCGAAGATTAATTCCATGAGCAAATTTATCATATATATAATAAAGGTCATGTACAAAAAAGTTTAAATCTCTATCTCAAATACAAAAAAAGCCTTAGCATTTTTAAAACAGGAGAAAATATGAACATGGAGGAAAAACCATTTAAAGTTTTAATTTGTGTGGGTAATTGCGCTGGGTGTATTAACACAATTTAAAATATCTCACAATATAATTGCCGTATGGGTAAAAATGAGGTATCAAAATATTTACAATTAATATAAATTAATTAAAGGAATTAAGCTTTCGTTTAATATAAAATACGATTTTTTGATCAATTTTGAGGTAAACTGTCCCCTTATTTTTTCACAGGATAAGTACATTGATAAAAAGTCGTATTTATTTTTTTTTTTACTTTTGTAAATTAAAAATTCTTTACTACTATTAAATTTGCTTAACTTATTTTATTTTAGAAAACTCATTTCAGCACAAAAAGTGAGAACTTGCATTTTATCATATAATTTTTTGTTTTTTGCTTAGACATATCAAGCTGACTTCCAGATATCAAGATGCCATTTCCTTTAAAATATAAATGTTCTTCACTTCTGTGATCCGGTTATATATACTGTTTTCTTACTTTGAAATATAAAATACGTCTCATAATGGTTAGTCGTGCCCATAATTTGAAATTATGCAGGAACTTAAACTACTTTTACAAGACACGGTAAAATGATTAAATTACTTAATTTATTAGTTTAGAAATCATTATGAAGGCATTTAATAAAGGCATTTAATGTTATGTTATATTATTAACTCTACTTATGATTTAAACATGAAATTGGCTATATATTTTTCATTTTAATATAAAAGATTACAATGCCTGTTTAAATGTACAGGACCGGACATGGAATTGAGGCTTCGGGTACAAAACACCCAGGTATGACGGTTTCACGCTTAGAAAGATCCCCGACGTGGCTAGAAGACCATTTTATAATTCTAAAATAAACAAAAAGTACTACCTACAAATCATTTGCACTGGGTCCATATCTGGTTCATACGCTTATAGTAGTAGTGTGACTAAAAAGACCTTTTTTCGCACTAGAAAGTAATTTAGAGCCTCAATTTTTTTTTTCATTTGGGCACCTTTAAAGAGTAATCCGCCCCTGGGCCGAATTTTCGAACGAAGCACGTCACAAATTCTGATTTTCGTGCAAGAAAAATCCCGAATAACCTACACAGCCAGCAGAATCGAAACTTCGAACCTCGGAATCGAATTCTTCACATTTGTAGTCAGAACTAAGAATCGACCGAAACAGGTTTTGAAGACCGAAACCGAAAACGAAAACGAACTTCGGTATTCTTCCTATTTTCGGCCGAAAATAAAAACGAAAGCGGTCCATTTTTTCTTTCAAATTAATTACTAATACATACATAAATATACGTAAATATTAATTAATTATACGTGTTTATTAAATATACATAATTATTAATTATAAATGTGGCCCAAGTTGGCTCTCAGTGCATCTGACCCAAAACTTTTTATTTTCATATAAAATAAAATGTAATAATTCATCAACGACACAGAATGACATTCTAATTGTACGAATTCCGTCTAATTAAAAAATGTTTCAGGTATACATACTTCGATTTATCTTTTAAAATGATTTTTGTAAATGATCATCTGTTGTACTAGAACTTTCTCAAAGAGTATTCGAAACACTTCTGCGGTTTCAAACTAAAAAAATTCTATTAATGTTGAGTCTGCAGCTTTTAATGAGCACATGAAAAGCGTCTTTAAAGTTTAGTCATATATGCATTGTTTGCTTTATAATTTACACTCACGTCTTGAGTCAGTTATGATTGACAATCATAAACAGTAAAGTTCTTAGCAATAAATAAATAGAATTTCATTTGAGACGATACAGCTCAAATCACTGAGTAATGTTGAAAATTTCCGAAGGAAGAAATGAGATTTTTGAAATACAGATAGTTTAGTTCGAGTTTAGGTCCGGCCGAATTTTCGGCAGCATTTTCACCGCAACTCAGATTTTGAGACGAAAACGAAACCGAATTTTCGGCCCATCTCTTGTCAGAACGCTAACCACAGGTTTCAATGAGTCCGAAACTCACACCAGTATCATTATATCACAAGGCCTAATCTAACGACTACACTACCTAATGTAAAGTACTTAAGATCCAAGATAGAAAATCGACATTTATTGGGAAAAGTTTGAGAATAATTTCTAAAATATTGTGATATTTATGATAAGAACTTAAACATTATCTTTGGAAATATCGTCTCTTTGTTTAATATAAAGTTAAGGGAGGTAAATGTGTTTCATGGGTAAGTGCATAGTCCTTATGTAAATTCCTAGCAGAATGATACACAGAGATGGGATAATTTCGTTAAGGGGCTTGGTATCCTAACTTAATGTAACGGTCGACCATCGTTACTCGTGGAACAGGCAGAACCACGGCCTCTATAAGACGGAGTTGATGAAAAAGGTGACCATATTACGGGAAAACATTTAAAGTGAAATTCTATAAGTTAAAGACACCGACCACCGTTACTAACTAAAAATGACCAAAACATCAATTTCCCATTTATTTTTCTTAAAATGCATTTACCTTGCATCAAACCTTGCCAGGATTTAACATGAAGATTATGCATTTACCGCTAAAGCGCACTTACCTGCACTTTACTTTATAGTGAAATTGAATTAAAATTTCTAAATTGAATTAAAAACAAAGAATAGATTATAAAACACTTTCTAATATTTCAAGAATAATTGAACGTAATCGCTTAATAAGGTGTAACTGAAAGCTAAGTAAGCAATTTAGAAAACGCATAACACATTTGAAAACCATAATTAACCAATTGCTGCCCATAGCCGGTCGAATTCTTTTTGCGACATTATAATCTATCGATTTGTATATATTCTACACAGTATGCTAAAATTTAGTTTAATTAGAAAGCGCATAACGCAGTTGAAAGCTCACCTTTGGCAATTTCTGCCAATAGACGGATATTGTTCTCGAATTCTTTTGTACGACCTTGTATATTATCTACAGATTTATGATTCAGCTGGAAAAATGTCAAATCATATGATATCTTTACCAATCAGTATGAGGTGAGTTAAAAATAATAAAGTATATATACGTATCTTTCGTTTAATGGCGTTTCATTACCTACGGCTGTTTATCTGTCTACATGGCAGACCAGATGCTATTATGAAAACAAAAAGGTTATTTGAGTGAATTGTGTCGGCCTGTTGCCGGTCCAGGTAGCTCAATAGACAGAGCGTTGATAATTTAAGCCAGAGGTCTTGGATTCGACTACCAACCTGGGCACTTTTCCATTCAGTTGGAAAAATGTCAAACCGTAAGATATCTTTACCAATCAGTATGAATGAGTTAAAAATATTAAAGTATATTGTATCCATTGAATTTTCCATTACCTATGGTATATTCTGTTGATCTGTCTGCATCGCAGCCCAGATGCTATCGCCAAAAAGTGCTGTCTGAGTGAATTGTGTTAGCTGGTTCTCAGTCCAGGTAGCTCAATAGCCAGAGCGTTGGCCATTTAAGCCAAAGGTCTTGGGTTCGATTACCGGCCTGGACATTTTTTCACTCATTTAGAAAAATTTCATATTCTCATGATATCTTTACCAATCAGTATGATTGAGCTAAAAATAATAAAGTAAATCTGGGTATATTTACGGGAGTTAAAGAACGGACAGACGTCAGACCCCAGGCAGACAAACCGAAGTCATACACACTTTTGAGCTAGGTTGGAAAGTGTTAAAAAGCAGACTATCTGGAACAAAATATTAATGCTGTTCACTACTTGTTTCTGACTGCTTCAATCAAACACTAATAATATGTTCGCATCAGCTGACATGCATTCACATCTTTTGTATGTATGTAAATCCACTTGCTGGAGTTACTTTTATATTTTATACACTATAGTATTTCTCAAAAATATACACAATATCCATAAATATTCAATCGTTGTACTATGCATATAAATACATCTGTTTCAACCCATATCATTATGATATAAAGGGCGGCCGTAATTAAAGCATATATGCAGAGAGCTCAAGTGTAAGGAATGTATGTATTGTTGCAAACGCAACGCCATTTCATATAAATACTATTTAGACTATATTGAATCGATTTAAAAGGAAAAATAACTTCCATTTACGAAACTAGGGGCAAAAGTGGGCAATAAAATAGACATAAAAGTAAAAGTAACGTTTTACATGATTGACTAACATTTAATGGAGTAACATCTTAGTTCTTATGCTTATTTTATAGCCAAAAATAAGTTTGTTGAGCCACTTTTACCCATGGTGACAAAATGTGAATTATTATTATTTTTTTAGAGTGGTGTAAGTCACTAATTTTGAAAGTTTGAGTTAAGTACATATCTAGTACATATCTAGTGTAATATCTAGACATATCATTTAGGAGAATTTCGGTATAAGAGACAGTTCCAGTAAATGTGCTAGTAAGTAGTATCCGAAGTCATTTTACTCCGTAGGAAATCATTATAATCGCGTTCAAAAAAAAAACAAAAAAAAAAAAAAACATGTATTTGAGAATTTAAGAAATGTGACTTACACAACTCTGTCTGTAAACGACTCATATAAATGCAGGATGCAACTCAAAATTCAGAATATTTTGGGAAATTTTCTAATAACTAATCTACTGAAACATAACTCTGCAATAGTTTATGCTAAATATATTTAAAAGCATATTTTACTAAAATCTTTTTTGTTACATTGAATTTATTGCCTTAAATATCTAACAACATTCGATCATACACACTCGGTCGAATATTCATTTAAAATTCGATTATTCTAGATTGAATATTGATCAAATGTGAAATACATTCTTAGTCATATCCATAAAATTCCCGAATTAGTGAAAAGAAAAATATGTACGTAAAATTACAGAGAAATTATTTTTAAAAAGTGCGAAAACAAGAAGAAAAAGGGGAGAAATAACACTGAGGGGGGGGGGGGGGGGAGTTTTACATTAGACGTATTACAAACTATTATTATAATGTTTTATTATTAATTTGAATATATAAAAGGAAAATTCTTATCACAAATTTTTTGGTAATTAATCAGAAGTTAAATCAATCCGTTCAGTTAATCAGTTTTGTTGTACATAAAAGAAAAAAAAAATCTATAGGATTGTAACAAAAATTTGCTACCTCAGTATGTTTATAAATCTTTTTTTAATTTTTCAAAAATTCTAATGAAAACATTCATCACGTTCATACGTCACTTCTACGTGACTAGATGGGCAAAAACGTAATTGAGGACACACAAACAAACGCAAAAAAGAAGTTTAAGATTTGTTATATGAAAAGATCCATACAATTAGCGTATAATAAAATGTAAAGTAATCATGTGAGACTTTTAAAATCTTAATGAATGTAATATAAAGATTGAGAATATGATATTCTTATGTCACAGAGTTTTGATGTTAAAGTCCTGGAAAAGAAAAGTAACCGCCCCCTTCTAATTTTTTCACAAATAATAGTTAAAAAATTAATAATGCAGGTTGCAATAAGAAAGAATAACTTTTGTTTTTAGCTGATAATTTAAATATTCTCTTAAGGGGTTATTTTCATATTAAAATGATCACAAACGTCGATTTTTCAATAGTAACCCCAAAATTTGTACAATAAAAAATGCAGAATCCTTTAACACTTCCTGGGGCAAAGTATGTCTGTTGTTAAAATGATTAAATTACATAAGCATATAAGAAAATATTTATTTAAAAATAAATAAAAGTTTGTTTTCACTTGCATTATAAAGGTAAACTTTTATTCCAAAATTCTGGTGCAGTTGTGGCATATGAGGATTAAAATTTAGTGGTATGAATAATATACAACCGCCTTTCAAAGGGTTAAGTAGCCTAAAGGCAAAATTTCTCGACATGCGTAAATTCGTTTCAGCCGTTTTAATTATCAATTACTTTTTAGTGAGTCCATGCCAGGGATTCTGTCCAAATTAAAATTCTACTCTTATAGCCAGTATTCATGATAATAAATTGCACAGTGCTACAGTAAATTGCTTTTAATGCAAGAGCACAAGAAGCTCCATCCAAAGTTTGCGGTGCACGAGGCGGAAAATAAAATAAAAAAGCTATTTTCTTCTAAAATTATTTTAAGGGCTACTTCACTCGCGCGAAAGCACCCGCTCGCAATTGTTAATCCTATGAGACTTAGGCTAACTCCGGGAGAGTCGCCGCATACGGGATAGATGCCGCACCCCTTCTATTTCTTGTAATTATCGATAGATGGTCGTCAAATGCCCAGTATAGGTGCGCAATGAGATTATTTTAACCAGTGTATAGCGTGAATTCCATTTCGATGCTTACTTGTAGAAGTACAATCCTTAATTTGACGTAGTGCATGATTTCACTGTCCAAAATTTTAAACGCGTTATGTTTAAATACTTTTCATACACTAATTACTAAATGCATGCATGATTTCGAAGTCAAAACTAAGTGTAGCGTTTGTATAGAGTACTGTGTGTATGATTACGCGATTCCCCTTAGCGATGGCAGGTAACTGTGATGGCCGACGTCTGCACCATGCAAAATGGGATACATGCCGCACTGCTATTCCGGTATACATGCCGCAGTTTCTTTTATACGGGATGATTAAGTGTTATTAACTTTTCCTTTTCTTTTTGCACAGACTAACCATGTTAGGCATGTTATCAAGTTTACTAAAACCAAAGGAGAGAAATGGGAAAATAAAAAGTAAGAAGGGCAAGAAAGATCCAAGTCAACATGATAATAATGAAAAATTGGATTCGCGTAACGCAGACGTTCTTTGCAAACTACTCCAAAAAAGAGGAAGTGTAATTGGCTTCGTTGCATCATGTGTTTAAATGTAGTTACATAAAGACTGTATTTTTTCGACACTTTTTCTGTAGATTGAAGTCGATTTCTTAACCCATTCGGGAACATAGGTGCATATAAGCACCTTCATAAAGAGCTTACAAAATTTGTTTCTGGCACCAGTAAAAAGAAAAGTAATATTTGCTTTGTTTAATTAGAGCATTTTCATGATTATTTAAGTAAAGGTAACTTCTTTTAAAAAAGTGGTACCAACGGAATAAAATTTGTGTAAAAGCCATCGGTCCCGAAAGGGTTAACAAATAAATTATGTAAACACAATTTTACTTTTTTCTTACCCCTTTCTAATACATTGATTTTGCGTTGTTGCTAAAACAACAATTAAAATTTAATGTAAAAAAAAAATACGTCGATAATTTTAATAGTGAAAGTAGGCAACAATTATTAATTTGAATCTACTAAAACGTTTCATTGTACTCATTTGGTTTCATTTTGTTATTACATCCATGATTATAGTCCAGATATGAATATTTTTTTTAAATATTTTTATTTATAATTTCATTCTGTTCTTAATTCAAGCGCGGCATAACTACCGCACAAGTGCGGCGTCTCTGCCTGAATGTACGGGTGACGCGCCGCAGTGTAATGTTTTAGTAAAAAATTGTTAAAAATATTAATAATTTGTTTTGAATTTTTTGTCGCAGTACACGCGTTGTATATTTAACATTAAATAGCACAGCATGATTTTTTTTTTTTTTTATGTCCACCATGGGACTTTATACACAAGTTCAAAAAAAATGTGCGGCATAAATCCCGGAATTACCCTATATATTTTTTAAATATCTCGTTTGCATTTCAATATTTTTAAATGATTTTTCTTTCGTATTGGATAGCTGAGGTCGATATCTACAATTGTTGTTTTTGACTTTTTGATTTTGTTTGCAAGTTTTTTTTTTAATGAGGATACTTTCACTTTTGAAACCGGCTCCGAAAGTGAAGGAATCTTAATAAAATAAAAATAAAAACATGCAAGCAAAATCGAAAAAGTAAAAAAAGATCTTTGTAGAGATCGACTGCAGATATCCAATACAAAAAAATCATTTAAAAATATTGAAATGCAAACGAGATATTTTTAAAAATATGTTTCATAGGATTAACATTAGCGAACGGGTGTTTTCGCGTGAGTGAAGTAGCCCGTTAACACACACGGAAAAAACTGTTTTGTTGAAATTACTAAATTTTGGTTCATATAGCTCCATCCAAATATTTTGGTTGGAATGACCAAATTTTGGGTGGACTAACCAAACGATTTGTTGAATTAACAAAATAATTTGGTTAATCTAACCAAAATTTAATCACTCCAATCAAAATATTTGGATAGATCTATATGAACCAAAATTTAGTAATTTCAACAAAACAGTTTTTTCTGTGCACTTTTCAATTCCTACACAATCCGCTATACTCCTATTATGATACATTTTTAGTCCATTTGAGGAATTCATTCCAAATTAAAATCTTACTTTTATATCCAGTATTCATAATAATAAATTGCACAATGTAAATTGCTTTTACTGCAAGTGCACAAGAAGTTCTATACGAAGTTTTCTGTGTACGAGACGGAAAAAAGAAATAAAAAAGGTAATTTTTTCTAAAGTAATATTAACACTTCTTTCAACTCCTACATAATCCTCTAAACTTGTATTACGATGCATTTTTTAGTCCTTTACAGGGATTCTCTCCAAATTAAAATCCTACTCTTGTATCCAGTATTCATATTAATAAATTGCACAATGCTACAGTAAATTGCTTTTACAGAAATGCACAAGAGGCTCCATACACAGCTTTTGGTGCGCATGACGAGAAAATAAAATAAAAAAAGTTAAATTCTTCTAAAATTACAATAACATTCTTTTCAACTACTGCATAATCCCATAAACTCTTATTATGATAAATATTTTAGTCAATTCAATGGATTTTTTCCAAATTAAAGTCCTCTTATATCCAGTATTCATAATAGTAAATTGCACAATGCTACAGTAAATTGCTTTTACAGAAATGCACAAGAGGCTCCATACACAGCTTTTGGTGCGCATGACGGGAAAATAAAATAAAAAAAGCTAAATTCTTCTAAAATTACAATAACATTCTTTTCAACTACTGCATAATCCCATAAACTCTTATTATGATAAATTTTTTAGTCCATTCAATGGATTTTTTCCAAATTAAAGTCCTGTTATATCCAGTATTCATAATAGTAAATTGCACAATGCTACAGTAAATTGCTTTTACAGAAATGCACAAGAGGCTCCATACACAGGTTTTGGTGCGCATGACGGGAAAATAAAATAAAATAAAGCTAAATTCTTCTAAAATTACAACAACATTCTTTTCAACTACTGCATAATCCCATAAACTCTTATTATGATAAATTTTTTAGTCCATTCAATGGATTTTTTCCAAATTAAAGTCCTCTTATATCCAGTATTCATAATAGTAAATTGCACAATGCTACAGTAAATTGCTTTTACTGCAAGCGCACAAGAAGTTCCATCCGAAGTTTTTGGCGCACGAGGCGGGGAAAAAAAAGTTATTTTCTTCTAAAATTATATCAACACCCCTTTTAACTACTACATAATTCCATAAATTCGTATTATGATATATTTTTTAGTCTATTCCAGGGATTTTTTCCCGAATTAAAATCCTACTCTTATATCCAGTATTCACATTAATAAATTGCACAATGCTACAGTAAGTTGCTTTTACTGGAAGTGCACAAGAGGCTGCATATAAAGTTTTCGGTGCACGAGACACGAAATTAAAATAAAAAAGCTAATTTTTTCTAAATTATATTAACATCATTTTCAACTACTACATAATCCCATAAATTCGTATTATGATATATTTTTTAGTCTATTCCAGGATTTTTTTCCAAATGAAAATCCTTCTCGTATATCTAGTATTCATACAAATAAATTGCACCGTGCTACAGTAAATTGCTTTTCTGCAAATGCACAAGAGGCTCCATACAAAGTTTTCGGTGCACGAGACACATAAATAAAATAAAAAAGCTAATTTCTTCTAAATTATAGTAACATCTTTTTCAACTACTACATAATCCCATAAACTCGTATTGTGATATATTTTTTAGTCTATTTCAGGGATTTTTTTCCCGAATTAAAATCCTACTCTTATATCCAGTGTTCACATTAATAAATTGCACAATGCTACAGTAAGTTGCTTTTACTGGAAGTGCACAAGAGGCTGCATATAAAGTTTTCGGTGCACGAGACACGAAATTAAAATAAAAAAGCTAATTTTTTCTAAATTATATTAACATCATTTTCAACTACTACATAATCCCATAAATTCGTATTATGATATATTTTTTAGTCTATTCCAGGATTTTTTTCCAAATGAAAATCCTTCTCGTATATCTAGTATTCATACAAATAAATTGCACCGTGCTACAGTAAATTGCTTTTCTGCAAATGCACAAGAGGCTCCATACAAAGTTTTCGATGCACGAGACACATAAATAAAATAAAAAAGCTAATTTCTTCTAAATTATAGTAACATCTTTTTCAACTACTACATAATCCCATAAACTCGTATTGTGATATATTTTTTAGTCTATTCCAGGGATTTTTTCCCGAATTAAAATCCTACTCTTATATCCAGTATTCACATTAATAAATTGCACAATGCTACAGTAAGTTGCTTTTACTGGAAGTGCACAAGAGGCTGCATATAAAGTTTTCGGTGCACGAGACACGAAATTAAAATAAAAAAGCTAATTTTTTCTAAATTATATTAACATTATTTTCAACTACTACATAATCCCATAAATTCATATTATGATATATTTTTTAGTCTATTCCAGGATTTTTTTCCAAATGAAAATCCTTCTCGTATATCTAGTATTCATACAAATAAATTGCACTGTGCTACAGTAAATTGCTTTTCTGCAAATGCACAAGAGGCTCCATACAAAGTTTTCGGTGCACGAGACACATAAATAAAATAAAAAAGCTAATTTCTTCTAAATTATAGTAACATCTTTTTCAACTACTACATAATCCCATAAACTCGTATTGTGATATATTTTTTAGACCATTCCATGGATTTTTTCTAAATTAAAGTCCTCTTATATCCAGTATTCATAACAGTAAATTGCACAATGCTACAGTAAATTGCTTTTACTGCAAGCGCACAAGAAGCTCCATCCGAAGTTTTCGGTGCACGAGGCGGAAAAAAAGCTATTTTCTTCTAAAATTATATCAAGACCCTTTTCAACTCCTACATAATCTCCTAAACTTGTATTCTGATGATTTTTTACCAGACTGAAAAGAAGGGTTATGTGTTTCACGCGTATCTGTGTATGTGAATTTCTTTATACCCTCGAACATCCCAACGGCTGGATGGATTTTAATGAATGAGGTCTCTATCAATTCGTCTTAACGGCCCGATGGTTACAGGATAGGTTTTGTTTTTATAAATTCAAAATGGCGGCCGTAAAATTCAAAATGACGGTAGCGACAAAAAAAATTACGCACCCTATTGAGTGGCATATCGTAGGATAGGTCTTTTAAAATGAAGACGATGTTTCATTGACTATTTTACAGTCAGAAGATCCGTTAAAATATTATATAACCTGGAAGTTGTGTGTATTGTGGATCTCTAGGTTTACTGCAACTCTAACCATCATGGACATCTATAGACCTCATCAAAACAGTGTTTATACGTAGGAACTAATAACTAAACACAACTTAAAAGTCATCAATACAAGTAAATAAAAAAATAAAAAAATAATATAAACAAGTAATATAAAAAAATATTTTAAGTCAATTCCTACCTAGGTCAATAAGAGAATTTTTTTTCTCCCATTCTTCTTTTCCTCTTGAGTGGCGCTTAAAATGCCTTGATCAAGAAGAAGGCTCTCTAGGTCTTAAAATACCTTAATCAAGATGAGGGCTCTCTCGATTATTGAAAATTAATTAATTTAGTTAATTAATTAATATTTGAAAAAAAATTGGATTAACATCAAGTGTCATCCACTACAAGTTTAAAAAAATTTTATTTGAGCTTGATTGGATGAATAAGTATTTTATTAACGATTGAAAATTTGAACAAGATATATATAGCGAGAGTGTGAACTAATAGTAGGAATTGAAAAAAAAATAGTTTCACAATGATGAGAAATACTTAACTAGTTCGCTTTTTACGCAGTCGGGTTTTTAGATTTTTTAAATTTAATTGTTTATTTAAAACATAAATAAAAACTAAGGAATAAATAAAATTTTGTATCCGACTACAGGAAGTATTTATGAATCGAAAGTAATAAAAATTTTCATACGTTTTTTAGGTATTCATATTTTTAAAATATTAATTTCATATTTTATTTTCATATTGTAAAACTAAAAAAGTTACAATTCTAAGATATTTATGTTGGCATTTTTATGCAATATATTCTTATAAATAATTAGCATCATGACATCATTGTTTGAGGAATTACAACTGAAAAAAAAAAAAACTTAGAGGGTCTAAACTTTGAATAATTTTCATTCCAAAACTTGTGTTCCAAATGACTTTAAATTTGACATCCTGGTATAAAATTAAGGGCAGAATAAAATAATTTCTTAAAATTTTGTGTTGTTATTGTAAATTTAAAATTTAATTTCCATTTTAATATGGGAACGACCACATAATTTAATCTATACATATCATTTAATAGTAGAAGTTACTGACACTTATTTATTTTTTACGATGCTATACAATATATACAATTTGCATGTTGCTAAATTTATTTAATTTTACACAGTTTGACTGGCTGGATAAGTTTTAAGTGTATTTTAAAACTAACTGCTAGGTTAAGAAAGCTCTCCTTATGCATTTCGACGTTGAATATGTCGTTGTTTCCATGGCAACATTACTATTCTCTTGTTTTCTCTGACACTAACAACAGTGAAGTCAAATAGACAGTGTTCAGAACCTGACCTTAATTTTGAGTTTGAAGCAACTTTAATCAATTTAAATTTAGTTCTAAACCGTTGTTAAACGATTGTTAAATTTCATTATAGATACATATAAATGTATACAACAAATTCGTAGTTATAAAAATGTATTTATTTAAGTAAAACTTATTTAAACTAGTTCAATATGAAGAGTAGAAAAAGTTTTTCATTTAAGAGTATATTTATCATGAAAGAGTATTTTTGTATTATTTCATTGTGTCGCCAAACGTTGCGTCGCCATTTCTTTGTGTCGCCAAAGAGCGATAAATCACCAAGAAAGCGAAATTTTAATTATTTTTTACGGACGCTATATCTAGGTTCCGCCGGAATTTTTTTATGAGCATATATATCTTCACGAGAAGAACCTTCTGTAATTTTTTTAAAAAAAATTCTGAGTACGCACTTATGGAAACCTTCCTTGTGAGATTCGTAATTAGAAAATTCTGACAAGACGACTAATACTTTATATAGTGTGCTTAAGTTAAAGAAGGTACATTTACCTGTTTCATTGAGACCAGCAAATCTTTGGAAGTCTTTGATTGCAGATGATATTGCTTCTTGGTCTCTGATAGCTCCCGACCTATAACCGGCTGATTCCTCGAGATAGCCAAATTTTGCCAAATACAACTGCAAAAAAGGAAACGTTTGTATGTATAATATTTTGCTTATCTGATATTTATGCTTTTGTATAATTGTTTGTATGCAAAAGTTTAAAAAATATATTTAATTTATCACCCGTTACGAGGGAATAATTTTGTGCTTCATACGAAATTAGTATAAACAAGTACACCAATAATAAATTCAGATATATTGGAAATGACCATAACATAGCTACCAAAACTTACAATTAATATCTATTTCTGTTAAATTACTAAAATGTTACAATTTTTAATTTTTCAAGTGTAAATTTCCTAATTCATATTAAACGCATAAAAATTATAAAAATGCACGAAGATCAAGTAATTATGTTTAGCATAGTATCATTATCCTTACAAAAATGAGCAGTGTGAAAAGCAACAGTTATAAGAAATATGAATTTAAATACTGAAAGCTAATTTAATATAAGAGCTCAAAGTTTCATGGCTATTAAATTGTTAAACTGCTTTACGGACTTAAAATTTGATATCTTCTGCTAAAATTAAGTCTAGAATCCAAATATGATGTCAAATTTTGCTATAGCTATTGCTATTGTAAATGTTAACTTTTGTTTTTATTTCAATATGGAGATACCCCCTTTTGCTTTTTGCTTTTTGTTCATAAATCTTTATACAAGAAAAATTGCCAGTTAAATGGCAACTTTTACATCTCATAGCAACAATTTGATGTTTAAATGTATGTTTCGTTTATGTTTGACCAATTGTACATAGTATTTAAAAAAGTATGTGACACATAAAATATGCACTATGAAATGACGAATGCACCTTGCTGTTTTGGAATTTATTATAATTACTTGTGCATAAAATTAATCTTTTATTTATTCTGGATTTGTTACTGCAATATTCAAAGAGAAAATCCAAACCTTTAATTTTACGAAAAGATAATGATAAAACGGTATACATTCTTAAGGCAAGCAATTGGCAAGGATTAAATTGAACTTAAATCGAGCCTACATATTAGATGCCTAGGAATGATGAATAGGCAGAATTAAAAAGTGTATTCTTAATATTAAGCACTCAAATAAATTAAAAAATTATAATTAAATTCTTAGTTATAGAAACTGCGGAACTTGAGAGCTTACTCGTATCCATGGACATACGTTAAATTCAGCAAATACTTAATCTTTTAATTATTATTTTTTATTTAATATGTTCATAACATGAATCTTTTAAGTAATTATACTGACATTTGAAAATACAAATATAAATGAAATTTAAAAAATGTATAACTTACACAAGAAATGAAAAAAACATTTGCAGATTTTCTGCATAAAAAACTAAAAACAAAAAAATGTCATGTGATATCCGCTTTATAAAATGAGTTTTTAGTATTTAGCTACATTTCTTTTAAAACGTATTGTGCTTACACCTCTAATGGAATTGCCTGCAATTTGTTCTTTATTGGTGACATTTACCGGCCTTTTCCTTCAGAAGTAACTTTAAACTGTAGCTACCCTTAATTTGAAGCCTCTGAATGGACGCTTTGAACATGTACAACAAATATTCAATGCAAGATTTTTAGGGATTTGAAAGGAGTAAAGAGTTGATGCTTATGATCATAAAATAGTTACGCGTTGACATTTATCGCCGTATGCTACGGATTGTTAAACTATTAGAAATGATTTTCTAAACCAATTGTAGCATAAATTCTTTCTTTTATGTTTTATGGAAATCCATGCAATGCAAATCCATTTTCAGAAAACGCTTGCGAATGTACAGCTACATTTCATCATAGAATATTTTCCATGTTTAAATGATGTAAGCTTAATCTTTGCGGTTAAGATTGCTACAGGCTTGGACTGGCCTGGCGGTCCATTGGCCCGAGGACCAGTGCTCTCTCGTCCATGAAAGCTTTGTGTGCATAAACCACTCTAATATATACACTGCTCAAAACAATTAAAGGATATTGCAGTTTTAGGTGGATTTTGTATCTGGTAAACTGTTTAGCTGATTGATACATGGTCGACAGACATAGTAGGTTCTATGAGAATAAATTACACATGTTTGGCAGAAAAAAATGCATTTTATTGCGCATTTGTGTACTAAAGGAAAAAAACACAATTTGTGCATATGAGAAAAAAAGAATAAGAAAAGGTGTTTTCTTCAAAGAAAATCATTTTCAGTAGGGGGTATGGTTTCCACGGGCGGCCAGCAAAGTTGAACACCTTTGAGGCATGGACTCAATGAGGCTATTAATGACGAGTTGGGGTATTCTGCCCCACTCTTCCAGAAGAGCTCTTTCCAGTTCTTGGAGAGTTTGTGGGGGTTGTTGGCGGCCAGAAACTCGTCTTCCTAGAGCGTCCCAAACGTGCTCGATTGGATTCATGTCTGGAGAACACGCTGGCCATTCCATTCGAACGATTCCTTCCTCGAAAAGGAAATCCTCCACCAGGTTTGCACGATGTGGCCTGCAGTTATCGTCCATTAAAATGAAGTTATCTCCGATTGCTGCAGCGTAAGAGACTACAATAGATCTGAGGATCTCATCCCTATATCGGCGACCAGTCAGAGCTCCATCTCGAATGATGTAGAGGTCAGTGCGCCCGTAAATGGAGATGCCACCATACACCAACACTCCTCCACCGCTAAATCTGACACTTTCGTGCACGAACGCAGGATTATTCCTACTGCCACAGTCCCTCCAGATGAAAATACGCCTATTATCCTGATGCACAGAAAAACGGGACTCGCCAGAAAACAGAATATTGCTCCATTCATTTCTCCTCCAGTTGACATGCTCGGTTGCCCACTCCCTGCGGTCGCGACGACGCCTTGATGTTAATCTAACACATACCATCGGTCGGCGAGCATACAGACCTACAGCATGAAGCCGGTTTCGGACAGTCTGAGTTGAAATCGTGGTGCCTGTAGCCGAGCGAAGGTGTTGTTGGAGAAGAGTAGCGTTCATGGTTCGGTGTCTCCGAGCTGTTAACGCTAAATACCGATCTTCTTTTGGCGTTGTTGCCCGTCTACGACCTTGCCCTGGTCTTCGGCCTGCACATCCACTCTCCAAAAAACGGTTCCAGATCCTGGAAATGACACTTTGTGACACTCCAATGGCTTGCGCTACTTCGGCTTGAGTTTGGCCCCCTTCTAACCTACCAACAATTCTCAAAGCTTCTGAATCTGTCAAATGACTTCGCTGAGACATCGTACTCATCGAAACAAAGAAATCACTGAATGCCGATCATCCTTGTCTTCATTCTCTTTTATCCAGTTGAAAGTCAAATTTCATTCGCTGCCGCTGAAGCGACGTTTTTGACGTCGAACTCAAAATTTGCATACTCCACAGTTTGAAAACCAGAAAAATTTGCATTTGTGATTCTCTTCTTCTATTTTCGGCAAAAAAAATTTCGTTTATATCTTTATTTTATATAAAACTTCAAATATCCTTTAATTGTTTTGAGCAGTGTATTTTGCCTAGTTACATACATTCCGATTTGTGTGCTAAATATCGAAGATTCATTTATAGACAGGGCTGTCACAAGCGACTATTTTTTAATTCTATTTCGCACCACTTTTTCAAAACAAAAATTTTTTACAAAAGCTTTAACAACATTTTCAAGAGAAATATACTGCAAAATGTATTTTTTTTAAATTGTGGTCCGAACATAATATAAAAATAGTCGCCTGTGACAGTCCTTATAGATAATCATCAATTAACCCTTTATCTACTGCAGTTTTTTTCGTGTAAATTTGTTTTTTCGGTTACTACAATGAAAATTAAAGGATATTCATAAAAAAATACTCATCTGTGAGAAATTTAATTTGTTTGAGCTAATTAATTAAAGTGGTACTTTAAAGTACCGTCAGTACACTATGACTAAAATATCGTAACAGAAAACCCACAAGGTATTTAAATTAGCCCTAGAATTATGGTAAAATATTTTCGATTTAATAAGTATGTGAAATATAGCCTTTTTATCATATTTACAAATAAATGTTTTGACAAATTCCGGTGTCAATCATTTATTTCAACACTTCAGCATTGAAAATGCTTTGCCCCTGAAAGGGTTAAAAAAAAACTATTTTTTTTAGGTTTCGATCTTGTTAGCAGTACTTTAGTTATGCGACGTCTATATTTCAGGGACAACATGTTCCGTCGCATCTCCACATATGCAATATATGAATTTACATATGCCATTTCTAGCATAGCAAAAAAGAGCCGGTGCCACAACTTTTTCGATTTCCTATAAAAAATAATAATGAAACAGAAAAGAAGTACTAGGCAAATTATTACTACACTACATTTTAGTATAATTACATTTTAAAGCAGATGAAAACGATGGATAACTACACAGACGAAAAGTAAACAAAAAGTTTTTCTCCAACACCCAGTGTACTGACGGTACTTATAAGTACCAAAGAGTAATTCAACCTTTAAATCAAATACAAACACCGTTCACCTAAAATAGCTAGTCAGATTGTATTCTAAGATTATAATGAACACATAAAAAAAATCCAACACTTATCTTATATCCGTTATCGTGTTTGCAGCAATAAAAAGACGAGCTTGACAATCTGTACAAAATGTCGGCACAAAACACATCGAGTGTTTCAAAGATAGCCTCCTTCCTCGCTAAAATAACAAACCTAGAACTACTGCTACCATGTATCCTGATAAAGTGGAGTTAAAAGAGTGCTCTTGCATGGTACCATTATAATATTAGTAATATTCACTATGGGATGAAAGTTTAAAGTGAGTGGTACTTACAAGTATCGTCAGTAGATAATGGGTTAATAGGCAGATTGCTCAAGAGAGAAATTTTTATTATTACAAAAAAGAAGAAGTTTTATCGAGCAATTTGCAGGATCGGAAACCAGAGCAGAAATGCTTGCAAATAATTGAGGGAGGAAACCTGCATCTACAATTGAAACCATGGTTTTTTGAGAAGAAATTTCAGAAAATAAAGAAATAGTTGGAGGCGAAAGCGTTTTGTGGGGATTTTGTTGTTGATTGGGATATTTGGAAATCATTTAAAGAGTGTGCTGAGAAGAGTAAATTTACTCAATTATTTTAGTGGTTTTAGGTTACTAAAGCGACCATTTTTGTTACACATTTTATGTAGAAACCTTGTGTAGTGCAATATGATTTCACCATTTTAAGAATGTGAAAAGTAATTTTTCTTAATTAAAGTAAAATTTTCTCCCCGTCCCGATTTCCCTTATTTGAAGTGCTTCAAGTTTAATAAGTACACTGTTAAAAATTTTCTGCTAGTTTGATGCAAATTTTGGTACTACAGAGCGAGAATTAAGGGGTTAAAAGAACAAGCCTGAGATTTAGCTTCCAAAATATCTATTTTGCAACACGGTATAGGTTTTTGTGCTAGATGTAAAGATTTTCGAATGAGTTTTGCATGCTGAATACTTGGTTTGTGCGGTGAGGAAAACGCCTGAAGAGACCATATGAAAAAATGCTATTTTGCTTGGTTAACCCTTTCAGGGGCAAGTAATTCTGTTTCTGTAATGTTAAACTCGCACAGGAATTTAAAAAAAAATACTTCAAAATAAGTAAAAGCTATTTTAGATCATTTTCGAACCAAAGTTATAAAAGTAAAATTTATTTAAAAGTTTCTGGTGCAAATTTTCATTAAAATTAGGTGGGATATAATATATCCCACCGCCCCCCAAGGCGTTAAAAAAGAAATAAAAACTCAATAAATATACAGAATTTCATTATCCAACTATCACGTTTATAAATAGTACCTTGACAACTAATTCATATTAAGTTAAAGAAATGTACTTTTAAAAAATGAGGTTCGAACTCTCAGCCCTCATATTCTTGGGTCTTAACAGACTTAACCCTTTCAGGGCAAGTAATTGTGTTTCTGTAATGTCGAATTCACACAGGAATCTTCGAAAAATTTTATTACAAAAGCAATAATACATTTAAGAGCTTTAACCCTTTGAGGAGCAAGCAGTTGTGTTTTTGTAATGTTGAATTCCTGCCGAAAATTTGGAAAATTTTTATTTCAAAATAAGGAAAAGCAATTTTATGATTTTTTTCCACCAAAGTTAGAAAAGTAAAATTTAATAATTTTTTTCTGGCGCAAATCTTTATTAATCTTAGGTGGGATATAATATACCCCACCGTCTCTCAAGGGATTAAAAACAAAACTATTATATCATACTTAGCAATATATTTAACAATATTTGTTAAAATAAAAGCAATAATTGGAGAAACACTTTATTAAATAAAGAATCCAAGTTATAACAAGCCAAGGAATTTAAATATGCTGTCAAAAGTGTGTGTTACTAATTGAAAAATGAAAATTGGTTTTTAACATGTATATGGCCTCTGAATGAAAGTTTAAGCATAGCACCAAATATTAAACATTATTCTTCGTCGATTGCTATCAATATCTTTTTATATGTTATTTACATCAGAATTAGTCGAGGTGATCACTTTTTTTTCAAGTATTGTACTTAAGTAGCTATCGAAAGAATGTAATTAAATAGCAATTCTTAGAGTTGATACATGTTAATACACTACAAGGGGATCTCTTTTAAACTCTCTGGAGTTGTTTAATAACCACATTACTTGTTAGGCAAGCCGCATACTGATCCGACTCATGCAACATGTTGCTCGACTTCGGAGAAAAAAAACAAGTTTGAAACAGCTTACTTCTTTGTTCCGACCTGTTTCTTCTCCTAAGTATCACTTCATGTTGCTTGTGTTGACTCAGTGTGCGGCTTGCCTTATGGAGCATTGCGTAGTAAATGCACTTGATGGAGTTTCAAAGATGCACAGGGAATATAGTGAAATCTCTTATTCAGAGTAACAGATTTAATGCCTATCAATTTTCACATTTGATGCAATGCGAATGTTTTAAACCTTGTAAAGTCAGATACTATATATGCAGATAAAATGACTTGAGTTCGTTAAAGTATTTGTGCTCTCTAAAATTCCAAGCTCTGTGCCCTTTCGTGTGTCCCAGACCGACACTGAGACTATATTCAGTTTTCTAGCAATATGACTAATACTGTTGCCAAAATTTTTCAAGTTATCTTTATATATTATAACGGATTTATACAGAAAGTAATATACAGACATGTAATAAGTATTCTTTAGCAATTAAATTGGCATTATTGTACGAATTAATGAAGAAATCCAGTTTGATTCTCTCTCTCGCTCTTTATTTTTTTGATTTTGATTTTGATTTTGATTTTTTTTTGCTGTTTTAAAACTTAAAATTAAAAATCTAAACCTTTTCTCAATTGTGTTTTCATTTAACACAGCGTTTCTACACTTTACGATACATATATATATATATATTTACAGAAAATGCTTAGCTTAACAAGATTAGCTGTTTACCAGTCAGCAGAAGAGCTGATAAATTAGTTTCTTTACCTCAGTAAGATTTTCTGAACTCCACTTTATTACTAATTTTTGCAGTTTTGGAAAATATTTATTCATCTGGATTTTAAAGAGAAATTTGTTGATTCACATAGACATAACTAATAAAATGATTATGCTCAATAATAATGAAATTATACCCAAAATACATCATTTCAGGGTTAAAAATTCAGGCTCGACTTATACACCGGAAAATGCATGAATGTACTATTCTAATATACATTCACGGGAAAATACGGTAGTTTAGAAAAAGTTGACAGTAAACCGCCTTTTTTTTCATTATCTCTTCTTCATACTTTTGCAGTTATATTTGCTTCTATCTTCCTTATAATATTTGGTATTGTTTTAATTAATTTCAGTTTCATATGATTTGGACAAGTGACGAAATCTCTATGTCAGCAACTTTTGAATATTTTTTCATTCATCAAATTGAATCTGCAATACATTTGGTAACATATAATCTGAAAACCTGAAAACTGATACATTATTATGATTTAATTAATGCACAGCAAAATTCTCCGAATGAATAATCAAGGGAAAACTTGTATGTAATATCTGCCCAAAATAATCTAAAATTCTTAAATCAGGATACATTTTGCACCATTTTAATTTTTACCTACTCCATATGAAATGGGCAAAGATCGAAAATTCTCTCAAAAGAAATTTCTGTATTGAGATGATAACAATTACTTATGAAAGTTTGTCAAAGCAGTATATTGGGTTGAGGAAAAAGTAATTTCTTTTTTTTTCCTAATAAATGGCTTTAACGTCGCATATCTCGAGTAAGACTTATTCCATTAAGCCATATTATAGATCGTTTGAAATGCAACAGTCCATACACTGTAAAAAAAAATCTGTAAAGTTACTAAAATATTTCTAGGAAACTGGGATTCCAGGAACTTTTTATGTAACGGCAACAGCAAAAATTTCTGTAACAGCATCTGTTACAGGAATTTTTCTTGTTGCCGTTACATAAAAAGTTCCTGGAATCCCAGTTTCCTAGAAAAATTTTAGTAACTTTACAAATTTTTTTTTACAGTGTAGAACATTCTAGATATAAAGGTAGACACTGATTTCGATAGACGATCTGTTTTCGAAGTCAAAAGTTATTGCGCTTTGAAAATGGAGATTCCAGAAGGTCATCTTCGTCACATTTTGCTTTTTTACTTCCGAAAAGGGAAAAATGTAGCACAGGTTCATCGAAAATTGAGTGGTGTTTATGGTGATGAGTGCTTAAGTGAACGCCAGTGTCAGAATTGATTTGCTCGTTTTCGTTCCGGATATTTCGATGTTAAAGATGAACCTCGCACTGGCCGGCCAATCGTTGAAAAAGTCGGTGAAAGTCTTTAAAAAATCGAGATAGATCGACATATGTCATCTCACAACATTGCTATGGAACTGAACATCGACCAAAAATCAGTTTTGAACAATTTACATAAAACGGGATACCAAAAGAAGCTCGATATTTGGGTTCCACATGAACTGACAGTAAAAAATTTAATGGACCTAGTTTCCATTTATAAATCGCTACTGAAACGAAACGAAATCGAGCCATTTTTGAAACGAATGTTTAGGGGGATGAAAAGTAGATCACGTATGACTATAATGTACGAAAAAGATCGTGGTTGAAGTCAGGAGAAGCTGTACAAACGATGGCAAAACTCAGATTGACGCCATGGAAGGTGATGGTGAGTGTTTGGTGAGGATTGAAGTGATGGTGAGGATTGAAAAGGAATTAGTCATCATGAGCTGCTTGAACCGGGTCAAATCATTAATTCGCCTTTCTACTGTCACCAACTAATACGATTGAGGAAGACGATTAAAAAACGGCCAGAATTGATCAATATTAAAGGCGTTGTCTTCCACCACAATAATTCTAAACCACACACATTTTAGTAATTCGGCAGAAATTTAGATAGCTTGCCTGGGAAGTTTTGATGCACTCACCGTATAGCTCGGACCTTGTCCCGTCAGACTACCACTTGTTTCGTTCTCTTCAGAACTCTCTCAATGGTATAAAGCTAACTTCAAAAGAGTCTTGTGAAAATAACTTGGTTCCGTTTTTCGCCCAGAAATCTCAGAAGTTCTATAGTGATGGAATTATGGTTTCACCAGAAAAATGGCAAAAGATCATCGGTCAAAACGGCACATACCTCATCAATTAGTGTTTGAAGTTTATATGAATAAATTCGCTTTGAAAAACAGGAAAAAAACGAAATTACTTTTTTCCTCAACCCAATATAAATGAATTAAAGATAATTTAAAAGCTGTCAATATTGTCGTTTTACAAACAACCCAAAATACTGACATGAAAAAATAGACTCTGCCAGAGACGCAGACCTGGGATGCCGGTCGGTATTGTCAGAAGACGGTCGGTTTCAGCAACGGTACACTATAGTGTACCGTTGCTAATTCGAAAATTTTAAATTTTCAAGCTCATGGAACCCGAAATTTATGCCAAAATAGAAAATTTTTCTCTTTTTTTTTCTTTTCCTTTTTTGTTTTTATTCGAACTGTGGAACCAAAAGTAACACAAAGCAGTACATTTTCTTCAACTTGATTATTTTGTTTATTATATTTCTGCATATTGCATTAAAATTATCTTAAGTCTGCACAAATATCAAATTTATATTTTTAAAATTTCATCCATTCATTATCAAAACAGGTGGAAAAATTAACCAGATTCTTGGAGAAATTCCATTTTGCCGACTTGGATTCTTGATACAAAGTATACCAAGCTTGGGAATCCTGCCTATAATTTCGATGCAAAACCAAAGGGCAGACAGTTCAGCAGCCTCCCAAAACTGACTGAGGGAAAACTTTCTATGTAAAATCTGATTATGTTATTAAATATTAGGCGTATATATATTTAAATATATATGATTTGTACTTTCAATAAATGGAGCGGCATACCGCAAACCAACTGAATTGTATTGCTTTTTTATTGTATATGTGACCATCTTTATTTCAGCTAATGCTGGGCTGCCGTTGACAACTTTTTTTTTCTTCTACCACTATTTAAAAATAATTGTATATTTTTATTTTTTTTAAATAATGATTAAAAGAATATAAGCAAAATTTTAGAAAAAATAGTTGACTGTGGCAGCCCTGTTATTTTTAAATATATTTAATACAGTAAGTATTTTAATTTACTGAATATTTACTGACATACATGCTTTATAATATAGATAGTAATATAATGTGTTTAACTTAATTTGCAATACGAAAAAATGTATATTTATAATTTATTACATAGATTTCAAAGAACTTAAGTAAACCTGCACTAAGTAAAATTTTTATTTGATGCTACTTTCTAAATAGGGGAGATGGGGGCACATGTGAACACGGGGCACATGTGAACATCGCAGTTTTTTGATAGTTATTATAAGCTTTTTTATTTGAAAAAAATTACTAAAGATGATGGCATCTGTAGACATATGGTAAAAAAAATTTTAAGCTCTATGACATTTTGTTTGTCCTCTGTAGCCAAAACACTGTTTTTAGATCTCAAAAGTAAAATCATTGCTCCAAGTTCATAAGCGAATAAATTTATTTATTTATTCATTTATTTGAATTTGAGTATTTTACCATATACTATGAATACTAATAAACATTTTTGATAAAATTCATTTTCTTCTAAATTTGAGAAATGTTAATGATTCATCAATTTAACAGAAGCAGCAATGTGGGGCACTTGTGAACAGGCTAGTTGGGGCAGATATGAACAGTTCATAAGTACTCCAATAATCATTCTGTGATTCTGTTTCTTTCTGTTAACTTCATGAGAGATAATATCAGATCCATTATCTACAATTTTCCTGAAATAGAAGATATTTTTCTCACACAAAGTTGATTTTGTATTGAAACTCCCACAAACACATCTTTCAGCAAATACATAAAGAACAACAGGCTCGTTTACGTTCAATTGTACTTTAAATAAATTTAATGTTTTCTAAAATACAATAAGTGTTATATATTATTTTACTAAATGGTTTACAACAATATTTTTTATGCATTGTTAATACAAAATAATTACTTAGAACAACTTTGCAAATTTTTCCTTTACATTTGTTCTAACCTTGCAATGATGGCTTACTTCCATCTCTAAAACAGTTATGTATATGATGCTTTGAATGGAGATAGATACCAGTAATATTTTAAGAAAGTAAAATTTTTAAACTGATAACTACCGTAAAATCCCGATTTTACCCCCTCTTTCAAAAGCAAAAGAAGTTGGGTTGGGGGGGGGGGGGGTATAGTCCAGATTTTTTTTAAGAATTAAAAAGCCCTTCTTTATCTATAATTTACAAGAAAATAAGGCAAAAAATACAGGAGTGAGAATCTTTCGTATTTCGGCAGATTTCCGATAAATAGTATGTAAATGCCCCCTCCCTAAAATTTCCCCCAAACAAAAACCCTTAACCAAAATTTAAAAGTTTTAATTTCTTTTTTTAAATTGCTTCTTTATTTTTTTATTTTATTGCAACAATACTCAATGAATCATTTAAGCCTCTCCCCACCAAATCTACTTATTTTCATTTTATAATCTTTTGCTTAAACATATCAAGCAGAAACTAGAGAAATATATATATATATATATTTCTCTTTATGGTGAATTTAAAAGGTAATATAATTAATGATTACTATGACAAATGAATAAAAGAATAAAAAGCACGTTAAAGGATATTTTTTCCTTATGTTCACATGTGCCCCACGTGTGTTTACAACTACCCCGCTGATAGGGCACATGTGAACAATTTTTTGATTTTATAAAACTATTAAAAAATGTAAGAAGAACTATACAAGTGATTTTAAAAAAATTACCATGTGTAAAAGAAAGTTCTGTTTACTATATTAAGTGGTTTTTGTTTATCGAAACTAATCCAGTTATGAGAAAAATCTATATTTATGCGAACTGTTCACATGTGCCCCCATCTCCCCTAAATGCATTAGTAATTTTTTAGAACTGGGGTTTTGAGCGAGAAATGTGAATTTTTCTTTACAAAAGTCTAAAAAAGAAATACACAACAATATCAAAAGGAAAAGGATATTTCAAGTCAACAGATCTTAAAATAATGCTGTTTCAAATGCAATATGGGGAAACAATATAAAAATCACATTTTAAAGAAATTCTATGTAAGTTTGTTTAGTAAAAATATTTGTTACTTTCTGGATCTAAATTAAAAGATAATAAAACAAGACACTTATTTAAATCTAAGAATTGTTGCAGAATATTTGGATACTACTAACCATTTCTTAGTAAACATACTAAAAAAACAGCTGTAACGGCTACTAACAATTTCTTAGTAAAGACACAAGAAAAATATCTGTAATACTACTAACCATTTCTTTGTATACATACTAATAACGCACCTGTAATGGCTACTAACGATTTCTTAGTATGTTCACTAAGGAAGTCTGTGTGCTGTTTACTAAGTTTAACATAGTAATGTTACTTTAGAAGAAGCTGTATTGGTTACTAGAAAAGTTCATGGAATCTCAGTTTCCTAGAGATTGTCTAGTAGTACTACAGATTTTTTTTTACAGTGTAGTCGAAATCTAACGACACAACGCGAAACTCCTTACATTTTAAAAGTCTTTGGCACAAATAAATGACACAAAGAGTCTAGAAACACCACAAACTTTTTTATTGATAATGGGTCATTCTACAAACAAAAGTTACTTTTTCGGCACATGGTAGTTAATATTTGACAATATTAAAAAAAATGTTTTAGAGATTTTACATTATATAATACATTTAAAATACATATCTGATAAAAACTGATGATTTGGGATTTATTATTATTTTTTTTTTAATAAACGGAGGTACATATGTAATGGCATACTTTCGGTATATTTTACGCTTAATTTTCTCTATTAATATCTTCACTTATTTTGAAATGTGATAAATATATGTATTATTCATTGAATAAAGTATTTTACTTCTCTGAAAATTTCTTTATATGTAAGTTAAATTTCATTTTGAAGAAAAAAGTACATTTTTCTTTAACAATTATGCTTGAATTACTGTTACAAGCCTTTCGTGTAGCCTCCGTTATAAGGAAATTCTACGCAATAATTACCGAAATATAGTAACATTTGTCATCTAAAAAAAAAAAAAAAATACTCAGAGACAAGAGGCATTCATTTTTAATTTTTGTTAGCCGTTATTGTCGTTTGTCTTTCATTTTGAAACATTCTCACTGAAATACAAATGGTCTTAAACTTTATGTATCCACTGTTTTTGACTTAAAATGTAAGCATAATTTATTTAATGAAAAATTTTTTTTATTCATATGCATAAAGCTTTTTTTTTTTCAGATATTTATTTCGAATTTCACATTCTACCCTAAAATAACGGAGCGTTATAAAACAAAACTTTGTGTGTTTGTATTCTCTGTTAAAATATTAGTAAGAAAATTACCTCTTAATTTTTTACAAAATAAACTAAGCATCAAATAATGAGAAAACTATGCAATCACTTACATAAATCTTAAAAGAGGTGAAAGGTGAATTATGAATATTAATATAAAAATTTTCTGTTTTATATTTTCTCTGAAATTTTTACGCTTAGCGAGTATCGTTTTTCGTGTAGAATGACCCCGCTGTATAACTAATATCACAGTTTCTAACAGAAGGTATAATCTGATAAACTATTTTTGAAATCGTTGTGTTATGGAGTTAATTGTGCTCTATAGTCGCTCAATGGTCTTTAAAGCTCATCCACCAGGCCCTGAATACTAGGCCTGAAAGCTGACATCAAAATGGCGGCTGCAGAAGGCGGATTTTTTTTTTCCGCGTGTGTACGGTCCCTTGAATTTTGGTACCAATAATTTTTAAAAGTTTTTCCGCTTTATTTTTCTGAGGTTAAACAAGTCACAGAAATCTTTTATAAAATACTGGTGTCAAAATTTAAGGGACCGTACATAAGTTAAACAAAATCCGCCTTGGGCAGCAGCCATTTTTGTGTCAGCGCTCTGGCCTAGTATTCAGGGGACGGTGGCTCACCCATTAATTTCGTCACACTGTAAGAAGGAGGATGGGAGGAGGAGTGCCGGAGTGTATTAACACTTTGTTACATTACAACTAAAATGTGAAACTAATTTAGTAAGCATTGTTTGCAAGCTGCATGATAAATCTCATACAGATATGTAATTTATTCAAGTAGGTATTGGGTGTAATTGCTAGGCATATTTATCCTTGCAAAAAAGAAGACAGAGTGCGTGTATAGCATACCAGGGATAAATAATATCAAATACTTGTATGGATATTCACGGACGCAGATTAATGTATTACATCTAACGAAAATACGAGAATTTTTATAAGGCGGATTTTAATTGGTAAACAAATTTTTAAAACATAAAAATATAACAATCGCAGTGTCTTTAAATCTAGATAAAATCTAAATTAGCAGTTACAAAAAATGTGACGTCTCACAACAGGGAAGGGGTATCACTCGATGTGACAAGGAGACACGTACGGCCTTTCGCGGCGCCCTTTAAATTTTTCATGACGCCCTTTCGAATGATTCCGGTTACTAGTTAAAAAAAAAAATAAAAATCCATTTTAAAATATGCTTCTTTTAAATCATTAATATTCCACATAAATTTATTATAAGATGCGTTAAATTTCCGGCTCGTTTGTCTACAGAACAATTTGATAGGCCTCTCTGAGGAAAATATAATTCTAAATTTGCTATGATTTATGCTTTTTTCTGAAATCATTTTTCACATGGATCTCTGAATAGCAGGGGGGGAGGGGGGGTTATTGCTCATATTGTGAGGTGTTTATACATCTTATAAGACGTCTGCATATCGTTATTCCCTACTAGGGTTGCCAGTTTGGCCTCCTTTTTTATTCAGAAAATCCAATTCATTCAAGAAATTCCGAATAGTCATTTTGACATTACTTAACGATAGGCATTTTAGGATTACTTAAAGAAAAAATTCTTCTTTCGGAAATTCCGGTATGAATTCCGAATTTTTGAATAAAAAAGGAGGCCAAACTGGCAACCCTGCAGCTTACGTAATTTACGTATGCGAGGTGCGAGGTAATATTATTCTATATTTCCAGACATGTGAATTAGTGATGGACGATTCTGGAAAATTTGAGAATCGATTAAAATCGACATCATATAAACAGAATCGATCGCAATAAGAATCGATTCCCAAATTCTAGAATCGATACTTGAATCGATATTTCGATGTTCACAGATTCACACAGATAAGCTGAAAAATAGTAATTCCAAAACGTAGCGAATCATTAGGGCCGTAACGACTATCTCTCGCCCCTCACCTCCATTTATGGGAGCCCTAGGCAATATTAGCGGCCCAGAAGTAAGCTACTACAGACCTTTGAGTCAAATAATAAGGTTTTTTAACTTTTAAAATTATTATATTTAAGATGTAATTTTGATAATAATTTATATTATATTTAAATTTATCTTTAAAAAAGATCTCGGTCAGATTAAAAAAAAAAAAAAGAGAAAGAAATGATTTTTTTTGTTATCCGAAAAAGATGTACTTTCTACTCTAACTCTTATTTCCTTCAACCAAACAGATGGGGACTTACTTCCTATAAACGTCATTCTTCTTAAAAATGCGCAGATGAGCGAAATTTTGAAAGCTCTAAATTTATTTAAAAAGTTAAATGGTTTTTCAGTCTTTTTAGGGTCTCCTATAAGCGTGGGGGAAATGCAAATATTCCAAATCTTCTTTTAAAATAGCTGTGGTGAATGTAATTAACCAATCATCACATACTAATTATCCCCCAATTAATAATCAAAATTCTCCTTTTAATAATATATTTAACTAAAATTTCTTTCCCTTTTTAAAATATATATCTCCTTATCTCATTTACAGTTTATAAATATCTTTCTTTTTAAGGTTTACCAAATTTTCAGCTGTTAAGAAAAAAAAATGTTCTCATCCTAGAGCCATTAACAATGAAATAACATACTTTTCTCTGGTTAACAAATAAATAAAAGAATATTCCTTGATTATATGTTTTTTTTCCCAGCAGTAATCTAAAAACTATAAACAGTTATTGACTCATCCGCTGACATGCAGAGCGCACTCACTGAAACAATAATAAATAAAAAAGAAAAGTATCGAGTTAAACTGATGGGATTGAGCTCACAGTCTATTCATACTAATTGCATTTTATACTCTTACTTCAAAGAATGCCTTTCGAAAAATAAATTAAGCGGGAATCAGCCCCCCCCCCCCCGTCACATCTCTATACTTAAACAATAAGCCTCCAAATCTCATCAGAGAAGCGCTTTATCAGAATAAACTGGTTACCAAATTTGAAGCAAATCAGATAGAAAAATCCATCTATCTAAATTAAGGGGGGTTAGCCCCTGTTCCACCCTTTATACTTAAACAATGAACCTCCAAATTTAAGGGTGTATTCGAAAAAACATTTTTCCACCCTCAACAGCTCGAAATTTTCTGAGACATTTTCAGACTTATTTTTAAAAGTAAAAACATGAAACTTGCTGGGGTGATTCTTGAAGAGATGTATAAGAGGCCGTGTGATTTCATTTTTGACTCAATTAATTAGAATTTGATTTTTAAACAATTATTTGCTCAGTTTGACCATTTTTTTCATTCCCAGATCTCCCACTTCGGAAAATTCGGTTCAAAACGCCAACTTTGACAGCATTTTTTCTAATATTTTCTGCCTTTATCAAAAAATCGACAAGCGCCGCACATTATGTAGTTTCTAAATAAGATAATTTGCCAGTTTGATGTGTTTGAGAGCAAAAATGAATTTAAAAATGAATCAGAAAATAAGAAGTTTGGATTGGAATACACCCTTAATCAGGGAAGCGTCTTATCAGAATTAACCGGTATACCAAAATTGAAGCAAATCTGATAATTCTGCATGAAAAACCCATTTATCTAAGAGTGTGGGGGGGGATAGCCCCCATAGCCCCTTCTTTATGCTTCACCAATGAACAACCAAAACTAATCAAGGAAGCGCCTTATGAGAATGAACTTAGAAAAAAAATTTGAAGCCAATCGGATATTTCTATCGAGAGTTATCGCGTTACGTATGTACGTACATACATACATACAGAAACTGCAGGCACATTAGCTCTCAGGCTTTGATAGCCTGTGAGCTAAAAAGAAATGTGCCCAGTTAAACTGATGGCATTGAGCACACATGCTATTCACACTAACTGTATATTATGCTCTTATTTCAAAGAATAATGCCCCTCGAAAAATAAACTAAGGGGCGGGGGAGGGGGGGAATTGCCCCTCCCCGTTTCCCCTCTTTATGCTTAACCAATGACCCTCCAAATGTCATCAGGGAAGCGCCTTATCGAAATAAATCGGCATACCAAATTTCAAGCAAATCGGATAGAAAAACCCCTTTATCTAAATTAAGGGATTATTAGCCCCCCGTTCTTCCCTTTATATTTAACCAAAGAACTTCCAAATCTAATTAGAGAAGCGCCTTATCAGAATAAATTGGTATACTAAATTTGAAGTAAATCGGATAGCAAAACCCATCTATCTAAATTAGAGAGGGTATTATCCCCTCGTCCCCCCTCCCCCTCTTTAGACTATAACAATGAACCTTCAAATACAATCAGAGAAACTCGTTATCAATATTAACCGGTATACCAAAATTTGAAGAAAATCTGATAATTCTGCATGAAAAACCCATTTATCTAAGTTAAGGGGGGATTAGCCCCCGTTTCCCCCTTTATACTTAATCAATGAACCCCCAAAACTAATCAGGCAAGCGCCTTAGCAGAATGAACATAGAAATAAAATTGAAGCAAATCGGATATTTCTATCAAGAGTTATCGCGTTACGTACATACATATACATCATACATAACCGACGGGCACATTAGATCTCAGGCTTTGATAACCTGTGAGCCAAAAAGTGCCAAGAGCGTGTAACTAGGTGGGGGGGGGAGGAGGGACAGAAAATAAAAGAGGACATTAAAAGCTTTCCAACAATATGTTACACGACATGCTTTGGAAGAAACATATATGCCCCCCGGGGGACAGGTAAGTCTCAAACGGTGGGAGGTGGCGACCTCAAATGTATCTTTGGTCAAGGTTTCAAAATATGGATTTATAATAAAACAGAACGAGAATTGGGCATTTTAAAAATAGCATGCATATTTTGAATGTCCCTGTAAATTAAGATTGGCGAGGAAGGGGGGGGGGGCGGAAAGGATTAGAAGGGATGAACTTGAAAAATACAACATAATAAACTACTAACCCGAATAACTAGGATTCTAAACAAAAGTATAACGATTTAACCTAGTATTGAATTCAGGGGGTGACCCGGGGGAACATTGGAATGTCCCTCCCGAAAGTTTTGAGATTTTATGCTTTTTAATGGACAAATGTGCATCCCCCCTTACAGAACTCTAAAATCTCCCCCCCCCCCATCCCGACTGGAGCAGTCAAGAAATCAACCCGCCATTCAACACTGAACCTAAAAAGGAAAAAAAAAGCTCTTATACAAAATTTTACAGCAATTCTGCCACTAAAACAGTAAAATTGGAGGAATCTATTCAACCCGAACCGTGGAACCTGCATCTAAAAGTCGGCATCGAATCTGAACTGAATCGATTCGCCCGAATCTAAAGAATTGAAGTAAATGAAAAAATAGCGATTCTGCCCGCATCTAAAGATCGACATACGCATCGAATCTGAACTAAATCGATTCGCCATTTCTGATCTTAATTTACGGGCAGAATCGAAGCGTTCATTTTTTCTTGCTTTCTTTTGTCTTTAGAAAAAGAAAGCGTTGGATTCGTGAAAAATTTCGACTTCCGGTTTTCAAAGGATTTATAGTTTTATAAGATCTTGTCTGGAATACGATTTGACTATTTTTATATATTGTCTGTCTGTCAATCTGTCTATTTGTTTGTCCCTGACAAAAAAATTGTGGGCGGTCTATTTCAAGAACTAATGCATGGAATCTGTTGAAACTTTAGATTCAATTAGACTTTCATATAAACTGACGCTGATTACTTTTTGGTGTAAATCTACCGGCAGGTGGCGCTGCTATGCTGCATTTTTTCCGATTTTCGCAATAGCTCTATCTCAAGAACTAATGCACGGATTTTCATCAAACTTCACATTCAGTTAGACGTTGGCATAAATTGTTGCATATTAGATTTCGGTGTAAATCGCCCAACCGGGGACGTTGTTATGCAGATTTTATCAGCAGTGTTGAATTCAGACAATTTTCTCCGGGAGGGATTTCTGCGGATCCAGAGATGGACAGTTCAGAGGGGAAGGGGATTGGACTTTTGTACATTAAGCATAAAATCTCAAACCTTCTGGGGGGACATTTGAATGTTGCACGGGGGGGGGGGGGCATGTAACTCCGGTCTACCCCCCGGAATTCAGCACGTTTTTCTGGATTCAAACGATTTTAGGGATCATATCTCAAGAACCAATGAACAGAATTTCATCACACTTAATATTCTGTCATAAGTTGTTCATGATTAGGTTTTCGTGTGTAAATGATATAACAAGTTGTGCTGCCATGCTGCTTTTTTTAGCAGTGTTTAATTCAGACATTTTTCTTCGGGAGGGATTTCTATGGTTCTGGAGAGGGACATTCTAGAGTTTCGGGGGGGGGGGGGGGAAATCTCAAATCTTCATGAAGGCCATTTCAATGTTCCGTGGGGGGGGGGGGATTGTCCACCCGTACCAGCCCCTGAATTTAACACTGTTTTTCAGAATTTTCACGATATTAGCGATAATATCCCAAGAAGTAATGACCGGAATTTCATCAAACTTAATATTATGTGTCATTGACATAAATTGTTCTTGAGTTTTTCGTGTTAATCATGTAACAGGCTGCGCTGCTATACTGTTTTCTTTTTTGCATGATATTCGTGATAGCCATATCTCAAAACTAATGCACGGAATTTAATCAAACTTCATATTCTGTTACACTTTCAGATAAATAGATCCTTATTAGGCTTGGGTGTATACTGCCCAACAGCTGGCGGTTTTATGCTCTTTGAATTGGGATTTTCCGTTGCGGACATCTAGGCGAACGTCTTTTTGCACTCTTTTTTTTTTTCTCTTACACCGTCCCTACACATGCTAGCGAAGGTGTAGGGATGGCGTAAGAGCGAAAAAAGCGTGCAAAAAGACGTTCGTTTGACATTAACCTAAGAGGGTGTGGGCCGAAATTCAATGATTTGTTAGGAAAATGCAATGCTTATATTTTCTTTTAAAATGCACATATTTCAACGAACCTATGCTTTTTGAATCCTCATGATGCGCATAGGTTATCATTTAAATTTGACACTGTGATAGCGAATTTTGAAGTTTTAACATTTATGAGGCAGATGAAAGTTTTGGGATTGGCACATCCAACTACTTTATCTTCAATTTTTGAAAGAAAATGAAAATGATATTACCTTATTTTGTCTTAGAGACATCGATTAAAAAATTCATAGTATTGATTAAATCGAGTTGGCCATAGTATCAATTAAATCGATTAAAAAAATCGAAATCGCCCATCACTAATGTGAATAATAGCAATCTCCAATGTTTGCCACAAGATGAGGTGCGTCCACGCTTACTGAAATTTTGGAAAGCCCTGTTTTAATTGGTGAACTTAGCTACGCCACTCACCAACACGAGTCCATTTTCCTTCAAAAAATATGTAGGCTTTTGTATATTTTATTATTCTAGTATGTGTGAGATAACCATAATAGTCTTAATTTCTTTTATTAACACGAAGACAGCATCCCTTTTGTGGTCAGACAATTCTTATCACATAACTACTGTAGAGAAGTGTTATTTATCTTCAAGAGATAATTTTTAGGAAAAAGAATTTTGCTAAAATAATACGCTGTTGTAGGAAGAGTAGAAAAAAAACAACAAATTTTGGCGCGTCAGAAGCTCGCATGCACGATTTTCTTCCTTCATCGAAGTTTAGTAATGTTTATGTAAATATGGATGATAATATGTGGCGTCAGATATTAGGATATCTTTTGATGATTAGTTTGTGGTGGGCGATTATGTATATGACGTTAAATATAAGTAGGATAGGTTTTACTAATTATGCAAATGCAGACGTTGATGCTTGGCGTCAGATATTTTAGTTAGCACATCACACAGGAAACATATAAACAATTTTAAATAAGCTTTAACTCACAAATTTTCAAGGAAAGTTTTACGAAAAAAGTGAAATTGGGCCAGTTATTTTCTAGAGATGAAAGTTCTCTATTTAGCGCAAACTTTGAACTATTTAAGACTATATAAAAATGAATTATGGGTTTTAGAAGCATTCGTGGAATGAAGAGCTTTTTCAAGCATATACACTACACACAGTAGCAGTTGAAAATTGAAGAATATTTACATTTAATCGAAACTAATATTTACATTTAAAATTACAGCGCATTTCCCCAATGAAAATTTCTTCAGGACATTGAAGAATTTATATAAAATATGTTTACATAAACTTTGTAAGTCATGCAGAATATTTGTAAAAATATGAAAGTTTTTAGTTCCAGTTATTCTTTCCTATTTGCTTTTTAACTTTTTAGAATTATAGTAATCAGAATTATAGTAATCAGTATTATTTACGCTTAGACAGCGATGGAGTTTATATGCAAATATAGTTCAGTTATTCTTTGTATATACTATTTCACATCTTACGACCGCGGGCTGAATCCGACTTTAGAGTCAATATCACGCGGTCCCGCTAGTTGAGAACATAATTAATATACATATATAATTATACACAGATATATCTATTTGTAAATATATTTTTTAAAGACTTAGCGATTGTTTTCAAAACCCGATAGAATAAAAATTAATATTAGGCTTTCATATTTTTTCAATTAATTACCTCATTACTGCAGTAGCATGTCTTGTCTACGTTTTATCTCAGCTTTCGGAACCGCCTCTATTAGCGAATAACCTTATTCACGACGCAAATAATATTAAATTGTTAAAATTGATTTAAATTATTATTTATGCATTAATTATTACACTGTCAGAAAAATTCGTCTTTATTACACTAAATTATCCGTTATTTTTAAACAAATAATTTCCTTACTCCTAGAAAACATGTTTTTTCTCGGAAGTCTGAAAAAAGAGGAAGAAATTCCGTTTATTCCTTGCATGCATGCGTATTGTCTGTATTAATACCAAAGTTGGAATATATTTTTTAAATGAAAAACCGAAAATTCAATAAATTAAAATTTCTAATTTAATTAAATACAAAAAAACAAATATAATGCTTTCGAATTTAATAAAGTAGCAATTTTCTCATTCATTTAAACTTATTTGCAATTTATTTTTTTAGAGTGTTAAAAAAATATTCGCATATAAAATATATTCTAAACGAACACATTTAAAAAATATATAGCAGTTAAATCAAGTTTAAAAAATTGATTTATTCAAAAAGTAAACATTCCTTCTCGAATTTAATTAAAAATATAATATTCATATTTTATGTCTAACAAATAAATTATATCTTATTAAAAATATATCTAATATGTAATATTATAATAAAAAATATATCTAATATGTAATATGAATGTATTTTTATCCTCTATTATTCTATAAGTGTTAAAACACTAATTATTATTTCATAACAACGAAATGTCCCTGGAATTAAGTTAAATTTTCAAGCTTTTTGAACAAGAAATTTAAGAAGCCTTACCAATCCATCGTTTGGAGAAAATCTGTATCTTCTTTTTAAACTCGCTTTCTACCAAGTGTTCGCTGAGAGGTTCTGCTCTCGAAACTGGTAGACGGGAAGTGCTGGGTTCGAACCCAATCGCGGTCGTCGGCCTAATCGTTCGGAGTTTTCATGGTTTTCTTCGAGCCATGGATTTCCATGCGTAAATACGGGTTAGGTTCCCTTAGAAAGACCCCCCATGAAGGACACTCTCCCCTCGGGCTCATATCCCTAGTGTAGATAATCGGCCGTCAAAAATCAACCATCAACCAACCAAGTGTTCGCTGGTCGAGTGGTTAAGATGCTCAATTCGAAACGCGCGGTCCCAGGTGCAAAACCAACTGGAACCACCGAAGAATGAGAGACGTATTTTTTAAAAAAAGCTACTTTTTCCAGATTGCGAAAATTTTCTGTCCTAGAACGGAAGAAAAAGAACGGAAATTTCTTCAATTCTCGGATCTATACCGGTAGTAGTGCTGCCAGGAATATATTGAGGAAAGTATTTCTGAGAGTGTACTATGCAAAAGTAGTTCCTTATAATATATATAGACATATGACCTCAAAAACGTAACTGCGGCCCGAGCTGACTTCTCTACCAATTTTTCGCTCTTACAGGAATTTTTGTGAACGGCAAGTTCGAGTTTATGAAAATAAACATACATTAACTTTGAGATGATGGGAGTCTATAAAAGTTCGTTTTTGCACAAATCCTCTCAAACAATCAAATTTTATTCTTTGTATGTTGCTATTCTGGTAAATAAAAAGTAGCCTAGACTGTAGGCTTAAATATTTATAGTGGTAAAGGACTGCTTGCTGCGTATTTAAACGTTTTGTGGCATTTTTAGACGCAAAGTGTAAATTAGCAGGACTTTTTTTTTTACAAATTATTATTTTGTATACCGTTATTTCCAGACAATAATAATCTACCAAGAATATTAGTAGAATTATACCATGAAGATTAATATTTAGAAACAGTGGGAACTAAATAATAAAAAATGTTACCTGTGGCAACCCCGAATTATTTTTAAAAGCTGTTCTGTCTATCTCACACGGATTTGAATATCTTAAGAATTTTAGAGTTCACCTAAAATTTATCGTTTCGAAAAGTTTTTAAAAGTAGACTTTAATGTAAAAAAAAGTGGTGACGCCTAGGGCAACAACACTTTTCTGTAACGAATTTAACCTGTGACAACAAGGTTTTTCTTGTGCATTTAGTACCAATGATATCGAAGCTTTATCGCGAAAGTTTAAAATCATCTTAAAATGAATCAGTTTTTTTTCTAGTTTTAAAAATGTGAAAAACAAACTAATTTCTTCAACAAATTGTCAGGAAGATAAAAGTTCTCACATTGCTTATAATAATTATAATAATAATAAACCAACCGCTAATTGATAGCTAAGAATATATACTGCCTCACTTAGCAGATACCTTTAAAATAAACAAAAAGAAAAAAAATATATAGTACATAATTTTGACATGAGATGATGTAAGAAATATTGGATGTTATATTAATACAAAATTTAACATAAACTTTATCATTATATTAGTGCATGTATTCTTATACTTTATAATCAGTAGATTTTTGAATAAGTTACGTAGAATAGCAGAGTTGCTATTCTCCATAATGCACAAATTTTCTTAATATTTCAGTGGTGCCACTGACAATTATTTTTATATTTTATTAATACTACAATTTTCAAACTGTAATTTTCGTGGTACTTTGTTAGCGCACATGTTGTAGAAATACACCACAAATATATTTGTTTGGAATTAATGGTGCAAAATAAACAATTAAATTAATAAACAAATAAAAATAGTCACCAGGGGCACTCCCCCCCCCCCCCCACCCCAGCCATATATTAAAATATATTAAACATTACAGACAACGGAAATTCTCGAATGGTATTGTCAACATTTACATGCCTTTATGTCTGTAGCGTGGCTTATGCAGTAATTACATTGAATATTTTTTTTAAAAAGGTGCTATGTGTCTCATGTCTTTAAATCTAAAATGTTTTGCATCTTATTTTACTTCCGTAACTTCAGGGATCTTTTGAAAGATGCATCATAAGTTTACAGTTTCTGCATTCCTTGTAAAACAAATAAAAATGTGCATTTAATCTATACACATAATTAAATTTTCAGACCCATATAGTTCATACGATTTCCTAGATACTACAGAGACTAAAATGCTTGATAAAATAAGATTCACTTTAGCACTCTTGATTGTTTTCTGGGAATTTTTTCATTTGGTTGTGAAGTTTAGGTTTAATAAAATAAATTCCTTTAATATGATACTGGACGAGGCAGTAAAATAATACAGTTCTCCCAATTACACCTGATTACGAAACTTCAAAATACAAGAAAACTTTATTTGGAAGATTGAAGATAGTTGACGACACCTGTCAAAAGGAATAATGTGTTTTAGCACCTGAAAATGCATAAAATTTAAAGTCTCACAGCTCGGTAAGCTTTGTTCGTATAAGAATGAAATGTTTACTGTTTTACTTTTCAGAGCATGGATAAAGTTTTTCTAACTCATCGAACCAGGTACAGTATAAAATTTAAATTTCGTAACTTAAAAATGAAATAACTATCTTGATGTAAATGACCTTTTGTATGATTAATAACAATATTTGAAACTTTTTTTGCAATAGGAACTATACTCCTAAAACTAAAGGTTTAGGAATAAGCTATAGGAATGATATTAGGGGTCATTGTGTATATAGAATGCACGTTATAGAAACACATATTTATGTATATGAAGCATTCTCACAAAATTTTAACTTTCAGGAATAAAAATCTGGTGAAATTAAACTTAGTAAAATAACATTTCAAACTTATAGACGAATGCCTTCATGATTCAAAATAAAGAAAAAATGGTCAGAAGCGAATATTTTTTTTATTTAACTGAGGTTTAAGTTAAACTTGCGAGTTTAATTTTCCTTACCGTTTTACCTCTCTAACTTTTTATTTTCTTCTAAATTTTTACTTACAATGAATTTGCATAGTACCCACAGAACATTCAAATAAGAAATAATAACAATGTAGTGTTTTTAGTACAAAATTTTGGTAGAACATTGTCTTAAAGGGGTGTTAAAGAAGGGACGGTAAAGAAAAAAAAAACGGATACGGTAAGGGAAAAAAAGGGACGGTAAGGAAATAAAAAGTATGGTAAGGATGGGACGGTAAGGAAAATTTCCACCTATTTTTAGGCAACTCATGTTAAGAATAAGTGATAGCCACAATGTTCATTGATTTTTAGAAACAGTTATTTACTTTGGGTTAAATTAAAAGAAAATAATTTACCTCGAAAAGGGCAGGAATAAACCTTAGGGACGGTAAGACTACCGATAAAGCCATGATGCTTGAAATTGATATTTAAATGTTGATTTAAAATCTCCAATAACTTTTTTGTCAAAGAATTTTAGCCATTTTTTCTCTAGCATGAGAAAAAACTTGAAAGAAATTGGCTGCATCTGAAGTGATTTTCTGTATAATTTTAGCAAGAGGGACGGTAAGGAATCTAATATCCAGGGACAGAGTTAAAAAAATAATAACAACCGTAAAAATGTGTGCAGGTTAATTTTTTGCTACATATTTATATAAAACAATAGTCCCAGTTTCTGAAAAAAATTACACCGAATTACTTTTATTGAAACAATTTTATACAAACAGCTCCAAACTTAAAAATAAGCATCAGGGACACGGGATGGTATAGGAATTTCGTGGTATATTTGGACCACAACATCGTTCAAACTTATTTATCTCGTTAATATTGTTATACAGTCATGCATTGGGGTGTTTTCCAGTATAAGAAATATAAAAAAGCACAAGAATATGTACTAAAATAAAATTTATTATTCAGGGACTTAAAAGTCAAAATTATGTGAGAATGCCTCATAGATATAGTGCGGCACAAAAGTTTATGCATAAGCTAAGTGCTTTTATACAATGAAAAATATACACCGGAATGCTTTGAAAATTTTACTGTATCTAAAAATTTGGATTACAAATTCATGTTTCGAATTTGGAAACAATTCATTGAAAGGAAAATAATAAATTATAAGAAAATCAAAATTGTGATGTCGCAAAAGTTTATGCACAAAAATGAAATATTTATATTTTACAAAGCACAAAAGCCCTTCAGTAGTCTATGGCGTTTCCATTGCACCTGATGAGATCGAATACGCGATTTTCCATCTATAACACGAGAGTATGGAAGTTTTCGAAACCGGATCTGTACAAGGCTCCCTCGATCGCTGATTTGAGCTCTTGCACTAAGTAATACTGCTTCCTGTTCTTGTGATGTCACGTGAGAGGATTCCCCAGATGTTATCCATCGGATTGAGATCTGGGCCAAGTGCTGATCAGTTCATCACACTGATATTCTTAGATCAAAGCCATTTTTGTGCAACGGGAAGTGTGTATCGATGCGTTGTCTTGCTGAAAAGTTCAGTGGGGACCACCTAGGAGTTCACCAAACGGCAACAAATGCTGACGCAGAATTTTTGATACTTTTGTGAGTTTTGTCAGCCGTTTAGGAAACAAGGAGACGTTTGTCCATTGCAGCCAAAACCGCCTTATACCATGAGCTAACCACCAGGTTATTGCTCTTCGGATTTTTCGTCACGTCACGCTAATAGAATGAGAACCCATCTGGACCATCCAAATTGCATTTTTTTTTTCTTCAGAAAAAATAACACTAATCCATTCGTCACAATAATACATGGGCTGTTTTGCCATTGTAGTCTTGCTCGTTTGTGGCACTGATTATAAAAAGGCTTACGAGCTAATTTTTGTTTTTTGATGAATTCGGATTCGTTTATTCGTCTGTGTATGATGTCACGTGATGTTTTTGATCCAAGTCGATTTTTTATCTGATTAAGAGACAAATTGCCAGTTGCAGCCCATTCTTTTAATTCTTCCATCCTCACGAAATGTGGTTTTTCTAGCCTTCCTGAGCGATACGTATTTTTGGACTTTTTTTTTTACATTGCAAAACCCTGTCAATACCGCGTTTAGATCGACTTAAAATAAGTATTTGAACAACGGATTTATCTTCGGCTTTCAGCTTCCAAACTTCCACAACTTCTTCAGGCGAAAACTGCAGAGATTTCGAAATTTTGATATCTCGTACAGCGATCTCTAAATCCAGGAAAAAAGCCTCGCTGACCCTTCACCTATCATGTTTAAAGAGATATATGCATAAAATCTCACTTGTGCATAAACTTTTGCGACATCACAAAAAATGTTATTTGTCATTTCTGATTTCCGTAACGATCAATTTTTTCCAAACTTGAGATATATATTTATGATCATAGTATTCACCTACGGTAGATATTTGAAAGCACTCCGTTGTGCAATTTTATTTTTATTAAAATATTTGCGTTGTGCTTAAACTTTTGCGCCGCACTGTAGTTATAATGCAATTCTTTTCTGCAATAACATAATATAAAGAAATACTTTGCATAAAAAGCACTGATTCTCTTTTAAGATGCGAAAAATTCACATCTTCCTCTCTCTCTCTCTCTCTCTTTTTTTTTTTACAAAGTCCAGTTAGTACCTATGTTTTGTTTTTTAATATCCACTGCATTGAAAATTGTTACTAGTTTATGCAAAAAGTAGGTTCTGAATATAAAACATGAAGCGTTATTAAAATATTACAAATAAACAATCATCAAATAGCAAAAACAGAAAAAAAATACTATAGTGATTGTATGGCCTTTGAAACTTAACAAGATTTTTCAGTCGTGAAATAAAAATTACTCATTATAAAACAAATAAAGTTTTGGCTTGGAATATTTTACTTTACAAAAAAAAAAGAAAAAAAAGAAACATATTAGCCCATTTGCATCATATGTGTGAATTTCAGAAATTTCTTTCAAAAATTCCGAATTGTTACAAGAAATTCTGAATGGTAATTATTGCTTTGTTATGACAGACATTTAATGATTACGTCTTTCGGAATTTACGGTATAAATTTCGAAATACAAGATAAAAAGGAAATTCCTGAAATGCACACCTATATGCGCTTATAAATCAAATGCGTTTAAAAAATCATACAAAATAAAGATGGAACCTTTAACTTGTAATACAAAATCAAGCACAATACCACTAATTCACTAGCACATTGCGGACAATTAAACCATATAAAACATATGAAAAACCACCAAATTTCGATAAAATAACCTATTAAAGACAAAAGATACAAATAACCAACGAAATAATGTTGAACCATTAAAAGACGTATCGTAAACAAATAATAGATCAAATGGATGGATGTAGCCGGAACCTTATATAGCATTTCACTTTTTCAAGGGTACATGAAATACAAATATAAGCAAAAACATAGTCGATTTCTGTAATAGAATCCAGCAATAAGCTAAAAATTGAAATCCATTATGTACCCGATCGACTATACACCAAAAAGTATAAATTTACCATGCCAGATAAATTGAATTAAAAAAAAATAATCAATGTAAGATCCGCAATAATGAACAATATGAAAAAATTGGAACATTTAAATTTAAGACATACCCAGCACAGCAAGAGAATTGCTATGACCATATTACAATCTCAAACATGTATCCCATTTTAGCACAAAAAAATCCCGCCTAATTAACAGTACAGTTAAAAGCGAATCCTTACAGTTCCAAATAATGACAGCTTGCAGATAATATTAACATTCTTATAAATATAATAATTATAATTAACTATTATAGTCTATATAATAAAAATTATTTATGCTATTTTAATAATCCTATAATAAATTATTACTAAAAGGTACATAAAGAAGTATAAGTTTAAAATTAAACAGGTAATAAATAAGAGATATAACATAATAATATATGGCAACATTATTATTTTAGAACTGAATCAGGGCTCGCAGCGGTCGAAAACTTTCGCATATTGCTACCAGTATTTTAAATAAAACATTCTTCGTGGTATATTCCTTTAACATCTATAATAGAATTATGCAATAAAAATTATCGTTTTAAAATAGTGGTAGGAAAGTGTGAAAACTTTAGGAACACTGCGAGCCCTGACTGAATAAATAATTATTTAATGCTGCTATTTAGCGGAACATAAAAAAAAATTAAAAAGTTAGAAATGTCTATATGTGAACAAAATCACGTCTAAAAGAAGTAGAAATAATTTGTAGTGGTCCCATCTATTGGAGATTACCAAATATAACTATAGACAAATTGCATATTGAAAATATTGCAAATATTTGAACCGATTAAAAAACTTTAAAACAGCACAACAATATCATTCTAAAACAGCTCAACAGAATATCGATAATAATCATTAAGCATCTTTAATATAATGTTTTATAAGTATTTTTAATTATTTTATTTAAAATTAAGTAAATTAATAATAATTTCAAATACATTACAATTATAATAATATAAAAGTTTTTTCTATTAGTCACTTAATAAATTTAATGTTTTAAATTTTAAAACGTTTCTTTACAGAATTGGGCTGGGGGTATATACAAACAAATTACAACATTTCTACATACTGATAAATACATATATCATAAACTGTATTAGCGTCCACCATTATAAATCAAAATATATTGAAGTAAATCAATAAAAGTGACTTAAATTGATGTAAATTAATATAATATAAATATTTTTATACAGTACCAAGAACATAAAATTCATAAGGACCAAAATAAACATAGAAACTCAGCAAATTCAACGTACCAATTCCTTCTTTTTTGTTGAGTATATATATTAAATCAACATTTGCGTATGAATTATCCATACAACTCCTCCCTCCCCCATAATTTAGCATCTGCCCACCCAGCCAACCTATTTAATTTTTTATGTATAATTTGTATTTTTAATTTTTTTGTGTATTTTTAGTTTTTTTATAATTTTTTTATATTTTTTTTGATACGCAAAATGTTAATAGTAACTTACAAGAAACCTCCCTACTATCCGTTGTTTAGATCATTAATTAATTATAGATTAAGGACTATATGAATTTCTTAGGAAAACCATGATTTAATGCATCAAATATTAATTGTTTAATGTTTTTATTGATAAGATGTGAGGAACATGAACTTTTGATTCTATACAAATGATTAATTAGTATATTATGGTAAACTAAAATATCTAGACAGGATTTAAAATGAGTAAATGTATTAACTTTGAATTGAAAGTCTTTACGTATGTCATAAAGATCAGCAATTGTTTTGTTTTGTGCGATTATGATTTTAGATCCAAAAAGTTAATGTATTATTTGTTAAAAGGTTTTCTGTCAATTCTAAATTAGTTGGATAATCAACTGGAAATTGAGAAATATTTGATTGTTTAGTGTGAATTAAAATTATGTCATCAATATAGCGATACATTAGTATATTATCATTACAGAAATTAAGTTCATATTGATATAAATATAAATCAGACATCAAACTGGATGTAGATCCGCCTTGTGGAATTCCTTTTATTTTTAGATAAATAATATTATCTTGTAAGATATAGTTATTGTATATTATAAAATTAGTTAAAGTGCGAAAATATTTTATATCCATATATGTAGGAAGAGTTAATTTATTTTTATATGTTTTAAATAGTGTATTAATTATATTATGCAGGTCTTTAAAATTCATATTATTAAATAGATCTTTGAAATCATATGTACGTATATTTTTTACACATTTAATGTCTTTTAGCACATTAACCAATTGATAACTATTTTGTATACAATGTTTCCTATCTGTTTCTGTTGTTAGATTATAAATTTGACTCAGAATTTTTAATAATATATTGTTAGCATAATTATTATATGTATTACATCCAGTTGTAACTGTTCTGAATTTAAGTGGTGTCTTATAAAATTTAGGAATGAGCACTAAATATGTATAGTTAAAGTTAGTAGGAATAATATTTAGTAGTTTATAATAAGCAATAATTTTACGATTGTTGACAATAATATCATCATTAGTTTTTGGGGATTTGTCAATATATATGATTACATAGTCTTTTTGAATATTTTTAATTTGTTGAAAAATGTGTTTGGTATTGACTTTAAAAAGATTATATACATTTGCCCTAAGTGCATCAGTTAACTTTTCAATAACCAATATTTTCCATTGATTAAAATATGCAATAGGTTTATTGTAATATATAGAAATTTTATATATAAACAAATCGATATCATATGTAAATTGATTTTTAATTGAATTTAAATTAAGTTTTGATGGAAGTCTATATTTAGTGCCATATCCCATTAATTTTCTTAATGTGAAATCATTTACAATATTAAGATTACCTGTGATTATATGACAATGATCTTTATTAATGTATTTCTGTAGTGAGGGGTCGTTGCAGTTACAAGGGAAAGGACTTGTAGCAGATGTATTTTTTGAAAAAGAATTATAATTAAAAATCTTTCTACCTAAAGGAATTAATTATTTAAATGTTCTAGATAATTGTATATTATGAATTGGAAATTTACATTTTTTGTCATTTATAATAGAATTAATATTAATTTTATTGAATGTTTGATTTGTATAAGTAATTAGCATTTGTGTATTTGTATTTTTAAGTTTAGGTTTTTTTTTGTAAATTAATGTTAAATTGATTGACTCTGGTCATAATAAGATCAAAAAATATATCTGAGAAATGTATCGAGAAAGTTTTACTAAGAAATATATTTAAATATTGTGCAAGCTTTTTCTTTTTTATTGCAAAGATATATTTACGATCTAATATCCAATTATAATCAATTAAATATTTATTATGAATGTTATTTAACTGTTTAATTATAGTATTTTTAGAGATAATTATTGAAGAAGACCACGTTTGTTATGTGTTGTTCTGTGATTTAAATTATGATTTAGTGTAGGATATATTGGATTATAATCAGTTATATTATTAATGGATGAAAAAACTTTAATATTCCTATTGAATACTTCAGTATTAAGACCATATGGATAAACTGTATTATAATATATGGTAATTATTGAAGAAGACCACGTTTGTTATGTGTTGTTCTGCGATTTAAATTATGATTTAGTGTAGGATATATTGGATTATAATCAGTTATATTATTAATGGATGAAAAAACTTTAATATTCCTATTGAATACTTCAGTATTAAGACCATATGGATAAACTGTATTATAATATTGCAAGAATGAAGACTCCAGAAATAAACGTTCTGATATGTTTTTTTTTTTTTGAAATTGTAAGATTGATGTTGTTGTATTTTTAAATTTATGTTTGTGGAAATGGTGAATTTCAGCAGTAGATTGTTTATTCTTCGATTTATTTTTAATCGAATCTGAGCGATGTTGGTTAATACGTTTATGTAGTGGACCAGATGTTTGTCCAATATACCTACTGCATATTACTTATATTACATTTTATATTATATACTATATTGAATGCTTTACAAAATGGAGATAAACACGAATCCGAAACAATTTGTGATTGTGAAGCAAAGGGACATGCCTTGCATCTCTTATCCATACATTTTCTAAATAATAGAGGTGGTGGAGGCGAATAACATATGTGACTTGATGTCGATTCAGGAACAACCCTATTAATGTTCCTGTACCCGGCACTACGCTGCGAAGACGCTAAGTGTATTTTGCTAGGAACGATAAATTTACTAAGAACAGTCATTGTATTTGTTTTATGAGATATATAATAAAATAAAATAACAGAAAAAATTAAGAAAGAATTATTAAGGAAGCTATGTAATATAATTCTAGATTAATAATGATTTTTCTTGATTATAAATAAATATATATACAATATGTACAGTAAGATAAATAAAACAATCGAATAGCTTAATCCACCAATAAAATAATAACATCACAAATAACTACAATGCAAAGACATTCCCATTATATATATATATATACCTTTACCAATTTCTTCATACATTTGTGATTTCAAATTTATTATATATATATATATATATATATATATACATATATATACAGGGTGCAAAGGAAAGTCCCTTTTACCTGAAAATACTTGCGAGCGGAGAGATCTACAGCTATGCAAGTGAAGTAACGGTATAGTAAAGCAACTACGCCCGACATAATGCAAACGACAGCAGCGCCCCAGGTGGCGAAATTTGGAAGATAGCCATTGCAAATCGAAAACGAAAAGAGATGGATCAAAATTTCTAATTAAAAAGTTTTAGAGCATCAGTTAACTAGTACGAAACGACATTTGGTTAACACGGATAAAATAAATCGTCGCGGCGTGTATACTCAAAAATGCCGGAAATCGATGAGTGACGATTCTACTTTGCATATTCACATTCCAGAAATGTAACAGTGCACAAATGCCGATTTTGACGCTGCACTGTGCTGTAATGTCTGTAATTATTTAATTTCAAATGTATTTAAAATTTTAGATTAAGCCTTTCGGGGGCAGAAGAATTCTGTTCGTAAAAACTGTTGAAATAATTGACTGATACCAGAATATTCAAACGAATTTCTTAAAAAATAAAAACACGCTAATTTGCACTTTCATTACAAAGGCAAAATTTTATTAAAATATTCTTGGTGCCAATTGTCAGTTTTGGAATTAAAATTAGGTTTGCAGACCGTCTAGCCACCGCCATTGAAAGGGTTAAATCTATGTCGTCGTATTGAAGAGGACTGCAATAGACGTTCCATGCTGAGAAATGTGCATGCAGAATTACTCTCACGAATACAAACGTGTATCGTGAGCAAAAGAGAATTTTTCGAACATATTGAATATTAATTTTTTATCTCTGTGAGACAGATCGTCTTTTTTTGTATGTGTGTGATATTATCAAAATGTATTGAGATAAGTACGTATTTATGCAATAAATTGTGCGTATTTCTTCATATTTCTGGCTATTCCCTTCAAACATTTACACAAAATGGAGTGCATCGATTTCGGACATTTATGGGTATACAGGCGATGATTTATCTTATCCGTGTGAACCAAATGTCGTTTCGTACTAATTACTTGATGCTCTAAAACTTTCTAACTGGAAATTTTGCTCTCTCTCTTTTCGTTTTCGATTTGCAATGGATATCTTCCAAATTTCGCCACTAGGGGCTCTGCTGTCGTTTGCATTAAATCGGGCGTAGTCGCTTTACTATACCGTTGCCTCACTTGCATAGCTGTAGCTCTCTCCGTTCGCAAGTATTTTCTGGTTAAAGGGACTTTCCTTTGCACCCTGTATATATTTTATCGCTAGTTTTCAACTCCTACCATTTAAGGATGACTCATGAAAAATTAAAATGAATATGATAACAAATCAATGTTACTACATTGATAGTTTTTTTAAGAATATCTAGCCATTTTTCGACTAGTAATCTTCGCTTTATTCGATCACGAAATGTCTATCATTAACAAATCAAAGCCATTACTTTTCTCAAATAGTGGTAGAATTTTGAATAAATAAATTTCCCAATTTGGAAATGCTGTCAAAAAGTTCCATTGGCACAGCCTGTATGATTTATTTTCTATTAAGTAGTTATAATGTTAATGAGGTTTTAAGCCCCGTCTAAACATAAATATTTAAAAAGAACCCTTGCCTGATAAAAACTTAAAACCACATGATCACCCAAATCCTATACAGTCTGAGGGGGAAAAACGCACCCCGCCTATGAACTTTGCCGCAAATTATTGTATAAAAATGTGACTGGTATCAATCGATTAGTATAACGTCTACTAATTAATGTTATACCTAAATTTTATTTAGGAGTCATATACAAAAAGAAATTGTATCAAACTTAAAAATCTTCAATAATAACATTAATTTTGATATCATATTTAAATTTTTGTTACATTTTACCCTCAGATACCAAACTATAAGTCATTCGGTGAAGTAGTTTTTATATTATGCAGGTTTAAAGTTTGAAACCCTGGATGTTAAATTAATATTTAATCTTTCCAAAGCAGATTGCAATGCGGGTAGTTTTTTAAGCATAACTCAAAAACAATTTAATGGAACGAGCTGTAATTTTGTATATGTTTGAAGCTTTTATAAATGAATTTCTTTTAAAAAATTATAGGTTGCGATTCATATTTTCCCCCCAAAATAATTTGGAAAATATATATGTATTCTTAAAATTAATTAAAAAATATTAATTTTAACAATTAATTTTTAAAAATAGAAATAGATTTCTAGAAGCTTGAAATTTGCGAATCGAAAATTACAGCTCATTCCGCCTAGTAGTTTTTGAGTTATATTGGAAAAAACTACCCGCATTGCAATCTGTTTTGCAACGATTAAAAATGAATTTAAGATTAGGAGTTCTAAATTTCAAACCCCGTTATTTTAAATTACTTCCCGCTCGGTGTCCGAAAGTACAATTTACAGAAAATATAAATATGATGTCGAAATTAGGTGTTAGCTTTGCACAATTTCTATATGTAGACACCTGATAAGCAAAATTTAAGTATAGTATCAGTTAGTAGAACTTTTTACTAATCGATTGGTTCCAGTTTTCATAGGCGCCGGCTTCACGGGGGCGAAATAGGCGATCAGGTATACTGCTATCTAGAGATGCAACGAATATTCGGCCTGTCTGCCGAATATTCGGCTTCGGCCGAATATCAAGTCCATTATTCGGCCTTGGCCGAATAATACACTGTAATAAATGTTTTTATATTTACACAGTATAACTTTTTAATTTGACAATTTATATTCATCATATATAATGAAAATTTTATTAGAAATTAACTAACACTTTTTTTTTCCATTAACTTTCATACTCCGAATGGGTTTTATCTACCCATTTTTATATAAGAGGCTAATTTAGGAATCATGTTAAAAAAAAATTATGCTGTATCAGTACGTACAAAAAGTATCTGTAATAAGCTAACATAATCTGTTAAATTTAAAATTAATCTATTCAAAATTGTTTTAATACAGCTGTAACAAGCTAATTCAATAATATATATATTTTTTATCATAATGGGAAGTTTAACATTTAGCCCTTGTTACATAAAAAAATATTTCTTTCAATAATATTTTGAATTATACCTATAAAGAACATAAATGTATGATTGATTAGATATAGATGTATTATATATTATAAGACATTTAAGTCGTATATGTTGCAATAGTTAAGTTTTTTTTAAAAATAAAATACGCTTAAAATTTAATACAGTAGAAGATCTTTATAATGCACTTCTATATAACACAATTCTCCGTATAACGCACAACTTCTCAGATGTAAACAATGAATTTTGCTGCTAAAAAGCACCTGCATTTTCACATTGTAAAATATTGCTACTCTCTAGATGACTAAATTTGATACATTAGTTCATACTTTATCTTCTAATTTAAGACCTTTTTACTGAAAAAAATGCTATTATTGCGATAAACATTTTTGAAAATGTCTAATATAAGAAATGGTTGTGTCAGTTATATTTGGATCCTGTTTATAAAGTAAATTTAACAATGCCTGTCCTATATTATGAAAAAAATTATAATTTGGATAACTCTTGGTAACAAGGAATGCAGTAGAAAGATATTCTAATGTATTTTGATATGTTTCAAACATATTTGGTCATGCTTACAAGGTGAATTTAATGATGTGATCCATATAACACAAAATTCTATATAACGCACAACTTTGCGTTTTTAGGTTTGCGTTATAAAGATCTTCTACTGTATAATTTAAGTGATTTTTTTAAGTCTTACTATTTCTTATTAAATAATGAAAGAAATGTAAATACTAAATTTTTTTAATTAGTATACATTTACGTTTTCGATATTTTTTACAAGAGTAGCATTGTAATGCCTTAAAAAACAGTTAAAATGTTTTCAATAAATGTAGATTGTGATGCAGAAATAATAATAATCAGCATTCTCAGGTGCTAGTCTATTTCTTTTTTTTTTTCGTAAATGTTACCTGCTTCTGAAAATAGCCTCTCACTATATATGGTACTTCCTGATGCAGAAAGGTACTTTTTGGCTAATTGTGAAACGTTTGGAAAGTCTTCCGCATTTTTTGCCCACTACCCCAAAGGACACTGTCGTCTTTCTAGTGGTGGCTGGGGAAGAAAATTACTAATTTATTTTACTCTTCACATTGAGGCGCACTTTCTATAGAAGCTTCACTGCTGACAGCAAAAAAAAATAAATAAATAAATAAATAAATAAATAAATAAAGATAAATAAAAATTTTGTTAATTGTGAGCTTTATAAAGTCTACAATGATTTCTTTCCACCATTTTAGAGGATATTGCTTTCACCCTTTCTAGCAGTGGCTTTTCTTAAGATATTAAGATTTCTTATTTTTTATTTTATTTCATCTGAAAGCTGAAACTTATGTTTCCTAGTTACTTTTAAAATTTTGTCATTATTTTAAAATGTAACAACAACACACATAATATCTATTAAAATGTAACTAGACAGTACCTGATGAGGAATTTTTGCTAAGATTTTTTTTTTTTGTGTGTGTGTGGGGGGGGGATCTGAATTATATTATTGAGGCAATTTTTAGGCCGAACATAGCCGAATATTTTTTCAGAGTAAAATAATGCTTTAAAATATTAAAAATTTGTATATAAATAATTTTTTTAAAGAAAACAATACATTTTAATTGTGAAATATACAAGAATTGTGCATATAGTGCATACCATATTTTGTTTTTAGGCAAAAATAAGTTCATTATTAGGCGGCCGAATAGGCCGAATATTCGGTATTCGGTTATTCGGCCAAACCACTATTCGTTGCATCACTACTGCTATCATTAATTTTTAAAATATATTTTTGTCCTATTTAATCATTGAGATTAATTAAATCAAAAATAACGTTAGTTGTGGAAATTGACCTGATTTGCCCCTGTCACCCCCATTCATTCGGTGCCTATGCCAGTTATATTTTAACATGATATGTGGTATGGGGCAGAGTTAGTAGGCTCTGGGGCATTTTTTTCACTTTCCTGGCCTGCACTTTTATGGTGAAATACGGAATTGCAGGTACATTGACGATCCGTGAACTATTGAACTATCGTTCCATTTCAGTGACAATGTAAAATCACATTTAGTAATGCCAAGGAAAGAAGGCACTCTTCGTAATTATTAATGTTAATGCAAAATAACACGTAAATTCAATATATTGAGGAAAGTTGTCCTTAAGGATTTACCGTAAGGGAAACTGACTTTTTGAGAATCTAATAAAGGTTTTGAATCTGTTGGGTGTTGTCAATTAACTTGTTGAGAAAAGTTGATAAGATATCAGAAAACTAACTTTTCAGAGCAAATTTTATATGACACTGTTCCCCATCGAACAGTATTTCGTAGAGAGATTTCGTCTTTATTTTTCCTCGAAAATTCTCAAAATACTGTGTAAAACAGAAGATTTTGTCATAAATAGTCCTATTTGCATGTTTAAAACCCCTATGTTTCTCAGGTACTTAAACGGACTATTTTATACGTAATATGATTCCTAAACGCAAATTCTGAATTCATAGATTCTTGGGAGATGATGGCTTACATAAAAAGTGTTAAAAGTTACTAATCATTTTATCATTAAAATAATAGACCATTATTGAATTTTTCACAAAAGTTGTAAAATTGTAAAAAGCACCATATTTTATAAAATGCATCAGTGATATAAAAAATCTTATCATAGATCGTTCCCCTAAAGAAAATTTTGAATGTAATAAAACTTCATTTAATCAAATTCATCCGGATAGCCAAATGTATTGATCGATATCAGGAAATAAAAATTACAATAAAAAAAGCTTGCTGAAATGCTAGCTGTATGCTTTGTTTGTGAAAATATATATATTTTTAAATTCCTAAGTAAACCAATGTAAAATTTCATTTTCAAAGATTTCAATTAAAAATAAATCCATATGCAGATAATTTTAAGTCGATATTTTATCGCTAATACGACAGTTGCTGAAACTAGCAACACGTAAACAAGAAACCTCTAAATAAATGTAAGTACTGTACTGTATCCTTGCTTAATTGTTCATAAAAAAGTGATCTCATGGGTTCGCCGTGGCCCAAAGAGTAAAGGTGTTCATTGGGTACCGGATTCGATTCCATTGCACACACTTAAAGTGGATTTCCATCTGTATTCGTGTCGTCCTGTTGAAAAACTGTAACAAAGCTGTTACCTTGTGTATAGATTTCGGAAAAAAAGATTTATATATTTGTAAAAATAAGAAATTTTTAACAAGATCTGTATGTATTTAAAGATTATGTAATAAAGATCATTCGAGACATGCAGCTAAAAGTCTCAAAGCAACTCCTTCTAAATGCCTAATAGAGATTTTATTTCGTGTCCCATACCCCCCACCCCCCCAAAAAAAAACAACAAAAAACGGAACCCTCATAGTTTCGCTTTGTTGCCCGTGTATCTATTAAGATCATCTTTCTGAGGAACGGGTGAAGGTATCAAGTTGAAATTAATACAAAATAATAAGGTCCATGGTCAGAAATTTTGTGTAAAAATTTCGAGCTTCAAACTTATGCAATATAAAGTTACGGCCTTAAGCCTTTCAAGGGTACCGGTATATTATATATACCACTTAATATTAATCCCCAAATGCCTCTTTGATACCAGAATTTATAAATAAAATTTTGCATTTATAATGTACACGAAGGAAATATTTCATTTATTTTCAAATACATTTGTTCATAAATCCTGGTATCATTCAGTCATTTCAACAATTTTGCAATAAGAGTACTTTGCCCCTGAAAGGGTTAAAACAACGTTTTTGGAAATCCCGAACCCGACTATGGAAAATCACATAATAAATAAGCATAGAATTATAAATTAATGATTTTCGGATTTTTTTCCGATACATGTGCTGTAACCTTCCTTCGAACCAAAGTTCAAGGTTCTGGGTAAAAGGGTGCCTTATTGGTTTTGAGAGTAAAAACCTATAGGATACTCCTGTTACCTAGAATCTTAAAATTCGGCCCAAAAAAAGGTCTTATAGCACATGTAAAGGGAAAAATCCGAAAATCATTAATTTATAATTCTATATCGATATATCACTTGACAATTTCATAAATTTCCATAATACAGAATACCGATTATGGAAAATTCACATAATAAATCGACATAGAATTATACATTAATGATTTTCGGTTTTTGATAATTTGCCAAGAAACTCGATACTTAGTATGCTTTACGGTAATATGACATAACTCTCAGGATGCGAGTCTTATTCGCACTTGTCTTTGGTTTAAGATATATTGAGCAAACCTTTTTATTAATAAAAAGCTATTTTAGAAAAAAGTTTTATTTCACAATATAGCTTTTTAATGACGATTTCCCCAATTATCCGAATATCTACACATCCTGATTGCATCCAGAATCCATTTATCTGGATAATTGGACTTCCATTGAATTACTAATTTTTAATTATATGTTAGTATTTTTGAATAAATTTCACTCAAGCAAAATCTTTTTCTTTGGCTAAAGACCTAATAATGATAATGATGATAGAAATAAACTTATGCTAGTCCTTGAGAAGAAGCGGGTTCAGTCTAATGGAATCAAATAACGCAAGGATTCCTAGCATTAGAGGAATGATGATCATAATGCGTGTTTGATATTAGTTTTCCTTGTTCAAAACTTGTTTGTTCAAGTATCACACATTAGAAAAAACCGCAGTTTGGAAAAAAAAAATTCGGTTCATTGCGCGAAAAATTTATGTTTACCTACCATTCACAAGAAATCTCTGTAGAACAGTGTAAATGGAAATTAAAATGTTTTCATTTGTTCTCAAAAAAATATTTAAATATAAGCGGAATTTTATTTATCTTCCAAAAACAATTTTTAGCCCCCGGCACGGTATCTAATTTCTTTCTCCCAGCTTATTTTGTGTCGTCTTAAAAAAATAACGTTACCTTACAGAAGCCAGCTGTAAAACAAAGCAGTACGATTAAATACTCTGTAGCAATTTTTTAAACTTCTAAGCATCGCACATTTTAAATTTTTATACGGTCGTATTGAAAAAAAAAAGTACTTTTAAATGCAATTTGTTTGAAAACTGTATCTCCATTTCTTTTTGAAATATTTTTTTTTTTTTGTATTTTTTGGAGCCATTTGCTTAATATTGGCAACGGAAGTAGTATTCCATTTCTGTAGAAAGTAAAGGAAAAATAGTTGTAAAAATATTAATTATTTATTTTTCTTGCCATTTTATCATAACAATCGAAAGAAAATGTAATTAAAATACGTGCTATTTTGAAAAAATATAAACGAAGGATTTCTGTTAAAACACGGAGCTATTATAAACTATATTTAATTTTAAGTATCTTATATTAATGTTATAAACAAATGAAGGCCTATGAATCATTAGACAGCCTTTTTTTCATCGAGTTTCTTTAATGACGCCATCTTTTATCTGCAATTGTGTATTATTTCGCGATAGTGACGTCCTATGCCTCCTTTACTGTAGATGTTTAAGAGTGGATCGTAAATGTGGAATTCTTAAGCGGATGCGAATGACGTCATTTTACATAAAATAAAAGCGCGTGCTGTAATTCTTAAAATTGAACTATTGTACTATTTATATATACATATATTTTTTTTCATCGGGGCCGACACTAAATTCTGAAAAAGCAAAATTCCTGTTTTCTAATGATTTTTTTTTTACAAGAGAAAGTTTGTTTGAATTAGACTGGCTTAACTTTAGAATAAAATATAATAGTTCATAGCATAAAGTGAACAGATATTAGGAAATTAAAAACGTTAGCAACATGTGAATGTAAGACTTACACAAAGACCACTTACACTGTAAAAAAAAAAAAAAAAAAAAAAAAAAAAAAAAAAAAAAAAAAAAGGACTAAAAAACGGAAATATTACTGGTAATCTAGACGCAAGTACTATTTCCGTTTTTTACGGGAATTTTTACCCATAAATTACAGAAAATTTTCCGTTTTTCTGATTAAAAACGGAAATTTTTCTCTAATTTATGGGTAAAAATTCCCGTAAAAAACGGAAATAGTACTGGCGTCCAAATTGCCAGTAGTATTTCCGTTTTTTAGTCCGTTTTTTTTTTTTACAGTGTGCCACTCCATCCCTTCCGAACCATACGAGACTGCATAACTAGAATCTTTTCCCCACCCCAGATTTTTAATTCTTTTTCTGAAAGATTTCGAATGATGAAACAAATTTGCAGTTTACATTAATGATTTCCAAATTCATTTTCTGTAAATTTGCCGCGTATTCATTACTAAGAAAAATAGATACCGAGAAAGATTCAGTTTAAATTTTATACTTTCCTGCCGAATGTATTATTTTTACACAACGTGGAATTTTTAAAACTGTTTGTCATTATAGAAGTATAATTTGGTTTCCTCCTAAGATTCTATTCAAATAATCGTAGCTTATTCTATTTCAGTAGAATATGTAAAGAACTGGGGTATTTTAAGTTTTTTTTTTTTATTAAAAACTTAAGGGGTCTCAGGACTCTGAAAACAGGAGAAAAAAAAAACCTAGACCATTTTCAACATTTAATATCTTAAAAAGTGTATGAAATTAAAACACAATTTTTAGAGGAATGAAAAATGTAAGTATGTTCTTTCTTTTCATACATTCAAAAAATTACAAAATGCAGACTTAATATTTATAGGTGGATTCAAACTATAAGACATTTATAAAGCACAAAATTGGTATGGCAGATTATGCGCAGGATTACAAAATAAATTTTGCAGCTGGAATGAAAATTTTGGTGCCTAATTATACTTCAAATTGTAATAATTAACATGAACCTAAATAAATTTTTATTTAATGCATTTTTATATTTTTAATACAAACTTATATTTAGCCAATACAAAATTTTTAAAATTTCATAAACAAAATCACATAAAAAATATTATTTTCAACAATAAAATGGATATTTTAGGTTCAGTTTATACAGACTAACCAGAAACATTTATTTCGAAAATTCCATGAAAAAAAACTGAGAAGTTTTTTAGATATTCTGCGCGTTATGCCCAAAAACGTCATTTTTAGTAAAATGACTTCAAAGTTTCAGAAACGCCGCTTCAGATATTGAGCGGGTACAATTCTGAAAACCATAACCTCTGTTCTAATGTGAATTTCAAGGAAATAATTGTATCGAAATGTTCAGAAAGATAGGAGTTTAGCATATAAAAAAATAAAAAATTCGAAATTTTTGAAGCTTTAAGAGTCCTCCTTAAACATTTGAGGAAAGTGTAGGGACACCAGGACGCCAGGACTGTGCCGGGAAAATTAGGACATGTCCTAAAATTATCATAGCATTTCACATTATAGAAAGTAAATTAATGAAATATTGTAAAATCAGAAGAGGATAGAATTGTTTTCAAAGAGCAATATTCAGCATTAGTACCATATTAAAAATCTTTCCAAAAAAAAGGTAATGCACAGTCCTGGTAAAAAGTTAAAAGTGACCATATTCTACTAACTCTGCAACAAATCATCGTATAAAAGTGTGACTGGTACCAATAAATTAGTAATAAAGTCTACTAATCTGTGCTATACTTAAATTTTTCTTAAGGGTTGGTCTACACAAAGAAATTGTGTCAAACTTTAAAGTGTTCAATATTAACACGTAATTTTGACATCATATTTGGATTCTTCTTTTTGCATTTCGAAAAAATATACGCTTCAAAATTAATTTTCGAAAAAAAAATTGTATTGTAACCTATGGATCTGTCAACAGAAATCGATTTTTAGACGCTTCAAATATGCGAATCCAAAATTACTCCTCATTCCACAGAGTAGTTTTTGAGATATGCTTAAAAAACTACCCGCATTGTAATAAGTTTTACAACTGATAAAAATGAATTTAACATTAGGTGTTTAAACCTGCATAATTCCTAAACTATTTCACTGAATGACTTCCCGTTTTGTATATGCAGGTAAAATTTACAGAAAAATCAAAATCAGATGTTTTAATTAGATGTTAGTATTGAAAGTTTTAAAGTTTGTTACACATTCTATATGTAGACGATCCCCTAAGCAAAATTGAAGTGCAGCATTAATTAGTAGATGTTATTACTAATCTATTAGTAAAAAATCACATTTTTATAGGATTATTTACGGCAGAGTTTGTGGGGGGTGATCATTTTTTCCCATGACTCTACAAATAGGGTAGTCTGTAATAGAGACTATAGAGAATGAACAATTGCTGAAAATTATTTTCCAATGCGTATTTTGTAAATAATTATCCCAGCTCCTACATAAAAAAATAAAATAAATGTAGAAAAGTGTTTAAATTATAAACAAGAATTAAAAATATTTTGAAAATAATAGCATCGTCTTATGAGGAAATATATAAAGTGAAAACTGGATGGGGTTCCTGTAAGAGTTCTTCAGTTTTTGATATCCATAAAAGTAAAATAAATCAATATTAAGTGGACTGTTATCAGATCAGTCAATGAGCTGGAAAATAAACAAGATCATAAGATAAAAAAATAATAACAAAGAACAACGCATAATTTCATCATTCTTGTAAAAGATTCTTAGTATCAACAATTATGATATGCATCATGCAATGGAGCAGCAAAGAGGGGGGGGGGATAAATTAGGGTATAACCTTCCTCCCAGAGAATTTCAAAACTGATAATGTGCATACAAAACCTTTCCTGTTAAAATAAATGGTATTTTTGGGATATAGTGTCTCCTGAGGAAGAATCGCCAAGCGACCAAGATTTATCGCCAAATTATCAATCATATATGACATTATAATAACATATGATGACATTTCGTGAGGCGTATGAGCCAGTTATAGTCATATATGACTTATATATAATGAAATGTGTATAAGATTTGTATGATGTATTATATGGCATATAAGACGTAAATAATATATGTATATAATGATGTATATGACACATATATGAGAGTTTGGACTTTGGAGTATATATTACGCATGAGCTGAATTGCGATGATCTTCTCGGAATCGTAACTGTATTATTGATATAATCGTAACTGTGGGGTCGCTATAACAAAGAAGTACCAAATAAATACATAATTAAAAAAAGAAAAGTATAAACAATAATTTAAAAAAAAAATAGCTTGCATCTGTTTCATTTTATAAGTAAGACTTCGTAATAAGGGTCCTTCACTGCAAAATGTATGAAATATTAAGGGAAAATAATAAAATCGAGAAAGGGAATTCTTCTATCGAGCCCTTGAAGCAACAAAATGCTAAATTTGTTTTGGTTGGTTCTGCTTTTCATTACGTTAGTTTTTACCACGTGATGTATTTACTAAAAACAATTTCCACCCACATTTATCATATATAGTCAAAATTTGCAAAGAAATTGCTATTAAAAACCAACTGGGCAACAAATATAACTGTAAAATTCAAAAAATTGCTAAAAACTTCTTTTTTTTTCACTGTTCTATATGTAAAATGATGGTACTATAAACTGTATATGCATATTTCGCAATTACTCAGCAATCCTCGGATTTACTCAGCAATAATATATTAAACTTTTCATGATTAAATTTGAAGAGAATTTTGACAGTTTTTTTTCAGACAATCATTTAAATAGAAAATACAAGAACGAAAAATTAGGCATCAGGCGTATATTATGAAACATTTTTTAACAATATCGGAATACTGCTATGAAATTTTATTGTTTTCATACAATGAAATGAGCCATTTAAAAAAACACATAAGGTTGTTAACAATTCATTTTCAACAATTGCTGTTTATAGCCAATAATTTATGCGAATTATTGTCTTTGTAAATGAAAGTGCTACACGCTCCAAAATCTATTGAAAGCATGTTGCAATGCACCTCAGGCAGGCGTAGAAATTTCCTTATGTTTGAAGTATCGTAACATCATTAAAATGCACTGCAAGCGTTTTTCTCCGTAGACGATAACGCAACGGAATTCTTAAGTGTGTCCCTGTGAAGGAACTATAATAGCTATTTACGACATCTGCAATAAAGAACGTGGTAAATCTGAAAAAGATATGTCGATATCGTGGAAAATTCCAAGTATATTTACGAGAGTTAGCACGCAAATAGACAGACGGCCAGATTAACTCCAAGTCCTAAACTTCTTGGAAAGTGTTAAAATAAAAATGTCATGTCAAATAAAATACTAAAATATGCCAACTTCAAAAATCTAAAAAAATAAAAATAAATTATTAAAATTAAACTTAATATGATTACAAGTGGCACTTATGCATCTTAAAGTCTACTTTAGTAGTGGAGCAGAAATTTTAGAAAATGCGATATTAACATGTGAAAATTCGATAAATCTGGGCGTCCTGTATATAGAACAGTCGTAAAATAGGGGTTAAGAACATGTAAAATAAAGAAAAATTTTCATTTTATGAGTAATAACAATTCAAAACCTCTTCCTGATGGTGATTCTGACAGCGCCGTTACATCATAGGGTAAGGAGGCGGGGGGGGGGGGGGAGCTGAAACCAGACAATTTGCTAACAAAGTTAAAACAATTTGCTAGCAAACGAAAACTGACGTAAAACAAGCCACTCGGGGGAAATTCATTCAGCATGCCTTAATGATTTTGAAATAATGAATGTTGCTGAATGACTTTAGTTATCATGATTTTCGTACATTGTAAACTCGATGTTTACGAGAATTGCGTTCTTGGAAGTCCCATGAATGTAGAAAATACGTAAATCGCTCTAATTAGAAAATTTAGTTTCGTTGCATATTGTATTTTGGATCCTTAAATAGGTGCAATAAAACACAAAGAAATTAAACAGAAATACAAAAAGGAATTATTTTTGGCAAAAGCTGCTTTTTGACTATACTGTATATTGTGGCGTATTTTAAGCGAAAAACCTTTAGGAAGAAGTTTCTCACTCTGAATATAAATCTTATTCTTAATTTGTGTCTAGAAACCCCGGAAAATCTTATCCATTTGCTAAGCTTGTGTAATATAGAATCGAAAATATGAACACTGTAACTCCCAAATTTCTCATGTGCATAGAATGCGACCATTCCTTGTCATTGAGCTCAGAATGGCAATTTTTTTTTTTCTGGTAAATTTTCTAAACTTTAGGTGATTTTTTAAGAGCATTATTCAGAGAAAAACGGAACAGAATTTTTTTTTTTTTTTTTTTTTTTTTTTTTTTTTAACTTGTGTATGTGATGGAGACATTTTATTAAACATCGGAGAGTATTGACCCTATCGCTATAGGAAGAGGCTTTTTGTTAGGGATTTTAAAGGGATATGATTCAAATTACCGTCACCGTTCAAGGGAAATACCCTCATCGTGCTTATATCCAGGGCCGGCTGAAAGCTTGCCTGCTAGGCACAATCTAGGGGCGCCTTTGAATTACGGACTCATTCCTACCGTGTTTCAGAACCATTCTCTTTTCTTTTCAATTATTTTACATACATAAAGAGTGGTAAAGGGTGTCAAGTGAATGAAATTATGCACAGAATTTAACCAAATTTCATATAGTGTATGGGTCATTCCATGGTAACTTACGTTATATTTAGAGCAATATACTGCTCTAAATATAACACCAAAAAATATTCAAATGTAAAGTCGACATGATTTGTTAATTAAACCTATCCAAAGCTCAATTTGAACGAAAATTACCTAGAAAATGAGAATGAAAATTATATTTTTTAATCCTTTTCAGTAGTGCCAGTTACATAATAAATATAACTGCCAGCGTTCAATAATAATAATAATAATAAAAAATCAGATAAATTTCATCTAAATTGAGCTTTGAATAGGTTTAATTAACAAGTTATGTCAACTTTATATTTTGAATTCTATTTTTGGTGCTATATTACTAAAATTACTGATGTAAATTGTTCTAAATGTAACGTAAGTTACCATGGAATGACCCATATGTTTTTGGCCAAGGTAAGCAGATCCTCCTTGAATTTGGAAATATTCTGCCGGAAGAGGGCATTGTAATTGCAATTTTTGTATAATTTTCTCGATTTTTCGTAGTTCTATTGTACATTGGTGCCTCGATCAGCGATGGGAACTTCGCATCCTGCTAAGCCGGCTATTTTCAAACAGCTGACGTACAACTGAATAACGAAAAATATTGATTTTATTAAATCATGATTGAGATTAACTCGTTTTTACTCCGATTAATTGACTGATGCAGAAATTTAGAATGAAAGTCAAAGCTGGTATAGTATGGAACTAATAATATTGAAGTATTAACATTTGTAACTACTTTTTGAAATATTATGATGAATGAGATAGAAGAAAGTTTTGGGATTGGTGCATCCAACTAGTTTACTATTACGAACTAAAAGATCTTCTTAAAACACCATCAAAAACACTTAAATGCGTTAGGCCTTTCGAAAGATCTGAGTCTTTCTTCGTCAGGTGCAAAGAAGGCGTGCTTCTATCTACTATGAAAGCAGAAGCAAGACTGAAATGAGAGATAAGCGAAAGGAAACAAGCTGAAGAAACAACCAATAGGAAAGTAGAAGACAACAGCCAATCACAAAAGAGTATAATCAAAACAAAAGAACACAGAGTAAGAGGGGAATAAGGAAGAAAATTAAAAAAAAATTAAAATAGAAATAAATTGAAAATAATCTATTTATATAATACGCTAAGGGGACAATTCCGGCTCCGACCACTCCGACTCATACACTAGAAAAGCAACTCATCGCGACCATGTTAGGCATAAGTATTCAATGAGTTGCTTTTCTAGTGTATGAATCGGAGTGGTCGGAGCCGGAATTGTCACCTTAGCGTATTATATAAATAGATTATTTTCAATTTTTTTCTATTTTAATTTTTTCAAATTTGCTTCCTTTTCCCCCTCCTAATCTGTGTTCTTTTGTTTTGATTATACTCTTTTGTGACTGGCTGTTGTCTTCTGCTTTCCTATTGGCTGTTGATTTCTACTTTCCTATTTTTTTTTTTAATTTTTTTTATGCCTAAGTGGAGCAAGATCACCAGATCACTAGGATCTGGTGTAGACTTTATTTGCTCCACCCGGTAAGTTCCCCGACATGCGGGGATTCACTACACATACAGTCGAACCCGGTTAAGACGCGTTTCAAGGGAGTGGACCTAAGTCGCGTATTAAGCGGGATCGCGTATTAAACGTGATTTGTATAATGTTGCTGGAACTGGACTTATTTACACATCTAATTATCTAAATGAACTTTAGAGTTTTCATTGATATGTTTATGGTCGAAAATTGTATCTTATACGTATATTTAGATTTAAATTTAATTATATTCAACTTTACTCAGTCTATCTTTTTACAGGAGAGACTGGAATAATAACTGAAAATAAATATGGATTCAAACATGGGGCTTTATTGTCGATAATACGTTACAACCAAAGATAAAACAACAAAAATAATTTTTCTGCTAGAATTTTTTTTTTTTTTTTTTTTTTTTAACAGAAAGAATAAAAATATTAAATTTTTTAAAAATAATCCAGTTGCTAAAATCATATTTAGTACTTGTGATAATGAGTAAGTATTGTTAGCATAGCAAAAAGTAACGAAAACATAGAAAACATAAAAGAATTATACAACAGCAGTCGTATTTGTTTAATCTATGCGAGTTTCTTTTTCTTTTCTTTTCTTTCCTTTTCTTTTTTTTTCTTTTTTTTTTGTATATAACATGCGTTATAAAAAATAGTAGTGATATAATACTCACTAACAACAGGTATAATAATCTTTAATCATAATTTTATGATGTATCTGAGCATCCTGAATTCCTCTATGTCTCTCTACTACAATAAAAAATTCACGAAACGAGAGACAAAGAATGTTAGAACGCGGGATGAAAAAAGAATTGCAGCGTTGCTAATTTCGAGGGTTTTTTTTATTCAAATATCTATCGCTATTTTCGAAATGTTCCTTTAATTGATCTGTTATTAAATAAAGTAAGTATTAGTATACAGAAACAGTGCTTTTTATATGAATAAAAAAATCCGCTAAAATGGAATCACTGGAGAAGAAAGAAGGAATTAGCATCTTCACCAATGAATTCGCGTCTTAAACGTGATTTTTTACCACAAAGGACCGAAATTTTTTCGTGTATTAAGCGGGATCGCGTATTAACCGTTCGCGTCTTAAACGTGATATTTTTGCATTAGTCTTACGGGCGATGTTCAAGGGAGCGGAAAAAATCCGCGTATTAAACGGGATCGCGTATTAACCGTGAGTGTCTTAACCGGGTTCCACTGTAGTTCCAGTCCTCGGACAAAAGGCACATGCCAACGAGGGGGGGAAAAATGCATTAACACATAGATATACATAAAAACTAGCCGCTGGAGCACAAAGCTCTTACGCGACAGGCAGCGGTGGGTTGATCCTGGAGATAAAAGTCCATAAATCAAAAAAAGAAAATTTGAGGATTGTATCATGATTCCGGACCACATCGCCCAGATGGTATGTGCGCCGGAGACCTGCTCCTGCACGACAAGGGGCGTTAGGACTGCCAGGAGCTCAACAAAGGCTCTAACGCGACAAAGGGCGAGTCTCCTCAACTTGTTTCCTTTCCCTTATCTCTTATTTCAGTCTTGCTGCTGCTTTCATAATAGAAGCACGTCTTCTTTGCGCCTGACGAAGAAAGACTCAGATCTTTCGAAAGGCTTAGCGCATTTAAGTTTTTGATGGTGTTTTAAGAAGATCTTTTAGTTCGTATTAATTCACACCAGTTTCAACCAGTTTTCTTAGTTTACTATTATTATACAAAATTAATTTGAGTAGATAAATTAAAAATAAATTATTTTCCATTTTCGTAGGAAAAACAGTTTGTTGAAACAATGAGGAATGAAACCATGCATAAAAAGTTAATGGAAATGAAAATTACAACTTGCAGCGATATAGTAATTTTCAATTTAGAGTTTAATGACACTGAATTTAAAGTAAATAATAAACAGAAATGTCATAAATTATTGCAGATTAATTTGCCTAAAACTTGAAGTGGAAAGTAATGCAATTCTTAGAAATATGGTGGAAAAGATCTCAGCCTGGATTTTCAGAGAAAAAACGACATCGCTTATTCTTTTTTTATTTATCATATACTTTAAATAAAATAAACCTGTATAAACAAAAGAAAATATTACTGCTTTGTTATAGAAAAAACTCCGTGTATTCACTGAAAATGTAACCATTTTAACAGGGCTGGCTCTAGGCTAAGGCACAATTTACAGGTGCATCCCTACGGTTTTAAAAAAGTATTGTTTGTTTTTTTGTTTGTTTGTTTGTTTGTTTTTGCATGGATAAAGTGGGGAAAAAGGAGTCAATGGAGGCAATAGCTGAGTAAACTAAAGAAAAGGGAAAGTCAAATATCTTAATGAAGTTTTTATTGGGAAAAAATTAGTAGATGACATTATAATAATTCAAAGGGGAAAATATAGAATTTAGAAATTTTTTTCCTTTATGCAAGCGGCGTAATTTCTTTAAAAATTAATTTAGAATAATATGAAATAATGATGAATTTCAAATATTTTATGTACGTTTCAAAATTTTTAAAATTTTAGAATTAAAAAAAAAACAGCCAAAATTGTCACAATACACATCAAATTACGTTTACAAAATAACAGCTCTTATGTGAAAATCAAACGTCCAAACATATAAAAAAATAAAATAAAATAAACAAATAAATAAAAATAAAAATACAAATAGTAGCGTAATTTATATGCAATTTCAATTAAAGTCATATTTTATTTCTGAAATTTTTATTCTTTGCTTTTTTCTTTCTTTTTTTTTTTATTTTAATTTATTTGATGAGGCGTTACGGATCTTTAATTAACAAATGAAGTAAATGCAAGTATTTCTTAAAACTTGATTTCCTGTGAAATGAAAAAAAAAAAGAATAATTATAAATCAGAAACAAGATATATATTATTTCATTCTATTCTTGTATGCATTATCACGAAATTCTTTGGAAGTACGTGTTTTAGATTTCTTATAAGATATAGTCACCAATCGATTTTTAAATTGAACTAGAGATAACAGTATTATCTCTTTATACAAAATGCATTAGCTGAATGCTCTATTTACGGATGAATCACGTGACCTTGCGTCAGAAAAGAGGTCAAAAGATATATTGCTGCTTATTTGCATATTTTTGTGGGTCACTGGGACTTATATGCTTTGTGAAATAAGAAAAGTGTTATTGTACTGGTGTACTTAATATTAGAAATCGCATTGTCACAAACTATGACATACTTTAATATTTAAAATTATTCCCCCACCTAATTGATAAAAATTCTTACGTTTAGAAAATTCTATCTATTAATCAATTTACATAAGCGAAAAATATCTTTATTGTATCACTAAATTATGTTATGAGACCAAGGTTTGCAGTGTAGCGGGAGTATAAAAAAATATTATCTTTAATGGTTGCTTTGATAAATTCCAAATTTATGTATACAAGGTGTTGCCGAATTCGACCGACAAATTCCACCAAAAATTTCCATAGAACATGGGGTCGCAAACCACTTATTTAGTCCCGAATTCAGGGTGTTTCATGTTAACTGAACTCTGGTTAAGGGGTCTCAGGACTCTTAAAATTCGAAAAAATGAAAAAAAGGCCATTTTCAACATTTAATATCTTAAAATGTATATGATTTTTAAAACCCAATTTTTATTGGGATGAGAAATATAAGTATGTTCTTTCATTTCATGTATTTAAAAAATTGCAAGATGCAGAATCAGTATTAATAGGAGGCTCCAAACTGGCAGGCATTTGTCGAGCAGAAAATTGATATAACAGCTTACGCGCAGGATTACAAAATAAATTTTGCAACTTGAATGAAATATTTTGTGCCTAATTATACTTCAGATTAGAATACTTACCCTGAACCTAAATAAATTTGTATTCAAAGTCTTTTATATCATATATATTATAAAGCAGTAAGATCTAAAAGTTCCGCCCGAATGTTTTCAAAAACTACCCGGTGGATTTTTTTACAAATAGTGTCATTCGATAGAGAATATTCACGTGGTGGTTTATGAGTAAAATATACAGGGATAACTATGATTTTTGGTAATAAATTTCGCATTTTATTGTTATTTTGAACGAAAAGGTTGCCAGAGGTTATTTTTTGGCGACAAATGAATTGAAATCGCTGTATCCGTTAGAAAATAAATGAAAAAATAATTACTGATATTTAATTGTAAAAAAAGAAAGAAAAATCCATTTAAATGAGGGATTATGTTAAAAAACGAATATATTTAATTTAAAGGTAAAAGAAATATTTGTAATTTAATTTAAACCTGAAAGAAATATTTGTAATGCTTAAAAATTAATTTAATGAGAAAGATTACAAATGATACGCAATATTTGGCTCATTATCGCTTGCGTTAGATTATAGAAATGAATTTGAAAATTTGATTAGATGAATTGTTAATGACTTTTTTTTTCTTTTTGTTCTTTTCTTTTTCTTTTTATCTAATTGCCACATCACGTAACGTATAGAAGAAACAAGCAGATGTAATTGTGAGTCACATGTGTAATTATTATTTATTTCTTTACGATTTTTTATTTTACTTTTGTCACCAAACAATGTGATTTTAAGTCAAAAATGTGTAAGTGTGACACTAGCTTGAGGATATTCTCATAAATGGTGTTTTTTCAAGTGAACGAGATCTTTTCTTGAGTACATTTTTATATTCAATTGTAACTTATATGGATATCAGTTAATGTTTTAAAAATGGAATCAAATACTTAAATTTTAGTGTGAATTTCTGCCACACATACATATTGTAAAATAATTTCATATTTTTTAAAATGTTTTTCATCGTAATTCCGAAAGCATGTGATATTTATAAACTCGAACTCAGATCAATGAATATTATCCATTTTTTTAAGCAAATATTATCTATTGTTTATTTTATTTTTTCTTAAGTCATATCGCCAATATCATTTATAGGAAAATTCACACCTTCGAAATCTAGGAAATAAAGATAGTTTTTAAGGAAATTTATACAATCATGCGTTATTATTATCGAAAAATTCAACATTTTGAAAAAAAAAAAAATGCAAGTCTTCTGTAATTCGTCATTACTTCGTAATTTCTCCTCTGTTATGCAATATTTCAAATGATATTGGACTAATTTTCAATCATCGAGTCACCGCCAAATGGCATATCTATATAGTATCGCTAAGAATGGATTTTCTAAAGTAGCCCCCCTAACGGCGTTTTTGCAAGGAGAGGGAAAAAATTCCTTAAAAGTCGGATATTATAATTATGCGTCAGATGATAGCATAATTTAATGTATTTTTGTATGCTGAATCGATTGGTGCCAAGTAAATTCTCATAAGTCAGACAGTTCATGACATTTTTCATATTTTTCTAATTTGGCGGTGTTTTTGGCGTCTAAACCTCAAAATATCTAACATTACATCCGTTACTCTAGCAACGAAAAAAATTCAAATTAACTCTTTTGGATAAAGAATAAAAACGGCTCAATGAGTTTGAAAAAAAAAAAAAACGAACATCTTAATGAAAAAAAATCGTACTACTTAGTTATCCCGTTTACCAATTTCGCCAAATTATATAAATCGCCAAACCACTCGCCAAATTACATTAATTGACATAAGTTGTATTTTAATAATGAAAGAACAAATAAATTAGTATAACATTAATAAAAATACAAATAAAACGTCGAAATAAAAATAACTTGATGACGTAAGCACGTGTAACTTCCTTGAAGTCAAGTGAATGTGACATTTACGATCAACCGTTATTGGCATTTAATCTTATAATTTGGCGATAGATTTTTGGTCGACGGAATAACTAAGTAGTACCAAAAGAAAAAAAATAGTGATTTTATGCAAAATAAAAGGAACAATTTTACTAAGAAATTAGCGTTATAGAACGAAAAGGTACTGCTTAGATTTTCCGTCCACCAAAAATCTATCGCCAAACTATAAGATTAAATGCCAATAATGTTTGATCATAAATGTCAAATTCACCTGACTTTAAGCAAGTTACACGTGTTTATGTCACAAAGTGATTTTTATTTCGGCGTTTTGTTTGTATTTTTATTAATGTTATAATAATTTATTTGTTCTTTCGTTATTTAAAATAAATATTATGTCAATTTGTATAATTTGGCGAAATTGGTCGACGGGATAACTAAGTAGTACCAACGAAAATATTTAAATATGAAAGCAATGTTTGTAACGACTTAAAAATTATTTTCAATGAAAGAAATTGGAATTGGAAAAATATTTGGCGATTTATAATTTGCTCCTCGATAAGAAGAAAAAATGGGTACATTTATAACAGCCGTGCGCAGATCTCGCCAATAGCATTTTTAAAATTGCCAGTAGCAGTAGTTACATTTTTTGTATGTAAATTAAAATTAAAAATAATTCTTTGTTTTTAATTATGGAATTATTTCCTGTTATTGTTTGTCTTTTCAGTTTTTAAATGAAATTAGTGTAAGGCATGCATTTTAAATGAAATGAGTGAAAGGTTTGTATCTTAAATGAAAATAATAAATATAAGAATATGGTATGAAAACAATCTTTGTTGATTTATGACCTGCGCCTGGTTAACATAAAAGTATCACAAAAGCCACATATTCACTTTTCTTTGGGCTCATAGGAATCCAAGTTGACCTTCCGTAATCGGATACTTCACATATTGGTGTATTAGCTATAATGTTGAAAGCATCGTTTATGTTTGAAGCGAAAATTTCACAATGAATTCTATTACACAAAATCGCATCATCATCATCTACTACATATTTAAAACGGAAATTTGCATTTCATTCCGATTGTTTATAATACTTTGATAGGATATACCACAAATGGTGGTACAGATGTCATATTGGCGAGATTTTTTACCGATGGTAATTTGGCGAAAACATAAACAGCATTAACAACAACTTCCAGGTTACCATATCAAGCAAAATAACGACACTTTGGCGTTAGTTAAGTATTGTTGCGTATTGCAATGTTTCTGACATTGGCGTCAGAAAAAAATCGCGCCTATATGGGGCATGTATGACATCTGTGCCCAAGTAGTTAGGTAATAATTTTGGAAAGGTTTTAGTGTATACATATTGTTCAACGCTACTTAGTCATAAGGAAAAAAAAATTAAAAAATTAAGTGAACCTGATTATGAAAGAGTTTAGCCTTTTTTTAAAAAATCTACAGAACGTATTTTGATACAAGTGACACTGTTACATGACTTTTCAGGAATGGTGTTAGTATATAACATTTCATTATATGTTGATTAGTTATAGAGCTATTAATTCCTGTTGTCATAACGGTCTCATTACCCTACCAAAAGTGCATTGTTAGTTAACAACTAAAAGAATTACTTCTTAATAGCTAAATTTTGTCCAACGCTTAAGGTAATATTATATCACAATGGCGTTCGCATCGTTTTCAGCAATGAGTAAGGTCCAGCTGAAGGTCCATATTGTTTAAAATGAAAGTTCAAATTCACCAATGTTCATTTGGAAAAATTGACCAGCGCAGCGGGCATAGCCTGCTAGTTTTTAATATAAAGTTGTATTTAGCTAATACAAAATTTTGAAAATTTCAACAGTATAATCCCCTAAAAAATATTTTTTTAAACAATAAAAAGGAAATTTTAGGTTCAGTTTACTAAACAGGAAACATATGTTTTGAAAATATTCATGAAAATATTCAGAGGTTTTTGAGATATCCTGCGCGTTATGCCCATGAACGTCATTTGGAGAAAAATGACTTCAAAATTTCGGAAACGCAACTTCAGTTAATGAGCGGGTATAATTCTAAAAGCCATAAATTCTGTTCTAATGGGAATTTCAAGGAAACAATTATATCAAAATGTTCAGAAAATATAGGAGTTTATCCTCTAAAAAATGAAAATTTTGAAGATTTAAGAGTTCTGAGACCTCTTAACGGTAATAATTTTGAGAAAAATATAAATATTCCTTTGAAAAGGTAACTACATGTCATTGTTTTGTATGCAATATGATAACATCACGAAAATTTATGGAAAAACAGAGGGCTCAGGTAATCAGTGATACCGTATGAACTGGTAATCGCAGTCCAAAATGGGGAGCGTCACGTGCATACTGCTGGCTCGTATAATGGAAACTTCTACCACTATTTTTTAAGTTATCACATTTACAACAAAGGTGAGCATGTCTATTAAAAGTTTCATTATAATATACTTCAGTGTTCTTAAAGTTATTACCGTTAACCCAAGTTGAGTTAGGGTTGAACATCCTGCATTTTTGATTAAATAGGTGGTTTGCGACCCCATGTTTTATGGCAATTTTTTATCTTTTTGATGCCTACTATCATTCCTCTGAATTTGTTGGTTGAATTCGGTATCACCCTGCATATATTCTTGCAACAGACATTATAAATATTCTTCTTATGTTTTAATGTCATACATTATGTCTCAAAGTAGAGATATTTCTTGGATATATCTTATATAAATTCATAAAATGAGATATCATTATAATGTTGTATTTATGCTTAATCGTGGCAATTTAAGCATTGTTTGACGCATTGTTGCTCATCATTTTGAAAACTGAAAAAAAAATAAATAGATAAGTACAAGTATTAAAAAGATAAACTTGTAACTCTTATTTTTATGCTGTGTTGTTTTTTATTTTTATATATTTAGTTTACATTGACAAGGATTTTTTATCAGATTTTCTTTCTTTTTGTTGAGAGTTACTAGTTCAAGTGATAATAGATATATATTAATTTGCATTATTATAAAATATAATGTTTAACTGAATTGGATACAGTTAATTTTATCCTATTTATTACGATAATACACTATAAATCTTGGCCTCATAATCACGCACTGGATCCAACTTATTTTGTGAATTTTAGCACCAATCTGTCAGTCGTATGTATAAATCACTAAAAAATCTTCTTTAAAAAAAAATCACATCTGAAATGTCAATATTTGAATACTTAAACTACATATGAAAAATAAGAAAAATCTCATCATATTCACCAATTATTGTATATTTTTCTGCCTCATTTATGCAAAATTGTACTACTATTGCAGATTTAGGTAGAGATCAAAACTTTTACACTCAAATGGAATGAGTCAGAGAAATTAAGGGTCAAATTTTGTGTTATTTGTGTTTGAGGCCTTCAAGTAATTATGAAAACTTTTGTGTCGGACGATTTTAAATCTAGTGTGAAAGTCACCAAAGGTTAAGTTATTGTAATATTTTGTATATTTCAATTATTGTGGATAAAGTTCGTGGATATTTTGTTATATATATATATATATATATATATATTTGTGTTTTCATATTATTGGTTATTTTCATTATCTTTCAATGGTATTATTGTACAGAAAGTTTATATATATATATTGTATAATGTCAGTGTTATGTATTGAAGGTAATTTTTTTAATTTAATTTTAGTAATTGGAAATAGATGATGAATTGTAGTTATATAATGGTTTTATATATATATATAATATCTAAACCAGCAAAAGAATTTATTTGGACTGAAGTAGTACGTCCTCTCACCAGTACAAGAAAAAAGGAATATAACTATTTAAAAAATTAAAAATTTCAACAACAAAATATAGAAAAATGTAGTAAAAAACAGGCTGCGGCCTCGTCGGCAGTGGGTTATATTTCAAAAGCAGCCGAGCATTAAAAAAATATATAAAAAATATGTATTAGTGGCAGTGGGTTTCGGCCAGAGCACTGAGTAGCAAACTCAAATGCTAAACAAGGGTGAGGGAACATCTGATATGTAACCATCGAGTGTTTAACGTTTGATTTTGCTACTGAGTGTTCTGGATGAAACCCACTGCGACTAATACATATTATAAAGTGTGTCCACGTATAACCTGACCGACCTTTATTTTCGCAACCGTTGGTCCTAGATGCATACTTCCAATTTAAAAAATGGTTTAAATAAGGTAAAGGATTATTTTAAAAGTGATTTAGGTCAAGAAAATCATTTCTTAAAAAATTACGTAATTTAAATTTTTATACGGCCCCCCGGTCCTATAAGTTATATTTAGTGAAATTTTCCGATTACACTGACATGTAAGACAAAAAAAGTCCTGTTCGTATAACACTAAAATCGATCGAGTTATGAAGCTTTAAAAAATGCATTACTTACACCACTTTACTGCATCTGAACACAGGCGAGTTCCGCCATGCTTTGAGGGGTCATATACTAAGTGCTTAAAGTATTCGAAAAACTTATTTCACGTGTATCTGCGCTTTGAGAAAAAATCGTACAAGTATTACGATTGAGTTAACTTTTATTAAGTTTCAGATTGACCAAAATAATTGTATTTTAACATATGTTTTATTTTGTAAAGCTATAAGACTGTTTCTTTTCATGATTTCTTTTAACAAAAAATTATGGGGTTTTTTAATAAGTTTTTATTTAACTTCAACGATCGTATGTATGTTTTCCAGTTCAAAAATTTGTACTCTAACTCACTTTCAAATATCCGAACGAGATTAAATTGTACATACTGACATAAATCCGACGACAATCTTATATTATGATTTTCGGTGGTTATCATTTATACTTATTTTACAGGAAAAGATAAAAAATTTCGGATATATTACCGCCAAGAATTTTAAGAAAAATTTTAGATTAGATAACACAAGGCTGTGACGGTTGTGTTTTTTAACTTTTATGTATTTTGTAGCACTGAATCCGAAAATTTCCTTAATTTTTAACCATCATGTCAGAAATTTTCGCAAATCATCAATTGCCAAATTTAAAAAATAACAAAAATCGGATACTATAAAAGAGAGGAGATGACTGTATTTCTTAACTTTTAATAATTGATTTTTTATGCACTTTTTAGCACTGAATCTGAAAATGATCTTCATTTTTAAACATCACGTTAGAGATTTTTTGCAAATCGTAAATGTCGAAGTTAAAAATAGCGAAAATCGGATACTATAATACAGATATAAAACTTATTATATTTTATTTTATTTAATGCAATAATTTATTAATTTTTTTAGCTTATACTGGGATGGTTACAGCTAAACAGCTGGGGGATCCGATGAAGTGGGGGAGGACGTTCAATTATCATTTTTAAACATCACGTTAGAGATTTTTTGCAAATCGTAAATGTCGAAGTTAAAAATAGCGAAAATCTGATACTATAATACAGATATAAAACTTATTATATTTTATTTTATTTAATGCAATAATTTATTAATTTTTTTAGCTTATACTGGGATGGTTACAGCTAAACAGCTGGGGGATCCGATGAAGTGGGGGAGGACGTTCAATTTTAACTATGAATTTTTTAACATTGAAATTTATAATTTGCAAAAAACCCTGACGTAATGGTTAAAAATGAAGGTCATTTACGGATTCAGCGGTAAGAAATACAAATAAATAAATAAATAAATAAATTATCAAAAATTAAAAACACAACAATGAAATCTATTTTATAGTATCAAATTTTCGCTATTTTTCCTTTTTTAAACTTTAAAATTTACGATTTACAAAAAATCTTCACGTGATGGTAAAAAATGAAGGTAAATTTCGAATTCAGCGGTACATAATACATAAGAATCAATTATCAAAAGCTAAAACTGTTGATTTTCATCATTTTATTTAACAAAAATTCTGGTTTTTTTTTTCTTATATGTTTATTACAAATTGTATATTTTGTATTTATATGTCAGAATGATTAAAGATTTCAAATTTATATTGCAATGTTAATTTTACTCTCAACCATTTTTTTTAATACATCTGACGAAATTATATTTCTACTAAATTTGTGAATGACCCCTAATTTACAGTAAAAAATATGCTCCAACTTTAAACAGTTATTACTTGGTCAATTTTAATCGTAGAATAACGGGACTTTTTTTTTTTTACTTATTTGTCAGTGCAACAGAAAAATTTTACTAAATACAACTTATAGGACCGGGGGACCTTATAAAAATTATAATTTCGTAATTTTTTGATAAATGTTTTTCCTGACCCAAATTGCTTTAAAAATAATTCTTTAACTTATCTAAACCATTTTTGTAATTGGAAGTATGCATCTAGGACCAACGGTTGCGAAAGTAAAGGTCGGTCAGGTTATACGTGGACACCCTGTATATCTATTTTGAATGCTCGGCTGCATTTGAAATATAACCCACTGCCGGCGAGGCCTCAGTTTGTTTTTTCCTATATATTTCTATATTTTCTTGTTGAATTTTTTAACTTTTTAAACATTTATATTCACCTTTTTCTTGTTCTGTGAGGGGGTGTGCTAGTTCAGGGCAAATATATTCTTTTGCTGGTTTACATTGAATTTGTGCGTTTTACTGTAGCATTCTGGCGCAATTCACATAAATTTATATTTGTTTTTTGTTGTTGACTATGGTACTTATTGCCTATATATGTATATATATATATATGTTTTGTGTTTTTCAAAAAATTTTTTATATATCATGGCATACTTGGACACATGGTTAAACTTACAGAGAACACTAATCTTATAATGATATTTAAAAATATGTAATAAATATGTGCTTTTTATTATTTTCCAACATAGCTGAAAAGTGTTTATGTCTTCGGTTTGTCTAGCCGTCAGATTGGCATGTACTCAGTTTGGCATATAAATTACATATGTTATTGAGGTTTACTATGGCACGTTCGGTATTGAAAATGAAGTGTGTAGCCTTTATAGTTCGTTTACAGGGGCACTAAAAAAATTCCCGTTACATTATGGTCTATGTGGTAAAAATCGTTTGCATTATATTTTAATGATATTACACTATTTAAAATATATTGAAACTTATATACAGCACTGGGGTGGGATATATCATGTTTACTGTAGAATATTGTTTACATACTATTTACCGTTGATTTTCAGAAAAAAAATCGATTACAGTACTGTTTATGAACGATAATTGCTACAAGTGCGTTTTCAGTTGTAGTATGCGTTTTTAAATTTAACTAATTTTTTGACCTAAAGTTTGTAAAATTTGCTTTCTAGCATTTCATATCTATAAAAATTTTGACAGTATTGTCAATTGTGAATTCGCTATTCCCCTTTATCAGACAGGATATCAGTTGGAAATATTACATAAAATCCTCTTTTTCTTAATTACTACCAGCATTTTCACACTTTCGGTTGCATTACCCATTCTATTCTCCTATTGATTGGTACCCGTATTTTCCTGTTTTCCTATTGGTCAATGAACTTCTCCCTTGAATCCGCTTCTCTCCTGTATAAATGAGCAAGTTTCCGTCATTCTTTGCACTGAGGACGGTACGCTAAATGCTACCGAAACTAGTCTGCTCAAAGTCTACATATTCAACCGTTTTTAACGTTGTTTCTAAATTTATATTATACTGCGCCAAGTAGCATCTTAATAATTAAGATGTAATTTTATTTTTCGTTTGTGATATCCCAACAGTACTCTTATAAACGTCCCTCCTGACACTTCTCACGATCCATAAGGAAAAAAAAAATGACTGTAGTCTAAGAATTACTTTGCACTGTGGCTGAAATTCAATTCAGACGTTTATTTGTTTTTCCTTTGCGCAAAAATTTATTACATTAAAATTCATTTAAAACAATTTGACTTTTAAAAAAAGGCAACAGCTATATAAAAAAAGTAAAAATAAATAAATAAACCTTCTTATTCTTAATTTATCGTTGGTCGTTATCAAATTAATGTTAAAGAATAAATGTGATATATTATTTAACTATTTTTTTTAATAATCATATTTTTGTTTTGTATTTGCTTTTTTATTAAGTTTTTGTTTCACAGTTTATTAGGCTGTCCTTTTCAATACAATCCAGGACTTTAAGAGGTAGATTTTGTTTAATGGCGATAGTTTATAAAGAATTTAAAGTACAACCATATCAGAAAAGGTAGGGAATTCTTTTTTATTTCGGACACATTTGAGTTATTTAAAGAAAAAAAACGAAAAATAAAGTTTTCAATGCATTAGAAATCCGATTATTAAACATGTCACCAAGATTGACTGGCCTTGGAGAGGGAAGGGGCAAGAGATAAAAAAAAATAAATAAACTTTAAATTTACTTCAGAAGTAGCCTATACATATCAAGAAAGTTAAAAAAATATGTATATGTAAGCAGCTACTCGTATATGTAAGTTACCCTTGTAGAGAACTGAAAGAATGTATAGCTTGTGTTTTCTTTTTAACCAATCACCCCCCCCCCCCCCCCCCGTTATGGAAAACCCATCCTCCGTTGAAGAAATAAAGCATTTTTAAAATAGTCTATTTGTGGGCTAAATCTAAATATTTATTTCATATTTTTCTTTTACCACTTTAATTCTGTCCCCTTACATTAAAAATTTCAGATAATGAAAATTCTCAACGTTGAAAAAAATTCTCCCTTGTTTCGCTTTATTTCATCCCCTTTAAAATCTCTGTATATAAAACTTAATTTTTTTTAATTCCTTGCCCCCTCCCCATCAAAAAAAAATTCTTGGTTAAAGTTACAAAATATAAGCAGCTTTGTTTGTCTACGGGCTATCCACGTGGTGAGTTGAAAGAATCTGTATATTATATTTTCCTTATAACTCGTCCTTCACCCCTCTTCCTTGCAGAAATAAAGCATCTAAATTTGCAAATGCCTAAATAAAAAATTTTGGACAAATTATCAAAATTTTATTTCCCATTTTTCTGTTACCCCTCCCCTCTTTATCTCGCCCTCACCTCCATTGTAAATGACAGATAATGAGACATTTTCACTTAATTTTTTTTTTTTTACTTTATTTGTCTTCTTTCATCCTCTTTAAAATCTCTGTATGTAAAGTTTAGATTCTTTTAATTTATTATCCTCCACCCTCCAAATGCCAATCTTTCTCAAAGTTTAAAAAAATACATATAATCAGCTGTCCTTATATATAAGTTATCCATGCAGCGAGTTGGAAGAGTCCATAGATTATATTTTATTTTTAATTCGCTACCCGCAACACCTATTCATTTGTATGCTCTAGTATAACGATATATGTAATATAATGTTATCAAAGTTTTAGTTAGAGATACACGTGCCTAGCACGTGCTTTACTTGAAATGTAGAATTGCGCGATCAAAGAAATTTTTTAGTTTTTAAAGAAATTTATTACTTTAATTATTTGTGAGCCCTTTTTTCCTGGCGTTTCTTTCCTTGATTCAATAACTGAATATATATACCTCAATATTATGTTAAAAAAGTAGTATAATTAAAATATTTTAAATAATTTTGATTGTACTTGTTTATAACTAAGTTGCCATTTTTACCAGTTGCCACTTTTACCATTCCTTTTTTAATCTGTTGTAGAGGTCTGCATGTGCCGGAGTTTCCAGGCCCGGCCCGGCCGTGGAAATTCGCTCAAATCATTATATCGGGCCAATAGGCCCGCTTAATTTTTTTTATCGGTTCGGCCCTGCAGGGCCATTAAATTTTTTTGCCGGTCCGGACCGTTGAAAAAAATGTCCTAATTCTTCCGGCTCGGCGCATTTGAAAGTTCGCCTTCATTTCGGAGGACCGAGCCGGCAACCCAGGCCAGTGCAGACCTCTAATCTGCTGCACTTTTTATTGTTGCTATTTTCACCGTTGCCTTTTTTTACCTAAATTCGTATCACTGATTTTTTTTTTCTTTTTTGAAAATTAAGTTTATCGTAATTCTTGGTTTTATATATTTAGATAAATACCATTAGCTCTACATAAATTCGCAGAAGGACATTTCTACTTTTAAAGAACTGAAATTATTTCATAAAAAAAAAATTCTGAAGGTAATGAAGTACATAAAGACCGGCTAAGATGCAATCACTAGGCACCAAAGAAAAGTTCCGCTTTAAACAGGTCTCCGTCTTATCAGATATAATTGTATGCTATTTTTTTTTGCCCGGACATTGAAAATTTTTCGTTTAAAGCAGGATTCCTGCATATACAGTTACTTGTTTAAAGTCCCTAAATTTGTTATTGAGTGAATTTAGGTTAATTAAATTGATATTTTAGGGGAGTAACATTTTTATATCCATATTTGTGAACCTAAATAACCAGTCCTCTAAAGTATCAATTTCAGAAAAAAAGCGTTTTTCTGTCATCTATGATGTAACTTTTTGTGCAAAAGCAATGAATCAGTATTTGTAGTATTATTTTAACTCCCGGTTTCAAGTGATTAAAAACAGAATCATTTCATGGTCTGGAAGAAATAAATACCATACAATTATAATCCTTGAAACATACCTAAAACGCAACTTTATTTTGGTCCCTAATTATTTCGCCTTAATAGTTTTTACTGCATTAGTTTTCTATTAATGTAACAATTAATAATGAATTACAAAAGTATATAGTAGTAGAACGTGTGAAAATGAAATCTGCAGTAACCGAAAAAATATTTGCATCTCAGACAGGTTTCCGTTTTAGAAGGTAGATCTTTATGATATTCCTGCCTTCAAGATATGAAAATTTCCCATTTAAAATAGGATAAGGCTATAAACAGGTTCCGTTTTCACATATTTCACTGTGTGAAGCAACTAAGAGAAATTATGCTTTATAACGAATCGTAAATAATAACTCATTATATCGTTTTATATACAGTAAAATCTGTGAAAACGGAATGGCTAGGAATCAGAAGTAAATTTTTGTTTAGGCAGGTTTTCCTATTTGAAGGTATAATTGTATGATGTGCCTTTCATCAGGATCATGTTATTGTCCGTTTGAGACAGACTTCGTTTTCACAGATTTTACTAAATAATACTATGTCGATTATTTGTAACTATTGCCCCTTACCCCAAAAGGACTCTCTCGATCCACCCCTGGTATTATGGCAAACAACCTTAACGTTATCATGTTTTATCACTAATATTCACACGTTGTAGAATATGAATACAAAAATACGCATACAGAAATTCTGTCACCCGCATTTATTGTTTTCTCGCATTTCTCATTTTTACTTTACTATACCCGAGAGAAACGTTGAATCAGGTTTCTACTATAGTAAGCAATGTAAAAATTTTTGGGACAGTTATTTCTTTAATTATTTCAAAAGTGGTGTTTGCATAGCGTGAACATTTAATTTTAATTCCAATTTGACAAACGGCAACCAGAAATTTTAATAAAATTTTGCTGCTATAATATACGTGAAGAAAAGCCCTTAATTATTTTCAAATAAATTTGTTTATAAATTCTGGTCTCACTCAGTTATTTCAACATTTTAGCAGCAGAAGTACTTTGCCCCTGAAAGGGTTAAATAAGTATATTTCCTGAGAAAACCATTTTAGCTCAACATTGCAGCAATTTTCTATTTATTGAAACAATGGAAAATCAATATTGCTGAAATATTATATTTTATTTTTTAAATACTTTTTTCAAATTTATTCCAAATACTCATTAAATGCTGCTAAGAGATATTTGCTGTATTTTCAAATGCAAATATGCTGATACTGTCACAATAGGTAATAAACTTATCCCCGATAATATTATTACAAAGTTAAATCTTTTCGACTCGGGCGTCTCTTACACAAATTTTATTCGCTTGACACCACTTTTTTAAAAGAAGTTTCCTTCAAGTACACAATTTCAAAAATGCTCTATTTAAATAAAGAGAATTTTATTTTCCTTTATTACTGGTGCCTAAAACAAACTTTGCAAAGAGAGATGATGTCCAGTCAGATTGAACACGCATACAAAGGGCAACCTTCGCCTTGAGCGTCGCGTATACGTGACACATAAAATGCTCAAAATCTTTGATTATTCCTATCAGCCATTTTTAATTGAATAATTTCCCTTTTTTGATCAAAGCATTACTGCGAATAATTTACCGAAAAGTATCTAGTTTGAAAAAATGATGATAAAAGATTAAAATTTCTGCGAAGATCGTTCGTCACAAAGAAGTTAACCAATATTGCGTCAATGTTATTTTGCTACTAGAGTATACATTTATTTCTCAAAACCTGCCAATGAGAATTCATTGCACTGAAAATATTTTCCAGTAAATATATTATGATACAAATTATCTCTGTTCTAAAAAAATTATAAGCGTGCTTAAATAGTAAACAAGAAGGGAATATATTTCCGAGAAATATTTTCCTTAGAAAACTAGAACAGCATCATATGATAAAAATCTAATAAAAATTTGACTGCGATTCCAGTAAGAGTTCTGCCTTTAAACGTTAAATAAATCAGTATTAAGTGGACCGTTATCAAATCTGTTAGATGAACCGAAAAATAAACAAACTTGAGCGTTAATCTAAAGAAAGAAATGATTAAAAAAAAAAAAAAAAAAAAAAAAAGAAGAAGAAGAAGCATAATTGAAGATTTACACAATTAGTTTTTATGATATGTTTTAGACAGATTTGAGGAAAAATCTACTATGTTGCGTCCAAAAAATCGATTTCTCTCTTTTTTATATATATAATTTTGCATCTCTGAAGTATGTATTGTAGAATTTCGGCCTAAAACGATTTTGGATTATTCAAATTATCTAGAAGTTACAGCCCTTTGAACATAACCATTCGTGTGTTGATTTACGAAAAGCTTTAAACTCTGTTTTTCCTTTTAACCCTTTCCGGCACGGGCAATTTTTATTGTAAAATGATGAAATGATCGACTGACACCGTAATTTTAAAACGACTTATTCAGAAATTAAAAACATGTTACTTTAACCATTCATTGTATAAGCAAAATTTTGCAAAAATATTCTTGGTGCCGTTCGTAAGTTTGGAATTAAAATTAGGTATCCCAACCCGGGCACAGTGTGCCGGAAAGGGTTAACCATGTTTCTCAACACGCGGGGAGCCATAACGTTCAAACCGATCAAACGATTACTAAAATATTAATCGGGTTTGAAAAGCAATCGTTTTTTGCAGGCCAGAAACCTATTTAATATTAAAGAAATGACTTTTAAATATTTTTTTTACAAGATATTAAAGTTGGAAAAACCCCGTGAAATTTGTAGATCAATTTTCAAAGAAGCGCCCTCTTTCTTTCTGTGGGTCAATTTTGATGATAAATAGGTCCATGGACTGAAAATTTAATTGGCTTTTATACACCGTGTCGTTTTTGTGTTTCAGATAACTCTACAAGGCGAATCCTGCCCCGTACAAAGCAGGCTTGTGAGTTTGACCTCTTTTTTTTATACAAAAATTCCGAATTCACACCAGACATTTCTAAAAACGAAATTTTTGCTATATGTAATCACGAAATGTCTATCATTATACAAAACAAAAATCATTATTAGGAATTTCTGGTGTGAATTTTTTCTGAATAAAAAAGGAGGCCTAAATGGCAACCCTGGCACAAAATCGTGCACTCTGCGCACGCGTGTTTTAAAATAAGGATACCGCCACTAGTTTTTAATTTTTTTACACACAAAAGATTGCCAAGAAAACCCAAAGATATTGGTGATTAGTGAGAAATATTCTGATTTCGTTTTATTGATCCTTTATTGATAAAAACAATTCTTAAAAACGCCTACCCTTTTACTCTTGTAAAGTAGCATCTCTCCTTAACCCTTTCAAAGGCAAAGTACATCTGTTTCTAAAATGTTAAAATAAGTGAACGACTAAAGGATTTACGAAAAAAAAATTTGAAAATAAGTAAAATCTTTTCCTCACGTAGATTACAAAACCAATTGTTTTTTTCTGGTATTTGGAGATTAAAATTAAGTGGGGTATACGATATCCCACCGTCCTTCAAGGGGTTGAAGCTGCTCTCAAACTTCTGATAAATCCCTGAATTAATTTCTGTTTGCAAACGCATCAAATTAACACATCCTCTTATTCAGAAACTATGTACTTCAACTTTTTAACATTTTTACATGAATCGACTTTCCTGATGCGACAGCCCAATAAAGGTTATCATGATATAACAATCATTTATCATTAAAGATGTAATTTATTTATTGAAAAATGAAAATCTATTCGATTACAAATCCCTTTAATAATCATGCATTCAAGTGTTATGCTTTAACGTTTAAAAGTGAGCATGTAAATGTGTAAGAAAGTTTTACGTTGTTGAGCTGGGAATTTTTATTTTTTGAAAACCACCTTAATGCATCAACATTTATGATACGCATGATAACAATTTGGAAATGCATAAGACGAGAGATTTTCATAGACTAGAATATTAAAAAGAGAAATGGAAAACTGTTTCACATGTACATTTTACAAGAAAAAATTACAGCAAATATACCAATATAATCTTAACCGATATAACTTAATTAAAACTCATTAATGAGGAAGAAAGTCAGCTTTAAATATTAAATATTTTAAATTACTTTAATGAATAAATGGCATTTTTAGTTATTTCGTTATTTATGTTAGTAGATTAGCTTTTTTTTTTTTTTTTTTTTTTTTTTTTTTTTTTTTTAAATAAAACAATTTTAAATGTTTTCTTAGCTCTTCTTTTTCTTTTTAATTTTTAGTTTCTAAAAATAGAAAACAAATCTACAAAATACCCATGTAGTTATATATTACTACAAAAATGGTTACATATTATTACATAGTTTGTTACACATTAACCAGCCTCGTTAGACTAGGTAGCTTACTTTCAATCTTTCGGCATTTTCCTTTAGATTTCTTGTCCCACCAGTGGCCGAGAGGTTCTTCTCTCGAAGCTGGTAGACGGGAGGTGCTGGGTTCGATCCCAATCGCGCCCATTGGCCTAATCGTTCGGAGTTTTCTTCGGACCTTGGATTTCCAAGCAAGCGTAAATACGGGTTAGGTTCCCTTAGAAAGACCCCCAAGAAGGGCACCCCCCCCCCTTAGGGCCTATATCCCTCGCGTTGATAATTGGCCTTCAAAAAATCAACCAAACAACCTTTAGATTTCTTTTTTAGGAATTAATTCTTCAAAATCCCTTCTTTTCAATTTTAATCGTTCTTCCCCGTCAACTTTTTTAAAGAAAGAATTCCATTAATATGCTGAACTTAGTTTTGTTGCTATTACATTGCTCGAATTATTGGGGTCGTATTTGCCTACAATAATATATTGCTGGGATGCATTCACTAAATCATCTACGAACTAGATTCAAATAGTTATTAAAGTTATCCGAAATTGCTTTCTGAGCTCAGTCCAATGGACCATAACATTTTAAATATACTTCAACTTTCATAAACAAATCCAACAATGGAAGCCTGTCTTTTCCATTTACTGAATACAGCTATAACTAATTAAAAAAATTCTCAAACATGAACCTCAGTCTTTAATTCCAAAAAGTTCCTACATCCCGAAACATAGCTATAGCTTTATGGTATAGTCCAAGAGCTGTTAAACATTTTAGGGAAGGTATTTGAGGCACCCTGAAAATTTGTACAACACTTCTTTTGTAATGCCTGAATGCAAAATCGAATGTCTGGCTGAAGGATCGTGGCCCAAAACCTGTGCCAGACAAAAAATGGCACTTGACACGTGTCTGGCACAGTTTTTGTGCCGACTAAAGTGTCTGTCATTTTCAAAATATTTTTTTCTAAGCATAAATATTATTGTGCCTCAATCTCAGCGTGCCTCAAATACCTTTTTTGGGTAGTCAAAAAATGGCACTTGACACGTGTCTGGCACAGGTTTTGGGCCGACTAAAGTGTCTGTCATTTTCAAAATATTTTTTTCTAAGTATAAATATTATTCTGTTTCAATCTCAGCGTGCCTCAAATACTTTTTTGGGTAGAGTCAAAAAATGGCACTTGACACGTGTCTGGCACAGGTTTTGGGCCACGATCCTTCAGCCAGGCATTCGATTTTGTATTCAGGCATTACAAAAGAAGTGCTGCACAAATTTTCAGGGTGCCTCAAACACCTACTCAAAAATGTTCAACAGCTCTCCTACTAGTAGTTTTCTGTAGTTATGTGGTAGCTTTCTAGCAGTTGCCTGGCATGCATTCCAGATGCTACTGATTATATTAGACACTGAAACTTATCAAGGCAATTTAATTTTAGGTTTCTGTGACTATTTTCAATCTGTGATCAAAAGGATTAAAAAAAAATATTAATTCACAGTCAGATCGGCTTGATATGGAGTTTTAGTCTTTTATACCTTTTGTCTTTTATTACAATTCTTATACTAATTATTTAAGTCCATACGTCTATTTACATTTATTTTCTTCATTAACTTTGCGCTTAATGCTAATAAATGCGTCAAAGAATCCAAACTTTCGTCTATTTATTTATGAATAGACTCTTCATAATATTCATCGTAGTTTAATATAAGATCCATTTTACCGTCATTTACGGGTTTAATTACCTAAATTAGACTTTCTAATTTGGAAGAATCATCCGGAACAGATTCTTTATCAAATGTATTTCAGCTTTCAAAATATTTAATGTTTTAGTAAATTATATATGAAACGGTGTGCCCCCTTTTTTTATTGATCCATAATAAGAACAAAATATACTACAACTTGAATAATGATTCTAAGTCTTTTACGTATAAGTCAAAACCATGTAATATTACAAATATACTGCGGCGTACTGCCATGGATACCAGTAATTTATATTATTATTTATCAATGTAGGTTCTCCACCATTTTCACAAGACTTTAAAACTTTGAATTTTAAAAATTCTGAAAAAATATTTTAATAATTGGCAAAGAAAATTCTTACCTTAATTATTTTCATGAAAAGTCTGGGACTATCCTAAATAAAATAATTTTCTTTAATTATAAATAGTGCCCGACAAAATTAAGTTTAACAGGCCGAAACCGAATTTCAGTTCTGCTTCGAGTTTCGGCCGAAAACGAATCTTACTTAGAAATAAATTTTAAAATATTAACGTATAAATATTATCATAAAAACTATGATTAACCCATTTATGCCTGAATTTTTGTTTTCTCAAATTTGTTGGCAAAATCCCTTTAAATTATTGCAAAATGAACTGGAAAAATACTAAAAAAAATTACGCTAAAATTTTTTTTATTTATTTGATAAAATGTAAACGTACTAAATATGACATAATATTTATAATAATATAATATGCATAATTATATGTTTTGTCTAAATTTATATAAAATGAGCTTTTAAATTATATATTATATACTATAATTAGTATTTTTATGAACTACTAAAAAATTATATTTCTTTCTTTTCAGAGACTAATAACATTGGGAGTATTACTATTAATAAACTAAGAATAATCGTATTTGAGGTTTAAAAACAATTTCTTCCATAATCATCTTGAAAAGGACTTTACATAAATAACTGTCCCCTAAATGGCTAATAAAAATATGTGCCCATTCGTGCTAAGCGCTCTATATTTTGTAGGTTACAAACATGCATAAAAAATGGGCTTGAACATATAATTTCACAATTTACAAAAATATGTATTTCATAAAAGTCTACAAGCTAAGGTTATGACTTATTTATTTGGATCCTTGATAGAAAAAATAACAATAAACTTACTTTTCACATTTCGCAATCTTGAAAAATGAAAAATCTATAAACACCGAAAAAAGCCTTCATTTTAGCAAATAAATATCCATCTTATTCTATCATCTCTTGGTAACAGATAAAGACATGTATAGATAATTATTTCATACAATTTTCATGTTATTAAGGAGAAAATTATACAAATTTATTAAAATTCGAAGCGTCCCAAAAATGTAACGCCAGGCATAAATGGGTTAAATAGTTACACACGCACACATATACCTAATATCTACAAAGACAATTATGGATATGGGTGTATAGTATGCACTTGTTTGTATTAAATAAAAATACAGACATTACTATAATTAAACCGTTACCTTTAATTTGACTTATAGCCAATAATCACAGACAATCCATTTATTGCTGTGTGTTTAAGAAGTAAAAATATTTAATAACAGAGATCAATATCCATCACACAGGGAGTTTCAAAATATTCAACATTTAGCTTTGAAATCATCGAGAAGAAGTATTTAAAAAAGAATATATTTGTGATAGTATAATAAGAAAAAGGAAAAACCTAAGTAGTTTCAAATTACGTTCATTATTACTTGAGTAGAGATTCAAAAATATATGTATATGTTTAAATATACTTTTGCATTATAAATGATGAAAATATTTAATGTGTTATTGATGTTTACCTCAATCTCAATATATTATACGATTGAAGAGACCTATTCAAATCATCTCATAACTGAGCCCGATGCAAATGTGACCTGGTTCTTGTACCCATGTCTTTAATTTATTCACATTATATACTTTACTAAAAAAAAAAAAAAAAAAAAAAAAATGTGAAAACATTTTTAGAGCATAAATATTATGCATAGAAAAATTTTAATATTTAACCGTTCAATTTATTTAAATTTTTTATATTGAGAAAACACAATGTTATATTATTTTATATCTGCTTTTATATAAAATCACAAGCCATAACGATTTTTGCTGTGTGCATTATAGAACGTGGCCTGTCATGTTATTTAAATGTAATATTATTGTTGTTTACAACATGTTTCCTATTGAAGATAATGCGAGCAATATTTGCATCTCTTTTAACCCCTTGAGGGGCGGTGAGATATATTATATCCCACCTAATTTTAATTCAGATTTGCACCAGAAAATTTTACTTAAGTTTTACTTTTATAACTTTGGTGAAAAAAGCTAAAAATTGCTTTTTCTTATTTTAAAATACATTTTTTCCAAATTTCCGGTGGGAATTCAACATTACAGAAACACAATTGTTTGCCCCTGAAAGGATTAAAGGCTCACACAAAAGAATCCGGATACACTACAGTCTATGATAAGAAATTTTTGAAACGATTGTCTCTTTTTTTTTTTTTTTTTTTTTTTTTTTTTTTTTTTTTTTTTTTTTTTATGTAGGGCGATGTAAGTTTTACAGTGTTAAATGTACACCGCTTCAAAATTTAAGTATGTTGTAATTGTTAGCTATAACACGTTTCTTATTGAAAATGATATGCATATCATTTAACATTCTTTTAGAAGACCACACAAATTTAATTGAATACAAAACTTATTTTTGTTCCATAATTTCTAATATGGTAGGACTTTTACAGTTCTACAAATTTCAAAGTTTACAGACGCAAGCAAATCAAGAACCAGGGAATGTTACACACAATACTTTCAATAGAGAACATGCGGTAGGCTTCAATAATTAAGAAAAATTTTATTGTTAGCTATAACAGTTTCTTATTGAAGATGATATGAGGACGTGAGTTTCAAAACTCGCCTTATCGAAAATTAAAAATATCCAGTTTTCTCTTTTAATATATTCTGTCGGGGAACCTGCATAAAAAAACCCACCACAATTCGCAAAAAACTAGTTTTGTCGTGTATTTCTGGCATTGTAAAATCTTGGTTTACAACGAAAACCAATGGACGCACCCAGTCGTTTTTCGCGATTTCCCAAAATTTGATTTTCTGGATAAGGCGAGTTTTAAAATTCACGTCCTCATATGTATAGGGCAATTCCATCGTGACTGACGTAACATTTTATCATCGAATTTTGTTTTCAAATCTATGTAGAAAATTTACTAATAAAGCTAGAACAAATTTTTTCAATTTAAAATATTTCTTACTAAGGTCTTAATACCCAAATATCTGCAGATTATTTCAATCTCTCTTTGAGTCCCAAAAATTGCAATTCAAAATTCTGTAACTGACGTAACATAAAATATACAAACATTTTTTCTGACTTCATTGAAGTGTAAAAATTATCAAAACTATCCAGTTAAAAAAGTGATTTAACGTTCTCAACAACACTAAGTAATGCCAAATTATAACAGTGACATGTTTAATTAATTTATGAATAATAAAAAAGAGAAAAATGGCATTTACACGTGTAACTGACGTAACATTATGACTTTACAAAGACAATAATGGTACTTAACTGAGTTTGTAAACAGTAATTTACAATGCCTTTTTTTTAGGATTTTTTTATAGAATATAAAAATATCAAGTTTTCCAATCATACTCTTAAATTAAACATATTATAAATTTGATTCCCCCCCCCCCTCCCCCACAAAAAATGATGATTTTTTGTGGAATTGCCCTATATCATTTAAAATTCTTTTACAAGGCTGCATCAATTTAGTTCGAATACATTACCCCTTATGGGCGGTAATTGTTGGAAATATATTATAATGGCATTACTCTTTTTCGAAATCAATAAAATTTATATATTTATTGAAGTATCTCGCACTGTGTTACCCATTGAAAATATTATGTTCAACATTCTTCGTTCTTGATTTGCTTGTATTTGTAAACTTTAAAATTTTTAGAACCGTAGAAGTTCTGTCACGGAAAAGTATGGAAATAAAATCAGTTTTGCAACCAATCCTTTCGAAAGTAGAAATTTCAAGAATAATGACGCGTACATAAAAATTAAGGAATTTCTTATAACACATTAATCAAAATGGAGAACATGTTGAATCAATATTGATGTTAAGTATATAAAAATGAGCACATGTTGAATCACAATTAAGATTATATTTGGTGCAATACAATATAAGCAGGTAAAACAACGTTTTCACCGCCAGAACTTTTTAACTTATAGCAGACTAGTTAGCAAATTGGAAATCATTCCTATTGGCTGTTCTCCGTAATTTTCTGTAATTCTATTGACCAATAAACCTATCCCCGGAATCCGCTTTTTCTCCATAGCCATGAGAAAAATTCCATCATTCTTTTCACTATTGACGGTATCCTGAATGCTGAAACTAGCTGCTATAGGTTAAAAATTTCTGGTGCTAAAGACTTGTTTTATCTGCTTACATGTGAAATCGCTTTTGCGAAGAGGATGTATCTCAAAAATAGGAATATGATATTTCAAATTTAAGCATTTTTGTCTCGAAATTATTCTGAGTATATAATGTGCTTAAAAATAAACAATTATATTTCAATAATAAGCAACAATATTTAATTATAAAAGCGCAGTTTTATCAGTATAAAATTAATTTAAAAATAAACGAGTTATTATAAATCATATGCATTTCTATTCCAAAATAACATCACAAATTGCTCAATGATAAGATTTCCTTTTCTTTGATTTTGACTGGGTGAAGCGATTCACCTGCTGTTTTGTTACTGAAAATTTCTTTTAGTTCATGACAATATTACCGACGAACTAAAAAATGCTGTTTTAAACCTTTTCCCTGAACTGAGGATCGAGCACATCTGTCACATAAAATGAACATCCTCATTGTTTGAAGAGAGATATACCACATTGTTTCAAAGATGTCATTCATAATAGTTAAAGCGGATATGATTCACTGTGTAACAATAATAACACAACGAAAGACAAAATGGAATAAATACTGATATTTATAAACATGTGTTCGGTAGGATATCTTATAATCTCAATAGAGCTTTTATTAACTAAATCATATATATTATTTACTTTTACAATACAAAAACTTCAATAGAGCAAATTAAATTAAATTATAAAAATGTAAGTCAATGTTTAACATTGCTCTATTGTACTTTTTCGATTTTGGTTCTATTGAAAAAATTAATCTAATTAATAAGTTTAAATAAATTGTTGTTACGTCGTCTTGTCTTTAGTTAACTAGAGAAACGTATACATAAAATTTGAACAGAAAGGTACTAGTCAACTAATGTTTATCTAAATTAATTAAGAAACGGAAATAAAATTGACATGGGTGAATTGCATGATGTTAAAATGAGATTTCTGCTAATTTTCTGAAAAAAGTGTTTTATTTCATTTTGGTCAGAAATAAGGTTCAATATTTAAAAAACCCACCAGTCATCTTGTCTTAAGTCGGGGCATGAAAAATCACAAATATTTCCATTTGGTGTTTGAAAGGGACTTTCATACAGGTTAGAGGAATTTTTATTCCTTCTTTTGTAAAATTTTGTTTTGTAAAATGTTCCTTTTTAACATTAAGAAACTCGTACATTTATCACGGTCAGAGAGACAATCATGAAGTTAAGAGCCTACTCTAACCATATAAAGACACTCACAAACTACTGTTAAACCAGTGGCAGGTTCTTTTCAAATTTCTCGTTTGAATTTTAAAATTTTTAAACGATTTTTTTTTTTTTTTTTGGATAGGATACTTGAGGTCAATGTTTGACATTGCACTTTTGTACTTTTTCCATTTTGATTGCTTTCTTTTTTTCGATGATACTTCATTTTCTGAACCGGTTCCGAAATAGAAAATGGCCTTATAAAAAAAACCTGCAACCAAAATTGAAAAAGTAAAAAAACAGAATGGGTTAAAGACCGACCTCAACTATTATATAAAAAAAAAATCATTTAAAATATTGAAATAACAACGAGAAATGTGAAAAGAACGCTTCCATTGTTTTACCATCAGCTTGCGAGTGTCTTCGCGTGACTAGTGCAGGCTCTTAACAGTTTTACTGAAACTTATGAATTTCTACCCTATTAGCAGAGACAATCTTCGTCGCGGCACAAATGTTCACAAGTGTCACATTCACAATGGTGATTAAAATGTGATATCTTTAATTCGTCACATTATGACTTTCAGGTGACTGTCACTTTGTGACTTCACTATAAAGCCACCGTGACCGATTTTTGAGTCATGTGTCACAAGGTGACTAAAAAACAATGTCACTTGTGATTCGTCACAAAACGGGACATATAGACGCCACAGTGACTTATTATCCTCGCCACTTGACTGCACTGTGGACAGTAAGAGTTGAATTTAGGTCATGGTGCTTTCACATTTTGGTCACATACAGGTTACAATGTTGGTATTATTTGAAATAGTGTAAAGCTTTTATCGATAATCCGAATTCAGGTTATCAAAACCCAAACAAATAAAAGTTAATGTTTCCATGTAAAAGGAATTTAGCAATTTATATTGATAATAAATTACTGGATTGTTTGGGACACAAACGTGCATAACTAATAACTTACATATATGTATGTTTTGCAAACAAATATGGGTGTGTGTAATAGGTTATCTACTTTATAATTTAACACCTTTATAATTTAACTTTTTTTAATATTTGCAGTAGGTTCTAAAATCCAAGTCTACATTCTTCACTTAAAACACGATAATTCCATGATCTTTATTAAAAAAAAAATTAATTACTAGATTCATGAAACCTATTAATTGATTATTTTAAAATCATTTTTTCAGAGTGAATTTAAAAGGTCAACAACATGATTTTAATTGATAAATTAATTCAATATTGCAGTCATTATTTGATTATTTCTTGATTTACCATTTAATCATAAGTAAGCATTTTCCTTTATATATTTTATTTTTTATAGAAAAAGTCTCAGAAAGCTCACAACTTATATAGTATATCTTATTCTTGCTTGTTCGTACTCTAGTAATAAATTATTTATAAAATATAACAACACGCAAACCTTGTTTTATGCTCATGAAAAACATTTTTTTGTGAAAGAATTACAAATTTGGTTGACATATTCCTATCAATTTCAACATATAACATATTGAATTACTGAACGTATTTTAAATATTAAATAAAAAGTTTATGCTAAGAATAATAAAAATTACGTTTCATAAGATGAATGAATTATCGAAAATTTCACATAAATTATGCTAACTAGGAAACATATTAGACTGGCAGATCTGGATTATGACAAGAATGGTGTCGCTGGAAAGGTCTTGGCATGAAGATAAAAAAAATCTATATATATATTACGCCATCATACGTGGCACAAAAAGCGCGATTATTTGTTAATTGTTTAATGGCAACGCCCGAATGAAACGCATCTCATTGGTTATTGAACAGCATTTAATGCATCTCTATATCTATAAGGGGGTGTTGCCATAGGAGGACTCTGTTCTGTCGCCAAATGCCGCCAAGTTTGTCGCCAGCTTGGCGATATATCGCCAAATTTGGTGACCAAAATTAGTTGCCAAACGTGACGCCATCTTGGTGATATCTCTAATATTTCGTCAAATTCCCATAGACTTCCATTGTAAACCAATCGGGTTTACTTGCTTACAGAAAATCAACAAACTGAGATATTTTAACGCAACAAAAACTAATATTAGCTTAAGGGATTATACTAATTACATTTAAGGGAGTCCAAGTAAATTAAATTATGAATAAAAGTAACACGGTACAATGCTTAGAATGCTTTCCCAAACATAAATTTTAACCCTTTATCTACTGACGGTACTTATAAATACCACTCACTTTAAACTTTCATCCCATAGTGAATATTACTAATATTCTAATGGTACTTTGCAAAAACACTCTTTTGACTCCCCTTTATCCGGATACATGGCAGCAGTAGTTCTAGGTTTGTTATTTTAGCGAGGAAGGAGGCTATCTTTGACACAGACGATGTGTTTTGTGCCGGCATTTCGTACAGATTGCCACGCTCGTCCTTTTTATTGCTGCAAACACAGTAAAGGATATGAGATAAGCGTTGGATTTTTTTTTATGTGTTAATTGTGATCTTAGAATGGAGTTTGACTAGCTATTTTAGGTGAACGGTGTATGTATTTGATTTAGCAGTTGAATTACTCGGCGGTACTTATAAGTACCGTCAGTACACCGGGTGTTGGAGAAAAACTTCTTGTTTACTTTTCGTCTGTGTAGTTATTCATCGTTTTCATCTGCTTTAAAATGTAATTACTAAAATGTAGTGTAGTAATGATTTCCTTGGCATTTCTTTTCTGTTTCATTGTAGTTCTTATAGGAAATCGAAAAATTTGTGGCACCGGCTCATTTTTGCTATGCTAGAAATAGCATATGTAAATCCATATACAGTGAAACCCTGATTTAACGTTATTCAAGGGACCATAAAGAAATAACGCTAAATTCGGGAAAACGTTAAATCGAGGTAGGATGAAAACAAAACACTGACCATAAAATAAAGACTAATTTACGTAAGATACGTTTCATTTCTTGATTTACAATGATTTAGACATCAGGTTTCTAAGTTATGTTTTAAATAAATATTTTATTTCACTTTGCGTTCTGGTTTTAGCAGCTACATCACGAATCGCTTTCTCAAGGTATGAGAGTTTGCGTAAGTTTTTCTCTTGGTCTTCAGTATTTCAAAAGAATGCTTCCAGTGTTATGAAAGTTCTAATGGCTTTCAATTTTCAAATTCCTTATACGGTGACGATTTCACGTTTTTTTCTTTTTTTTAGCCATTTTTACCATTGTTTACAATTTTGCTCTATTAAATCTATTTAGTGTAAATTTGTTTACAAAAATGAATACGAAATTCAAATCTTTCGCGATAACTTCCAATTTTTCAAGTAATGAAAAAAGCTTCCTTTTTGACGCTATACTATCTAAAGGTATGAAAACTCTCTAACGATTTCTATCAGCTCCGTTGTAGGTAACCTCGTGTTGTAGTACAGAAAGCACAATCGAATAAAATAAAAAGGTGCGGGTGAAAAAGAGGAGGGCTTTTGAATGATTTCTGAACGTTTTGATAAGAAAGTTTTTTAAAAATCACAAATTCTGACTAATTTAGAAAAAATTTCATTGAGATTTTATAGCTCAAAAAAAAAAAAAAAAAAAAAAAAAAAACGTTAAATGCGGGAAATAATTCAAAATGATAACGTTAAATCCGAGATTTTTTAAAATTACAAGTATAGGAAATTAATTGGGACTAGCTAAAAATGACGTTATATGCGGGAAATCGTTAAATACGGGTTACGTTAAATCGGGGTTTCACTTATTGCATTTGTGGAGATGAGAGAGAACATGTTGTCCCTGGAATATAGACGTCGCATAACTAAAGGACTGCTAACAAGATCGAAACCTAAAAAAAAATAGTTTTTTTTAAACCCTTTCGGGGGCAAAGCATTTTCAATTCTAGAGTGTTGAAATAAATGATTGGCAACGGAATTTGCCAAACGATTTATTTGTAAATAAGAAAAAGACTATATTTCACATACTTATTAAATCGAAAATATTTTTTAGTGCCATTTGAAATACCTTGTGAGTTTTCTGTTGCGATATTTTGGTCATAGTGTACTGACGGTACTTTAAAGTACCACTTTAATTAATCACCTCTAAATAATTAAATTTCTCACGGGTGAGTATTTTTTTATGCTTATCCTTTGATTTTCATTGTAGCAACTGAAAAAAAATATTACGTGAAAAAAAATGCAGTAGATAAAATGCAGTTGATAAAGGATTAAGGGAGACCAAACTGGTCGCCAAGGGCGGCTAGTATTAGGAATTACCCGCCAGAATCTAAACGTTCCAACCAGGCCAATTTCTTCCGTGACGTCATAGACAAAGAAGAAAAAAGAAAACAAAGCAAAACTCCACAAGCAGCTACAGTTTCTTTTAAATCGCGCTAAGCTAATCTTTAATTGAAATTAGAGTCTGGTAAACCATTAATTAATATTTATGGCAAGAACTTTCCAACTTTGGATGAAAGCGGGTTTTTTCCCTTTATGATGTCACAGAAGAAATTGACCAGTATCTCCTAATGAGCGAATTCGAAAGGCTAGTTTCTGTATTTTTATTGTTCTTCATAGGAAGACTTTTCCAACGATACGCATCTTGACAAAGTCAGGTCTCTTTTTATTTTTCTTAAAGTAAAACGCCACGAAAGAAACTGGCCCATATCCCGCACTGTAAATAAAAACGGACTAAAAACCGGAGATTCTACTGGTAATCTAGACGCCATTACTATTTCTGTATTTTTACGGAAAGTTTCCTCCATAAATTACAGAAAAATTTCCGTTTTTCTGATTAAAAACGGAAATTTTTCTGTAATTTATGTGGAAAAATTTCCGTAAAATTACGGAAATAGTACTGGCGTCTAGATTGCCATTAAAATCTCCTTTTTTTTTTTTTAACAGTGCGTGAGCGGTTAAATTTGGGAGAATCGTTCCTTTACCTTTCTTGATCCCCGTCAGAAAACTTTTCCAACGATACCACTCTTAGTCCAGGCAATAGGGAATTTTACCTAGCAAAATTAATGGTAGTACTGAAAATCGACTTTCTAGATGTGTTTTGGGTCGCTGAATCCGAATTTGTAACTTCCCACCAAAATTTCCCCCGGCAACCTCTCCAAATTTTGGTAAAAAGCTCCCCAAAAAAGGTTTTTATAAAAAAATCAATTTTTTTATTGTTTTAGAGAAAAAGTATCTAGAAATTCAGAAAGTAGACAAAATTTACAACAAATTAGATATATGACATTATGACTTAGGATGAAGGGGAAGGGGGGATCTGCCTCGGAACATGCGCGCGGTGCTGCGTAAACTAAATTGCGCAGTTCCACTTAACCACTCGCACGTTTACATTCGCCCGCCCATCTCCCCTCCGAACTTTCTCTATAAGGTTTACTTTAAGATTTTTGGGTCGCTGAATCCGAATTTTTAACTTCCCCCCTCCCCCCTCCCCCCCACACCTAAACAGTTGTTTCTAACTTAAATTTCTTATTGTTTTAGGGGAAAAGCATTACAAAATTCAGAAACTAGACAAAATTTGCAACAAATAGGATATATGACATTATGAATTAGGATGAACGGGGAGGGTGAGGGCTGCCTCGGAACATGCACTACGGCGCTACGTGCACTAAATGATGAAGTCCAGGCAAACGGGATTTTATCTGGCAAAATTAATGGTAGTATTGGAAATCGGCTTTCTAGATGTTTTTTGGGTCGCTGAATCCGAATTTGTAACTTCCCACCAAAATTTCACCCGGCAACCCCCCCAAAAATTGAGTTTTTGAAAAAATTTGGTTTTTGAGAAAAGCGCGCGGGGAATGTTCCGAGGCAGCCCCCTCTCTCCCCGTATATCCTACGTCATAATGTCATATATCCTATATGTTGCAAATTTTGTCTAGTTTCTGAATTTCGTAATGCTTTTCCCCTAAAACAATAAGAAATTTAAGTTAAAAACAACTATTTGGGGGGGGGGGGGTTCGGTGGGGAAAATTTTGGGGGTAAGTTAAAAATTCGGATTCAGCGAACCAAAAAACTTAAAGTAAACCTTATAGAGAAAGTTCGGAGGGAAGATGGGAGGGCTAATGTAAACGTGCGAGTGATTAAGTGGAATTGCGCAACTTAGTCCACGCACCACTGCGGCGCATGTTCCGAGGCAGTTCCCCCTTTCCCTTCATCCTAAGTCATAATGTCATATATCTAATTTGTTGCAAATTTTGTCTACTTTCTGAATTTCTAGCTACTTTTCCCCTAAAACAATATAAAAATGGAATTTTTTAATAAAAAACCTTTTTTGGGAGGCTTTTTACCAAAATTTGGGGGGGGGTTGCCGGGGGAAATTTTGGTGGGAAGTTACAAATTCGGATTCAGCGACCCAAAAACATCTAGAAAGACGATTTCCAGTACTACCATTAATTTTTCTAGGTAGAGTCCCTATACGGTTCCTCTATTGCCTGGACTATCTTGACAAAGTCTAAAGCTAACAGTTGAATATGTTCCCTAGTAAGTAAAATCGCACATATTTTCTTTTAAAGCAATTGAAAATATAGGTGCGATTAATAAGTAATTTACAAAAAAGCCACCCACAAACTATAATGCGCTTTAAATATTCTGAAAAGCAATAATATCCACTATACTGTGGTTGTCATTCGGAATGTATATAGTGAATTTTAATTCAGTATCATATTAAAATTTCTCGACGACAGAAAAAAACATAACTCAATTACCCAATTTAAACAAAAGATGCCCATAAGTGATTACTATCTGTTTCAATTTACTTTATGTGTGTTCAAGAAAATATTATGTTGACTAGAGTGATTTTTTTTTACATTAAGTTTAAAACTTTTCTTTACATAATGTTCTAAACTTTGTTGAATTTTTAGAACCTAACAGTATTAAACGCATTTGATACAGTAACAACATACAGACCAAAAATATTCTTAAAGATTTTTTTTAAATTTTTATAAGGATCTTTTCAATGAAAACATGATATGTTCCAACTTAACAAAAATTTTGCTACAAATTTCATCATTTTTTAAAAATTAAAGTATGGAAATTCAGATGATCAGAAAAACCGAAATCATAAATAATTTTTAATTTTGTTGGGATCTTATCAGGCTATGAGGGGGAAAAAATAACAATAAATGATGGGATTGTATACAAGTACACTAAATAGATTACTATATGAAATAAATGCATGTAAAGTAAAATGCAAGTAACATACAAACAGAATTGGGAAGGTACGGGTAGCTGCCGAATTACTTCAAATTTACTTGTGAATATAAGTAAATGCGGAGAATTAAGCAAAGGATCACCAAATCAAATTATATATCAGTTAGTACAGTGTCTGTCCAGAAAGTAATGAGATTGATTCCATAAAATTCGTTTATTTGAAGATAATTTTACAGACACTTAATATTCTTCAAAACAGCCTCCTTCTGCATTAATGCACCCTTGCCATCGACTCTGCCACCCATTTATGCCAGCCTGGACGTCTTCAACTTGAATGCAGTTCAGAACGCGCGTTACTATATTCTGCAAGTTATCCAGATTGTCAAAAAGGTGACCTTTTAAGCTGCATTTTAACTGAGAGAATAGAAAATGTCCGGCGGTGACAGATCGGGGATGTATGGTGGTTGGGGCAGCTTTGCGAAGCTGTGTTTTGCCAGGAACTGAATCACTTTGAAGAAGGTGTTGGAACCAGCTTGGCACAAATTTTCCGCACTTGAAGTTCTTCCGTGACGATTTGATGCACAATCGATTTTGTGAGTCCCAACATCTCGCAATCATTTGGATAGTCAGTTGATGATCAGACTCCAAAAGTGCTTTAATTTTAGCCACATTGTTTGAAGTTCGAGAACTTGATGGGCGCCCAGCGCGTTGTTTGTCACCGGCGTCCTCTCTTCTGTCTTTGAAGGCTTTGTGCCGCCTAAACACTTGAGAATTGGACAAATAATTCTACCCTAAGCTTTTTGCAACACGGAAAGCGTCTCAGTATCCGATTTGTTTAGGTTTAAGCAAAACTTTATGGCGTATCTCTGCTCAACACTCAGCTGCATTATGAAAATCTAACGTCACTTTCAAACACGCGTCTGCTTCACGAGCGATCCGTGCGCCGCAAAGGCTCAAGGCCAACTGACTCCCACTACACTCTGTATCTGATAGCCCCAACCGCACATACCGCCCGCAAACTCCACCCCTTTGGCCTTCTGCTTGGCGCGAAAAATTCTGTCTCATTACTTCCTGGACAGACCCTGTATGTATATTATAAAGCAAAAACTTGCCTGTGAGTAACGCTGACGTCATGTTGACGATGGCAATGTCTTGACTAATCTATTTCGTATTTTTCGCAAATTTATTAAATTTTAAACGTCGCAAAATTAAAAATTTTCCCCCGTCGAATAGGGGGAAAAAATGTAATTTCAAATTCAATTTGTCTAAAAACTGTACCTCCATTTATTGATTTTTTTTATGGCTTTTAAACTAATTTTCAAGCAAGCATCTTTTAAAGCTCCATCTCTATCACGTGCAGCTCAACTATGGAAAATTAAACCGTTTGAACTAATAACAATGTAACTTGTAACAACAGTTCAGCATTTGTTTCCAGTTAATATTCTATAACGAATTTAAATCTTCATGAACAAACAAATAGATGAAATAAAACAAAATAAAACACATATTTAACAAATCTGTCGAACTATGCCCTTAAACAGTGAAATAATCAAAATAAAAATCCTGCTGTAAATAGCAAAATTTTTGGGCGATTTCTTCGGCTATTAACCCTTAGAACCCAGCTAATACGAAAGTATCGATTTTACTAAACTTTATTCGAATAAATGGTATTTTTCATATAAAAATGCGTTTCCAAATAAAAATTGTTTCCTGCTGTTTTCTGTAACCCAGAAATCTCGGATCGGATCTCCTGGTTTTTGTAAAATAAATAAATAAAAAAATAATTTACAGTTAAAATGTAGTTTGGAAAGTAGAAAAATGGTACCGTGCCAACAGATAAAAGGCTTTAATATTATACAGAGTAAAATAAATGAGAAACAATGTGATCATGAAAAGATATATTGAATAAAATGACTACACGTCGTAAAAGCTTAGAGTGTTAACATAAACATGAAGTATTAAGTGAGCATTATTAAGGAAATCTGGCTAATTGCCGTATTATTACCACGCTATCTTCCGCGAAACTTACCATTTTCTTCCTTAGTGAAAATGTAAGATAATCCTCTTCCATACGAAAAAGAAATAGTCGCATTGATACAAATTATATCTTGAAAAATATGTATAATCCTTATACATTTTAATGCTACATGATCATAAACAAAACATTTTCATACTAAATTAGGCATCAACAAAAGTGTTGAATTAGATCCTATTGTTTTAGTATCCTATTATGTAACGTAAACTGTTTATAAAATCACTACATTAGAAAATAAGAGGTAATGCTGGAATTAATATAGTCAGAACATGTCTCATTATACAACCTCTTAACATTTATCAGTTACGGTAAATAGGAATTTTTAATAAAAATTTATCAGTTCGTGATCTATTAATAGATTATGATGTGTAAATATCAGGCACAGATTAAGGCAAACGTGGCACAGGGTACGGTCCCAGGCCAACAAATTTAAGGGGTGGGAGAGGGGACAAGTTGGAAGTTAAAATTTTGAAATTGCACTAGAATTTCTTGATTTACATAAAATCATGTTGTACAATAGCAAAATGTGAATGCTAGGTGGTGAAAAACGTTTTCCTTCCATCAAAATTGGTATTTTTTCATAAAATGGTAAAACTATTCAGGTTTAATGGTACTGTCCAATCATATACACTGTACAAAATCTACTGTAGTACAATTGCCATAGCAACTGCTACAATTCTGCACAACGCAAAAAAGTAGACTGAATAATTACTTGGTAAGCCAAAATTGCGAAATTAATTGTAAAAAGATCATACACTGTAAAAAACCCACTGTAGATTTGCCAGAACAAACTCGATTACAGTGAATGTGCTGTATCTTTCTTTGGTTTCCTGACTATATTAACATGAAAAATACAGTAGTAGGAAAATACAGTAGTTGCCAGCACATTGTGCTGTTAATTTTACGCAACTACTGTATTTTCCATGTTAATACAGTCAGGAGACCAAAGAAAGATACAGCACATTCACTGTGATCGAGTTTGTGCGCGAGATGAACAGTACTTTGTACTGTAAAAATGTCGTTTTTTTACAGTGTATGCATGCAAGCGTATGCATATGTGTATAAAATGCACGCTGTTATTACTAGCAAATATCGCATATATGTTCCGTACTATTTCTTAACATTACATTTTTGTATTTAGTTGTTTGTGCTATTCAAAATGTCAGCTGTATCATAGGGGAAGGAAAGGTAAAGTGGCCACTTTACGGTTTGATGAATTTTTATGATACCGTTTTAATCAATAAATTTCTAGAAACAAGTATTAATAGTAAATATAGTAACCCTAATTTCAATTGCTATTTTACTTTAAAAAAATACTTATTTTGAAATGTAAACGTTACTTTAAAAATTTACAAAATAGCCATATTGCCTGCCTAAACTGGGTAAAGTGGCCAGCATATGCAAAGGAACAAATCACATTATTTCAGGATGTATATTTAATTAACACAATCATAAAGTAACACACATTAAGAATAAGTATTATATTTTGAAATATTTTAAGTATTAAATCGTTAAAAAATAAAGAAAACAGTAATGAATACCAATATGACGAATGGAGGACTACAAAGGGTGCCCCCAGCAGACATGCAGGCTGATAATTTCGAGAGTAAGCCTTTCTCTGCTGAAGTTATTGCCTCGACTTGTCGTCTTTCTTTCAAAGAAAATACTTTTGAGTAGTATTTTGTTATGAACAATGAATAACAAAATCGTTTCCGGGCAAAGTAGCCATTTGGCCATTTTACCTGATCTCTTTATGGCCACTTTGCCCGGATTGACGCCGTTACCAAAACTGCAGCCTGGCATCTAATCTACAGGACTTAGCGTTTTCAAACACATATCATTTAAAAGGATATTTCATACTGATCAAACAGCATAAGAGCAAATCTTATAATGCTACATATTATTTAGCTATAATCAAGAAATTGAGCTTCTTGCCTAAAATCAAAAATACGAAAAAACTATAGAATAAGTTCAGAACTAGAAAAATGTAGCCTTCCGCTTCAAAATAGCAGACAATACTACCAGCATCTGTGACGACTGATTCGTCCAATTGCTGCGTGACGGGGGCACTATACAGCAGAAAAACTCAAATGGCCATTTTCCTCTCACTGGCCACTTTATCCGTACTTCACCTATATCTCTAGTTCATCAAAAAGAGAGTTTATACGAAACAGAGAAAAATGTGACGAATTGACCCCTTATCAAAGAACATCCCGTAGATTTTGAGCACCACTATACATGAAAATTATTCCTTGCCTTATTTAATCGAAGAAATTCTGTGATTAAATAAGACGAAATTTACTATTTGAAATAGTGATTGGCCAAATTAAGGATTGTACGCATCCTATACGGCGCGTATACGTTTTAAAAAGCTACTTGATTGTTTAACCACTTCAAAATCCGAGGATACGAATAGTAACAACTGTAGTTCCAACTCTATAATCTCAAATACTGTTAGTGAACAGAGAAAATAAATGAAATAAAACATTGATTCTATCACTAATAATTCTGATATACGTATAAGCAATAAACTTATGAAAATTATTAATTTTACTACCTCTCATACACATGGTAGGGGTATCAAGTTTGGGACCATAGCTCCAAAAAGTCCTACGAACAAAATTTTACTTCGTAGTTTGGACACCAGTAGTTCAGTGTAAAAGATATTCAAAGATGCTATTCGATCGAAATAATTTCTTGTAAAATTAAGAACATAATCTTTCCTGTGCATCGATATTTTAGCAGAACCTGAGCAAGCTTTGAAGTTTATAACAGTAGCGATTGAATTCCTACTATGACGATTTCCACATTTAAAACACGCAAAAGTTTCATTTTGCACGGAGTATTTACCTTTATATCAGGAAACAGTCTTACTGAGTGACAAATTATGAATAAGGCTCACCTCCCATATTTTTAGGGTTCCGTACTTAAAAAGTAAAAACAGAACCATTATAAGATCACTTTTGTGTCTGTCTGTCACAGCCATTTTACTTGCAAATTACGGAACGTGGAAAGTTCAAATTGGAGGAAGTAATAAAGACTATTGACCCAAATATTTACAGATTATTAAACATTCACAAATATACTTATGAAAAATGTAGAAGAGTAAATTAAGTTACTTGAAAAAAAAATCTTTTTTTTATATATATCATGTAGGGTTGTCATGTGAAAACTTTCGTAACGGTGAACTCAGAAATACATTTCTTTTAATTTTAGGTATTATATTTTCAGAGATATCGTCGAAAATTTAGTGCAAAAATATGCCCCCTCCCCTCTATTTCCGAATATACTGAAACTAAAATTCTGTAAAAATTAGAGATAGTAGACGTAAATTTAAACCTTGAAGGTAAACTATAGTGATTACCCTAGGTCACCTAGTTTTCGAGAAAAGCGCATTTTTCCGTTACACACAAATTTCGATTTTGGGGCATTCAGAAAAGGTGCCGAGGAGCGCTGGAGGTACCTAATATAATAGCAGAAGTTATAAAATAATTGTTGATATTGATTTTCGAAAAAAATCGTGGATAGTTAGCCGCGATATTAACCTTTAAAGACACGGACGGTTTGGACATGCATAATGACAGGGGTGGCGTACTCTATGTACCATCGGATTTTAAAGCCTAGATAAAAACTTTCAATGATATATTTGTGCAATGCAATGCCCAGTAGCAGTATAAAAGCAATAAACGTCAAAATGTTAAAAACAGACTAATTTAATTAAAATTAATCACATAAATACTATGGGATTCGGGACTAGTTTGCATTGAGTGGATCTCTCAATATGCCTTCCGTGTCTTTAAACGTTAATTAAAAACCTATCTGGAAAAACGCGACACGGACCAAGGCGGCGCGGCGTTCCAACTTTTCGACCCCCTTTCGAAGCGTGCTTACCACAATGCCAAGTTTAATCTTTGAACAAGAGTTTTGTTTCAGCTACACTGTAACGAAAAAAGATTATTACTACACTGAATTTAGTTTTATGAAATGCTAAATGAAGTTTAAATATGCACTAATTTATTGTCAGTACCGAATTAAGTTCTAGATAAACAGATTAGGATAAGATTAAAAAAAAGTGTTATAGAGAATAGCGATAATTTTTAGGCTTCATTTCTCTTTGAACTTTTATGGTATACCCATTCACATTTTCCTAGTATATACAGCTATAGCCCACCCTATATATTGTACAGTTTTTACAAAATCTTATTATTCTTTTAGCAACGATTTTTTTTAATAATACATTTAATAATTCATATATTTATTGTACAGAACCCTCTCAGTGCGAGTAACACTCGCACTTGACCGTTTATTTGTTTCTTCCAGTGTTTGGCTTATTTATGAACTAACGCAATTTCGCTCGCTTTGCTGGACGATTTTTCTCAAGCGAACATGGGATTAGGGAAACCCATTCATTACCTTCGGAAGCGTATCCCTACTCCAGTCTCTAGTCAAGCGAAACTTGAATTAAGGTAAGCTGGGGGTAACTCGACTAAGGAGGTAACTGGGCCATAGGCTATTTTATTATAAACAGTTGGCATCTTTCAAGTTTTAGCTGTTCGCTTTCGTGTACAGATGATGCTGTACGCCTGTTACTAACCGATAAAACTTAAAAGACACCAACGTTTTATTATAAAATAGCCTATGTCTCATTTACCCCAGCTTGCCTTATTGTATTTTTTTATTTAGACACTGATTAAAATAAATTTTCGGCATCGTCGTTCATCTTACTATAGGAATCGATTTGGCATTCTTCCAACTTGAATTCAATCACTGTAGTAGAGAAAAAACTCTAAAAATCGTGAAAAATTCAAAAATTGCAGATAATAAAACTTACTATATCGAGCACATTGGACTGAAACCGGATTTCATTACGAATATCAAAATATCACAGCGAAATGCAGAAAAACGCTAATAATCGTTAAAAATTCAGGAGTAAAAAAATGTATTATACTGGGCTAAAAGATTGAAATTTAATTTCGATTGAGAATTCCAAATAACTGCCGCAGAGCGCGAAAACACTCTAAAAAAATGCATAAAAAAATTCGCCAAAAATTTAAAAAATCGCTATCCGTATTTGGAATAAGCTTTATTGAAACTAAGACAACATTTAGTTTATTGGATTATACTAGATTGAAATTGGATTCCTTTTACTAATGTAAAAAAAAACCCTGTTAAATATCGCATAAAAATTCGCTAAAAATTCAAAATTTGCATAAAGACAAAATTTACTATAGTGGGATAAAACATTATAACTTGAATTCTTTCACGAATGTCAAAAAACTGCAACTAAACGCGAAAAACAATAAAAATTGCATTAAAAATCGCGGAGGACAAAATGTACTACTATATTTGGCTAAAAGTTTGAAACCGGATTCTTTTTACGAATGTCAAAAAATATCCGCAAAGCGCGAAAAAATTCTAAATATTGCATAAAAAATCGGGTGACCTTTATTCAAAAGAGGACAAAATTTACTATAGTGTACGAAAACATTGAAACAGGATTCTTTTTATAAATGTGAAAAAATACCGCAAAACGAAAAAAACCACTAAAAATAGTATCAAAATTTACTGTACTGGGCTCTGTACTACATTGTATTCGGAATTCGTCAACGAATATAAAAAAATGCCGCGGAAGGAGGCAGAAGAAAAAAAAAAAAAAAAACGCATTAAAAATCGCGGGAGGGCAAAATTATATTAGGCTGAAAGTTTGAAACCGGATTCTTTTTACGAATGTCAAAAAAATGCCAGGGAACGCGAAAATACTCTAAAGGTCGCATAAGAAAAATTCGCGAAAAATTCAAAATTGGCTGTACGAATTCCTAATAAATGTTATTGAAAACAGAACAAAGTTTTCTATATTGGGCTAAAAAATATATTCATTTTACTCGAATGGAAAAATCAATGTGAAACGTAAAAAAATACCAAAAATCAAGTAAAATAAAAAAGACTAATAAAAAATCCGAAAATTTGCTTTGAGGTGCATGGTAATTAACTTCTTGTAGAGTCTCGTAGCTCTGTACGCAGCGGTCTCTTCAGAACACAGAACAAAAACACACTATTAATCACGCAAAAAACTTTCTATCTTTATTATTATAAGTAGATTACCGATTATCAAATTATTGATTATGAGCCAGAAAGACTCATATCTTGTTTATTTTAAAAGTCTTCTCTGGTACTTCTTTTTAGAGCAAACGTGGTCTTTTTTTTTTTTTTTTTTTTTTTTTTTTTTTTTTAAATTCTGTATTTTTAAAAATTCCTCATTTAATATGAGCTGCGCAGTTTTATTCCATATTGAAGTACCACTATATACGTACTATACTACAGTATTCTCTATGGTAAAAAGGACTGTAAACGTAAAAGTGAGGATACGAATTAAATAATTCTTAAACTTTAAAAATTTTCCAAATACTGTAGAGATTTTGTATTTCTAGAACGATGTTAATCTGATTTCATATATAATTTCATGTTTTTAATTCTACACTCATTTAAAAAAAAAAGTTCGGAATTCAGAGAAAAACAGATTAATTTTGCAAAGGCATTGGTAATTTCATATAAAAATGAAATTTCTATAAATTATAAAGTAGGCTTATCTTACAGATATTTTAAACCTTTATCTACTGATGGTACTTGTAAGTACTATTAAAATAACTTGTTATAAAATTCATTTAATACATTGATTATTAGAAATACAGTTTATAATGAGTTATAGATGCATTACTTTATCTTGTTCCAAAAGCAATATTGGTTGCACAAAACAGAAATATTTTTTAAAGGATGATTTCTTTTGCCTTTGCATCTTTTCAGCTTTCTTGGCGTTGAGCGGAGGGGGGGGGGAATTTTTCGATTCGGAAATATTTCTATATTTCTATTGTAAGAACATTATATTTGCACATTTCCTAATTCTACAAAACACTAAGAAAAATATTTAAAATAAAACATTTGTGTGGATTGCACAAAATACCTATAAATTCAAATTTAATTAATCTTTCTAAAATTCTTCTGAAATTTATTAGATGATTCTGTAAATCTTCTAATGTAGTTTCAAAAATTCACGAATACTTTAGAAGATGAAATTTTCATGAATTCATAATTCAGTACATAAAGGATTAATGATAATTTATAATTATTTTAGATGAAAAGGGGGAAAATTAAACAGGTTTATACATGAAAAAGTTTTAATAATAAGTAATGTGTAATTAGGAAAAATCACTTGAATATTTTCAATCTAAATTAGCAACTACAAAATTTTACAAAAGTAATAAATTATATTATGTTTAACATATATTATTACAAACGCAAATATTATACTTCATGTAACAAATCATAGTATATTTCTAATAGTAGCCACCTATTAACTAATATTCAATCCCTGAAACCAATTTGGTAATTTAATCAAAGAAAAATCTATTGATCGCTAAAACCATTTTGTCTATACACAGAACAGGAACATAGTAAACCCTTCAAGAATTAGCAAATAAGATAATTTAATTATATAAAACTAATTAAAAATTATCATATAAGATTTTATTAAGCAAGATTTAATTAGATGGAAAGATTATATAATATGATTATTTTAAACATGATGCAAAAAGGGCATCTACTGTATTACTCGTATTCATATGATCACGCCTGAAGCTAAAGTGTTAAGTTTATTATATAATTTACGTTAGTTGAAGGAATCATAGAAGAAAACAAGATTACCGGTTCAATATAGATTTTATTCATGATTTTAGAGGAGTTTCAATCAAATTATTTTGAACAAAAATAAAATTTTGTTATAAAGTCAAACTACGTAATTAAATTTGAGTTGTCATTGAACTTTTCAAGGTTTGTGAATATTTCAACTTAAAAGTTTAAAATTTCAGTCGAGTTCTAATTTTTCAACTGAACGAAAAAGTCCAAGTCAGGATTTGAACCAGAGACCTTTGGCTTAATCTGCTAATGCTCTGCCAACTGATCCATCCCGTACAAGTCTGGCGGACACAACTCACCCAGAGAACCTTATTGATTATGACACCTGGTCTGATATCTGAATCAGTTCAAAGGAATAAATTGCAGTTAATGGAACTCTAAGAAAATGTTGGATACGTAATTACACTATATTAATATTAACACAATTATTCATAATCACACGAATTATAATTTTCATGGCAACTTCCGACTAAGGTCCCTGGCTCGAATCCTGGCCCGGACACTTTTTTACTCAGTTGGAAAATTACAACTCGTGTGATTTATTTACCAACTGGAATAGTTGTGATAAAAATTAATGTAGTGCCAAACAATTTTCAATGTTTGTGAATATTTCAACTTTTTTCACGGTATAACTACATATGTATTCAGTTTCAGTCTGTCAGCATTATAAAAATACGAAATAAAAAGAAAGAAATATGATCGAATAATGGAAATGATGGAATATTATATGCTACACTTTTAAACTGTCTTTACAGTATTTAGTATGTAATATTTTAGTATATAGTTAAAACTAAATTAATTAAAGTTTCAATAATTTTTCATTTAATTGCGTAGTTTTACGATCTTAGAAAAACATGTTTTTTTTTTTTTTTTTTTTATAGAGAAAAGTAAAAATTTCATTAACTAATGCAATCTAATTTAGAATCAGGAGAAAGAGAACAGAGATATGCAGAATGGATCTTTAGAACTTGCTCAATAGACAGGTAGGCAGACAGATTTATGAAACTACAGAGAAAGAAAATGAAATTAATTTTGTCACTGAATGCCGAGCACATTAAAACATGGAAATGTCCTACTACTAGTTAACATATATGGCAGCCAATTACGTTAGTTTTTCATCGGTAAAATTGCATTAAAAGCATCTTCTTCATTCCATTGATGAATTAGAAAATTAGAAATTCGATGATAATAGCTAGAAAAAATATTTAATAAGAAATCCCAGTTTTTTGTTCTTGAAAATATGCCTTTCCAACTTTCAGTATTGAATTTCATTAACGGTCTAGAATTAGAGATGATATCGAGCTCTTTTTTTCAGAGACCGAGCCCGAAAAATTTTATGTCATCAGAGCTTGATTCCGACCAAGCCCGAAAAATTTTGTGTCGTCAGAGGCTGTGTCCGCCAGAGTCCAATACCAAAAATATGCAATAGAAAAATTTTGCATCATATTTAAAATTGTTTCATAAGTAATATCGGATTTTTAAGTCTTTTCTTACGCAGAAATAACTGTTAATTCTCAGCTTACAATTAATTTTAGGAAAATTTACATTCATTCGTATCAAAAGATATGTTTAATATCAAATGAAAATATATTTCATACTTAAGAGGATTCTCATTTTATCCCTCCCTCAACAAGCGAATTTGATGGGCTCATTAACGAAGTGAGTTTTATCAATAAATGCATGGCATTGAAAGAATTTAATATTTATGTGCCGGAGACCCGAATAATGTTTTTCAATTTCCTATAAAATGTGTTCATCTTAAATTACAGACGATTCTTTCCTCATAATCAATCTTTCGTGATTGTCATGTCCCTGAAAATCAGCAGAAATTAAAAATTTGACACCGTTATCTGAAAGATCTGTTGCTTTATTAAAAAAAAATAGGAAACACAGCTGGATTGCTCTCTATTTGAAAAACAATACCTGAGAATTATGTGAACTTACGAATGAAAATGACTTCGTGAACGTGTCAGGCAGAAACGAGTTTGGATTTATAAACAACCTTAAACATCGCTCTCCTTCCTTAATGCTCGCATTGCTTCCTTAAGTCGCATGCGACTTGAGGAATGCGAGAAGTGCCCTTCTGTCAACAAATGTTCATTGACTCAAAACTGAAATGTCAAAAACCACATTCTTCAAAGAATCCAAAATTTTATTAAAATGTTCACTTTGGTTTTGCGAATATTTGGGAAAGGTCATGTCGATAGCGCAATGGGTTTTAGTTCAAAATCATCATTAATATAATGATAAGGGATACCAAAATATGATAATTGACGAAATGGTTCTGTCCACATATCATTAGTCAAATCACTTCCAAAATATTGTAAAATTTTATTAACACTTGGCAAAATATCATTTCTGAAATTCTCTGGTGTCTGACGGACATACTTCGAAATTGTTGATGATGACAAAACATCTAAACATCAAATCATCTTTACACAAAGCGCACCAAAGTTAGACTTTGGACTAAATGCAGAAATCACTGTCCTTGAACTATATCAAATGGTCGCAGATCTCCAGTGCACAATTTCACGCAATTTTCTAAGATAATCTTTTTTTTTTCAATTGCTGTTACCATTTTCAAAGAAGAATACATATATTTTTCTAGGAGTTTTTTAATTTTTGAACTAGCAAAAGTTTTAGCATGTTGAGAAAATCTACATGAGCCGAAGGAACTTTTATATTTTAAAATACAGTGACAACGCTGAGTGTATTCTAATTTCGAATCCATTTGAGCATAATTTTTTTTTTAATGTTGCCATACTGTCGATTTTCCAATTTCACTTTTCATGCATTTATATTCCCCAGAATCAATTTTATTAGCGACAATTTTCGACTCACCGGGAGCAGAGTCTACGATGAAAAAAACAAATATAATACACGAACGTTGTTTTTATATGAAGAGTGATTAAACACGAGCTGGTTGGTTAAAAACAGAAGAGAATATTCTTTTCGCGTTACATCTCTAATAAATAAATAAATAAATAAATAAATAAACGATAAAATAAAAAATATGCTTCTATTTATTTGTCACAAACGAAAATCGAACTAACAGCTAATTAGTGGTGCATCTTCCGATGGCGCCATATCAGATGGGTATCCAATCACTGTAACTGTCAATGACATAAATCTGCAAATATCGCAAATCTTATTTTGAAATAGCATTTTAAGACTAGAATAGAAAAACACGATTTCTGTTTCCCTTCATTCTAACTAAAATAACATTAAAGTGGCTTGAAATGGAATAAGTAATTTTTAAGAAAAAAAATAAAATTGATTTCAGGCGATTCTTTCTTATCTCTGTGTTTTTGTTGTAACACATTGTTGTTATTATAGTCCAGCACAGATCAGATCAAGCCCAACTCGGAATCTAAAATTCTATTCGAAATCAATTTGAAAACGTCTAAACAATTTTCGTCAACACAAAATCCGAACTGAACCCTATACACTTCCACCTGAAACTCGAAATGAAAGAAAATTAATCCATATTTTAATGCAATTATGAAAAATTAGTCAACCAGTATATCTCTAATATCAGTTTTACCCTGTATATAGAAAAATAAACATACATGCTCATGTATATTGAAATATAATTTTTCTCATCCGAAACAATAATTTTGAAGCTCCTTTTTTACATAAAACCGATTGATTCGCAAGGGTCAAAATCGAACCATAACTCGAAAAAAGTAACCAATGCCTTGCGACGTCACTGGCCGTTACACAAAGAATCGGATAGCGAAAGCCTTAAAACATTTCTCTCTCTATCCTATCTATAACAATTCGCAATTCTTTTTGAAACTGTGCGATTATATGCAGTGCAGCGCCTGATTACAACAAGGACAAACAGGGCATATACCCAAGCCCCCCCCCCCCCCACACACCAAAATCAGGTTTTCTTTTTAAATATCTACAAATTGTGGCTACTAAAATGCTATGGAGATCTCAACTGGATCTTTGCCTCAGGGCCCCATGTGGGGATAGTCGGGTCCTGATTTTATGAAACATTATAAAACACTTTAAGAAATTTAGAATTCACCTCTCTATTCTAAAAAAAAGTAACTACCGCTGTCACCGCCGCTGGTTTTGAATTTTTTGTGGCCGGAGGTCTTTTTTCGTTAATATTAAGAAAAATAATGCATACAAAAATATGAAAATCGGTAGTATTATACAGAAATGTTTGATAAACACGCTGATGCAGACAGTTTTCAAATCGAAGAATTATTTTAAGACATATTTAATGCTAAAGTTGGACAAAATCGTTCCACTAAAAAAGTTTTATAGGAGCAAAAAGTATTCATGGGAATTTAATCATTTTTAGATCATTTTATACGTTTGAAGTTCCCGTTGTGCAGACTGTATATCTTTTTTTAATTTGACTCATTTTTTGAGGTTTTATTTCGATTTTAAATTCAAATTTTCAGCATTTCGAGAGATATTTTTTACTTATTTTAGAAAATTGTACTAATTTAACCTGTTGCCAACTGTATAAACAGCGCAAACAATAATGTTTGCTTCAAATAAAAAAAAAATATTTACACGTGACTATTATAAACAGAAAAAAACATTTGGAATTAGAATGAAATAATTAAGTACAAAAAGCAGGAACTTATTAAAAATTACGTCATAAAAACTATATTTACACGTGAATTTTAAGAGAGAAAGGAAATTGTAAAATAATAAATTCATTAACATGCGTTAGAAGTCTTAAATAGCAGAAACTACTTCATATTTATGTCACATTACAGTTATTACATAAAATAAACACAAAATAATATTGCAAAACAGTTTAAATTTAGAAATTGCGCTAGACATTTATTTGATATTTTGAGAGGATACTTTTCAACTATTTTTGTTAGGAAAGCGAAAATAATATTTAATTTCTAACAAAAGTATTTTCATGTGAATATTAAAAAGAGAAAGAATAGTTTGGTCAAAATTACGTCAGATTAAAAACGATTATTTTTAAATGTCTTATTTAAAAGAACTTTCTTTTCGCTTTGTTAAAAAAATACCGGGAGACAAAGACTCTGTTTACTTAATTCCTTTTATATTAGCTTATTTTGAAATGTTTAACTGATTTTACTTAATCAAAGACGAAAACAGCGATTGTATCTTTGGTACTACTTAGTTATCCCGTCGACCAAAAATCTATCATTCGCCAAACTATAAGATTAAATGCCAATAATGGTTGATCGTAAATGTCACATTAACTTCACTTTAAGCAAGTTACACGTGTCTACCTCATCAAGTTATTTTTATTTCAACGTTTTATTTGTATTTTTATTAATGTTGCACTAATTTATTTGTTCTTTCGTTATTTAAAATAAAAATTTTGTTAATTTGTATAATTTGGCGATTTATATAATTTGGCGAAATTGGTCGACGGGATAATCAAGTAGTACCGCAGCGGATTTGGCCTTAAAATTCCCCAATCAAAGAGAAATGAATAGAAATCGTTTATAGGGAGATCTCCACTGCTTTTTAAATTATAATTCAATCTTCCGAAATCTTTTTTAAGCCGATCAAATTATTGTGTTTTTAGAGTCTGCGGTGTCTGAACGGGGGTTGACGAGCATAGCTCGTAGGGGCAGAGCCCCCTAGTATTTAACATAGCAATTGGCAAGGTTCTTTTTACTTTTTCTATGCGTGAATAAATAAAATAAAATTTTCAGTTTCAGAAAGAATGAGCCAGAAGCCGATGACTGGTATAAAAATCGAGCCTGGGCCCGTCTTATCTCTACCTAGAATCACAGATAACGGCTAATTCGGTAGCTTTTGGACAAGTTTAGTGTTATAAATGCTTGTAAAGGGTAATTGCAACAATTAGTAATTTAATTGCAGATATCTTTTAAATCATTACTTAACTACTATTATTGGCATAATATATGTGCTTTGAGATTGATATAAAAATGAGCACCATTTATTCGCCAAGTAGTAATTAATTATTCAAGAAATTAGAACCATTTTAATGCATTTTTAGGCCCTGGGACCTATTCAATTTGAGGATCCTTGTAAATGAACTTATACTCATTTAATTATTTTTATAAAAGTATTCTGCTTTGGATGAATATGAATATTTTGTGTTTATAAAATGGAATTTTATGATGTTCATATTCTATCTTTATCAACCCACAGCAAAAATTAAATAAACAAAGTTTAGATAACACATTCGCATCCGCATGATTTCGAATTTTTAACAGTTAGTGTTGGCTATGGACTTTGATTGTTACATTATTTAACAAAAATATATTCTGTATTCGTATTTATATTACAAAGGAATATATATGATAACAATATTGTTTCTCATCGATGTATCTATATGCATAGTGCCTTGATTTTGTAAAAACAATTATTGTGTATACGAGTGTTTTATAGAAATAGTGTAACATGTAAAATGCAAAAAAGAGGAGTTACATATATCCAAAATGCGTCATTCACTCCAGTGGTTTGGTTGCAAATGTGTTAATATGCAATAGGAAAACTTTATGCGAATGTAATTCTTTTAGGTTACTTGTAATGATAATATAAACTGTTTTTGGTATTACTGTTTATTGTGATCCTCTTTAGTTTTATTTTAATATATGCATATTTTTTATTTTAAAGTTAAAAAATATATTTATGATATCCCGGATTCTATTAAAATTCAGGGTCTTTGAAAGAGTCAGGTTATCACGTATAGTAAATGGAGTACAAAGTTGTGAAATACCTTTTTAGATTTACAGGTTGGATATATATATATATATATATATATATATTTTTACGATTTATAAGCATCAAAGTATGCTTATTTAAAATAGCTGAAATTGATGAAGTCAGAACCTAAAAATATTGCTCGGCATGTTTTCAAAAAACGATTTTAGCCCAATAATAAATCTGCAAAGCTCTTCGAATCGGAGCTGTACACTACTAAAATAAATCACCCTTCAAGTGGCTCTTGACTTAGACAAAATAGAATTCATTTCTTGAAGTGAAGACTTACCTCACGGGTATGTTTTTTTAAAATTCTGAGGTTGCTTCAAACTGTTAGCCAGATTTTTTTTTTAAATAATGCATTTTAAGAAGTATTTTTTAAATCACATCTACATGATATTTAGTGATACTTATGCTTAATTTTTATATTACTTTACATTAATTTATACATACTTTTTCACATTAAATTATAAATACTTTTATGAATATAAATATACAATTTAACATATAAAAAGTTTAGACAGAAAGGTAAAATAGAATGTTAATTTTTTGAAGAGAAGATTTACATTATGGACATAATTAAAAAAATTCTGAGGCTATATCAAACTGCTATCCAAGAGTAATTTTTTCAAAATATTCACTTAAAATTATTTTTTAAATCACAGTTATGCTATATTTCGACATATTTTTACAAATATAGATATAAATAACTTTTGCAAATATAAATATAAGTATCTTTTGAAAATATAAATAGTAATAAATATATTTTGTAAATATAAATATGCTTATTATAAATATACTAGGGACTGAGCCCCCCGCAAGTTACTCCCGACCAACCCCCGTTCAGGCTTCGAAGTCTCTAAAAACATAGTAATGTCCCTGTTTAAAAAATATTACCAATTTCGGAAGATTGAATGATATTATCACTATAAAGGGGGCTATCTTCTATAAACGGGTTGCCATGCTTTTCCGTTTGAATGGGTCATTTTTCTGTTACCATGGCCTCATCAACCGCTGTCGTAAGAACTGACAGCTGTTTTCGGGATTGATAAGTAAGAGCAATTGCACATTTGAAAATCAGCTTGCACAAAATGGATAGCTTAAAAATGTCGCTATCTTTCTGACTTTTATAACGTCGCTGTAGACAATATTCTTCCTTTAGGTTCAAGCTTAAAAACTCCGTCTGCTTATGGGAATAGCTTCCAGAACCACGGTATTCAAAAACCATTGTGTTTTGAAATTTTACGGTTATATCTTACGTTTTGATCGAGTTTTAAATGTTTTGAGGAACAGGTATAGCTTATTCATGAATTCTTTTCTCTCATTTAATATGCCATCATGCATATTTTCATGTGAGTTTTACAATGTATATTGTTTATATTAATTAATAAGAATATCGGAATTTTCTACTATGTATTGATCGAATAGTAAATCGTACAAAATAAATCGAAAGTATTTTGCGCATACATTTATCTATATTTATGCTAGTGATGTAATATGTAAACAAATTTGCTGACTGCACTGGCACTACTTTTATACCATGTAAGGTCACATTAAAATTCTCCGGAATAAAAATCGTTTTAATATATGACGTAATTTTCCCTATTAAATGCATTTCTAATGCAATAATTTATTTTAAAGGTTTTTTTTCTCTTTTAAGATTCACGGGTACATATATTATATAATTCAAAAGTGTTTGGAAATATTAATATTTGAGATTTTAGAATTTGACCTAATATTCACTATTAAAAGTTTTTCTCGCGTAATAATTTAATTATTTTAGACACTTTAAATATGAACTAATAAAATATATACTATATTATATTTTTCATACTGATAGCTTAAAAACAAAAACAAATCTGTTATAGTTTTAAATTACACATTATACAGCAATATATTCTGCTGCAAAGGATTTTCATTACATAGAATATAACTTTCACAGCCTATAAACTATTTTTATAAAAATGTTTTTTTTTTTTTTTCAGTTAATTTTAAAATAATGAAGATTGATATTTTAAAGAGAAATATAGTTAAATAGCATTTTGCATATAATAAATAATATAGTAGAATGTTTTTACTCAGCTTGTTTATACAGTTGGTTGCTGTATCAATAGTAAAAGATATATTAGTGAAATATATATATATACATACAGGACTTAATTTCTAACTAAAAAAGCATCGAAGCTCTAATATTTTGCAGTAATAACAACCGTACTGTTTCGCCCATCCCTTCCACTTGCATATTTATATTTCACACATTTTTTTCAAAATTTAAAGTAATTTCGTCTTTAGAAAATGACAATTTTTAATGTATTTTGACTATATCTATATTCATTCATATATAATACAGTTTAATAAATGAACAGAACAAAAATATTAAAATCAGGAGCGGGAAATTTTCAGAAAATCCAAGGATCTTTTGTTTTATACCAGCAAAACAAACACACGGCGCTATTCCGATGGTGTTGGGTGCTCAATATTTATAAGCTCCAGGGTGTTCCGACTAATATTTAAATATTCACTAAAATAAAGAAGTACTCGAGCTGCACTTCCGTGAGCTGCAAAGCAAAAGCACCGACAAATAGTTGCTCACTAAGAATATTTTACAAACACGAACAAAATGTAGTGAGTAAACATAAAACGACTTGAAGTAAAACGGTTGTGGGTAATTCTGGCATTTCTCGTCGCCGGAAACTATTTAGACAGAAAACCATAGAGTATATACTTGAAAACGCTAGATAGAAGTATATGCTCTTGTGTGTTCCACATAGTACCACAGATATGTAAACCCATTGATAGGAAAGAACGCAAAGGATTGGAGGTGAGAAGAGAAAGGAAAATATAATTTAGTCTTCGGTTTTTTGGAAGCGCTGTTTGGTTGGGCTCCGGAGCGCAGTATTTATGAGCTCTGGTGAATTCCAACCAATATATAAATATTTACTAAAAACAAAAAATTAACGGAGCTGAGCGCCGGTGAAAAATAAGATCTGTATATATATATATATATATATATATATAATCATTAAATAAACATTACCGACCACCAACAAAAACTGTGAAATTATGAATAAAATGACATTAACAAAAATACAGTCCCCCCAACCCAACACACTTAACATAGATTCCGAAAACATAGTAAAAAATAGCAGAAATTGAATAACAGAAATGGAATAATAAAAATTTGTAGAACTTAGACAGAATCGCCGGGTCCCAAATGCCTAAAGTTCCACAAATAAAATGTGTGGTTTCATCTTCATATATATATATATATATATATCAGTGGCGTAGCGTCAGGGGACGCTAAAGCATTTTACTATCTATATTATTATAGACTAAATTTGTTCTTACTTAATAGTAATACGTTCAAAGATTAAATAGGGGCAAATTTAGTATAAAATAATACTGCTAGTAAAATGATCAAGTACCATTGATATATATATTCATATATGTATATAACGTTATTAAAAGATCAGACTGGAAAATAATTTTGAAGAAGTACTTGTCCATGGAAAGTATAAGACTCGTACAAAGTAAAGCAAAACGCCTAACTTCCGATTACGCAGAAGAACGAAACGATTAAAACTATTATACAGGGTGCAATATATTATCTATCGCCGACCTTTAATTTCTCAATCGTTGGTCGTAGACATATAGTTCCAATTACAAAAACATTTCAAATGAGCTAAATATTCATGTTGTGGTATTATTTAAAGTAAAAAATCAATTTTATAAAAATTACGAAAACTAACTTTTTATACGGTCCCCCAGTCCCTATAGTTATATTTAGTAAAAGTTTACTCATATCATAATAGATATAACACAAAAAGTTTGACATCTGTACTGCAAAAATTAACCCAGTTATTAAATTTCAAAGTTTGAGATTTTTGCACATGATTTTGCCTTTCATTAAGGGATCAGTTAAAAGATGAATTAAGTAATTCGGGATCAAAATCAGAGTGCAATATCCTTTTTACGGCGAAACCACCTTTAGTCAATATCACTAAATCGGGGAATCACCAAATAGGGTTATTTCATCTAAAAATTTGAGCTAACTTTTATGAGTCGAACAACATTCAAAAGTACCGACGATACCGGCTAAAAGTGGCTTCGCCGTAAAAAGGATATTGCACCCTGATTTTGATCTCGAATTACTTTTAATTCATCTTTTAACTGACCACTCAATGAAAGACAAAATCATGTGCAAAAATCTCAAACTTTGAAATTTAATAACTGTGTCAATTTTTGTAGTACATATGTCAAACTTTTTGTGTTACATCTGTTATGATATGTGTAAAATTTTACTAAATATAACAATAGGGACTGGGGGACCGTATAAAAAGTTAGTTTTCGTAATTTTTATAAAATTGATTTTTTACTTTAATTAATGCCACAACATGAATATTTAGCTCATTTGAAACGTTTTTGTAATTGGAACTATATGTCTACAGCCAACGGTTGAGAAATTAAAGGTCGGCGATACATAATATATTGCTCCCTGTATACTAGATACATATATACTAAAAAAAAAATTAAAGCTATGATATAAATAATCCATTAGCATATTCAATCATCAATTCATTAGTATTGAATTGATGAATTCATGCTCATTGATCAAATTCATTAACATGCCCAGCTTAAAGCTAAGTTTGACATTTGTGGTTTAAAAATAATGGGGAGATTGGTATGCAGAAATTCTAAATTAAGAATCATGGGTCTTACTTGTAAGTTCAATCAAAGATAATCTAATTTGAAAACTTGAATAGGATTAGAAAATGATTACGTAATATTAAATTTTTAGGTATAGATTTAATATTCAAAATCTCGTATTAAATCTTCATTCTTAAAATTCAATGAGTATATTGGAATATGAATTGAACTTTCGAAAATTTTAAGTTATTTAATTCAAGTTGAATTTTCACCATTCAAAAATTTAACTTATTCTTAAGTCACTCCAAGTTATTTGAAAAGTGCTTTTGAATTATAGTTACGTTGTTTTTACATGTTGTTTTTTATATTTTTATTAGTATATCTTTTCTCACCCTTCCTTTTTATGTTGCTTTTAAGAATTACAGCAATCTATATTTCTCAACCGTTGTTTTTAGATAATTTTATATTGATTCTAATAAAATCTGTATCGACATTGTATTTGCTTTCACGTTTTTACCACGGATCAACTGAAGTAGAAATATTTAAAAGCCTTTTTTAGTCAAAGACGAAAACTAATCTAACGGTAAAGCTAAGTTTAGAAACATACAGAAAAGCATGGTAATGAATCCCCCCTCCCTCTTTCCTTTATATTCTTATCCTAATGTATCTTCACAATATAATATTTGGCTGATCATCGATTAGCAACTGGAATCAAGCTCAAAAGGAATTTTTTTTCAGCAAGATAATAATTATTAATTCTAATATGAAAAAAAAAATACCAATCACAATGTTATGAATGAAGTTATAAGGAATATGAGAGAGAAATTTGCTGTGAAATGGGAAAGATTACCTTATGTTTCGCAGGATCACCTTGTAAATTTCATGTCAAGCTAGAATTAGGTGATTTTAGAGGAATGAGACATTTTGATTTTAGATTGCTCCTCCTGCTCCTTAATAGAGTTTTCCAAGTCCTCAAGAAATATTTAGAATATGTGAATACTTAAAATTAAAAATACAACAAATGTTTGATATGATATGCTCTTCTTTCAAAATACAGCTAACAAATTTCATAAATTGAATTCGCTAATTAGTCCAGGCAATATGGAATTTTACCCAGCAAAATTAATGGTAGTTCTGGAAATCGGCTTACTTTATATTTTTAGGTCGCTGAATCCGAATTTGTAACTTCCCACCAAAATTTCTCCCGGCAACCCCCCTCCCCCTAAATTTTGGTAAAAAGCCCCCAAAAAAGGTTTTTATTAAAAAAATCAAATTTTTTACTGTTTTAGGAAAAAAGTATCTAGAAATTCAGAAAGTAGGCAAAATTTGCAACAAATTAGATATATGACATTATGACTTAGGATGAAGCGGAAGTGGGGATCTGCCTCGGAACATGCGCGCGGTGCTGCGTGGACTAAGTTGCGCAATTCCACTTAACCACTTACACGTTAGCATTCGCCCTCCCATCTCCCCTCTGAACTTTCTCTATAAGGTTTACTTTAAGTTTTTTGGGTCGCTGAATCCGAATTTTTAACTTAACCCCAAATCCCCCCCCCTCCCCGAAAACCTCCCAAAATAGTTGTTTTAAACTTAAATTTCTTATTGTTTTAGGGGAAAAGCATTACAAAATTAAGAAACTAGATAAAATTTGCAACAAATAGGATATATGACATTATGACGTAGGATAAACGGAGAGAGAGGGGGCTGCCTCGGAACATTCCCCGCGCACTTTTCTCAAAAACCAAATTTTTTCAAAAAATCAATTTTATTGGAGGTTGCCGGGTGAAATTTTGGTGGGAAGTTACAAATTCGGATTCAGCGACCCAAAAAACATAAAGTGAGTCGAAATCCAGAACTAGTATTAATTTTTCGAGGTAAAATCCCCTATTGCCTGGACTTCATAACTTAGTGCACGTAGCGCCGCAGTGCATGTTCAGAGGCAGCCCTCCCCCTCCCCGTTCATCCTACGTCATAATGTCATATATCCTATTTGTTGCAAATTTTGTCTAGTTCATGAATTTCGTAATGCTTTTCCCCTAAAAAAAATAAGAAATTTAAGTTAAAAACAACTATTTGGGAGGGGGGTTCGGGGGGAACTTAAAAATTCGGATTCAGCGACCCAAAAAACTTAAAGTAAACCTTATAGAGAAAGTTCGGAGGGGAGATGGGAGGGCGAATGTAAACGTGTGAGTGGTTAAGTGGAATTGCGCAACTTAGTTCACGCAGCACCGTGCGGATGTTCCAAGGCAGATCCCCCCTTCCCCTTCATCCTAAGTCATAATGTCATGTATCTAATTTTTTGCAAATTTTGTCTACTTTCTGAATTTCTAGATACTTTTTCCCTAAAACAATAAAACATTTGACTTTTTTAATAAAAACCTTTTTTGGGGGGCATTTTACCAAAATTTGTTAGGGTTGCCGGGGGAAATTTTGGTGGGAAGTTAAAAATTTGCATTCAGCGACCCAAAAAACATATAGTAAGCCTTTTCCCAGAACTACCAGGAATTTTGCTAGGTAGAGCCCCTATACGGTCTTTATTGCCTGGACTAAATGTAAATAATTTATTTTAAGGTATGCATACTGAGGGAAACTTAAAAAAAAAATATTTTTTTAATGCTGCATATTTTTTATTATTATTATTTGAGCGGTGCATGCAAATATTCATTTTACTGAATGTTTATTAAACTACGTTCACATTAGTTTTTTTTTTAGATGAAACAGTTTTATAAATTTCAACTTTTTCATTAATATTACCTAATTTGTTACAAATCTTAGATTTAACCACTTTAAATATCACTTTGTTTATCACGTTGTTTGTTGAATTCTGAGGCATTGATTCTTCTCCGAAAACTTGAAAAAAAAATTTAATGCTGCATCCTGTTGTTTTATTTGAGTAGTGCATGCAAATATTCATTTTACTGCATGTTTGTTAAACTACGTTTATATTAGGGATTTTTTTTTTTTTAAGACGAAACAGTTTTATTAATTCAGTTTCATTATTATAACCTAACTTGTTACAAATCTTCGACGTAACCACTCTAAATATCACTTTGTTATTAGAGCATAAATGATGAATGAGCTCTAGAGAATATTTCTAAGCTTAAAACTCCAACACGAACACATTGACGTTTTCTTAAAATTTTTTTGAAAACAAACAAATAAATAAATCATTAAAAAAAAATCCTAATATTTATACCGTCTACGAAAGAAACCAGAGTGAAACAATTGAGCGCGTTGAAAACATCAATTCATTCAAGAACAAAGCCCTTTCATTGTTGTCCTGCCATTATTATTAAATACAGTCTCTCAATGAAAGTTTCGTAAACATAAGATGCCGGTGAAGCCATATGAGTGTCATCTGTCATTTATTTTTCCAAAGAAACACCGGGAGCTAAAAACCTCGCAACACAGCGATAGAATATTTAAAGTATCTTTTCTGAAAGAGTAGAAGTATTTAAGTTTAATAAATTAAAGTTGAATGAAATGGCTTTTTAATGCTGTCCGTTATACACACGTATGCACACACGTGTATGGTTATTTTCGAGCAATAGTCCGCGCATACTAATCAGCTCAAAATGTAAATATCTGAAATCTATAATTATCAATAGTTATAGTCGTTATAGAAATCTATATATCGTCAAACTACAGGGGGAACAAGCACTGACCTTGAGCATTAAATTATCTCCAAGAAAGTAAAAAATATAAAATAGCCTGCATGTGCACATATACGTTTATATTAACATATATATATTTAGAATGGGACATATATTTATTTGCTATTAGCGTATTATGTTACTCAAGCAATTTTTTTCTTCTGCTCTAGACCTTGACTAATACTTTTATGCGTATGTTAAATTGTTAAAGTAGTAGTACTATATTAGGAGACAAGCTATAACGCTATTTCCACTCGTTAAATTTTTACTATATAAATCACCCAAGAAAATTGATAAAAATTTTACAATAAAAATATTTTATTTTTATTTTAACATTTAAAGGAAATTTTGCCTCCAAAAAATCTTTTGTTTTTTACGTGCTGTTAAATTTCTACAAACGGAACTTTACCTAAGTTTATTTCTGTATGATTAATTACGTGTTTAAATCTATTAACGATTTGTTTAGCTCTCGATGACCAGATTTGTGAATTCGGAAACCACTAGTCAGAAAACGTATCTTAGGGTCAAACAACTGAATTCGTGAGTAAACAAATGCTGGCAGGGAATACGGTTAATCTGCTGGTTCAAGGAACCCATGGCCACGATTTTTGATGAATTCCATTAGTTAGCTTTTCAAACAACCAAGATCAGACCTTTTATTTTTATTATTTATGAAAATAGCCTCAAACTGTATAATATAAATTAAAAAAAAGTTTAAAGCATCAAAACACTTTATTTCTTGTTACAAACTAGTTTCATCAGTGAAAAATATGATTGCTCAGAAAAGGACATTGCTGAAATACACTGGTGTCCAAAATTAAGGACGTCACAAAATGCTAATTTTCAAGTACGCGAATACTCAAAAGGAAATAATATAATTCGAATAATTACTATCTCTACAGCACAGCTAGTCCATATAACATCACATTCATGTCACACATGGTCACAAGTGTCACAGTCACTATGGTGAAGCAAAAAAAAAAAAAAAAAGAAGGAAATTCCATACATCTCATTATGAGTCTCAAACTCTCAAATGGTCACTATATGTGACTCCACTGAGACGTCACTGTGACTGCTGCTTTGTGACGAGTCATCATGTGACTTTACAATGTAGTTACATTGTGACTCTCATGTGACTGTCATCTGTAGACTCAATTTCAAAGTCATCGTGAACGCTGCATTGTGATAAGTTACCAAATAATGTCACATTAAAGTCACATGATGACTTTCAGGTGACAGAGAGACTACTGTGAAGTCACCGTTGTGCTCTTTTGTGAAAAGTCACCATGAGATTATAATGTAATATTATTTATTGACTTATCATAATGCAACGTTCATGATGACTTTGAAATTGAGTTTAAATATGACAGTCACATGAGAGTCACAATGTAACTACATTGTAAAGTCACCTGGTGAGTTGTCACAAAGAAGCATTCACATTCACGTCTCAGTGGAGTCACATATAGGGATCATTTGAGACTCATAATGAGACGTGTGGAATTTCCTATTTTTTGTTTCACCGTAGTGCTGTGACACTTATGACCATGTGTGACATGAATGAGATGCTATAGGGACTAGCTGTGCTGTAGGGATAGTAATTATTTGAGTTATATTAGCTTACTTAAAAATTAACATTTTGTGACTGGTCCTTAATTTTGGACACCAGTGTATATGTAGAAGAAGCGGATTCAATGATAAAGTTTATTAGCCAATAAAATTACAGGAAATAGCCAATGAAAGAGAAGTGGATTCAAAGATAAAGTTTATTAGCCAATAGAATTACGATAGGAAATTTTAGGAAACGGGCCATGTGAGCAGATTCAAGGATGAAGTTTATTGGCCAATAGAATTTCAGGAAAGTTTAGAGAACAGCCAATAACATTTAATAAATGTAATGTGAAAACATGCAAGTGAAATTTATGAACAAGAGGTTTTCATATAATATTTCCAGCAATCTGACAACGGAGGAATAGAAAAATCACAATTAACAACATTTGTAAGATTTTTATAAATATGGAATGCTTCAAGAAAGTCAAGTTCATGAATGGAAGTGGGTTTTGAGATGATTTTTTTTGGCGCTAAAGTCAAAAATGTGTTTCATTTTCCAACAATGTTTAGCAATGGCAGATTTCTTAATTTCTTCTTCCTGAACATATTGCTTGTGCTCTTTAATTCGAAATTTTAAACTGCGCTTGGTCTGTCCAATATATGAAAGACCACATTGGCAACTTATACTATAGATACCCCAGGAATTGAATATCTCAATAGAGATATCCAATTCCTGCCAAGCAATTCCTTCCAAGCAATCATATTTTACACTGATGACGGTAGGCTATGGCCACTGAAACTAGTTTGCAACAAGAAATAAAGTGTTTTGGTGCTTTAAACGTTGTTTTTATTTATATTGTACTGCGCCAAGTTATTTCTTATTGTAATTTAAAGCCTCAAACTATTTTACCAACTTATTCTAAATATTAAATTAGGTCTCAAGAGTTTATCACATTAGAAAATCAAGAAACATTTGAAGTTTCCAATTTATACAAATTTCGGCCCTACATTTTACATGTCGTTGAACCCGCAACTGGGAAGGGGGAAGAGTAAAACATAAGAAGGGGTGGGCAGTCTCAGACACCGCATTTATTTATGGATCCAATAAAATTTCGTTATTTAAATATTAGTATGAATTTGTACAGACGTGTAATTTGATAATTCAACCTACGAAATAAAACGGAAAATTTTCAGGTTTCAATGGAATTTCATGTCCCCTTCTTCATAAGAAAATATCAGTAGGCTTAATCAACAAAATGTAGTCTCAGAAATCGCATCTCCCTAGTTATAATTTCACTAAATTGAGAGTTTGAACTGATAATTGAACATTCTCCATCTCTATGCCTACATATAATGTAGTTTAAGACGGAAAAATCAACTAAACATATGTTTATGTGAAGAACAGAACCCCCAAAAAACCAAAAGCAAGTTAAAAAACCCGCATGTTTTAGAAGTAAGCTCATTCTACCCATTCCCATTTAATTATATCTGAAAAACGTAGTCAACAAATATTCATATTTCATAATACATAGTTTAAATCAGCCATTACCATTTTTGACGTAAACAGTAAGTGAGATGGAAGGCCTTGGTATTTGTAAGTAAACGATAAAAGATTAAGAAGAACGATAAGATCATTTTAGAATAAAGTGAAATAGTGCGTTGCACTCAAAACCGTCTACTTCGCAAAAGTTAGTGATTAAACAGTAAATTTGTTTAGAGGATTTATGGAAAATATTTGAGAATATTTTTGAGGAAGATGCTGAAAAACAGCGGATTCATTTAGCAGTGCAAATGATAAGGAATCACTCTCGGATATCTTTATGTAGCAGCTTTATTTTTGCTTGTGTGTATTATATAGTTACCAAATACACTGTAAAAAAAATACTGCCAGTTTTCCAGTAGGAATCGGAAAAATAGTTGCCCTTATAGTACCGGAATAATTTCCGACCCAGCTCGGAATAAAATACGTAAAAATAAGGAAATAGTCAGTAAAACGATATTTTACGGATTTTATTCCGATTTTACGGATTTTATTCCGAGTGGGTTGGAAATTATTCCGGTACGATAAGGGCAACTATTTTTCCGATTCCTACCTGAAAACTGGCATTATTTTTTTAAGTGTAGACTAACGTCAATCTTCTTATTGTTATCGGATGTTCATCTTTATAAAAACCGGCTGGCAAGCAACTAAAATCTTCAGCAACGGGACTAAGCCTTGATTTATTTGAGATTAATCTGGAAAATATTTCCAATGCATTCATATTTGCTTTATTTTTAGCGAACGCTTGATGAAAGTTATCCACGCTTAAATAAATTTTGACGTAACATTCCAAAAAGTAAAAAATGAACGGTGAAAAGAATAATATGTAACAGAGTATTTAAATTTTTAATTTCAACTTTTTATAAAATCAACAAAAATATATACGCAAAGCTCGACAAAAATTGCGTGGGTTAAAATGTTTATTTAGGAAAAATTACATTCTTCAATATACCTCAGTAACATTCTGTTGTTTTGCGCCAGTATTTACACGCCGAAGTTGCCAGCTACGGACGAACTATTATACTGTAAAAAAACCACTGTAAATTTACCAGCAGAACTCGATCACAGTTGAATGTACTGTATCTTTCATTGGTTTCCTGACTATTTAAACATGAAAAATACAGTAGTTGCGTAAAATTAACAGTACAATGTACTGGCAATTTTGGACGCATTTGGACCTCAGCACAAACTACTGGCGTCCAAATTGCCAGTACATTGTGCTGTTAATTTTACGCAACTACAGTATTTTCCATGTTTAAATAGTCAGGAAACCAAAGAAAGATACAGTACATTCAACTGTGATCGAGTTTGTGCGCGAGATGAACAGTACTTTGTACTGTAAAAATGTCGTTTTTTTACAGTGTAGGACGGATAGACTATCAGGCTTGAAAAGAAATGAATAAATTCATAATAAGTTTATATAAACATTTATTTGTTTACAAATATTTGTTCTTGTTGTTAAATATTTGTTAAATATTTAGTCTCTTGTTTTCTAAAGTAAAGTAAACATAATAAAATTAAAACTAAGAGTAAAATTTCTGTCGATTGAAAATTAATTACAGATATTTCAATTTCAGCTGCTTTCAGTTTGAATAAGAAAAAAAGAGGATTAATTTCAGCATAAATTTACATATATAGCTAACAAACAGAAAAAAAGCAGGTATGCTTTTGGATATAATAAATATAAGGTTTCTGTATTTTAAAATTTACAAACTTCAAACCAGCAAAGCAACAAAGGAAAAAAAAAATTAAGTTTTCAAACAGTCCTTGGAGATTAAGTTCAAATTACTTCAAAAAACGTGTTATGAAAATTTAAAACATCGTATAATTGTGTAATATTTGTTGGAAACAGCATGTTTGAAAAGTGAAATTAAAAGTAACTTATGATGAGTTAGATTACATTTATTAATCTTAAAGGAATGCAACAGTTTTCTTTTCCAGAATCTCTAATCGTCTACAACTAGAGACGGCCAAAAAAGAAACAAAAAAAGAGAGAATAATCCACACATTTCAATAACTAAATTGTCATAGACACAAACGGAAATGGCCATCCAACTGGACATTATTTCTTCTTCTAATTGGTGTTTAAAAAAATAAGCTTATATTGTCATCTTCATGTAAAATTGTACCAAACTTTGAAAAATTTAATACAAACAGCCTAATTTTGACATCATATTTGGCAGTTTCGATAAATTTTATCACAGGATACTAAACGGGAAGTCCTTCGGTCAAGTAGTTTAGGAATTCTGAAGATTTAAGGTTTGGAAATACTAAAGTTAAATACTTTCGTAATCCTTGCAAAGTAGATTACAATGGGGGTAGGTTTTTGAGCATAACTCAAAATCTATTTAATGTATTTCCATGAATTTTTTACAAATTATAGATTTTACTTATATTTTAAGATTGAACCTAAATGTGTTTACTATATCAAGCATAAAAAATATACATGGATTAAGTCTACAAACTCTTATTAACGGATGGATACGCTTATTCATGGCAGATATACTTATTCGTGGCCCAAAAAGTTGTTTTTCATAATCCTAGATGATCATCTTTTGCTGGCTTCAATGTCCCGAAAAATGGTTTTAAAGCTTACTTGATAGATTCACACGTGATTTTTGCACACGAGGGATTGACGCACAATCTTTTTCCCACCTCCCTACATTTTTCTCTTTGCTGTGAAATAGAAGAATGCCATTTCCTTCAAAGTTTTAGCTTCGAACTGTAGAGATTTATAATGTCACCACCACCAGGCATTAAAATGGGATTTTTTTGCAACAGATAAAAGCATTTTTTTTAAAGGAGCGACAGCAGCTGCAAAATCACATGCAAAACAGTTGGCATTGATGTAATTTTTCTCGGGAACTACTGAAGGGATTTCAATACTTTTCTCGAGTAGTTTTAGCATAAGCTAAATTATAAATTGATCGTTTAACTAGAAATAAAAAAAAAGTGCAATAGTTACGCTAATTTAAAATAGCGTATATATAGATTTTGTTTTTTAAAAATTGTTTTGTTAGTAGTTAAACTATAAATTGGTCGTTCGGCAAGGAATTAAAAAAATAAATGCAATATCTACGCGATTTCGCAAACAAAAATAATCACATGCAAAGCAACTGATATTGATGTACTCTTTTCTTGAGAAATACGGAAGGAATTTCAATACTTTTCTTGAGTAGTTTTAACATAAGCTGAACTATAAATTGACCTTTTAACTAGAAATAAAAATAAAAATGCTATAGTTACGATAATTTAAAAGCTATACAGGGTGTCTCAAAAGGTCGTTTACAAACTTAACATGCTGGTCTATCATATCATGATAAACAAGATTTACATAGGAACTTGTGTTCGAAAATGCAAACTGCGACCGCTAGAGGGCGATGAGCGCAGGCTTACGGGAGAATGGGAAGTGTAATCATTTCAGGCGAGGACGTTGCAGGGGAAGGATAAATCGGTTTAAGCTGCGTTTGGACTATCCTGCAAAAGATCGTCTAGAAAAAGTCATAAATTTTATCTTTGAAGAAAGCGGCAGCTCCAATCCTTTATCTGAACGGAATAACAGGTTGCTATTTTATCATTTAATCGCCAATGTGATGAATATCCTCTTTTTCAAAGTACCAAAACACAAACAATATTCAATTATGATCTTTTTTCCGTTTTTGCCGTATATATCTTTAACTACATTATCCAGAAAAATAAATGTAGTATGTACCTAATTAATATTTAAATTTTAAATTTAAAAATTCATCTCACTAATGCGTGATTAAATACTGGGTGCATGATAAAACTCTAAATTATGCATATAGAAAACAATTTTTGAACAAAATAGAATCATAACGCACCTACTTCTAAATTAAAACCAAAATGTACACAGAATGTTTTGTTTGAAATTTAATTTTAGCACAAAAATAAACAAAAAATTCCAAAATTGAAAAAAAAAAAATCAAGATTTTCAAGTGTAAAAAAATAAATAACCAAAATATGTAATTTTTTTGGTTTTAGCATGTAGGCTATAAAGAAAGACATATTTGGCTAACATTTTTTAAGCTGTAGCTTATATAGTTTAAAAGTAACAGCGCGCAAACTCAAAATTTACTAATTTGAGAAAACGCTTTTTAAAGTTTCAATATCTATGGACATTCAATTATACTCACCGTCTATAAATGATTGCAACTCAAGAAATAATGCATATTTTTGAATGGAGTTTTTTTGCATATTGTTGAGAAATATTAAAACATTCAAAATAAAACAAAAACCGAAAACAGATTTTGTGAAAATTCAAATGTCCTGTGCCCCCGGTGAAACGGAACCATTATAAGATCACTCCCGTGTCTATCTATCTGTATATTACACCCATGTTACTCGGAAACTATGGAAGGTGGAAAGTTCAAATTGGCTGAAGTAATAAAGACTGTTGACCCACATATTTATAGATTATTAACCATTCACAAATACATTTAGGAAAAATGTATAGGGGCTAATTAAGTTACTTGAAAAAAAAATATTTCCTTTGTATATCGTGTGAAAGCTTTGGTAACGCAAAACTCAAAAACATATGTCTTTTAATTTTAGATATTATATTTTCAGAGGTATTGTCGAAAATATAATGCAAAACTATGTCCCCCCCCCCTCCCATCTATTTCCGAATCTAGTGAAACTAAAATTCTGTTAAAATTAGGGGTTAGTAGACATTAATTTAAACTTTGCAGGAAAACTTTAGCGATTACCCCAAGTCACATAGTTTTTGAGAAAATCGCATTTTTCCGTTACACACAAATTTCGATTTGAGGGCATTCAGCAATGGTACCTATAGCTGGAGGTACCTATTTTCGTAGAAGTATAAAATGATTATTGATAATGAATTTTGAAAAAAAATTGTCGCTAAATTAGCCGTGTTATTCTCAAATAGGATTTTTTTCCCCTGTTTCATTTTGTGAATAAATATAAAATTTCCACTTTGAGGCCGTATACCGAAGGCTAGTAAAGAATCGAGCTTGACCCCCATTTCAAACTCTTTTTATAGAGCCGATATAAAAGGTATATACAGTAAAAAATTGTTAATAAGATTTTAAAATTGTTTCAAGATAAATTTTGTCGTTTAAAAATATATTCTTACATAGAAGTAAATATTAATCCTAAATATTCTTTTATGACGACGTTTTGTGATTGTTGTATAAAAAAAAAACCCTGTTTTAATATATATACATATATTTATATCCAACCACTGGCAGAAATCTACAAAAGCCACAATTTTTATCCTTTGTAAAACTATGACAGAAAGACACAAGTTCTATTTTCTAGTAATTCTGGAAAATGACTTTAAACAGAAAGCGAGGATCGACAAACGATATCCCACGGCTTCTTTATTTTACTATCACTGACCGTGAAAAAGCTTCAGATTCAGATGAAATATTTCTTTCTGAATCCCATCAATAACAGTAGTATTCCTTTCAAACTGATTTCTAAAGGCTTGTAAAACACTTTATCCAAAAAAGATTGTAAAATACTGGTATAGAAAGTTCCATTATTCATATGCATTCATTATAAAATTCAAAGATTTTTGCTTCTAAAGCTTTGCTCATATGAGTGTAGTCAATATTAATTTTTTATATTCCATCAGTTTTTAAATCTTTTTTTTTTTTCTCCTGTGCCATCCGGACCCAAACAAAATATAGCTGAATATAATATCTTATGGTATTATTATTCGTTTTTCAAAAATCATGATGAAGATTTGTCTGGCTGTTCGATGCAAAGAACAAATAAAATTATGAAAAAATGTCATGGAATATCCGACAATGCTGTTTTTTTTTGTTGCTGTTGTTTGTGTCATTTACATTGGAAGAAAAAAAAAGTTAATGGTTGTGTGTGTGTGAGGGGGGGGGGGGGATAATTACTCTTTTTTTTTACAAAAAAGAGAAAAGAATTTACTTTTGTCATTAGGAATAGGACATTTTCATTACAGCAATATAATTTAAATATAGAACTCGCACACACACACACGAAACAAGAAAACCTAAAAAACGTGTAAAAATTTATAATTATTGAATACACTAATTTCATAACAAAATTTTAATCAAATTTTCTCTTAAAAAACAGTTTTCTAAAATTTATGCTCATAAAAACGTACTACTTAAAAAATCCTTTATTAAAAATACTGATTAAGGAAAAATACTGATTATTTTTTGACAGAATTTTTAATTTATTTTTGTTCGGAAACGCCTGAAATGTGCAAGTGTTGTGATTATGAAATAATGTAATCGAAAGACGTTTTCCATTTTTTGGTAAAGACAGGAGTTCTTTTTAAAAATACTGTTCGAGTTGGACCGAATTTCCAGGTGTGACAGGAAGAAAAAAAAAAACTTGTCATCACGTGACCAGAATCGGTTGGTTGGTTGGTTGTATTTATGACGGCCAATTATCTGCACGAGGGATATGGGCCCAGGGGGAGTGCCCTTCGTGGGGGTCTTTCTAAGGGAACCTAACCCGTATTAACGCTTGGAAATCCAAGGTTCGAAGAAAACCACGAAAACTCCGAACGATTAGGCCGACGGGCGCGATTGAGATCGAACCCAGCACCTCCCGTCTACCAGATACGAGAGCAGAACCTCTCAGCCACTGGTGGGGCGTGACCAGAATCGTTTTAAACTCTACGCGTAATTTATTTATTTAAAAAAGGGGAAATGTCATTCGATTTCAAATCGCTTCAACTGCTTGTTTTCTACATTTACGTTTAAAAGAAGAATCTGAAAATGTCTCAGAAAATTTCGCATTGTTGACAAGGGAATTTGAGAACCCCCTTAAGAAATTTATGAAGGCATATATTTAAAAATAATAGAAAGTTCCGGAGGGGGAGGGGGACTTTTCTACAAAGTTAAATATTAAACCTATAACAAAAATTGTCAATTTTAATCGCTTAGCAATTGTAAACAGTAAAATTACATATGAAAAGAAATTCCTAAACTATATTCATGATAGAATATACTAATAAAATTATGGTGTAAATTTTACGAAATATTAATAATCGTTGATAATTAAAATAAATGTTTATATTGCTTGCTTTGCAAATAAGAAACTAATTAATGCACTGTTTTGAAAAAATCAAACAATCTGGCTAATTGTTATAGAGCTTTTCTCTTTTTTTCTTTTCTTTTTTTATGTATCACTTTTTTTTTTCATTGAAAGATCAAAAAGAAGCTACCATTTCGCACTTGGCGAAAATGTAAATTTATTTTCTGTTTATTTCACATCCCCAAATAAATTGCAACCTTTTTAAGTGGATTGGAAAGGAGACAACTGCCAAAGTATATCGAATTGACAAAAGGAGTGTAAGTTTTCTGGGCAATTATCTCCCCAAACACTAGTCATAAAACTGTCATCGCAGTTGAGCGTCTAGTTTCGTCATGCAACTCCCTATCCTTGTCCTGCAAAACCCATTATAACATCAAATGCTCCGACTGTCTGGATCAAACACGCCAAAGGTTGGCCGCAAGAAACTAGATAGTGCGTAAGCAGCCTTAGTAACGCAGAATTGGCCAATATGCATTACGTATATCGTGCCGCGGATGTAAATGCACGCGCCGCGGTACGGATGTACCTTGAGCGCTTCCCAAGCAGACGTCAGTAAAGTAATGTTTTGTTTGGACAATTGCACCACAGATTGCGTGAAGCAAGACCTTTCCAAGTACGTAGTCACATCGGCCGAGAACGCACTACAAGCACGCCTGTCCTAGAGGAAACCATACTACGGGAATTTGACAGGAACCCGCAAACAAGTCTCCGAGCAAGCGAACGCGTTTTGGGTGTACATCGTTCCAGCATTAAGCGCATACTGCATGAAGACACGCAACACCCTTACCACTTACAAAGAATACAGGCATTGTGCGTTGACGATTATCCCCAACGCGTTGCATTCGCACGCTGGTATTTGCAACAACGGGTCGCACAGCCGGATTTTCCATCGTAGATTTTGTTTTCTGATGAATACTGTTTTACACAGGACGGTGTCCTGAACCTGCACAACATGCACATATGGGCGCATGAAAACCCAAGGTCTACACGTCCCCATACACGTCAACAACGTTTCGCCGTAAACGTTTGGGCTGGTATTATCGGTGACATGGTTATTGGCCCTTAATTACTATCTCAGCGCCTCGACGGGAATACCTATCGCATTTTCTTTGAGAGAGTCTTACCGGATCTGATGGGTGACGTTCCAGCCGCTACACGCCGAAGCATCTGGTTTCAGCATGATGGAGCGCCTGCTCCTTTTAGCTACACTGTGCGAAAATACCTCGATAGGACATATCCTAATAGCTGGATTGGCAGAGGCGGACCAGTCGCGTGGCCACCGCGATCCCCCGACCTGACTCCCCTGGATTTCTATCTGTGGGGACACATGAAGTCCATGGTGTACGAGACGCCCGTAACATCGGACATGGATCTCGTCGCCAGGATCGTGGAAGCGGCGGCACGTGTCCGTGACACACCTGCCCATTTTGAACGGGTCCGTGAATCCATGCGTCGACGTTGTGAAGCATGCATTGCGACGAATGGAAGGAATTTTGAACACCTTCTGTAAATTAAACCATGTTCTTTAATAAAAGTCATATTAATACCTCTTTCGATATCCTTTTTTTCTTCCCCTCCACACCTACGCTCATCGTTTTCTAGCGGTCGCAGTTTGCATTTTCGAACACAAGTTCCTATGTAAATCTTGTTCCTCATGATATGACAGACAAGCATGCTAAGTTTGTAAACGACTTTTTGAGACACCCTGTATATAGATTTTGCTTGTTTGAAAAATTGCATATCTGTCGTATTTTTTATTTTTGCCGAATGATCAATAGGGTATAGAAATTCCTTTACCAATTCCCGAAAAAATGTATAAAAATACTTTCAAAATATAAGTTATTTTTATTTTTATTTATTGACGAACGGTCAATAGGGTATTGAAATTCCTTTAGTAATCCCCTAGAAAAATATACAATGAGTATAAAAAATTTGCTATAAATATAACCTTAAAGGGCCTTTTTTATTCTGAAATCATATCAAACTTCGATTTTTTCAATTCGAACATGCAATTTTGACAAATTAATTGGATTTTTCGGCAAATTTTTACATTCGTATATCAAACGGAAAGTCATCCGGTCAAATACTTTAGGAATTTTGAGCATTAGAAGGTTGGAATTCCTGATGCGAAATTCATTTTTAATCATTGCAAAACTGATTGCGATGAGCGTAGTTTTTAAAGCATAACTCAAAAACTATTGGACGGAATGGCCTATAATTTTTGTATTTGCGTATTTGAAGCTTCTAGAAATCGATTTCTGTTAAAACATTCATAAGTTCGATTCATAGTTTTTTCGAAAATCAGCTTTAAATTATTTTCAAAACCTTCATCATTTCTAAACTATTTGATCGAATGCCTTCCTGTTTAGTATCCGAAAGTAAAATGTACCTAAAAATCCAAATATGCTGTCAAAATTGTGTGTTCGAATTGAAAAGTTCCGAGTATGGTGCAATTTCAATATAAATACTGTTGCCTAAGTTATTTGTTAACATATATTCAAAGAAGGCATAATTTCCAATCGAATGGCTATTTTCTTTTTTCTTTTCAGTTTTTAGTGATTAAAATGTATTAGACCGAGAGCTGGCAGCACAGACACATGGTTCGTACGGATACCGTTATTTCTGCAGGAAAACTACCAGTACCTTTTTCTAGAAAATAAATTTAGGTTAAACGCGCAAAATTTCTCCTTCTTTTAAGAAGAGATTTTCTATAAGATAATACTGGTGCCGAAAAATTTTCTGGTCTGTAAAATTCAAGGAGCCGTACGAACAATGAGACAACCACCTCATCGAGTTGGAGGCTGAAATTCCAGAATTTACTAAAACTCGATTCCCATATTAAAACGCAATCGGTCTGCCAAGTCATATCTTGGTGGAAAACACCTAAAACCCCGATTTTACCAGTTGACTCGTAGGTTTACCATTGTGTTTTCCTGCTCCTAGTCCGCCATGCTTTCATACCTTTGAGTGCAGGAAAACACAATTGTAAACCTGCGAGTCGACCGCTAAAATCGGGTTTTTCTCCAAGATATGACTTGGCAGACCGATTGCGTTTTAATATTTGAATCGAGTTTTAGCTAATTCTGGAATTTCAGCCTCTAACTCGATGAGGTGGTTGTCTTTGCTGCCGGCTCCCGGTCTATATGGTGTGTATCTTTTTTTTTACATCAATTTCAACTGTCTTTCTTAACTGTTCTCGCTCTCTTAAGGTTGTATTAAAACAAATCCCTGCAAAACTTTTGACACATTTACGGTCTCATTTTCAATAGTGAAAACATGACACTCGCAGGCATGATTATTAAAATTATTTGGAATTAAACTATTTTTTCATTTTTCGATAAATGAATTACCACGACAACTTTGATAAAGAATATTTAGCGATTTATGGCCTGCACCCGGCTAATGGAAATATACCTTGAAATTAAGTCTTTATAAATTATAATAAAGTTTTAAAAATACTAAAATATTGTATTGCCATCGGAAACATGCCTGTGTACATATTTTTTATAAACCTATCATACGATGTTGAAAAATTGATGAGTGAAATATGAGTGAAAAATTGATTATAAAATTCCATCTTTTCATGCATGAACCAAGTTAAATATAAACGAGTGTAAAAATACATTAAACTTTTAATATTTTCAGTATACAGTAACAAATATAGTTTATAGACCTTAATTTTGTTTTTTATTAAAAATTTTTAAAACATGAAAAGGTATTTTATTTACAACCAAAATTATTATTTTATTTTTTACTTTATATTCAAATATCCACCTAATATAACGATTCATTGCATACCTAATAACAACAACTGAAATTTGAATAAAATGATTAAATTGGGAAGGGAGTGAGAGTCTGTCGGTTGTGCGCAAATAACCACGAAAATAATATAATATAATCATCATATAATCATATCATATAATCGCGCAAATAATCACATTGTGTTTAAATCCGATGTACAAGTTCCACGACACCAGTTTGGAACACCATCATGAAAGTAAAATACTACCGAGGAAAAATAATGTTACGTCATCATATGGTATGGCTCATGACTGATGGGCATAGAAAAAGGACCTTATCTAGCCCCCCCCCCCCCCCCAACACCCATTTTTTCAAAGCAATATTTTCAACGTTATTTTTAAAAACGAAATTTTATAGAACTTATACAAATGTTAGTTAAAAATGCTCTAGAATGTCTGAAGTACGTTGATAAATTAGAATTTTTCTGTTAAGTTTATATTTTTAAGCCATGCTGAGCGCATGCTTCTGCATTACTCAACAAAAAAGTTAATAATTATTTTAACTTTCAAGCGCAGATATTTTTTATGTTCTCAACTCAATATATGTATCCATTTATAAAGCATACTTTCTTTTATCATTAAAAAAAAATCTGGTTTTGAAGTTATGAAGTATCGAAAATTAAATTAAAAAACCAATCTCGACTTTTAACAGATCTATGACCCCTTAAAAATAATTGCTCGCAGCATTTGTTTATTAATACAAAAATTAATGTATAATAATTTTTCTTCCAAAATCGTGATAAAATAGCAATCAAAAATTAATTGCTAACAGAAAATCTTCAAGTTTATACCATCCACTTTTAAAATGAACACAAAATTTTAAAATTAGAGAACAATAATTTTTTTTTTTTATAAATCTTGTAAAGTTTTCATTAATTTTAAATTCAGAATGGTTATTACTAAGAAAATTTGTTTTTAGTTTAGGTACTTTTAAGCCTGTTTAAATTTCCTAATAAAATTGTATGATGATGCATGCCTAAGACAATTTTAGTGAACATGGACCAGAGAAATATATAAATCAAATTCGTGAGTAGATTTAAATTATGTTTACAGGTTGTGCAAATATATCTTAAGAATGAAAAAAAACTACAGTTTTAACAATAAGCTGCGAAAATATACTTTTAGCGTATGCTAAAAGTACAACGAGTAATAACTCTAGGGCAGAATTTATAATTTAATCCGTTCCGAAGGCTTTTAGCCGTAAACAAAACCTTGAACGGTATGCCCTAGGTAGCATCACACTTGTACTGCTTCTGACCTAGTGATGAAAAAAAGATTACATTGAAGTATCAATGGTGTCAATCAAAATCTTATCTCCAATCTTTTTCTTTTACACAAACTTTCTTAATCAGTTAGTAACTTTTACTATCATAAATAAACACGTGTAAAATTTTAAGACATGAAGATTAAGAACACAATTTTTTCATTTAATATTGAATTATTTATCAAAGATGACTAACAACTGCAGGAAATATCTTTTTCTTAATTTTTAATAAAACATTAAATGAAGTTGTACATCCAACAAACAGATTTTTTAAAAGACTGTTTTATAGCTTGCGGAAAGTCTATTGCCATTCTCTTAGGAAATATTTTTACTTTTACATATGAGTACGTAAGTTTAGAAACTCCCCTTATCCAAAATAAAAAAAAAATCGTATTTTCTACATCAATCTATTCTATTGGTAAACTTGCACCGAAAAACAATACAATGTGAAAAAAAAATTAGTTTTATCTTGTATTTCTAGCATTGTAAAACCTTGGTTTAAAATGGAAACCAATGGACGCAGTTAGAGGTTTTTCGCGATTTCACAAAATTTGATTTTGTGGATAAGGCAAGTTTTGAAACTCACGTCCTTATTCATTATGTTCCTTTTACTATCATAAACAAACTATTAGCCCTTAAATGCCGAGTGTTGCCTTTCGGCAACAATCCCAATTTAGGCTTCCAAAATACTATTAGAATAATATTGAAGCTATAATTCCTAATGTTGCCAATAAAATACATTATGAAAATATTATTAAATCGATTTTAAACATGTAGATGGCAATACTTGTGCTGTTTAAGAATAAAAATAGATTTACTTTTCATTTGTTGCTAAATGTTCTTTTTGTTTGTTTTGAAGCTTGAGAAATACTCCATTTTGTTCAGCAGTGAGCAAATAAAATTTATTTCTTATCATAGTTCTTAATTTTCTTGCGTGTTTAATATAATAGAATTTTATGAAAGTAAATTATTTTTTCAATTAAACACCAGTACTGCCGATTTGTAACAAACAGATTTTTAGCCGTAAACCATACTTAAAATAGGATTTTTTTTTGTATTTTTCCCGTGATTTATATAAAAAATGAAAGCCGAAAAACATTTTTAAAATTATTTTTGAAAAATCAGGCATTTAAGGGTTAACTTTTACTGTCATAAACAAACACGTCTAAATTTTTAAGAGATGAAGATAAGAACACATTTTTTAATTTAATGTTGAATTATTTATATGAGAAGATTAACAATTGCAGGAAATATCTTTTTACTAACTTTTAATAAAACTTTAAATGAAGTTGTTAATTCAACAGTTAATAGCTTTCAGCAAAGACTGTTTTATAGCTCGACAAACATCTAATGCCATTCTCATTGAAAATATTACATTTCAGAACTTTTATTTTATTCTTTCATATCCATTACCTTCATTCTTAACTCGATTGATAAAAACATAATTTAAAGCGAAGAATAGTGTTATTTGATCGGTAGGAACTGCTTAAATAATTAAGAACTTTTTTTAAAAGTATATTTATGCATGGGTAAACGAAATATTGCCTGAATAGTTTATACTTTGTATGATACATAAGTGCGTTGCATTCACATATTCTTAAAGAATATCAATGAATCATTATCCTTAAGTTAAGGATCATATTATTGACTTCTTGCTTCTTGTTAGGTCACTAATTGCATTGCGTTTTATTTATTTACTGATTTCTTATTTAGCTACCAATTTCTTGATTTTTGCTTAGTTACGATTTCTTGTTGTGGTTTGACATAACGAGAGGATAAAGGGTAGATTAAAACTGACGGAAATGATTAGAATCTGTACCTTGAATATTGCAACTTTTAGATACAGAGGTGACTTCACTTCCTTCTGGAATATTTTACTTCCTTAGAGCTAGTTGTGTAAAAATGTTTTACACAAAATATCGCTTCCTTTCAATCCAAAAGGATTTTTGCAATCTTTTTACTGAATGCACCATTTTGTTTATTGAGGCAATTGAAGAAAAGTTTCAAATAGTTTAATTTTGGCAATACTAAAATCCATACAAACTGCTAGATCATTGTGTAGTTTCTTTTCAAAACTCCGTTTTGTAGAAGACATTTTTCTAATTTTTCTTCAGTACGATTTATTCTGATGCGTGAATTCATAAGGTAACTGCAATTGTTGTATTATTTTGTTTTTCTCGTGCTCATAATTGGTAAATAAGAATCAGACAAATAGTGGCATTTAAAATAAACATTTGACCATTTTGGAAATTCTTGTTTATAATGGATAGTATTTATATATATCGCTATCTTATTGGGATCCTCAACGACATATTTCCATAAAAACTCCACAGATATCACTTTTGAAAATCCAAACAATCATGAAAAAGTAACAGTAATAACAGATTGGTATTATATGGTAAGTGAGCACCATCTATTCTATTTTTTCTTCTATAAATATCAATCTGATATCAAAACTTCCCAATGCATTTTTCTAGGATACAAATTAGAGAAAACCTGGTCTCAGAGAAATATCTTAATATAGTGTATGGTAGGGGAGACAGCAGACACTTTGAAGTATAGTTGTAACTTTTTCTTCAAGCTGGCACACACACTCATAACGACCTCATCTTATGCAACACGTGGATGTAGTTTCGACACTTCAGTTACTCGTCCGATAAAATAGTAAATAATTCCTTATTTTATATTGGTTAAAGTTACATAAACGTCTATTTTAGAACTTATTTTCTTCAATATGACACATATTTACTTAACCAAACCTAGCTATATCTAATAATAGACTATTTCGGTAAAACGACGTAAACTTTTTAAAGCGATGAAATTGATGTAACAGATGTGGCATCCATTTTGTTACAACATAACGAAAGTACACAGTGAGACACACAGTTGTGGTACACAGTGAGACGTGTCTTATTGTGTACCTACTATGTGGTTCTGATGTTAAAAAAGTTATTTATTAATAAAAGAAGTTTTCTCTCTCTCTCTCTCTCTCTTTCTCTCTGTGTGTGTGTGGGCGTGCGATGCCTAGGGAAATTTACTAAATGTAAGAGGCTGAAAATTTGCATGAAGGTAGCCCAAGGTCTGCCATTGTACACCCGAGGCTCATATTTTTAATATTTTGAAAACCTGGAAATATTAATTAGAAATCAAAAACTGCAGAAAATTATTGATAGAGTGTAAAAATGCATGATTTATGAAAATATATACATTGTCTCACTGTGTACTACTTGTGGTACACAGTGAGCCAATTTTCGATACTCCGTTATGCTGTTTCTGTGCTTTTATAAATAACTTTTTTAAAACCATTTATATAATAATGTGTAGCGCATTTGTGTAGCTGAAAGGTGTAGCAAAAAATTTTTTTAAAGAATAAAAATCGTCGCCATTTGTTAAGTAATAATAATTTTTGTCTCACTGTGTACTACCCTCCCCTACTATCGCCTTTGAAAATCTCCTAGACATTACCATAATTAACAACAATAATAATAAAAATAATCGTAATCCAGCAAAACAAAGCAGAATCAATTTTCTGGAACCTGTTCCCAAAAAATACAGGAAACCTTATGTATTATGTGGTTTACATTTTCTGGAGAATTCCCAAGTTTTAATTCAAAGAAATATTCCTTTTGTTTTCCTTCTGTTTGAGGATATTTGAATGGATGCAACAGTTACTATCATGTTGAGCCATTCCATCCAGGATTAGTGTTGCATGCAACGCAATTCTTCCGTCAAGTAACAAGTAAATCATTGGTCACTTTATGAATAATAAGTTAATGAATAAATAAAATTAATAAATGAAATACGATACGTTATGTAGCGATTTAACCCTTTATCTACTGACGGTACTTATAAGTACCATTCAAATAACTTATTATAAAATTGATTTAATACATCGATTAGTTGTAATTGCAGTTTAGAATTAGTTATAGATACATTACTTTACCTTGTTCCAAAAGCATTATTGGTTACACAAAACAAAAATATTTTTAAAAGAATGATTTCTTTTGGCTTTGCATCTTTTCGGCTTTCTTGGCGTTAGGAGGGGGAGGGGGGATTTTTCATTTCGGAAATATTTCTATATTTCTATTGTCCGAACATTACATTTGTACATTTCCTAATTATACAAAATACTAAGAAAAATATTTAAAATAAAAGATTTGAGTGAGGTTATAAATATTGCACAAAGATCCTTTAAATTCAAATTTAATTCATCCTTCTAAATCCTTCAATCCTTCTAAAATTTATTAAATGATTATGTAAATCTTCCAATGTAGTTTAAACAATTCACGAAAAATGCTTTCGAAGATAAAATTTTCATGAATTCATAATTCAGTAGATAAAGGGTTAAGAGAAATTATCACCGATGACACGATAACCGCAATATGTGAAACTGTGAAGATGTTCTAGACAATCTTTAATAAGAAATTACACTATAGGTTTGGGAAAGTTTAATTTATCAACATTTTATTTTTATAACAAAGGGTAAATTTGAAAATATGCCACAGTTTGTGAATGTTCACAATATTCAGTTAATTTAATTTAATTTATATTTAGCTCAATTTAGATAATCAAATTATATTCAGTTTAAACGCGTTGTATCTAATCTTAGATATGAAAATAAAGTACGATATTTATAAGTGATATAAGGTTTTTGAAGTTAAAAATTACGCAACCATAAAAGTTTGACCATATCATTTCAAACGCAATTCTTTATATATTTTTTATTAAACCTTTATCAAAAATTATTGAAGAATTGGTAATTATTTTATAAAATATATGCTTTAAAGTATTAATTAAGTATTATAAAACATAAAAAAAGAACATCGATAATAGCTTGATTTCCGAGTTTGCATCTTAACGCTTTAACTAATAATAATAGCAATAATAATAATATTGTTCACAATGCCTTCACATTTTAATAAAAAGTGGGAGTAAATTTTCGGTCGTCAGACAAAGAGATGAGAAAATAATATAATCGGCATAATATATACAGAGATAACTAAAATTATGGACCTTTTTTAATTTTTTTTATTTGCATTCTTATGAAAAATGAAATGCTTCATATAATGCAAAGATTTATCATATAAAAGAATAACAAAGCAAAATCAAATACTTTTAATAGGAAAATGTTATCTTATATTTAATCACAAAAAGAAATTTCGCAAAGTTTCCACGATTTTTGAATCAAAATTCCAAGTATATATCTGTTTCACCAAGTTTTATTGTAATGCAGCTTGAATTTACAAAATATTAAGATACACTGGTTAAAGAAATTGCTTTACTTATTTTATTTATTTATTAGAAAAGAATTATCAAAAATTTAATTTTACGTATTGAGTTATAATTTTAATGATAGCTTAAGTACCTTTATCTCATAATAATTTCCACATTTAAATAAATAATTTTATTCCGTTAGCTAAAACGAAAATAAATAATAAATTTACATACTTAAATGTACTACATTAAAAATGATTTAGCTTCTATAGTCCAGGGGAAATGTACCAAGAAAAAGGGGGTTACCTTGCAAAAGGTCGGGTAAAAGATTTTATTTTTCTGAATTGTTTATAATGATGCCAACATGAAAAAACCAAGTTTTCTAACAAAATTTCTTAAGGCTAAATTTTCTGTGGCCAAAAAACAACAAAATTTTGGGACCTTTTTTGGTTATTTTTAAATATCTCGAGACCCGTTGCCGTGGCATGTTTTTCGTCAATTACAATATTAAAGAAAACAAAATTTTCTACAACTTTCATATTTACAACTTTTTTATACACTCAATAGCAAGCGCAGTACGCCATTTCAAAAATTGGACTATTTTTTCAATTTTCTTAAAAACCGTGAAAAACGCAGTTTGCGGGGAACATTTAAATAATCGCGGCAAAACTACGTTTTTCACGGTTTAAAAAAAATTGAAAAAATTGTCCAATTTTTGAAATGGCGTACTGCGCTTGCTATTGAGTGTATAAAAAAGTTGTAAATATGAAAGTTGTAGAGAATGTTATCTTCTTAAATACTGTAATTGACAAAAATCATGCCACGGCAACGGGTCTCGAGATATTTAAAAATAACCAAAAAAGGTCCCAACATTTTGTTGTTTTTTGGCCACAGAAAATTTAGCCTTAAGAAATTTTGTTAGAAAACTTGGTTTTTCCATGTTGGCATCATTATAAACAATTTAGAAAAAAAATCTTTTACCCGACCTTTTGCAAGGTAAAATGTACATTTCCCCTGGACTACTAGTGTATCTCTAAGATTATAAGAAATACAATTTGAATGAGGATTTTCATGCATACCTTTTCCTATTGTAATCGCATTAATTTGCAGCTGTTATTTGAAGGTGGTACATCGTTATTCTGTCTGTGCATGCTTACAGAATTAAGTGACTTTTTCTAATTTTCGATTCTTCTAAGTAAGGATAGACCGAAACAGGTTTTTAAGACCGACCCAGAAACCGAAACTGATTTTCGGCAATCTTCCTATTTTCGGCCGAAAACGAAAACATCCGAATTTTTTAACGAAATTAATACATGCAAATTAATACTTACATAAATATACATAATTATTAATTAATTATACGTTTTTATTAAATATAGATAATTATTAATTATTTATACGTGTGGCCTAACTGTTGGATCTCTGTACCTCTGACCAAAGCTTTTTATTTTCTTATAAAATAAAATGTAATTAATTCATTAACGATACAGAATGATTTTCTAATTATACGAATTTCATCTAATTAAAAAATGTTTTATGTATACATACCTCGATTTATCTTTTATTATAATTTTTGCAAATCACCATCTTTTATACTAAAACTTTCTCAAAGAGTATTTAAAACGCTTTTGCGGTTTCAAACTAAACATTTTCTATTACTGTTAAGTCTGCAGCTTTTAATGAGCACGTGAAAAGCGTCTTCAAAGTGTAGTTCTATATGCATTAGTTGCTTTATAATTTGCACTCACGTCTTGAGTCAGTCATGACTGATAATTCTAAACAGCGAAGTTCATAGCAATAGATATAGAATGTCTCATTTGAGCCGATACAACTCAAATCAATGAGTAATGTTGAAAATTTCCGAAAGAAGAAACGAGATTCTTGGAATACAGATAGTTTCGATCCGGCCGAATTTTCTGCAGCCTTTTCGCCGAAAATTCGTTTCGGCAAAACTCTGATTTTGGGCGGAAAACGAAAACGAAACCGAATTTTCTGCCGATCTCTACTTCTAAGTAGTATTAAAAAAAATATTTTATTGCATTAATCCATTGATGCTTCTTACAGGAATATATTAGTTTTAGGGATGAATCGAAAATAATGAAAGTAATAATTTTCGTAAGTAATTAAATAATTATTGCTATTAGTTTCCACAACATAATGCAATGAAATAAACGCTGTTATTGTTATTTCGTTTATAAAGTGCTGCAACGTTTTAAAAGCAGAAAATAGTGCATTACATTATTGCGTGTGACGCAATAAGTTTACAGTTATTCAAAGCATCAAAATTACTTTTTAACCCTTTAAAGGGTGCCGGTATATCATCTTAGTGGCTAATTATAATTAACAACTGCCAATATTTATCAGAGAATTTGTGAATAAAATTTTATTTTTAAAACTTAAGTGAAAAAATAATAATTTACTTATTTTCAAATGATTTTTTTCGTAAATTCGGGGGGAATTTTCAACTTTGACCCTGGAAGAATTAATCACTTGGAGGGGTAGAAACTTAGTAAATATTATTCAATTCTTTAGACAAACAAAAGTAAAATTTATTTTTTAAAAGCTTATCTCACATGAAAATTCCTTTTTTATAAAGATTTAAACATTTTAAGTGTCATGACAGCTGCACGGCTAAAAAAAAGTATATATAGGAAGCTTTTTTTTAAGAAATCGAGTTACATTTTATGCTGACATATATCATTAAAAAAGCTTCTCCCCAAAATATGAATAGAAATAAGATAAAGAAAATATAAAATTTAATAACGCAAACAGAAATGTGTAAACGTGTGGCGTTTATTTTGGGACAGAGGGAACACTTACTGGAAAAGTATGCGGGTGAATTATATTATGTTTTGAATGTTTTTACAAGTTTAAAAAATCATGCTGCTTAGGACGTAATTTACATACAGTAAGAAGAATGTCAAAAGGCATTCATTATCTGAATACATTCTACCATATTATTGGCAATTTTAGAAAGTCTTAGACAAGGAAAGTTTTGGATTTTTTTCTTCTCTTTTCTTTTTTTTTTTTTTTTTTTTTTTTTTTGAAAAAAGAAGGAGAAAATCATTTAAATATCAATTTCTTTTTTAATCCCTTTCGGACGGGCGTCATGTATACGTGCCGCATAAGGTGCTCAAAATCCTTGATTATTCCCACCAGTAATTTTTTATTGTAAATTTTGCCTTATTCAATCAAGGCATTTTGCCGATTAAATTAGGCAAAATTTTCTGTTTTGAAAAACCGGTGATAAAAGATTAAAAATTCTGTAAAAGACGCTCGTCGCGAAGGGTTAAACGCTACATTCTCTTATAACTCAATATCCATTTGTTTGTATTCTTTGTGTTTAAGACCCTTGAAATTTATTAAACATAGTTTAGATAATCAGGATCAAGACAACCAATCTGATTAAACGCGCTTAAATCATTAGCTAAAAGATAGTGCTCCTCATGTCATCTAATGCTATCTTTGAATATACACACTGGAAAAAAAAAGACAAATGTTTCCTAATCTTCGAAAATATAATGTAATCACGTACGAAAACATACAAAAACCTCCCCTGAGTTGCCCGCAATTCTGAAAAGCGTTATTTATCTTTAGAAACCAATATTTTTTCTTGATTTAAAGACGCATAATATAAAAACAAAGTTTATTTGGCTGCCACGGATTTTTGGAAATGTTTCCGATTAGCTCTTATAGTCTATTAAGGTGACAGTGGGTGTTCAAAATCGCAAAAAATAAAAAAATCAATTTTTTTATTTTTTGGAAAAAAATGTTCTGGCAATCTTCTACTTTCAAAAGAAAAAAAAACCAAATCCGATAATTTGTAGCAGAGATACAGCTGTTTTTCTAACGTAAAGAATCGTAATCCACACTTAAAATAAAACTTTAAATCCAGTTTTCTCAAAATGAGAATTTTCGCCGACTGAGTAAGTTCAAAATGCTCCATGCGTCTTAATTTTATACCAATTTTCATAATACTTTGTAATATTGTTATTGATATACTTTATCACAAAACTTGCTATTAATATATGTACATTATTTCATATAAAGTTTTTAAAAAAATAATATTTTATCATTGAATTTTATCCGAAATGTTCAATATTATATGTTTATATTTTTTTCTGCCAAGGTACTTAGTATAATTTTAAAATGTATACCAATTTTTGATATAATATCGTAAAGCTATCCTTAAAAAAAATACAAGTTTCTGAAACAAAATTTAATGCGCATGGAGCATTTTTAATTTATATCACTAATTAGCATATTGTTAATTAATTACCTATTTGCATATTAATATTTTTTAATGAAATTGAGAAATTTTCTTAATTAATGCTCAAGTTATATGTGTATAAAATTTCAAAACAATTGATCATTAACTGTAGAAAATATTTTTGAACGTCCACTGTCGTCTTAATCAGTTTTCTCTAATCGAAATATCGGTGTTTAGGATGCTATCAATTCTTAATTAAACATTTTCCGGTGCGTAACTGAATTTACAGATACAAGAGTAATAAAGTAATTTTATTTTTATGTTAAGGGGATACTTCACTCACGCGAAAACGTACGCTCGCTAATGTTAATCCTATGAAAGAAGTTTTTTAAGATATCTGTTTTGCATCTCAATATTTTTAAATAATTTTCTTTACATTGAACAGATGAAGTCGATCTCTACAAAGACCGTATTCTAGTTGTTCGATTTTCTTTGCACGTTTATTAAATAAGGATACTTTTATTTTCGAAACCTGTTTCGAGAGCAAAACTATCCTAATAAAAAAAAAACCCTGTAAACAAAATCGAAAAACTAAAAATCGGCCTTTGTAGAGATCAATCTTAGGCTGATGCAAAAAAAAAGAAAAAAAAAAATGAAATGCAAACGAGATAAAATGTTCTTCCATAGGATTATCATTAGCGAATGGGTCTTTTTGCGTGAATGAAGTAGCCTCTTAATCTTAAAGCTGTTAATTTATCATATTTGTCTCTAAAACACGTTTTTCTGAACATGAAAATTTCTACTTGAAAATTGATAGCACCCGAAAAACCTTTATTTCTGGTTGAGAAAGCTGGTTAATGCATTGTAAAAACTTCTTGGAAACGTTTCTGAAAATCGGTGGCAGTAAAAGAAAATTTGTTTTTATAAATACTTTAAATATCGTAAATATATTAGTTTCTGGGGATTCTAAAGATAAAAAACGCTTTTCGGAATCGTCGGTAACTCGGAAGAGGTTATTGTATATTTTCGTTCGTAGTCATATTATATTCTCCTAGATTGAGAAACATTTGTCGTTTTTTACAGTACAAATGCAGAAACTAGACCGAGTGGACTAGAGTACAAATTATCTATCTACCTAGTAAGCAAACATTTTAAAATGTTATTTTGCTGTTATTTTAAATTAAGAAATATGTAATTCGAATTTATAACAACAATAATCATTATTATATTATTATTAATTACATTATATTATTACATAATATTATTATATCATTATCTACATTGTTATTATTATATTGTACTAGTGTAATTAAATAATATTATTACATAATAGTATTATATCATTATATATATTATTTTATTATTATTATATTATATTATTATATTATTATATTATACAATTATATTATAGTGTTATTTTATTATTATTATGTTACATTGTTATTATATTATTATTATATAATTCCTAACAACGATACCCATTACTATGAAAGTAGTTTTCGGATTATTTACGGCGAAGAAAGATATTTAACCAAAGTTGAAAAAAATTCAAATCTTCCAAAAATATTGAACAACACTGAACAATGAAAACATCGAAAAATTCCCTTCACAGGGTCCTTACGATGATTGAAAGCGTTCGATAAAAAATTAAAAGACAATTTTGCTTTTATTGGCACATGTGTATATACGAATGTCTAAAAAATTAGTCATTCCTGCATATATGATATTGAAAGAAATTCAAACTACAGAAATAGTCTATTAACGGCTGAAGTTGGCTCTACAAGAACTGATAAAATAATCGATTCTAATGATGGGAACAATGAATATCCATTTTGCTTTGAAATAGTTTGTTTATATAAGCGGCAATTATTATATATCAAATGATAATTAAGTTGACATGGATTAGAGTTTCTGTAAGTTATTTTCTTTCTTAAATACATGGACATTTGAAAAAGTTTGGATTTCTTCTTTATATGAATTCAAAGTTTACTAAAGTGCGTTACAATGACACTTATAAATCAGTCTTCATAGGAATATAGACTTTTAAACTTGAAAAAGCATGGAGGAAAAGCATATAGGAAAAGTTAAAAAAAAAAAAATATTTTGTTTTTTACATTTTGAAAAGTCATAATACCGGAAAAGTTTACGTGACAATATGCATCTTGAATCATGAAAAATGAAAATACATACAAAGTTTTCATAAAATCTATCTTTTGAATTTTGAAAAGTCATGAAAGTTATGAAAAATCTTCCTGACTTCAATTTTAATCTTAAAAAGCTTAATATATTAAAAGATTTACAAAATATATAAATTTTAAATTTTGAAAAGTCACAATAAATGAAAAGTCTTCGTGACACTAAAATTTTGAATCTTAAAGAAAGCGTACTGTATAAAAAGTTTTCAGAAAAATATATGTTTTGAATTTACAAAAATCATAATAAATGAAAAGTCTTCGTGACACTGCAAATTTTGAATCTTAAAAAGCATGTTGTATGAAAAGTTTCTTATTTTGTCTTTAATTAGTTTTTTTTTAGATCTTGTAAAGTCATAATACATGAAAAAACTTCGTGGCAACATAAATTTTGAATCTTGAAAAAGCAAAATGTGTGAAGAAATTTGATGGCAATATCTATTTTGCTTCTTGTAAAAGCATAATATATGAAAACTTTTCATAACAATAAACATCTTGAAAAGTCACATTATATGAAAAGCCTTTGTGATAATATTAATTTTGAATCCTGAAAAAGTATTAATATGTGAGGGAATTTCATGGCCATATCCATTTTGCTATTTGAAAGAGCGTATAGATGACAAAAACTTACCGCTGCATCATTCTCATCAGCAATAGGTAAAGCGTACGAAACAATAGCAAAGCAAGTGATCCCAAATACTGTCGTAATTAAGTAAAGAGTCATCACGGAACGTTTCTTCTGTTTGGAGGAATTGCTGCCTGTGATGACACTGGACGAGTAGACGTTCTTTATGAAGGCCTCGTGATTTCCTTTTACGAGTGGGTCGAAAGTCGAATCACCGCATATCGTGTTCATTCATTAAAAGGTCACCATATTGCAATTGATTTTCCCCACTGTCGTAGAAGTTCAAGGATCACAAAACGATTCGGAGACAATTTTCCCCTAAAAATTCAAAAAGCGCGGGAACTTGTCAAATTCTTTGTTTATTTAGATGTTTGCTTCTCGGTGTTGTTTATACATTACCCCTATAGATACGTATATACCCCCAGAGAAGGAGTTGGAATTTTTGTAAAATATTATTAGTATGCAAAGTCAACTGGTATTTTTAAAATTAAAGGTCTTTTTTATCAAGGATCTTAAAACTCAAAACCAATTAAGAAGGTAATTATTTCTGCGGAAGAAATTCAAAATCAGCTTGCAACGGTGCGTTATATTTATTTATCTTTTCTTGTTCCGCGATTATATGTCTTTCATTACCATTCGAAACTACTTGTGCCCCTTATCAGAAGGATGAAGCTATTCTGTAAACCTTTATATATAAGCAAAGTTAATTAACAGTTTTGTTCTGTCCTTTAAAGGATCGGAAAAGGATCCAGGAGACAATTTTATTCTTCTGGAAAAATTCAAAGGGAACTTGCAATAGTTCCTGTGTAATGTTTTCCTGTTTCGTGATTTTGTTCCCTTTTTATAATTCACGAATTCTTTTATGCAGGTAGTCGAAAAGAATGGAGAATTATTTAAAAACCTTATTTATAAGCAAAGTAAGCTAACATTTTGTTGTTTATTTCTGTCTTTTCAAGGATCAACAAAACGATGCAGAAGGCAATTTTTCCTTCTGGAAAAATACAAAGAAAAGTCTCTATTTATTTATTCGTATTTTCTTGTTGCGCGATTATATTTCTTCTTTATAATGCATAGATTCTTACACATTTCATCAGGAGAAATGAAGATGTTTCGTGCATTGTTGATTTTACAGAAAAAAAACTGCCAGCCAGGACGTCAGTATTTAAAATATTATTCAATTTTAAGTGTTTTGAAAAATATTTAGGTAGAATCTTTGATGAATTTCTGACTTCTAGATTTATTTTTGTAAAGCATTATCTACAAAGTATCTCTACATGATGAACGAAAGAAGATAAATTATTTATTTATTGGTGTACAATACAAACATCTATTGATTAATACAGAAAAAGGCTGTCAACCAGGACGCCAGTAAAAAAACTGCTTACTTTATGAAAATATTGTGTATTTATTATAAACTTCTTACAAACTTTCTGTAACCTTAATAGATTTTGCTCGTAAACTAAACCGTTTACAGATTTCAACAGAAATAAAATCTGTATTTGTTGCGAATTTTCTATTGTTTTAACAGATTTTGAAGTAAAATAAACGGTTTACAGATTTCAATTGTAAAATAAACAGCTGTCATTCTGGCATTCATTTTTACTGGCATTCTGGCTGTAAACCTTTTTACTATAAAAGCAGATTTTTTTTTTTTTTTTTTTTTTTTTAGCAGTGTAAAAACATATTTCAAAGTATAAAATTAAGGATTTTTCTCTTTGCTCTTCAGGGCGAAAAGAAATTTTTCTTCTGAAAAAATTTGATTTTTTAAGTCATAGCTAATGTTTAATTTACATCGGAGTTCACCGGAGCTCAGTTCCGGTACTTGTAATGTTTTTAGTGAATATTGATATATTGGTCGGAATTCACCGGAGATCATAAATACTGCGCTCCGGAGCCCAACCGAACAGCCCTTTTAAAAAACCGCAGACTAAATTATATTTTCCTTTCCGTCTCATCTCCAATCCTTTGCGTTCTTTCCTACAAAACTTACATATATGAGGTACCATGTTACACACACAGCAACATACATCCATCTAGCGCTCACAAGTGTATATTCAATAATTTCCGAACGTTGACGAGGAATGCCAGAATGACCCGCAACTGTTTTTACTCATGGTCGTGTTATGTTTACCCACTCCTTTTTGTTCGTGTTTGTAAAATATTCTTACTGATGAACTTTTTGGCTCCACGAGGTGCTTATTTTGCGCTGAAGCTGACAGGAGCGCAGTCCCAGTACTCCTTTATTTTTAGTGAATATTTAAATGTTAGTCGGAAACCACCGGAGCTTATAAACATTGCGCACCGAAGACCATCGGAACGGTACTGTATGTTTGTTTTGCTACTTTATAGAAGAAAAAAAAATCCTTGGATTTCTGAAACACTGAACGAAAAAAATATACTGCCTTCATCTATCTAGAACGAATAGTTATCATTTTCTAAATCCCTAAATGAGAAATATAGATTTCCGAGTTATGCGAGTAAGGTAAACAAATAAACTGAATAGACGAAATGATCGAGAATTTCTAGTCTATAGTTTTCTAAGTGATGAAACGATACATTATATTATGAATCATTTTATTGCGAGAAATCATCACTCTATTTCTAGAATTAATTCATAAACTAGAATTATAGATACTAAAACTCGCTTCTTGGAAACTTTTTTTTTTCTAGAGGCACAATTCATTTTCTAGATGCCAGTGGCAGAATTTTTTTTTCAGTGAAATGCCCCGCTCCTGATTTTAATGTTTTTGTTCTGTTCATTTATTAATCTTCATTATATATAAATGCATATAAATATAGTCAAAATATATGAAAATGTTTCTTTCGCTGAATACGAAATTATTTAAAATTTAGCAAATAACGTATGAAATATAAATATGTGAGTGGAAGGGATGGGCTGTACCTTTGCATCGAAATATTCAAGGCTAGAGGACACGAAATGTGACGTCATCACTAATCGACTGACTTGTCACTAGTGTTGGAATTCACACCGGAAAATTTTGAATACAATTTTCTGTTGTTTTATTTGTGGAATATATATCATCTTGTGAAATAATAATAACTATTTAAACTTACTGGTGTGAATTCGGAATCCCTAAAAAAAATTTCAGCCAGATGCGGAATGCTACAGTGTTGCCGCATCTGGCTGATATTTTATTGGGGGATTCCAAATTCTCACCAATAAGTTTAAATAGTTATTATTGTTTTATAAGAGGATAGATATTCAACAAATAAAGTAAAAGAAAATTGCCATTCAAAATTTTCCGGTATGAATTCCAACACTAGTGAGGAGTCGGTCGATTAATGATATGTCGTCACAACTCGTGTCCCCTGGCCTTGTGTATTTCGATGGCAGCGGCTGTACGAAATGGGTGAGCTCCAGCACTTTTTTAGTTAGAAATTAAGCCTTGGTTATAGCTAGTTATACTTCAATGAAGATATTTTGTAAAACATTTATTTCTAAGAAAAATTAAAAAAAAAATTTTCTTTAAAAAAGTGGTATCTTTTCAAAGATCAACATTTGATTCCAAAGACAAATTTTTTTCTAGAAAAATTAAAAATGAACTTACATATGTCATTTTAACTATTTGTTTATAGATATATATTTTAAATTAATAACTTCTGACACTTCTCATTAGGAGTAATGTGGGTATTTTCTAAAATTACATTTTAAAATAAAGTAAACTATTTTGTTTACTAAAGAATTCTTTTCAACGCCACAGAGTGATTTCGAAAACAGTTTTATCCTATTATAAATCAAAATCAGAACCAGACAATTTTCTTAATTATTTAAGTTTTGTGCTGCAGGTTATTTTTTTCAAGGTACAGTTACTTATGAATTTAATCAAGAGAAACGAAGCTAGTTAGAAAAGCAATATTTCGGAGTAAAGTTCACTACTACATTCTTTGCTTAAACATTTCTTTTCAAGAATCGCAAATCAATTCCGAATTTAAATTTTTTCATCTAGAAAACTTCAAAATGAGCCTGCACGAGTTACTTTACTTATTATTTCACATTTTTATTTCTTTTACGATTCCGTTTCTTTTTTTATAATTCAAAGCTCCTTTTATATACTTACTCAAAAAGATTCAGAAAGGAGGTTTATTTTACAATCTTATTTCTAAGCGACGAAAACTAACATTTTTGTTATTTATGTGTATCTTTTCAAGAATAAAAAGAAATGATTCAGAATACAAATTTTTTTCTGAAAATATTCAAAAGGAGCTTGCGATTCAAAATGAGTTTACTAATCTCTTTATTTATTTATTAACATTTTCTTTTCATGATTTTGTTTATTCTTTATAATTCACAGCTTCTATGTGTTAAAATATGCCGTCCTCAATATTTATAGTGAGGTATTTCTGTAAATACAGTGTGATTCATAAATATCGAAACAATAGCCTATTTTCTTAAATAGGCTATTTCTCTAGACACATACTTCCAAATTCAAAGTTTCATAAAATAAGGTGTAAAATTTGATGAGATAAGTTGCAACTCCATGAGGAATCATTTTGAGAAAATACGGAAACTAAATTTTTATACGGCCCCCGTAAGTTAAAATTTCCAATTAGGAAACTTTTCCTTATCCATTCCTGTATTAAAAAAAAAAAAAAAAAAAAAAAAAAAAAAAAAAAAAAAAAAAAATCATCTCGATATTTGCAAAACTCGCAGAGATATTAAAATACAAAATTCATGACTTACACCACTTAACCATGCCTCTGAGTGTCGAGTTATTGACGCATTTTGAATCCAAGGTAAGGATCATCCACAAATTGTACTTTATTAAAAGTCGATTTAAGACAGCACCTCTCCTTCGTACATAAAATATCACGGTATAAATTTTATGTTAAACTTGCTTTCAAAATATGCTGGATGTCTGCTTTAGAGGTATGCATGGGCCAAAATATCCAGGGGCCCGGGTACGGGCCTACCCATAGAAAAAAGTTCGATCCGGCTTAGAAAAAAGCTAAAATCTCAACCCGTGCCCTGCCCGACCTGGCTAAATTTCTGCAAAATATAGTATTTTACGTCGATATCGTTAAAGATTGTTTTGTACGAGGAGTTCTGACCAAAAATACTTATTTTACCTTTTTTTTTTCATGTTTATAATCTTCATTTTTAAGGCAATGCCCTAGACTATGATATTTATTTATTTTTATGAATCTCTATTTGTATATAAATGTTTCACTCATCATTAATAGCGTTAATCTATATTCCATGTATTGGAGACATTGAGAAATGCTATACAATAAAATCTTCTAAGACGGAATCATACACGAAAGAAAAAAATGTGTTATGGAGAAGTTCCCTTCTTAGCAGGCGCAAATGTATTCTATTCTTTCTCAGGTATTATATGCGTTTTGCATGGATCAACACATTTTTCCGTTTAAGGCAGGATCCCATCATAGGCAAGTTTTTTTCACGGGTTTTACTGTATTTTAATTTTATTGCGCAGAAATCTACAAATTTTTTAAATAAATTTTAAATTTTAATTGTAAAATAATGGCGATTTAAAAATATACGTATTATTTTGGAAAATTTTTGGGCTGAGACAAATTTTACTGACTTTTACACGGATCAGGTCACTCAGGGACAATGATTTTAATGTGGGTTTGGTCGAGACCGTGACTGAAACTTTTGCCCCGTGCAGTCTTATGAAGAAAGGAAGCCAGTCCCGGTTCGGTATGGAAAAAATCCATCAGGCCCGGCTCGGCCGAGCATTCAGGAAAAAGCAAGGTCCGGACCTCCCGGCTCGAAAATTGTTACGACCAGGCCCGACCCAGCCCAGACCGGCCAATGTCTCTCTTGAAAGAAAATAGGCCCGTGGGCTGGACCAGAAAAATGAAGCCAAATTTTCAAATGAGCCGGGCCGGCAAAATACAGGTCTTTTTTTAACGGCCTTGCCGGGATGATATAAAATCTAAAGTGGTGAGGGCTAAAATTATCGAAATTGGCATGTTAGAAAAAGCCTTGTTTTAAATCAACTGACAGACATTAAATAGTACAAAATGAAGGTGGAAAGGGCAAAAGTTAAACTGAATCGGAAGTATATGCTACAGGAAGAAGTTACTTACTCACCTACAATTTTTCAAAAGGCATTTAAACATTTTATTAGGACCCAATCTTGGTTTAAAACCGTTTTTATGCATGATGGTTTCTTTTTCACAATCTCTTGTCTTTAAATTATTATAAGTCAAGAATTGTTAAAGAATAATAGAGCAAACTTGGAATATGTCTTTTTTGATTATTTTATATTAATTTTGTTTCGACAAATAGGAAAAAAAAATATTTACTTTTGAAAATATGAATTCTTTAAAAATAAGTTACATCATTTTTTTTAATTTATATCTTTAATATTTTTAATATTTTTAAAATTAATATTTAAAAAAATCCTGAAACAAAATTTAAATTATGTTTTCCTCTTTAATTATGTGAAAAAGTTTTAAAATTCGACAAATAATATTTCGAGTTATAACGAATTTAAATTACCAAACTTTAAAAAAAAAATAATCATTTAGAGTTTTTTAAAAAAAATTATGAGACACTTTAGGATGTGATTTAAAAATATATATATATATGGCTAACCATCACAAAAAAATAATCGATAATTCTAACTCAATAAATATATTTTTTACATGTTTCCTGGAACTCTTAAAGTAACATTGTTTCTTGAATTACACGCATTTCAATTTGTGTCGAATACCTTAAAACCTGACGAATTATTTAAACGAGCATATCTCTGTGAGTTTTGTAGATATCAAGATGGAATTTTTTGTGTTTAATTCAGGAATGGATAAGGAAAATTTTCCTAATTGGAAATTTTACAGTAAATTACCAATTGAACAATATTGTGCTGCTGGTGTAAAGTCTACGTGTAAAGTCTAGACTTCTCACAGGAGAAAAACGAATAGCAAACAATGAGAACTCGGCTAAAGATTACCACGAAGAACAAGCCCAAGTGTATGCCAAGCAAGCTTAACGAATAAGCAAATGAAACAGAAAAGGAACATTAAATGTTTTAGTTGTAGTGAATGAGGCTATATTTCAAAGAATTGTGAAGAATGAAAATACCAACGCTAAAACAGTGACAAAATTGCTGTTGATTTTAAAACGAATATTGCACTCCAGCCTAATGATGAAGAATCCAGAAAATCATACTTGTGGATTTTAGTTAGAGGAGCCACAGCACATACGACCTGTGATAGAAGAAAATTTTCAAATCCTATACAATTTGCATCTAAAGTTGGAGATGTTAATTTAGAGACGATAAAATTTACTGGAATTGGTGATACAGTAGACTCTCCTATAAACGAACTAAAGTGGACTGGAGTAATCCGGATATGAGAAAAATCCGGATAAGAGAGATGGACGTACATTTTATTAAAATAGAGTCATAAATGAATCTATCCGACATGTAAAAATGCTTATTTTCACTTTTTATTATATTTACACATTATTTTTGCAATAAAAATATGAAGTACATATACATGTTTTAAGTATTGCATTAAATTTGTCTGTTTTCTTTTTCGCTCTATTTGCTGACGATGCTGAAACCGAACGCCAATGCTTCATTATAATTACGTCAGAGGGACTTAAATTCTTTGTGCTGTTCTACAAATAGCACATCAACCTTTATAAAAAGGAATTAAAAACGTATAAAATTCCGTATCAACTTTTAAAAGTTTAAAAAATAAGGGAAAAAATGCATACTTCTAATGCTTGAAATGCTTTCTCTGAAGAAATGCATTTATAAATTTCACATTAAACGAAAATTTAGCAGAGAATCTTTGAGAACTCTCTATACAACTGAGAAAAAAAAACAGAGGAGATAATGAGTCAGCACTGAATATATGGGCTCTAACTTTGCAAAGATGCAAAAAAAATATATTTCGGCATCTTTCGTGAGCACGAAACACAAGTAGACGGGATTGTAAAAATATTTTAAAACAAAATTTGAATTTACAAGACAAGCATTCAATAAACTTTGAGTTTTAATAGTCCGGATATGGTAGAGTCTGGATTTGAGAGGGCTGGATATGTGAGTGTCTGCTATATTTCATTTTCTGCCAGTGAAGATAATGAAGAAAGAAACAACATCATTGAAAACGCGATTTATGTCCCAAAGCTATGAAGGAATTCATTACCGATTGGAAGAAAAGATTTAAAAATACAATTTGCTAATGGAAAGACCAGAGTAATTGGCAAAAATGGAGATCCTTCTATCGGCTGAGAAAAAATGAGGACTTTAGATCTTTAAAGAAAATACGGTAACTGCTTACAATACAAAAATTGAATGTGTTGAACTGTTGCATGACAGGTTTGGTAACACGCACTATAATGCAATTAAAGATGTTGATAAAGACAAGGAATTGCAATTGCTAACAACTGCACCTTGCTCTATCTGCTTCCAGAGAAAAATGAAGCGGAAGAGTTTTCCGAATTCTGACGAGCTGAAGATCACTTAGAAGTTATACATTCGGATGGTGTTGCTAAAATTTCTCCACTATCCACTGGAGACTCAAACTATTTTGTGACGTTCACTGATGCCGATTTCGCAGTACTACACCAAAATGTATCTTTATAGGCAAGAGTTAAGTATTGGAAAATTTTGTAGAGTACCACTGCATGGTGGTCAATCTCTACAAGAAAATAAAAATCTTCAGAAGTGACAACAGCAGAGAATTCAGAAATGAAAGGTTCGACAAGTACCATCTTGCACATGAATTCCAAACACAACTTACTGTTCCAGAGACGCCACAACAGAATGGTTTGTCGGAAAGATTGAATCAAACTTTGATATATTCCACAAGATGCTTATCGAATATGGAGCAGATCATAGATTTTGTGCCGAAGCAGCAGACACCGCAGTATATCTTCCTCATAAGCGTCCTTTTGCTGCGGTTAATGAAAACATTCTTGAAAAAATATGATCATATTCAGAGAGAAAAGCACATCACTACAATGTCTTCTGATGCAGAGATTAGAGACATGTAGGCTCATACTCGAGAAAAAGTAAACTTCACTCCAAAGCAACAGAATGCATTATTGCGGGAGATCCAGATGGAGTCAAGGACTACAAATTGTATGACTTCGTGAAAAACAATGCTTTGGAAGCACAGATGTTATTTTTGAAGACGATATTTTCCCCTTAAAAACTAATCAGTATCAAACAGAAGTCAAACTTAGAACAGATAATTTTTTGAAGATTAAGATGACTTAAATTCATATTCATTTGAAACATAAACTGAAGACTCATTCTCAAATCACCCCATTCCCAACATACATGATATAGAAAGAACAATTAGCCGAAATCCAGAATCATTTGATCAAAGTGCTGAAAAAATTTATATTAACAACCTGAAAACATCCCAGATGTCAAGGATAAAGGACCAGGTATATTGATCAAAGACATACGAGTAGTACCTAACATCCTTGATCCAGCTACCAGTAATCGGCCTAGAAAAACGAAAGAAATATCCAGACCCACCAATTCACCCAAAATATCTGGAAGTTTATTATTTGTATAATGTAGAAAGATAAAGCAATTAAAAGGCAAGAACTCAGTGACGTTAAAAGATGCTCTGCAATCACTTGAAAATGACATGGGGGAAAAAAGACAGGGAAGAAGAGGTTAAATATTTCACACAAACCCAAACTTGGTAACTTATCACCAAGCCACTATGTGAGAAGATAATATCATCCAGATGGTTATTTCCTTAAAAGAAAGATGAAGATTGAAAACAAACAAAGGCCTGTTTAATGACGAAAAGCGACATACAAGAATTGACATAGATTTTTAAGATGCATTTTCCCTTTCATCAATTTTAAATCCTAGAGTATTACTTGACATTACTGATGCAAAATGCCCGCAGAATTTGAAGTCGGGAATAAACCCGGGAATTTTGGGAATAAACATGAAATTTTGAGGAATATTGGAAATTTCAAAAGAGTTTTGAAGGTAAACAAAAAAGGACTTTTTAAATTTAAATTTTTCATTTTTAAGACGTAAAAAATATTTTTCATATCGTGACTTACAAAATATTAATTTGATATGACGAAATAAAATGTAAGAATTCTTAATTTTTTTTATGCTGCAATACGGTTTCTAAAATAAAATATAGTAATAAAAAAATTAACAATAAAATTTAATGTTGGAATAAAATTTAAAATTTACCCATTAAAGCTTTAAGAGATTCCTATTTTGGCTAAAGTATATATGAACTGTAATTATCTACAAGTTAAATTGCTCTATTACTAATTTAGATTTACTAAAAGTCAAGTTAAATTATTAGCATCAAGGTGTCTGAAATATTACAAAAAATACACCAAGCCGTTAAACTTTTTAAATACACAAATAATGCGAAACAATTTTAATTAGTGTTTAATCTTATTTATTTTTTTAATTTGAAAAATAAATTAATTATAACCAATATGTACTGTTAAAACAAAAGTTGGTATTAGTCTTAAGTTTGGCTGAATATTGTAATCCGAAAAATCACTATTTGTTACATCCCTAAAATAAATACAGATTTTATTAAGCTAAAACTTATTACTTATTTGAGTTTCACGAATTATGTAGAAATGCTGTGACCTGTTCACCCACGTTATAATATAAAATACGACACAATGTACCAAGGTGAAAGATGCTTTTATCTCTTAGCTCGTTCAACGACCATGGATGTATGATGTATCGTAAATTATACTTCCATGTCAAAGGTAGGGTGAGGAGTAAAGAAAAGAAACTGAATTATCCTTGCAGATACAGTTAAGAAGACAAAAACTGAAACCATTAACAATCGTTAAAAATAATACATTAAAAATTTCCATGCGTGAAACTTTCCGAAAACTTCAGGGAATATTTTTAATTTCCCTCCCAAAAAACCCGTTTTTTTTTCACTTTTTGAAAATCTACTTGCTATAGCGGCAAAGAAAAAATTTGAAATCCACCAAATGAGTGATACGGCAGCATTCTTTATTGGAATCATAAAAGAGGAAAGTAAAAAAAAAAAGTCAAAAAACTGCATCGAAAAGGGAAGAACAACTTGCGTGCAACCTGAAAAAGAGCATATATAGCCTTCAACAATCAGAGCATGTGTGCAATTCGTGTTTGAATGACTTCCTAGTCCAATACTTTTTGAAAAGATCCAGTGCAGACCCTTGTGTCTATTTTTGCATTCTGAAAATCCTCATAGTTGGAGTGTATGTTAGTGATCTCATGGAAACTTAGCTGATATAAACAAATTAAAAAAAAAAAATAGATCAAACAGAGGTTCACTGCCAAAGATCTAAGTCCAGCCAGCCAAATCCTAGCAATGCAAAGACAGAAAGATGATGTTGAATCACACATATTTGATCAAACTGCTTGTGTGTCTGAAATTCTGAAAAACTTTCAAGAAGCCCGAAGCTATATTTGCAATCACACTATAGATCCTAACATAAAATGTCATGAAGTTGACTATTAAAAGCGAGAGAAAACCAAAGAAAGCAGCAAAGAAATCTCATACGGACAGACTATGGAAATCCGATATACCTTACGTCGCACTCGTCCAGGTATGACCTACATTTCTATTTATATGAGCCAGTTCAATGAAAGACACACTGGAGAGGGATGAAGCACATCTTAATACATCTGAAAAGAGCCCTTTTCCGGAAAGTTGAAGTTTCGGAGGTCAGGTGAAACATTGCAAGTCTTTTCTGATACTGACTGGGTAGGTGATAAAACTGATCACAAGTTTTACAGTGGCTACATAATGTTACTTGCTCCAATCTCATGGTCAAATGAGAAACAAACCACTCCAGCCTTGTCATCAACAGATGCAGAGTATGTGGCTATGTGCTACACCGCCAAAGTAATCTTTTAGAATGAGGAGACTAGAAAGATTTAAAATGACGAAAATTGACCGTATATTACGAATCCTGGGATTAATTTACACAAATACTTATTTTTGTATTTTACGTTTATGTTTTACAGAGATACAAAATATTTGTTAAATTTGACAAAAAATAATACCAAAAGTTTTAAAATTGTGCAACAAAATGAATCTTGCAAAAGTAATTTTGCCACGATTTTGAAGTTCACGCTCCATATTTTTGAGACATCATTTATTTTTTACACCGCTTATTACTATGTCTCTCAATTATACCTGAAAAACAAAGAAAATTGTAATAAAAATTTTAAAATACATAAAAATGTATCATATTATTTGTAATAACTTGATAAAAAGAATTGTTTCTTTGTTTTTTTTTATACAGTTTATAGAGAATTTACTTTATTTAAAAAAAAAGACACATTTAAATCCGTTAACTTGTTCAAAAGTGATCGTGGCAAAACTGCTGAAAAACAATATTTCGAGATAATTCATTTTAAAGTTTTGCCTTCGCAAGTATAGCCGGTCTGGGTGACTCACAACGTAATTTTAGGAATTTTTCTATCAGACTATCTGCACAACATCCTAAAAAATTCAAATGTAATAATAATAATTTTTAATATCATTATTTTTATCCTTACTATGCTATATGGGGACTTATCTCATTAAAGTTTAAAAAGTAGTTTTTTGTCTAAATATTAGTTTTAAAGTTTAAATATTAGCTTTTGTTTATTATTCATTAATGTTCATTAGTGTTGCACATTTATTTAGCATTTTTGAAAGAAATTTAAACATTAATTTTTGCGTTTTATGTATTGATGTTCATTAATGTACCATCAGTGTTTATCTAGTGTGTTTAATAGCATCAGTATTTATCTAGAAGTTCAATAATGCTTATATATATAAGATAGAATTATATTAAATTTTATTTAATGTGTATTAATGTAAAATCAGTAATAGTGTTCATTAAGGCTTCGATAAAATATGCGTATACGTGAAATATTTTATTGTCAATATTGGGAATGCCATATTTTAATACGCCCCGTTGGCAGTCATACTATTACAGTATGCTTACACACTTCGGTTAAAATTAATGATATAGAAATTATACGAATGCACGTTAATAAAAATAATGCTACTGCTATTATGCAAACAAGCACAGAATACATACTATGAACATCTATAAAAATAGTGGCACTGCATTAATTCAAGATATTGTTTTCATATTTTTAGAGTGGTAGCTAGAATGAATTTATGTTTTAATTTGGGTGGCTGTGAGTCGCTGTTGACATCTACCCATGCATCATGGTTGATTTTCACCACCGTGTAATCGTATCTTTTTAATGTAATTCATTTAACCTGGATTGTATTTGTGCATTTATTGGCCGAGAATTTATTTTTTTATATTTAAATATTCCACAAGGAAAAATAAAGATATTTAATAAAACTATATTAAACCATAATACATTAAAAAAAAACCTCTTTACTAAAATGTTTTTCGTTGAAGGTCACAGAGGAATTCGGAAAAGAATTTTTTCTTCTAAAATGATTCAAAATCCCGTTCATTTTGCCTATTTATACATGTTTACCGGTTTCGTGCTAAGTCCTCATAGCTACACTTTATATTTTTTAACTCAATCATACTGATTGGTAAATACAGAGTGTTCCAAAATGACGGGTGCATTTAAAAAAATAATTAAATAAAACCGGAAAGCGATAGAAATATATCATTTGCTGCATTCTACTTGGTAAGCTAGTAAATTTTCAGAGATCTGCAAGAAGTGTGGGGAAACACACTCCATCATATTGCCATTCTGTACTTTGTTGTCGTGCAATAGCACAACAACAAAGATCGCAAGTTACCGTGCAGAAAGTTTTTATTCGTTAGAACAGCGGATATTTCTTGTCTTGGAATTTCACCGGTTGCACCACAGTATTTTTGAAAAAACACGGAGTTTTCAGAGGAAGTTTAATGTCACAAAAGATTCAAAAGGGACACAATAGAGGCTATGTTTGAAAATTTTCAATGGTCTGGGAACCTTAATGATGATCAAGGGGGGGGGGGGCAGAGTACGGCAGTTACAGATGCAAATATTTGAAGTCGTTCAGCAAGTGATATAACAGCAGTGCCAGATTTCCTTTCGATGTGTTGCAGTCAGACTGGATTACGACGCAAGTCCACGCACTGTATCATGCACCATAGCCTCCACATGTTTTCATACGGGATTCAGACCCGCCAACTCCTTCGTGCTGCTGCCATTAAATGTGAGACATTTGCGAATGCTATGCCGAGGCAGCTGGGTGCTGGCGAAATCAGTGTGGCAAACATTTGGTTCTTCGATGCAGCTTACTTTTTTCTTGAGCCTCTTCGTGAATAAGCAGAAATGAGAATTTTGGGGGGCGTAAAATCTCCATTTTGCAGTACCATCATATCTGAGTAACCCCCAATTAGCCACCATTTCCTGCAAAGGACTCATTGGATCATTTTTCCAACTCCATACGATTAATGGAACGCTGTATCTGGACATTTTGCGTGGATTTGTGGTGATACAAGATGCATTGGAGGATCCTGGGAACACCTTGTGCTTCATGCAAGTGCTGTCCGTCCACATCCAAGGTCTGACGTCTGTCATTTTTTCAATGAACATTCTCATGATCGTGTCATTGCCTGGGATTATTGTAGCCATTTGGGAAACAGCACGGATTAGCCTCCTTATTTGCCAGATTTGATTCCCTGTTGGGTATGGGGCATAAGAAAGACGAAGTGTAATCATTCAAAAGCTACAAACGATTACCGAACTGAAACGATAGATCTCTGCTGTATGTGAAAGCGTTCCAGCTGTAACGTTAATACTGTTTTCTGCGAATTTTGTTATCAGACTACGTCATATTTTTGCTACAAATGCTGGATAATTTGAAAATATCGTTATTTAGTTTTTGCAGACTTCTTCGCGGCATGTTCATACAGTTTTTTTTTTCTAATTTTTCAACTCGGCAGCACCATCTGTTGGCAAACTAAATTTAAAATTCTTTGTGATTGAAAATTTACGGATTTCCAAATAGAATGCAGCAAACGATGTACTTCTATCGCTTTTCGTTTATCTTTATTTATTTTTTTAAACGCACTTATCATTTTTGTAGTACACTTTATATCATGCAAACTGATTTTTTTCAACTGAGTAAAAAAAATACCCAGGCCGGGAGTCTAACCTAAGATTTTTGACTCAAAGTGCTGACGCTCAACCTATTGGGCTACCTGAGCAGACAAACTACACTCAGCTAACCTTATTTTCAACAGCATCTGGTCTGCCATGTAGACACTGCTCATCAGAATGTACCGCATGTAATGGAACTCTTTTAAACGATGGAAATGGAGATGAAGTTTATTTTTTATTTCAATCATACTGATTAGTAAAGATATCATACGAACTGAAATTTTCCAATTAAGTGGGAAAATATCCATGCCGGGAGTCGAACTCAACTTTTTACTCAAATTACCAACGCTCTAACTATTCAGCTACCTAAGCCAACAAGCCGTGTAAAAATTTCACACGGTGTCAACAGCCTTTGAACTGCCATGTAGACAGCTTAACACAATTTACCGCAGGTAATGGTAAGTTAAACGTTACCGTTAACCCCTTGAGGGACGGTGAGATATATTTTATCCCACCTACGATTAATAAAGATTTGCACCAGAAAAAAATTATGAAATTTTACTTTTCTAATTTTCGTGGAAAAAAGTCGTAAAATTGCTTTTCTTTATTTTGAAATAAAATTTTACTGAATTTCCGATGGGAATTCAGCATTATACAAACGCAATTGCTTGCCCCTCAAGGGATTAAACGAAGCAAACGTAAATATATTTTCTTATTTTTAACTTAATCATGTTGACCGGTAAAGATATAATACGAGGGATGTAAGATTCGTAATTTTTTTTTCAGTCGGAAACTTTATTGCCAAACAAATACACCATGGTATCATAAATTATACACCTTGCGCTAATTTTCGACATAGTCGCCACCGACATTGATACATTTGGCGTAGGGTGCAATCAGCTTGAAGAAACAAACCACTCTGGTAAAACTCGGTGCCCTGCGATGCAAGGAATTGTCGCTCAACCTGCTCTTTTCTGTATTGTTTTGGAAGTGACGTCCCGAGAGTGCGACTTTTAATGCAGGGAACAGATGAAAGTCCGATGGGCCCACAGCAAGACTGACGCAAAATCAGATTCGTCGCTTCGGACGGGAGAGGTTGGATCACCCAGCCTACAGCCCCTATCTTGTTCCGTCGGACTTTCACATGTTCGTTGTAAGTACCTATTGCCGCAGAAGTATAAAAGGATTGCTAATAATGATTTTCGAAAAAAATTGTTGGCAATTAGCCGAGATATTAACCCTTAAAGAAACGGACCTTTTGGACATACATAATGACGCCGGCGGCGTACTCTATGTACCATCGGTTTTTGAAGCCCATATAAGAACTTTTAATGATATATTTGTGTACTGCAATGCCCAGTAGTAGTATAAAAGCAATAAAGGTCAAACTGTTAAAAACAGACTAATTTAATTAGAATTAATCACATAAATACCATGGGATTCGAGACTAGTTTGCATTGAGTGGATCTCTCAATACGCCTCTCGTGTCTTTAAAGGATAATTAAAAACCCATCTGTAAAAACGCGGCATGGACAAAGGCGGGGGCGTTGCAACTTTGCGACCTCCTTTCGAAGCGTGCTTAGCACAATGCCAAGTTTAAACTTTGAACAAGGGTTTTGTTTTAGGTACACTGAAAAATAAAAGATTATTACTACACTAAATTTGGGTTTATGAAATACCAAATGAAGTTTAAAAATGTACTATTTTTATTGTCAGCACCGAATTAAGTTCATCATAAACAGATTAGGATAAGATTAAAAAAAGAATTATACAGAATAGCAATATTTGATACTATTTAGGCTTCATATCTCTCTGAACAAAAGAAATTCAAACTGCTATATCTGAGCCATCTTTTAAGATAAAGACAAAACAAAAAAGCTCCGGAATCCTTATATCAAGGTCAAATACTTAAGAAAGAAATATTTTTCTATTTCTAATTTTTTGCATCACACTTTAAATATAATTTTTTTTAATTTAATGGCCGCTATTTTTAAACAAGATGGCGGATGAAGCTGGCCAGCGAACTTGGTCGAGACATTGCTATATACTATCCACATGCCTTCTTACATCCAAATATGTTCATAAATACGCCTGTTATCGCATGACAAAAATCAGGTCGTTTCAAAATGCCAGCCACAATAGAAATTCAAAATGCTATAACTCAGCCACTTCTTTAGATATAGACAAAACAAAAACTGTTCCGGAATCTTTGTATTAAGGTCAAACACATAAGAAAAAATCTTTTTCATATTTCAATTTTTTGGTACCTTATTTTAATTTAAAATTTTTTTTAAATGGCCTCCATTTTGAAACAAAATGGCGGATGAAGCTGGCCAACGAACTCGGTCAAGACATTGGTATGTCTATGTACATACCGCGTTACATCCAAATCGGTTCATAAATACACTTGTTATCGCGTGACAAAAATTAGGACGTTTCAAAATGTCAGCCACGCTAGAAATTCAAAGTGCGTTTCACTCAGCCATTTTTTTAGATATAGACGAAACTGCTCCGGAATCTTTGTATAAAGGTCAAACACAAAAGAAAAAGATATTTTTCCATTTTCAATTTTTTGGTACCACATTTCTAATTTCAAATTTTTAAAAAATTTTTAAATGGCCGCCATTTTGAAACAAAATGGCGGATGAAGCTGGCCAACGAACGCGGTCGAGACATTGGTATGTACTATGTGCACACCCAGTTACATCCAAATCGGTTCATAAATACGAGAGTTACAGCCTGACAAAGATCAGATATATATATATGGATATATTTAAAAGATTGCTAAAACATTTAGCTGCCTAGGTATATATAAATATATATAAGATACCAATATTAAGGACAAAATATTTCAAAATGAATTTTCATTCAAAATGAAAGATATCATAATAAAAAAGTCCTTCCGGCCAGTGCCGAGAGGAAGAGGTAGCTTTCATATTCCTTATTTTAAAAAAGACAACTTGTATTATTCAAACACACGAAGCTCAATTAAGTGGAAACCGAATGTAGGAGATTCAATACTAATATTTACCAATACTAAATCATTATGAATGAGAATTTTGCGAAATTAGTCAGCTTTATCCAAGCTGATTTTATTTAAAGTAACTTACATTTGTCTGCCAAATTCGGCGATTTCTTAAAGTGCCTGCCATTTTAAGACAAGATGGTGGATGAGGCTAAACAGTGAACTTGGTCGAGACCTTAGTAATTGCTGTGCACATGCTCACTCACATCGGAATCGGTTGATATATACGAGTGCTGTCGCAGGCAAAAAATCAGATTTTTCAAAATGTCACCCACGTTAGAAATTGAAACTGCTATATCTGAGCCATTTTTTAAGATAAAGACAAACAAAAAAAGCTCCTGAATCGTTATATCAAGGTCAAATACTTAAGAAAGAAACCTTTTTCAATTTCTAATTTTTTTGCACCTCACTTTAAATATAATTATTTTTTAATTTAATGGCCGCCATTTTGAAACAAGATGGCTGATGAAGCTGGCCAGCGAACTTGGTCGAGATATTGATGTATACTATCCACATGCCTTCTTCCATCGAAATAGGCGAATACGTGTGGTATCGCGTGGCAAATACAAGATCGTTTCAAAGTGTTAGCCATGATAGAAATTCAAAGTGCTATAATTCAACCACTTTTTAAGATATAAACAAAAGAACAAATTTTCAGAAACAAAAACTGCTCCAGAATCTTTGTATCAAGGCCAAACACATAAGGAAAATCTTTTTCATTTTCCAATTTTTTAATACCTGATTTTAAATTTTAAATTACATTTTTTTTTTAAATGGCAACCCTTTTGAAACAAGATGGCGAATGAAGCTTGCCAACGAACTCGGTCGAGACATTGGTATGCACTATGTACAGACCAAATTACATTCAAATCGGTTCATAAATACGCCTGTTATCGCGTGACAAAAATCAGGTCGTTTTAAAATGTCAGTCACAATAGAAATTCAAAATGTTATAACTCAGCCATTTTTTTAGATATAGACGAAACAAAACCTGTTCCGGAAACTTTGTATTAAGGTCAAACACATACGAAAAAAATCTTTTTCATTTTTCAATTTTTTGGTATCTCATTTTAAATTAAAATTTTTTTTAAATTTTTTTTAAATGGCCGCCATTTTGAAACAAGAAGGCGAATGAAGCTGGCCAACGAACTCGGTTGAGTTATTTGTATGTACTATGTACAGACCAAATTACATCCAAATCGGTTCATAAATACGTCTGTTATCACGTGGCAAAAATCAGGGCGTTTCAAAATGTCAGCCACGCTAGAAATTCAAAAGTCCTTCCGGCCAGTGCCGGGAGGAAGAGGTAGCTTTCATTTTCCTTATTTTAAAAAAGCCAATTTATATTATTCAAACACACGAAGCTCAATTAAGTGGAAACCGAATGTAGGAGATTCAATACTAATTTTTATCAATACTAAATCATTATGAATGAGAATTTCGCAAAATTAGTCAGCTTTATCCAAGCTGCTTTTATTTAAAGTAACTTATATTTCGCTGCCAAATTCGGCGATTTCTTAAAGTGCCTGCCATTTTAAGACAACACGGTGGATGAGGCTAACCAGTGAACTTGGTCGAGACCTTAGTAATTGCTGTGCACATGCTCACTCACATCGGAATCGGTTGATACACACGAGTGCTGTCGCATGCAAAAAATCAGATTTTTCAAAATGTCACCCTCGTTAGAAATTGAAACTGCTATATCTGAGCCATTTTTTAAGATAAAGACAAACAAAAAATGCTCCTGAATCCTTATATCAAGGTCAAATACTTAAGAAAGAAACCTTTTTCAATTTCTAATTTTTTTGCACCTCACTTTAAATATATATTTTTTTTAATTTAATGGCCGCCATTTTGAAACAAGATGGCTGATGAAGTTGGCCAGCGAGCTTGGTCGAGATATTGATGTATACTATCCACATGCCTTCTTCCATCGAAATTGGCGAATACGTGTGGTATCGCGAGACAAATGCAAGATCATTTCAAAGTGTTAGCCATGATAGAAATTCAAAGTGCTATAATTCAACCACTTTTTAAGATATAAACAAAAGAACAAATTTTCAGAAACGAAAACTGCTGCAGAATCTTTGTATCAAGGCCAAACACATAAAAAAAATCTTTTTCATTTTCCTATTTTTTAATACCTCATTTTAAATTTTAAATTACATTTTTTTTTTAAATGGCAACCCTTTTGAAACAAGATGGCGAATGAAGCTGGTCAACAAACTCGGTCGAAAAATTGGTATATACTATGTACAGACCAAGTTACATTCAAATCGGTTCATAAATACGCCTGTTATCGCGTGACAAAAATCGGGGCGTTTCAAAATGTCAGCCACACTAGAAATTCAAAATGCTATAACTCAGCCAGTTTTTAAGATATAGACAAAACAAAAACTGCTCCCGAATCTTTTTATCGAGGTCAAACACATAAGAAAAAAATATTTTTTCATTTTTCAATTTTTTGGTACCACATTTCAAATTTAAATTTTTCTTAAAATTTTAAATAGCCGCCATTTTTAAACAAAATGGCGGATAAAGCTGGCCAACGAACTCGGTCGAGACATTGGTATGTACTATGTATAAACGAAGTTACATCCAAATCGGTTCATAAGTACGCCTTTTATCGCGTGACAAAATTCAGGACGTTTCAAAATGTCAGCTTCGATAGAAATTCAAAATGCTATAACTCAGCCATTTTTTAAGATATAGACGAAACAAAAACTGCTACGGAGTCTTTGTATAAAGGTCAAATACATAAGAAAAAATATTTTTCCATTTTCAATTTTTTGGTACCACATTTTAAATTTAAAATTTTTTTAAAATTTTTAAATGGCCGCCATTTTGAAACAAAATGGCGGATGAAGCTGGGCAACGAACTCGGTCGAGACATTGGTATGTACAGTAAACTCTGTCTAAGGCGGAATCGATCGGGAACGAAGAAATTTTCCGTCGTAGACAATATTCCGCCTTAAGCAAAATCGCAAAAAAAAAAAAAAAAAAAAAAAAAAAAAAAAAATGTAACTGTCGTATATTTTTTTATGTTGACATGTTTTTGTTCAGTACTATTCTTAAAAACGATTTTTTAAATTAAATTAAACTTTTTGTTAAATTAATTGTTTTTAATAATATTTAAAAGTCAATATTTGGACACTGAAATAAACAGTACTAAAACGAATTTGCTTCAATTCTGAAATTATGTAGACAACATTTAACAAATACAGTTACATATTTCATGTTTCATATAGTACTTTAGAGGGTTCTTTTTTTTTTTTTTTTTTTTTTTTTTAATCTGTGTTTGTTTTCTTTCGGATTAAGAGATTTTCACGTCTAGAAGTTTTTGGTGCCGAGGGCCTGCGCTCCTATGAGTGTCCGGTAGATCCTAAGGTCCTGGAGAACTCGGAGATGCGATCCTCGAATCGCATGGCTTATTACTAAAGTCTTTGGGTTTTGCTGTAGTAGCGACCATGTAGTTCAGTGGTGTTTGGCGACCAAGGAGAGAGACGCGCTCTGAGCGCTGCTGTTGCTTGGCTGATAGTATGTATCATTGCGGCACCATGCTGACTCACTCCACACACGAAGCGCATAAGGGCTTCTAAAAGCGTACACTGGCGAAGTACTTACCTCAGAGTAAAGATAAGAAGTCTAAGTTGTATGAGAAGTCTATGGTACTTACCATACTCTTTTATTATCAGTATCCTTTCTCCATTTTTTTTTAATCTGGAAAAAGTTGTCGAGGTACCTATTGCTTCTCTAGGTGACCTGAAATGTTTGAAGTCCACAACTGCCTTCAGCGTTTTTTGAATCGTGGTCGTCTTCATTTGCAAAATCACGTTCCACATCTTCATAGTGGTACCAAAATGCCCACTGTAGCTTCGAAAGTGGACACAGCGTAGTCAGTCTTCCTCATTAATCTTTTTATGGATAGGTACAAGTTATAGGTCTTTTTTTTAGACTTTGCAACTAATTTTCTGTTGGCTATTCGAATACTCTTGGTCATTTTTTGAGAAATAAATTATAAATGCGGCTTTTCTAAAACAACGAGCAATATTTTTCGGCGACATTTCTCAGTCAATGATACCATCTAAAAAAGTGATGTTTTTTGTTAGTTGAGTGCATGAACAGCAATCATCTGAAGACGCAACAGTTGACTGCTGTAGTTTCTGTAGTTTTTCTTTGTTTTCTATAGTTTTGTCATTTTTACAACTCCTTGATCCATGGAGTGCGTCAGTGCAGTAGCATTCGCCAGAAGAAATTGTAACTTTATATTCGATAGTTTGATGTCGGAATGACAAGGAATATATATTCCTGATCACTAACGGTTTATTTAAACTGTCTTACAAATTTACATAGAGCAAAACACTGACACGACCTTTCGAGTTTTTACTTCCGTGACGTTCCCTTCCTACTTTTACAAGAGGCTTTGCTGGCAACGCACGCAAAATACTCCTATCTCATCGCTATTATATATGTACTTTATTTGATATCTCCAATTTGATATCGATCAGCAGATGTAAGTTTCATACCATTTTAGCCGACCAAAAGCCGGCAAGTAAGGGTCTTAAAAAAAGATGTCTTAAAAAAAGTTTTCCTTCCATTCCTGAACTTCATATCTGGGATGTCTTTGGAATCTCTGTATACGTAATCCATTGCAAGCAAACTCATTAATTAATAAAACTCATTAACCATCTACTAGATTAATTCTAGATCTGGGTAAATTTTTCATCGTTTCATTCAAAAACAATTCAATAGTCAGATATGACCTTTTTATTGCTTTTCAAATGTTTCAAGCAAAACGCACGAAACCATCAAAAGAGGCTCTCTCCAAGGAATGCGGTAAACATGTCAAGTAACACCCTCTCTTGCGCTGCCACCAAAGAACCCAAAGCGCTCCCACGTCAAAGAAGTAGAAAAAAGAACCGACGTCTACCGCGTATATGTGAATCAAACATAACACATGCAATGATCGAGATTTCTGACTACGTGATTTCTTGGCATGAAGCATTTAGGCACGTATGTCAATGTATAACAGAATATGGAGTGTGGTGAAAATTTGTGCATTAGTTCTTGAGATAGAGCTATTGCAGAGATCTTGAAAATGCAGCACAGCAGCGCCACATATTGGGCGGTTTACAGCAAAAACTAATAATCGCGAATTTATATCAAGGTACAACTGAATCAAGAGTTTTATTAAATTTCGTGCATTAATTCTTGATATAGAGCGCTCACAAAATTTTTGCCGCATACAAACTCGCAAACAGATATTTTATAAAAACAGTCAAATCGTGTTCAGGACTTTCTAAAACGTATAAATCCGCAAAGCGATTTTTTTTTTTCACAAATGCAATACGAATGCTTCTTGTAAAAATAGAATAAAGTAAAAAAAAAAGTGCAACAATTCATATCTTTCTAACACATTCTCAATATCAAATTTATACGTATAATTGTAAAATTTGCAGGGATGCCTGTTGGGGAAATTTAGAATCGAACAGAGCTTTTCGTTTTCTAATTAATATATTGGCTTTTGAGTAATAATATATTGCTCTCTGATGACGATCTTTCCTTACTTGCCGTTATTCAAAAATCCGTCAAAAAGGACAATTCTGAAATATCCTTTGTCTTTATGGAAAAATGAGAAACTCTATTTAATTCATTATAAGACCTAAATAAAAATGCATGAAAATTTTATGTTTACGAATAAAAATGATTTAGAAATGTGTCAGAAAATTGACACTTTTAATTTAAGTGCGCACAAGCTGAAAGCATTGTACTTTAAAAAATACATATATTTTCATAAATGTGCATTTTACTAGAAATAATATACAAATCGTTTCAGGAAGTAATGAAGTAAGAAAGCATTTCTGAAACAGTGTTTGGTTCTTTTGAAATAACTTTTACGAAATTAAAACAATGACGAAATTTCATTAAAATATTTGACGTATTTATTAGTTTAAATTTTTGTTGCAAAATAATCTTTCATTTTTTAAATATCTTCTTTTCCGCCTTGTGCAAAAGTATGGTTTCTGTGGGACCATGAAAGCCTTTCCGTTTCCGCGTTACGCAGGTTCTTATGCAGCAAGAGCCAATGTTATTTTCTATGGGTTCGCCGGGACTTGAAAAATTTTCCGCTGTAGACAGATTTTCGCCTTGCACAGAGTCCGCCTTAGACAGAATTTACTGTACTATGTACACACCGAATTACATCCAAATCGGTTCATAAATACGAGAGTTACAGTGTGACATAGGTCAGATATATATATATATATATATATATATATATATATATATATATATATATATATTGATATATATATATATATATATTGATATATATATATATATATATATATCAATTTTGAACGGAGGGTGGTTTCGGGGTCTGGGGGTCATGATCGATGAAAATATACCAAAATTTTTTGAAATCGCTTTCCTCCGAACGGCTGCAATATGTAGCTTTTTGTAAAGAAAGCTACCTAAAATGCTATAACTCAGCCATTTTTTAAGATATAGACAAAACAAAAACTTCTCCTGAATCTTTTTATCAAGGTCAAACACATAAGAAAAAAATATTTTTTTCAATTTTCAGTTTTTTGGTACCACATTTCAAATTCAAATTTTTCTTAAAATTTTAAAGTGCCGCCATTTTTAAACAAAATGGCGGATGAAGCTGGCCAACGAACTCGGTCGAGACATTGGTCTGTACTATATATAAACGAAGTTACATCCAAATCGGTTCATAAATACGCTTTTTATCGCGTGACAAAATTCAGGACGTTTCAAAATGTCAGCTTCGCTTGAAATTCAAAATGCTATAACTCAGCCATTTTTTAAGATATAGACGAAATAAAAACTTCTACGGAGTCTTTGTATAAAGGTCAAATACATAAAAAAAATATTTTTCCATTTTCAATTTTTTGGTACCACATTTCAAATTTTAAATTTTTAAAAAAAATTTAAATGGCCGCCATTTTGAAACAAAATGGCGGATGAAGCTCGCCAACGAACTCGGTCGAGACATTGATATGTACTATGTACACACCGAATTACATTCAAATCGGTTCATAAATACGAGAGTTACAGTGTGACATAGGTCAGATATATACATATATATATATATATATATATATATATATATATCAATTTTGAACGGAGGGTGGTTTCGCGGTCTGGGTCTCATGATCGATGAAAATATACCAAAATTTTTTGAAATCGCTTTCCTCCGAACGGCTGCAATAGGTAGCTTTTTGTAAAGAAAGCTACCTAAAACATCATAAAAAGCTTACATTCATAATTACATGCGCAAATGCAGCATAATAATTTGAATGCTAATATATAACCATTAATTAAACATTACCGACCATCATCAATAACTGCAATATTGTGAATGATTGACAGACCTGCCAACTGCTACGAAAAAATCGTAGTTGCTACGATTTGGACCTATAAACTACGATGCTACGAAAATCTGTCTTAAACTACGATTTTTTGCAAAAAACACAAACGCATTTTTTGTTTCTAGTTGCGATTTTTATCCCGCGCAGCATATTTTTCAGGAGTGATTCTGTTCCAAAATTTCAAAGTATTAATTTCCGAAAGTTTAAAAAAATTGGTCATTAGTCCCAAAATTCGAACATTAAAAAATGCTCATGGGAAAAAAAATCTGGGCTGCAAAACAAACTTCTTAACATAAAACACTCTTTATGTATATTAGCCATGAGTGAATTGTGTTTCTGAAAATATTTATAAAGGAATTCTCTTAGAAACAAGGGTGCCTTTTTAAGAATTTCTGGAGAGGGGGGGGGGGGTCTTTGAGGGACAAGGTTTGAAATAGTGAGCAAAATCGCACGTTTTGAGATAAACTATCGCGAATTTCGACAAATGACCGTGTAAAAAAATCAATTTCGTCAATTGGTTGCTGAAGAAAATAAATTTCGTCAAAGGATCGTGGTAAAAACGTGAATTTTGTCAAAATATCGCAGAGAAAAAACGCGAATTTCGTCAGAAGATCAGTAAGAAAATGCAAATTTTATCGAAAGATTAGTTAGAAAACGCAAATTTCACCGAAAGATCATAGAAACACTAATTTCGTCAAAGGATCGTGGTAAAAAACGCAAAATTCGACAAAAAATGGCGGTTAAAAATGTGAAATTCGTCAAAAGTTCGTAGTAAAAAGTGCGGATTTCAACGTAGAATCGTGATAGAAAAATGTGAATTAGATTGTGAGAAAAAAATTGTGACTATCCTGAAATAAGATGGCTGTGAAACCCGAAAAATCCAACCAACCAACCTCCAGATCCATTTAAGTTTTGTGTGCTACGATTTCTCATTTTCAAAAGTTGGCAGGTCTGGATTGACTACACGCCATAAACCAACAATATAGAACTGTATGTGTAAAATAAAGCACCGTATACCTAATTACAAGAATCAACATGGAAGAAAAAAAAGAAGAACATGGATTCCGAAAAAATTGAAAAACTTATATATTGAATTACGTTTTCAAGAGTACAGAATTCAATGATATAAGCAAATCGGTTGTTTTCTGTGGGAAAAAAGCTATAAGCTGAAAAAAATTTTCCCCTGTACTCAAACAACCAATATAATCAAAATAATAGTTTCAAGATGAATACAGAACATTATCAAATGGCATGAAATGGAAAAAAAACTTCAACCCATTAAATATTTAACCTATAGCAATAGAAATCTTACAAAACATACCGTATTAATTCCCAGTAGATTTTTAAAATAAATTCCCGCACATGGAATCCAAAAAGCATGACAAGATTAAGGTGAATATAACAGTCAAGTCAACACAGAAATTAAAAGCCATGGAGTCAGTTAATCCATGTTGAAATACCGTGATAAATACAATTAATATAATATAAATAAAAAATAATTACATTATTTATAATACCTAAAAACAATTTTAAATTGTATAATAACAATTTTACAACATCGCCAATAATCAGCGTTAATTACCACCTAGTGAATAAATTAAAATTATGACTATTAATAGAGGCTATTTAAAAATACAAAATTTATGGTGCTGCCATCTATTATTTTATATTAAAAACTATTATGATTATACAAATGTCACAGTAAGTAGAGCCTAATACATGCTAATGAATTAAAATGTATCAACTGCATTCCTACACAAATCCCAATATAAACAATACCATACTGTATTTCATTATTCAGAATTTTTTTTTAAATAAATTAAATGTTAATACAATATATTCTATTACCATACCATTAAATCTAAACTGAGAAATTAAAAAACTTTTTTAACTTGATAATATATAGAATATAGGTTATGCTATAAAATAAAATAAATTATATATTATAAAAATATAAGTCTTAATATTTAGCTTTACATATAAAAAATGAACAGGAAAGAAAAATAAATAAATAATTAAATAAATTATAAAATAAGTAAATAAAAATGGATGTTTATATAAGATTGTCAGATACTAAAATTCCAAATAGCCTAAAGATCACATATATAATGTGTGAATTATCCTTATATTAGTCATAAAAAAGCTAAAAAAATATGATTGTGCCAATCAAACAAATAAACCGATAATTAATCATGGAATACAATGTTGAAAATAAAACAATATTAAATAGTATAGAGGAATAATAATAATAAAAACTATTTACCCAATTTTAATTTATACTTATTTTTTGCAAATATTGCATTTTCCAAAAAAATTTCTTATATGACAGTTCTTGGTAAACATCTCGATCCTGGCAAGATACACATAGCATCTATGCAATGTAGTGCCCGGTACAGGAACAATAATGGGGTTGTTTCTGGATCGTCATCCAGTGACCATTTATACTCTCCCCCTCGACCTTTATTTTTTCGTAAATGTTTAGATACTCGGTGCAAGACATGTCCATACGCTTCTCAGTCACAAATTGTCTCAGATCCTAATTATTCCAATTTTCGTAAAGCATTTAATGTTATTTATTGCATAAAGTGCAACTTATGTAATATGAAATATATAGGTGAAACATTAGGTCCAATTCATAAACGTATCAATCAACATCGTTCAGACTTTAATAAAAACAAAGCAAAAAATCTACAGTCTACAGCTGAAATTGCACATTTTCATAAACAATTTAAAAGTACGACAATTGAAATCCTTCAAATTCTAAAAAAAAAAATCAGAACGGCTTTATATGGAGTCATCATACATGAAATATTACAACACAATATATCCTTATGGACTTAATTCTGAAATATTTAATCGACCTGTCAAAGTCTTCTCATCTATAAATAATACTATTGATTATTCTCCAATTTATCTTAATCTTAATCATAATTTAAATTGTAAAACAACACGAAACAAACGTGGAAAGGGTTCATCTTCAGGTGTAGTTTCTAAAAAATATATCACTAAACAAATTAATGATCTTCAAAGTAAATATTTAAAGCATTATAATTGGTTATTAATTCGAAAATACACATTTGCTATTAAAAAGGAACAGATTATACAACATTTAAATGTATTTCTAAGTAAAACTTTCTCTAAACATTTTTCTGATATTTATTTTGATCTCATTATGACTAGGGTTAATCTATTAAATATTAATTTACAAAATAAAACATAAAATTCATAATACGAATACTCAAATGATAATAACTTTTTTCAAATCATATATTTAATAAAATTAATATCAATTCTACAATTAACGATAAAAAAAGTTATTTTCCTATTAATAATCTTCATATAACAAAAACCTTTAAATATCCGAATACAATTGGTAGAATGATTTTTAACTACAATACATTTTAAAAAAATACATCTTCTGCAAGTAATTTTCCGTGTAATTGCAATGACCCCAATCTAAAAAATTATATAAACAATGATCATGGACTGGAATCACTGGAAATCTTAATATTGTTAATGATTTTAAATTGAAAAAACTAATGGGTTTTGTTACTAAATATAGACTTCCATCTAAATTTACTGTTAAATCTATAATCAATCAGTTTACATATGATATAGATATTTTTATATATAAAATTTCAATCTATTACAATAAACCTATTGCATATTTTAATCAATGGAAAATATTAGTAATTGAAAAATTAACTATGGCTTTAAAAAATAATACTTCTGATTTGGTTTCTATTAACACAAAGCATTTTTTCCAACAAATAACTAAATTACAAAAAAAAACTACGTTATTACATATGTAGACAAATCTCCTAATAATTATGCAATCATATGTAAATCTTATTATCACCAACTTCTTACAGCCTGTATTTCTTCTAATAAATCTTTTCAAAAAACTAGTGAAAATGTAATTGTAAATAATCGTAAAATTCAAAGTTATTATAAACTATTAAATATTCTATCTACTAATTTTAATTATCCATATTTAGTTTTGATTCCCAAATTTCATAAAACTCCAATTAAATTTAGGACTGTAACAAATGGTTGCAATACATATAATAATAAAGCCAATAAACTTCTATTAAAAATTCTTAATAAATTATATATACTTACTTCAAACAATGATAATACACATTGTATAAAAAATAGCTATCAACTGGTCACTATTTTAAAAAATCTTAAGTGTGTATATAATATAACGACATATGACTTCAAAGATCTTTTTAATAATATAGACTTATTAGATTTACATAATATAATAAATGCATTATTTAAAAAGTATTATAAAAAAAACTGGAATTACCATCTAATATTGATATCGCTTATTTTAAATCACTAACAAACTTTATTATCTATAATAATTATAGATTGCAAGATAATACATTATATTTACAGCACGTCGGTATACCACAAGGTGGTTGTACATCCAGTTTATTATCAGACTTATACTTATATCACTATGAACGTACTTTTACTAATAATAATCTCCATTTATATCGTTATATTGATGACCTAATTTTAATTGCCACTGATCAATCTAAAATTTCTCAATTTCCAGTTGATTATCCCACTAATTTGGAATTAACGGAAAACCTCTTATCTAACAATACTATTAACTTCTTAGATCTTAAAATTACAATAAAAGACAACAAAACAATAACTGATTTATATGATAAACGTAAAGAATTTAAATTCAAAGTTAATACATTTACAAATTTTAAATCTTGTCTTCATCATTCTGTATATCGAAATATACTACTTAATCATTTATATAGAATAAAATGTTTATGTTCTTCTCATCTAATTAACAATAATATTAAAAAACTAATTTATGATGCATTAAATCATGGTTTTCCAAAAAAATTCATATATTCATTAATATACAATCAGTATTTACATGATCTATGTAAAAAAAAAAAAAAAAAAAAAAAAAAAAAAAAAAAATTAACACATGCGTAAACAAAATTACAAAAAAATTATAAAATAAAAAATGTTAATAAAAAATTAAAAATTGTAAAATAAAAATAAACAATTACTATAGGATGGTTGGGTGGGAAGATGTTAGAGTACGGAGGAGGGTGGTGTTGTCTGGATAATACGCAATGGTTAATTTATATATATATTTTTAAAAAATGTGGCTTTTGTATTATAACTACATTTCTAATACGTATTTTATATGGATGTTGATTTGATGTTTTATATGTAATTGGTGACTTTTCCTCTTTTTTTTTTAAATTTCATATTAAATTTAACTTATTTAATCAAATTCAATATTAACTTATTTTTAATTTAGTCTACTCAGGACAATGTCATATTAATTAATAATAGTATACCAACTTTTTAGTGATTATTATGCATATTGGTTTATTTGATTAACTAATGTTATACTGTGTGTATTAAAATTGGGTAAATAGTTTTTATTATTATTATTCCTCTATACTATTTAATATTGTTTTATTTTCAACATTGTATTCCATGATTAATTATCGGTTTATTTGTTTGATTGGCACAATCATATTTTTTTAGCATTTTTATGACTAATATAAGGATAATTCACACATTATATATGTGATCTTTAAGCTATTTGGAATTTTAGTATCTGACAATCTTATATAAACATCCATTTTTATTTATTTATTTTATAATTTATTTAATTATTTATTTTTTTTCTTTCCTGTTCATATGTAAAGCTAAATATTAAGACTTATGTTTTTATAATATATAATTTATTTTATTTTATAGCATATAGCCTATATTCTATATATTATCAAGTTAAAATTTTTTTTTTTAATTTCTCAGTTTAGATTTAATGGTATGGTAATAGAATATATTGTATTAACATTTAATTTATTTTAAAAAAATTCTGAATAATGAAATACAGTATGATATTGTTTATATTAGGATGCATGTAGGAATGCAGTTGATACATTTTAATTCATTAGCATGTATTCGGTTCTACTTACTGTGACATTTGTATAATCATAATAGTTTTTAATATAAAATAATAGATGGCAGCACCATAAATTTTGTATTTTTAAATAGCCTCTATTAAAAATACAAAGTCATAGTCATACATAGTCATAATTTTAATTTATTCACTAGGTGGTAATTAACGCTGAATATTGGCAATGTTGTAAAATTGTTATTATACAATTTAAAATTGTTTTTAGGTATTATAAATAATGTAATTATTTTTTATTTATATTGTATTAATTGTATTTATCACGGTATTTCAACAGAGATTAACTGACTCCATGGCTTTTAATTTCTGTGTTGACTTGACTGTTATATTCACCTTAATCTTGTCATGCTTTTTGGATTCCATGTGCGGGAATTTATTTTGAAAATCTACTGGGAATTAATACGGTATGTTTTGTAAGATTTCTATTGCTATAGGTTAAATATTTAATGGGTTGTAGTTTTTTTTCCCATTTCATGCCATTTGATAATGTTCTGTATTCATCTTGAAACTATTATTTTGATTATATTGGTTGTTTCAGACAGCGGGAAATTTTTTTTTTTCAGCTTATAGCTTTTTTCCCACAGAAAACAACCGATTTGTTTATATCATTGAATTCTGTACTCTTGAAAACGTAATTCAATATATAAATTTTTCAATTTTTTCGGAATCCATGTTCTTCTTTTTTTTTCTTCCATGTTGATTCTTGTAATTAAGTATACTGTGCTTTATTTTACACATACAGTTCTATATTGTTGGTTTATGGCGTGTAGTCAATCATTCACAATATTGCAGTTATTGATGATGGTCGGTAATGTTTAATTAATGGTTATATATATATATATATGGATATATATATATATGTATCAACTTTTGAACAGAGGGCGGTTTCGGGGTCTGGGGGTCATGATCGATGAAAATATACCAAAATTTTTTGAAATCGCTTTCCTCCGAACGGCTGCAATAAGTAGCTTTTTGTAATGAAAGCTACCTAAAAGAGAGAGAGAGAGAGACATATTTCCGCACGAAATGTATTTTAATTTTTTTTTTTATTTAAAACTAGGCTAAAGCTCGCCAAATAGACAGGTAAAAGAAATTAAAAAATAGTTGTATAAGATTTTTTTCAAAGAATTGCGTTTACTGAAAAGAGACTTGTAAATACAGTTAAAGAAAGCGTTACAGAAAAAACTCTAATTAATTTAAAATTCATATTTTGTTTCTAAAACATAAAAAAGAGATTCCTTAATTTTTTGTGCGTTAAAATTTTAATTTGAAAATACTTTACCACTTCCATGTAAGATTTATCACCAACAGTTACGTTTCGCTTAAAATGGTGCATGTTAATGGAAGCAACTCCAAAATTTTGCAATGTTATTAATTGTAAAATATGGTTGCAATTAAGCGTTTTTTCTTAACTCAATTATATTATTTTTCCTTAATTTCTTTTTAATTCTTTCATGAAAATCGAGATAGGAAATACGGATTTAGCCCTTTGGGTCGGGACATAAACGTCCCCACGACAATATTTTTTTTTTGCTCTATTCCTACGACTTTTTGAAAAATAATTTCTATTATTACACATATCCTCTTTAGACCTGAAGTACACAAATGTGGACCTCTGTTCTTTTCCTTATAGAAACTAATTTTTTTTTTTTTTTTTTTTTTTTTTTTTTTTTTTTTTTACATATTTACTTTATTTCAATGTTCTAAATGTTTTGTTTTGCTTTGAACCAAAACCAATAAATGGTAGCATTGATGCTTACTTTTTCCTAAAATAAATGCTATTTTCATCTGAGTTTGCAAAATGCCTTCAAAACAATGTGGCCAAGAATGTAAGTAATTTTCATAGTTGTTCAACTTAAACCCTTTACATTAATACATTTTGAGGATTTGTAGATCATTCGCTTGTTTAACCCCTTGAGGGGCGGTGGCATATATTATATCCCACCTAATTTTAATTAAGATTTGCACCGGAAAATTTTAATTAAGTTTTACTTTTATATCTGGTGAAAAAAAAAGGTGAAAAATTGCTCTTCCTTATTTTGAAATAAAAATTTTCCAAATTTTCGGCAGGAATTCAACATTACAAAAACACAATTTCTTGCCCATCAAAGGGTTAAAGCTCTTAAATGTATTATTACTTGAATTTAGGTTATTGATAATCAATTTGATATATTTAAGGGGACTAGCAATTTTAGATCCATATTTGTAAACCAAAATTATCATAGTCCTCTAAAGTATCAAATTCCGATAAAGGGCTCTTTCTGTCATCTATGATGTCGTTTTGCTTGTGAAAAAGCAATGAATGTATATTTGTAATATCATTTTAACTTCAGGTGTCAAGAGTTTAAACTTTGGTATTTTCAAGAGAAATCTTCGCAAAGAAACTTTTTTGTAAATTGTGGTACGATTGAATATAAAAGTATTCGCCACTCCTGGCCCATGATCTAAACGTTAAGGTTGTTGTTCTCAAATCCAAAAGGGCAACTTTAAGTTTTATACTTTAACCCCTAAGGTATCAAATTCAGAAAAAGCGCTCTTTCTGTCATCTATGATGTCATTTTGTTTGTGGGAAAGCAAGAATGTATATTTGTAATATAATTTTAGCTTCAGATGTCAAGAGTTTAAACTTTGGTATTTTCAAGAGAAATCTTCGCAAAAAACTTTTTTTGTAAATTGTGGTACGATTGAATATAAAAGTAGTCGGCAATCAAGGGCCATAATGAAAATGTTAAGGCTGTTTTCATATTCAAAAGGGCAACTTTATGACATAAGTTTTAATTTATTTTTTGGAAATGCGTGAAACTAGCAGGTGATCTTGTTCAGAAACTATGTCATAGAGCTGTTTTTTCCGGGTTTTTTTTTTTTTTTTTTTTTTTTTTTTTTTTTTTTTTTTTTTTTGCAAACGCAATAAATCTTTCAGAAAATATTGTCAAAGTGAGCGTTTTGAACGGAATTTCCGCGCGAAAGAAGACTAACCCCTCAAGAAAGGGTGAAAAATGTCTTTGTCATGTGATGAAAATAGCTTATAACTCAATAGGTAATTTATTTATCAAAAAATGGAAATCACAGTTCGATTCCAAATCGCTTCCATAGTCAGGCCTTCCAATTTTACATCTTCCCCTTAAAAAATGAATTTGCAAATGTGTCAAACCGTTTTGCGCTTGTTGAGCAGAGCAATTGAGCAAAATTATGAATTGCAATATTTTTTTTCAAATATAAGCCAACAAAAAATCTATAGGGGGCCAAATGTTGCATACCATTTTTTTTTAATTGTTGCACGGGCTGTAAAAGAGATGACGGACATTGTAGCCTTTTTTTATATTAAAGGCTTTGATTATGATTTCTTCGGTGATAGAATCACAAATATGTGAAGGTTTAATTCTTTAAATCAAAAAGGCAAATTTCATTAACGTTAAGTGATACTCTTTTTGTACACTGTTCCACACATTTACAAGGCGTTTCATAAAACACTCCCAAACTTCCAAATTCAATCATTAATTATAAAAATATAAAGAAATAAGTGATATATTTATCAAATAACTCACAAATTTTGTACGCAGTAATATAAAGAAATAAGTGATATACTATTTATCAGATAACTCACAAATTTTGTACGCAGTAATTTTAAGAATAGATCAAATTTTCATCGATAAATGGCACTGCGTTGACTCAAATTGTAACAATGTACAAATTAATTTCAAAATTAGAAAATACAAACTTTTTTTCCGCGTTTCAATAGCCAAAAAGAATAAAAAGTAAAAACTGGAAATTAAATTTTTTGATGCAGTTTTACACATTAATTTGAGAAATATTTCAGTTTGAGACAGCACAGCAAAATCTATTGACAAAAATTTGAACTATTTTTATTACCACTGTACACAAAATTTATGTGCTTAGTGATAAACATTTTAGTTACTCCATTTTTGCTTTCATTATAGTTAAAGAAATCATTGAATTTAAAAATTAGTTAGTCTTTTAATAAAACCCATTTATATTTTGTTACTGTATTTAAAAAACAGTAGAGCGTCAATTATCCGAATAAGTCGGGATCGACCCTAGTTCGGATAAGCAAAAGTTTGGATAAATGGACAGACAATTTAAGGGATGTTTCTGACTAAACGAAAACCTTCACACTGTATCCAGGCTTAGGACTGCCAGCACCAGTTAGTGCTGGCGTGTTTAAAACTTGTGTTTTATTTTATTTTTTGTCTTTTTTATTTTTCTTTTGTTTACATTTTTATCATTTAATTTTTTTTTCTTTTTTTTTTATCATCCTCTGAACTCCAGAGATTATAATTTAAGGAAAAAAGCTTCCGATTGTTGCTTGCTTCAACGAAGACATTATTTTCAATGCTGCCATATCTCGAATTATTCTTAAATAGTAAGTTGAATAGGATCCGCGTTCTTCTGCCGTTCGAGCCATTTCATATCTGTTTCCAAACATTTAAAGGCTTCGTTATGTGACGGACCTGGGTCATCTTCAGAGCATTCGTTTTCATTTTCTTTAATTTCGTTTTCGTTGTTATTGCTCCAAACGATGTATTAATCGGGGATTCATTTTCGCATGTTAAATCTGAAGGGAGAAAAATGAGTGAAACAGGGTCTTTGAATAATTGGAAGTTCGGTTTAAAAAAAATTTTTGAGAAAAATATGCTGTTCGGATAATTGGAAGTTCAGTTAATTAGAGTTCCGATAATCGGCGCTCTACTGTAGTATGAAAATATACGCCCTTTTGGATCAGGATGATGGAACATTCGTGAATAAAATGTATATGAGAAGCAGAAAATTGACTAATGAGCAGACAAAAATATTGAAATTTATTCAGCTTTCATTTAGATTTAAATAAAAAAGAACATTTACAAAAATGAAGGCACTGAATTTATGAGCATGTTCCACAGCTATTTTCCATTCTATGTTTTGAAGAGCTTTCATCCAAGTAACAGATTTTTAAAAAGCAAGCATTGTTATTTCGATTCTTCTGGGAAAGGACCAGCCATAACTGCCTTTGCAAAAGCTAAAAAACAAAAGAAATACTTTTAAATAATACAATAAATATATATTTGCTTTTACACAAAATCTAGAGTGCAGCATTATTGCTACAAATATGCATAAGATGCCATATATCTATCACAAATAAGTACATATATTTTCGCACGGAAGGAAATAGTAATAACAAGCAAATGGTGACAGCTTTAAAAATAATACTTGCAGGAAATTAATGTGTGAAGTCAGGCATTTCTTTAGTAAAGGCAAAAAAAAAAAAAAAAAAAAAAAAAAAACTTCTTAATAACACCATAAAATTAAGAAATGCGCTACAACATTATTGCTACAAATATGCAGAAGATATATATATATCAAAAATAAGTAAGTTACATATATTTTCGTACGGAAGGAAATATTAATAACAAGCAAAAGGTGACAGCTTTCAAAATAATACTTGCAGGAAATGAATGTGTGAAGTCAGGCATTTCTTTAGTAAAGGGAAAAAAAACTTCTTAATAACACCATAAAATTAAGAAATGCCCTAGGCCTTTCGAAAGAACTTTGTCTTCCTTCTGAATTTGTTTTGAAAGAACTGTCTTGCTCCTGCCTTCAAAGTGGTAGCACATCTTCTCTGAGCCTGATGAAGAAAGACAAAGTTCTTTCGAAAGACCTAGCGATATTCTTAATTTTATGGCCTTATTAAGATTTGTTTTGCCTTTATTTTATCACATCAACTTATTCAATATTTTAATATTTCTTTAGGATGCTTTCTTGTTTTGAGGCCAAACATTAGATGTTAAATAAGGCCAAATATATAAGGGTTGCCCAAATGAAAAGTGGACACTTTGAATGAAAAGAATACCTTTATTAGAAATAAAAAGATATCGCCATGGGCGTTGTAACACTGTCCCCATCGTTTCAGCAGCAGGTCTATGCCTTTGCTGTAGAAAGATCGCGGTTAATTCTTGAAGAACTGCACAACTTCCATCACTTCATCGTCCGAATGGAAACGTTTCCCCTGTAATGCACTCTTAAGGGGACCAAAGATGTGGAAGTCACAGGGTGACAAATCTGGACTGTAGGCCGGGTGTTCCAACACTTCCCAACGGAATATGTTTAAGGTCATCTGGGTTTCACGGGAGATATGTGGGCGGGCATTGTTATGGAGAAGGATCACTTGTTATGTGAAAAGGCCTGACGATTTACTTTTGATTGGTTTTGTCAGAGTACTGCAGTATTGTATTGAATTGGCAGTGCTCCCTTGGGGCAGGAAATCAATCAATCAGAAACCGTACTATCGCGCGTTGACGCATCCATGTATGACTCGATCAATTTTCTCTACCGCGAACATGTTTTACTGTTGAACGCCGTATGCGGTGCACAGCTCCTACCGCCCTTTATATCCCTGTCCGGTGGTGCTACTATAGCTGAAGTCATTCTGACACAATCACAAGTATCCACTTTTAATTTGGGCAAACCTTATAAGTTTAAGATGGTAATATAATGTCTTAGCTTCTAAGAATGCTCGAAATAACTTTAAAATTTCAAAATTCAAACCATTTTTTTCGTGTTTCAACAGCTAAACAGAATGAAGTGTAAAAACTGAGTGAACTTTGATCCATTTTTGAGACAGGTTAGCGCCATCTTTCTTGCATATTTTGTGCTAAAAAAAAAAAAAAAGAGGCATGCTAAAAAAATACCAAAATCACTCATTAATTTTGTGTAAGAATAACGCAAAAAAGCAGTCAATGTTTGCTTGTTATTCAATTTTAAAAACCATCAGTCCTTTTTAAATAACCCTGTAAGTGCCTATTGCATTATAATAAATCATTGTCTATAGAACCACACCTGCCCTAATAAAAGTGCTATATTTTAATATTTGTGCAATCATAGTAGATCCTGGTTTAGGTTTAAATATGCAGATATTTATATAGATATTATAGATAATATTTTGTTATTTAAAACAGAGTATATTATGGCTTTCATGGTTAATATATATTTTTCTTTTTTAGGTCTTGAATAATTTGACTATGCTGTCCTTCGCGTGCTGATTACATGACAATTTAATACTAAATATCGTTTTAGTAATAACGGATTATTTTATTTGTTATTTATATTGCCATTTGTTCTTTATTTTGTTTTATTTTTCTTTTGTTTAACGGACTATAATCTTATATAGTCTAAAAGATTATGATGTTCTTAAGTGATTTTTTCAGCTAAAACAGTAATTCTTGTAATAGATGGCAATTTTTTATTCATCATATGCTTATTCTTAATTTTTTAGATTTAAACATAGTACTGAATCAGTTGAATATTTCAGAATTATTTTATCTCTTTAACGAGAGCACTTATAAATATTGTATAGCTAAATTAAAAGATCAGTTGCGTCTACGAAGCTAATATTTAGGTTGCGCCTGTTAGAACAACACGCTTAAATATTATATAACTTGCATTTCCCCACATATAATACAATACAAATCCATGATTTGACATAAGTTATGCATTCATCCATAATAGGCTGTTGTTGGAACTGAAGGGATTCCAGCAAAATTCTAATTTTCAAATGTACCGATTTTTTCAACAATCTTCAACGGAAATGCATGTACTCATTTCTATTCATGGTCGGATTTTTGAGCGTTCGTAGCAAAAATCATTGCTAATAATTATTTTAAAACTAAATTATATAGCCGTTCATTTCTATTTGCGAACATCACTTGCAATTAATTTTAACTTGCACTGCTACTATATTACTTGTTGAAGTTTGTTCCACAATTTCAACAAAACACTTATATGGACATATGCACAAAATTGCCAAGAGTTCGATTAATTCGTATTTTAAAAAAAATTTCATCGTGAAAATTATATATATCCTCAATATAATCAACAGGTAAAGTTTCGATTTCTTAACCCTTTCAGGTGCAAGTAATTGTGTTTCTGTAATGTTGAATTCACACCGTAATTTTCGGAAAATTTTCTTTCAGAAGAAGGAAAATCAATTTTACAACTTTTTTTCCGCCAAAGTTGTAAAAGTAAAATTTATTTAAAAGTTTCCTGTGCAAATCTTGATTAAAAGGAGGTGGGATATAATATATCCCACTTCAACTCTGTAAAATCAACAGATTTTTAAATTTAGTTTTATTTTTACTTTTTTCAGTGTAGACAATAATAGCAAAACAATATCTGAATGTATGAAAATGACATTTTATTATTTGAAACTTTTTTAGGTACTTACGTTCATATTTTAAGAATCCGTCGTCATCTTCAGTGCCTCCACATGGTCTTAATATATCTTCGACTTCTGAATCATTTAATCGTTCACCTATTTATGATGAAAAATAAATTATTACATTAATAAAACTCCTGTGTTTTACAAATCCATATAAATATACCATAGATAGAATCTATCCAAAAACCTTAACCACTTTTTAATTTTTCAATTAATCTTATAGTCATGCTAAAAAATTAACCCCATTGGCTTTCATTTGTATAAGCAAAGGACTGGTGTCAGTACGGCTTTAAAAACGGCTTGTGCGACATTCATGTAAATTTTAAAATATATTATAGAATAATTATTAACTATCAATATGCAATCAAATGTTATTTAAAATATCGCTAAATAAATAATATGCGAGTATAATGTATACAGAAAATTATCATAAATTGATACTACTTTGAAATAGGATCGTTTTCGACATTACAAAGATATAATTTATTTAATGACATTACAAAAATATAACTTTACATAAATCCATAAAAAAATTAAAAATATAATATAATAGACTTTATATTGTAGACGGATTTTTTTTTCTTCTTAAGTATAAGCGAATGAAGGTATTAGTTTTATTTTAATGTTTATTGATCCTTATATTCCTAATATAAACCAGCATCAAAATCAAAATGCATGTTTATTATTTGTATGTTATGCAAATCTTCATTCGTTCTGTGTGGAATAAATACTAGGTTGAGCAAAAAGTTCTGGGAAATTTGTGAAAGTTGCGTTGTTATGCACAAATTAACAACAAAAGCAATAAGGACTATTCTTCAAAGTAGAGACCGTCATAGTCCACAACTTTCTGCCATCATTCTGCAAATTCCGTTTTGCCATGGCGGCTCCTTGGAATCGAAAAACTCTTGACATACTTCTTGAACTTCATTAAAGGACGGCCCTTGAAAAAGTGTCGCATTGATCGAAAGAGGCCATAATCGGATGGAGACACGCCTAGACTGTAAGCCTGGTGTGGGAGAATTTCGACGCTGTCCAACGGTACAAACTTGTCCTTGGTCCTCTGGACCACGTGCAGTTTGGCATTGTCCTGCTGAAACAAAAAGCACTTTCGGCGGACCAACCTTGGATACTTCTGCACCAATTTGTTGTAGACGTGTCCAACTGCTAGCATTAGAGCTCAGAATTAATGGCACGATCATCATATACGATACAAATTCTGGTAACTATTAGATTAAAAATTTCCCAGAACTTTTTGCTCAATCTAATAGATAAAATGTGTGTGTTGGGGAGGAGGATATAGAAAATATGTTTGCGAAATGATCTTTTAAATGTGAGCGAATTCAGGCAGCAATTTTATTTTAAGGGTTTTATAAAAACTTATACCCTCAATATAAACATATATAAAAATCAAAGTGGTAACTTCATTTACTCTGTGTAAAATAACTAGATAAAATGTGAAGAAAAATGTAAAAATAGACAAGTTTAGACACCGTAAAAGATCCATTTAAAAATTGCAGTGAATCTAAATATTGCACAATATTGAATACATATAATAAGCGATAAAAAATATTACAAAAAGAATTTTTTTTTAGAATACACTTCTATGTTTGCCATTGAAGACACTTTCATAGTCTACTCAAATTAGAGTTCTGCACGGGCCCAGGCCTACAAAATGAAGGCAATGTTTCAAATGGGTCGGAATGATAGAATAACAACAATTATTTTTAACAGGTCTGTATTGGCCGATGAAAAGAGCAAAATAAGGGCCATCCGGGACGGTAAAAAAAATTAAGCGGGTCGGCCGGCCACATATAACAAATTTAAAAGGGTTGGATAAAGCCGACAAAATATTAACATTTTTAAGGGACTTTTCTGGGCCGAGAATAAATTATAAATGTGCTGCACGAGTCGATGGTAGTTTGGCAACAACAATACAGAAATTTAACGTGTCCATCCAGCATAGAGATCTGAATCGGACAGTTACATCGTGTTTGAGTACGAGCTTCATTTTTTTAGCAGGCTCGGGGCGGGATCAGACTAACGTTTTTTTTCTACATACTCGGGCCGGGCCGGACCTGGACTTAATTGTACCCAATACGTGTCGAAGATGCATTTTTTTGTAAAAATAATAGTGATAATGAACTTTCATTAACGGAATCTTTGGAAATATATTTTAATAAAGAAATATTTTTAAAATCTACCTTTTTTATTACACAGTTTCAAAAGTTACGATGTTTTTAATCAGACTTTTTCTTTTATTCTAAACTACATGAATTATTGTAATGAGTCTTTATTTGAATGTAATAGTCTAAGATTCTAAGTGATCATTAATGTTGCTATTCTGTGTTCTATGGCTTGCGGGCATGTAATCGCAAATATGCTATAAAATTTTCGCATAAGTATGTATGCAGTATTCTTTAAAATAATATTAATTGTATGTTTAGAAAAATGGGAAGCTTTTTGTGGAAAGTTTTTCGGGCCGGTCCTAGCCGTGAACTGCGAAAATACTAACGGGCTGTACCCGGAACTGGAGATTTCGGTCCGTGCAAACATCTACCAAAGTACTTTAATAGTTTTACATTGTAAATGCAAATATATCAAGTTTTTTACACAGCATGTTAAAACTCAGCTTCAATAAATTAAAAGGCTATAAAAATATTATTTGCAACACCTTGCGCTAAAAGTTAAACTAATATTTGGAATACGACATCCAAAATGTATTAAATATAATAACAATCCATTATAAATTCATTAAAAATACTTTTTAGCACTAGAGCTATAAAACTAATTATAGAAGCTAAATGATAATTAAAAAAACAACAACAAATTATTTGTAAAATTTTCCATTTGTAAATATTTAGAAGCATTCGCAAATGTAAAGTATAATAAATGGATATCCAGCTTTAAATTTGAAACTAAGTTTGTAGATATTTTAACGTAAAGGTTGCGCAAATGATCAAGTTAAATATTTTGATAATTGTAAACACATGTTCTGGTGCTTCATAATTTCTATAACAAATTAATAAAAAGGACTTATATTTCTTTGAATAGTTGAGCGAGATTAATAGTGTAAACAAGAAATAACGAAAAGCATTTTAATTATACTACACTGCAAATTCCCAGCACACATTGAGGACACACTTGGAACGCTTTGATTCGAAAAAGTGTCCCAGTTACCTTAATGTGTACTGAAATATGTTCCGAATATACTCCACTATAAAGAAAGTGTTCCGAAAGTGTACCGAACGTGTACCGATACCGAATGTGTTCTGCTCAGGATATTTGTTAAATCTAAACTTGGGAACATATTTGAGAACAGATTGAGAATACATTTGGGCACACTTGTGAAATCACGCGTTTCTTAAAATGTTCAAAAAGTGCTGTAGAAAGTGTGCTGAAAGAAATTAGTGTTCTCAGAAGTATTCTAAAAATTGTTCTAAAAGGTGCGTTTGAAAGTGTTCTAAAAAAGGTGAAAAAATAAATGTTCTAAAAAGTGTTCCGAAAAGTGTATAAAGATTTGCAGTGTGCAAAGTTTTAATAATTTCCATCGAAGAAAAAAATGTTATCTTTTTTTTAAATGCATATTACACAGTGGAAGATTTATAAAAATATTATTATTTTTAACAAGCTGTTTACCCTATTTGTATTTTTTATTTTAAATGATGCACGGGTATACAAATAATAATATTCAAGGAATTAATTTAACTAATTTTTTTTATTATTATTATAATGATATATAGGTTTTATTTTAACATACATTAATCTGTTTTATTTACAGAAATAATCATTGTAACTCTTTCAGTCAAAGTGACGAAAGAATAAGACTTAACAGATCCAAGCTAAGCAGTTCCACCCTTTCATATGTCAAAAAATGCTCTGAACTAAAAACTAATAAGCAAAAGATTCCGTTAAATAAATGGAAGGAACACCTATTTTTTCTCAGGTTTCAGGTCTGGTAATTTATAGAAAAATGGTCATGTCAGGAGTTATGATATTTGTGTAAAAATTGATGAATGCTGGCAGACGAACGAGCGGAGTTAAGCAGTTTTTAAGTTCTTTTTCTCCGTGATTAAGCATATAAATAGAAGAGTAAAACTATCTGAAAAATACGCGAAAAAAAGCAGTAAGAGAGTGACAGAACCAAAATCTTGAATTTGTTTCCGTCTGTACTGAGTCATTTTTGTTCTTAATTTATTCAGCTTTGTCAAAACTCATCAGAACTTCATAAAGAAAATATTAGAATTTATGTAGAGTTAAAAATATTCCCAAGTAATAAAAGCAAATAATCTAGAGAAGGAATGGAATAAATCCACATAAAAAAAGTGGCACAAGAAGCCAGTGAAAAGCACTTGAAAACCAACTACAACTACTACAACTACAACCGACTACAACTATCTGAATTCGTAAAGAAATACTTAGTAGCCATAATGTCTGTTTCATTTTGAGGCATAGAACGTCACTGATAGTCCATGAGCCGGTGACACCAAAAGCCCCGTGATTGCGGAATTGAAATTTTTTTATGTAAATCGATAGTAAAAAGTCATACGAACAAAATGAGCTAACAAGGAAGGTCTCCATACGGGCATATTCAGAAAAATCTGAAAAAAGTTACAGAGTGTTCTTCTTATGTGGATATAAATGTTTATAAATTTTTTTTTTGGCGGAACCACGATAGAATGTTCGTAAAAAAAAGTAACGAAAATTTCGTTTATTTGGCGATTTATCATCGGTTGGCGATGAAATGAATTTTCGAAAAATACTTTTTTATGTCTAATACTCTTTAAGATAAAAATGTTTCATATTGAACTGTTTAAATAAATTTAATGTAAATAACTTTAGTTTTGTCAATTTTAGATTGATTTAACTACAGTTTATTCATATTTATATTTATAATGAAAGTTAAATATCAAATTTTATGAATTAAAACAAAATTTAAGTAAATTAAAATTGTTTCAATATCTCAAAATTAAGTCCACTGTCGATTCAATTATGTTGCTATGGAAGCGATGAATTCTTTTATATTGAAATTGAAATGAATAACTGTTAAATGAATCTTGCCTATATTTTCGAATACGCTTAAATATATGAAAGTATTTTTTGCATATTAAATTGTTTTTAAAGTAATAAAATTATATAACAAGCAACATAAATATGTAATATGAAAAAATGTGTATTTATTAAACTCTCTCATTGCTTATGTTTAAATTCATTAAATGCTTTTTACACGCATTCTAAAAATCAATTAACAAACAATTTTCAGGTTCATTGAAATTGTTTGCTTTTGGTGAGAAAAAGTACTGCTCGCCAAATCGCTTGACGCTTTCGTCTTTTCACGCCAAATACTCGAAATTATTTTATTTTTTTACAGACTTTCTACTGTAATTCCGCCGCTAAATTTGACTGGTCCTTCATTATATACATAAATAGTTTAATTGGTATTTTTTTCAAAATATTCTGAGTATGCCCAGTATGGAGACCTTCCTTGTAAGTATGACTAAATTTGACAAGCCGAAAATATGTTTGTTTAAATTAATTATTAACCTCTTAACTGTTTTGCCCGAGTGCCGCTCGGTCAAAAAGAGTTTGCCATCTTCGATACTAAAAGTGTTTGGATACCACTTAATTTTAACTGTAATTTTTAGTTTGTTAAATAATATACCTTTTACGATTGTACAAAGCCAAATAGTTTAGTTTAAAAAAAAGTGTTGCCGGGTCCTTATTTTTAATTTATTGTGTCAGAAAAATAAACAGTTAGGGGTTTAATAAAAAAGCTGTAATGTTTTATCGTTATCGCGGATATTCATCACTCTTAGAGCATTTTATAGAAAATTTTGTGCGCTTTCAGAAAAATTTTGTATGACAAACTTTATTCTGCCGGAAAAGTCTGTCATACCTATTTTAACCCTTTCCGGCGCAGTGCTCCCACGTCGGGACCACCTAATTTTAATTCCAATCTTGCAGACGGCACCAAGAATATTTTAATAAAATTTTGCTTTTAAAATGAAAGCTTAAAGTAACGAATTTTTAATTTGTAAAAAAGTCGTCCGTAAATGCCGGTGTCAGACAATCATGTCACCCTTTTACAAACAGAATTTTTCTGTGCCGGAAAGGGTTAAGGAGGCGACCGCTGGTAAAATTTCACATTTATTTTGCTTTGAATTTTTGCCAGTGGCTTCTTTATTTTGCGTCTGGACGCTGGCCAAGTGTCGGCTTTCCACGATAACGGTAAATCATTGTAGCTTTTTAATAATAATTAATTTAATTTAACATATTTTCGGCTTGTCAAACCTAGTCATACCTAGCTCATTTTGTTTGTATGACTTTTTACTATCGATTTACATAGCAATTTCTCATTCCGCGATCACGAAGCATTCGGTGTCGTCGTCCTTCTTAACTATAACTAATATAGGTAGGCTCATTGGCACCTACGGCAAAATTTTCATTTTGCACACCTAAGAATAATAAACATTATTTAAAAGACCAAGCGAAGTGTTGTTGCGCGAAAGTGGTGCGAGTGTTGTTGGTGCACGAATCACCAGAGCGGATAAGCACTCATCGGTTCTATCAGCTATCATTAACAATGCAGTGCTCGATAAGAAAAACTAACACATTTTTCTCAGCAGGCACTAAATAGAGTTGCTGGATGCTATCATTATGCTAAATTAACAGTGCCTTAGCCTGAGCCTTTTAATTCTATATTCCTGGCACTTAGTTACTCTTAACTAAGAGATAAATGTTACAATTATTAATATTAAAATAAAAAATATGCTGTACACATAGAAAAAATATATATTCAAAGATTCGCCATGGAGAAAATTTCGCTATTTTGCCACGGAGAGAAAACATAAAGACATTCAGAAAACACGTTCCCCTTCCTGTTTTTAACAATGTAAATAATAATAAAAAATTCCTGAGCAATGCTTGTGAATTTTCGTTCTTACATAAGCGTTTAAAGTGTAAGGAATATCCCTACGTAAAATAGTTTTTAACCCTTTCAAGGGCGGTGGTCACACGGCGTAACCACCTAATTTTAATTCCAAAACTGCCAAATGGCACCAAGAATATTTTAATTAAATTTTGCTTTTATAATGAAAATACAGAAAAGCAAGTTTTTATATTTTCTAAGGAACTCGTTTGTAATTTCTGGTGTCAGTCAATTATTTCATCATCTTACGAAAAGAAGTTTTCTGCCCCTCAAAGAGTTAAGAGGTTAAATACCTATAAATCATCCAAACAATATTTTTTTTTATTAAATCATCTTAAAATTTAGTTAATTCGTAATATTTTAAATAAAATTCAATTAGAAATGAAAATTACCTAGTTTGTTACAAGTGTTTTTATTTTCAATTTTCATCATTTATGGTACGGTGTTTTTTTATGTGTTTTATATTTTCAGATATATTTTTCTTTCATACATTCGTTTTGACAAGTAATTGGGAACCATCTGAAAAATATTTATTGCGGAAGCAATTTTTCACAACAGAAATTACTAATTTGCTTGTGAAGCGTAGATGGTGGCTCTGACGAAATATCTCACTTTGCAAGTTTTTTCAATTTATTTGTGTATTCCCTAAATATCATTTATTTATACATTATCTTTTTATTTCACTTTTCATTTTGTACACTTGGTTTGAATATGATTTATGTATTTTGGCTATCTCAATACGATATGATTTTGGCATCAAATATGGACTAATTGATATTTGATATTTTTACAAAATTATATATTATTTAATATGCATTTTTAGTGAACAATCATCAATTCAAAGTAAAATGCAAATTTTAAACGAAAAATTTCGCTAGCACTTAAAGTTACATAGAAAAACAAGACATCAATATCTCGAAAAAATGTATTCCTATTTCCTATGTATTTTACTAGAAAAATATTCGTCAATTAATTTTCAAAAATATCAAGAGAATCAAGAATTATCTTAACCGTTTTTCCTTCTACAACGTACTTAGAGGGTGAAAAAGTTGTATAGGGCCTTTGCAACAATAATCTGCATTCTGCATACTATTTTAATTCTAGCAGTTACGTCATTTTATGTTTTTAATTGATCTGTTTGATATTTTGTATATTACTGTAAATTATAATTTTTGTTCTTTACAATGTACTTCGTAAGTTACATTTGTTGAGTCATCGCCAATTTCAGGATAATGTGTATAAATGTAGGCGCGTCACCGCGTAAATGTATGCAAATACTCTAAGCTCTTCATAAACCCCTTTATTCATCAGTTATACATTTTATATCAAACTACTAGCACACAAAGATAAAAAAAAAAAATGTTTTCACAACAAACCTAATGATAATAACACATGTGCCAGTTCAGCAGCCAACATCGTGCCATTCTCAGCTTTGTCGTATACTTTAAGACCTTCCATGAAATCTTCTAACGTTCCTATTTCTTTATCCTTTCGAATTTGACTATAGATGGGAAGGAATTCTTCAAAGGTGAATTTTTTCTCTCCTGAAGAAAAATAAAAGTTTATAAGAGAAGGTTAAATATAGTTTGCAGTATTCAGTTCATCAGTATTGTTTATTAAAATCTGCATACAAGTTTTTCTTTTATAATACGTGATACTAGGTAGTTAGCTACATTTTTAATTCTTAACCATAGACAACATCAACCTTTTTCCATACCGGAACCCATGTCCATTACCGGAATATTGGTATTTAATATTCTATCGATTCTCAATTAAACATTTTGAGCTACGTGATTGAATTTATACACACAAGAGTAATAGAATAATACTGATTTTAATGTTAATGATGTTAATTTATCATGCTTGTCTCTAAAACATGTTTGATGAACATGAAAACGTTTAATTTAGAATCGATAGCATCCAAAAGACTTATATTCAGGATTTAGAAAACTGATTAAAGCACTATAAAAACTACTCGGAAACGTTTCCGAAAATGAGTGTCAGCAAAAGAAACTTTGTTTTTATAAATGCATCTTTAAATATCGAAAATATATTAGTTTACGAGGTTTCTAAAGATAAAAAAAGCTTTACGGAATCGTTTGTATCTCGGAAGAGGTTATTGTATATTTTCATTAAAGGTTTTCCTTTATTAAGAAATATCTTTTTGGGTAATTTATAAATATTATTAGAAAACTTTGACAATTGTTTTTGTAAGTTAGATTTTTTGTTAACCTTTTTCCTGAAACATTGAAAATTTTTTACTAACTTGTATATTTTTTCATTCATCTGTTGATTTTTTAAAAACTTTTTTGTTATTTTTAAATATTTTTATGAAGCTTTAATTTTTTTAGAAACTTTTGTTTTTTTTTAACTTGTTTAGAAAACACTGAAAATTTTTTACTAACTTCTATATTTTTTCATTCATCTTTTAAATTTTTATGTAAAGTTGAAATTTTTACGTGATAGTTGATATTATTTTTATTCACTTGTATATTTTTTGTTCAATAGTTGAATCTATATGTCATTCAAGACATATTTAGTACATAGTATATTCGATGTACACTACAGTATATAGTATATTTAGTATATTTAAGACATATTTAGCCTAATTGAGCTAAAAATCAACTTGAATAAATTCTATATGTGACGAATTATAAGCCATTGATGATATCTATACATATTTATAACTTTTATTTTTTCATTCAAATATCAGTTTTCTGTTTAATGGTTAGTTTTTTTAGATACTTACTTATTCCAATTAATGTTTAGTATTTTCATTCAGTGTTAAGTTTGAGAATTATGGTTATATAATATTTCCTTTTTAATATACATATTTAATTTTCTTTGGTGTTTTTGAAAGATGGTAATGTTTCTGTGGAATACATATCTGATAACTAATATTAAGCTTAAGTAATAACTTTGAAAAGGAGGAGTACAAAGCTTTCGGTGATTGAATAATTTTCTGTCATATAGAAAAATTAACTTAGGCCTACTTAACTAAATGGTTAACATGTTGACCAAAAAATGAGGAGCTTAGGCTTATGTTCGCGGTTTCGAAGCCTGCACGGTCTGGGTGGGGGTGACTGTGCAAGGTTTTCAGGGTTTTTTTCCTACAAAATCGATAATTCGGATTTTTTTCCCTTCAAAAGACCTTCCTGAAGGAATCCCTCCAATAGTGATATGGTAAAAATCGGTTAATACATACCAAAATCTCCTGTCTTGTGAGTAAAAAAAAATATATATATATATATAAAATATAAAAAAAAATGTCTAATCTCTCCTAAAAGTATTGGTTGTAATATACAGCTTACCCATGTCGAAAAAATATATATGCGAGTTATCTGTAGTTAAAAACACAGGTAATATTTACACACTGAGTGATGCAAAAATCATAAAGTCTGTCTAAATATATACATAAAACAGGGATTTTAGATACAAATATGTAGTTTATCTCTTACAATTTAAATAGTGTAAATTAAAAGTAGAAAAAATAATGGCTTGTAAATAAAAAACATAATAATATAATGTAAAAAATATATAAAGTCTATGTGCCAATCGTTAATAAATTAGTTAATTAATATATATTGAAATAAAAGTAGTATTTTGCAACTTCTAAAAATTACTTAAAATAATTATTCATTGAATGTTCAAATTAGTATATTAGAAAAACTATATAAAGTAATCTGAGACAGATATATAAAATTCAGCCTAATCGTGGTAAAAATCAACTTGAACAAGGTAAAAATAAACCTATGTATGCTAAAAATTGGCTGTTTATTTAGTAAGTTCCTGTTTTTATATCTAAAATTCATCAAACTATACTTGTATGTTAATAGAATAATGGTTATAACAATGTAAACTAGTACGACGGCAAATTTTAACTCGGGTTCGAACTGCCGTCGTATAAACAACATATTAAATCATTATTCAAATGCTGGGTAATTCTATTTCTTATCCGAAGAGTATAAGTTGTTAAAGAAAGTCAGATCAACCTATTCTATCTAAAAATAAAATGAATAGAACTCGCCGTAGCTATATTTTCAAAATGCATATAGTCCTTGTAGAAAAATAAATCTTAATTCTCTAATATCTTGCAATATGACGATATCGACGTAAAAAATGGAGTAATATTTAAACTAGCTAATTAAAAAAAATAATAATAATACACACATAAATATTACCTAAAACATCAATTACATTTAATTAATGTTCTAATATTCCGCCAGGTGGCACTAGCAACACAAAAACATGCTGAGTTGAATTTACTCTATCTAATTATGACATATTCTGCAGTTGGCATAAAAGAAAATCTAAGACAATTCTTTAAAAAAAAATTTAATTAACTCTTTCCACACTATAGGGTGCTGAACTCAAAAAACTTCGTCATCTTCTAACATTTTAACTTAGGGCGCAAAGGAGGCTGGCTGCTGGCTGGGGTAAGGATGGGGGAAGCTGAGGGACGCAGGTGGGACATAGATTGACAAACGATACCTCATTCCTCAGCCTGCTGAGCCCGAACTCGCATTTCCTCACTACTTATGACATTTAAAATACATTCACACAAATTAGTTAAACTCTAAAAATTGTGAGAATTTCCTTAGAATGCGAAATATATATTATAAATTAAAATTTTGTTCTTAATACATACCTTTCTTATCGGAGCCCCCATTTTTTTTAATTGTGGCAAGAGTTGGCTTACAGTCGAGCGACCTTAGCAGATCTCCGAGATCTTTGGCATCAATTTTTCCTTCTCCTTCAAAATCATAGATGTCAAAGTGATCACGGGCTTCTGAAAAGTAATGTTATACACAATAAGAAAATACACATTACACATTGTATTCTGATCAATTTTACGATTCGTGTACAATAGTGCATATTAACAAGAAAAAAATTTTTAAGTTAAAATTGAATATCTAAATCAGCATACTCCAACTAACATTCAATGGAACCTTAGTATTTCTCCAGACATCACTACACTTGGTTATCGACTTATGACCAACCATACCTTCAGGCCAACCACTGGCAGTAACCGGAAAAGCTGCATACAACTTTCTTTTATAAAAGTTATTTTTATTATACTTGGATTCCTTTATACAATTGTTTCGGTTACCAATTGTACAGCATACGGTCAATTCGAATTACGATAGGTCAGTCAGGATGGAAGATAGTTATAAATCGACGACCAAGTATAATGATATCGGGCACAATTTATTTTATTTCTTAGGGGTGTGCTAAAATTAAAATGAACCCTGCTCATGAAATAATTTTTATTCATGAATTACTATTTCATATAGTCAGTCTACTTATGATATCAAATATTTAAAGAGGATTTTTATTTGTCTATAAAAGTAACGTGTATTTCGCAAAACATTATCAAATTTGAAAAATTTTTAGTATAAGGTAATAAACTTTGAAAATTGTAACAAAATGTTATCGAAGAATTTACATACAGAAAAAAAGGAGAAAATTTAGTTATTTTAATTCTGAACTACAATTTCAGAAATTCCATGGATAGATGAAAGTTATTTCGTAATTGTGACGTCTGACTGTAGAAATGTAATTTCAAGTGATAGATGATCAGCGATTCCGAAACAGCTTTAATGATCTGTCATCTATAATTCCTTCCTCAATACCAACTTTTAATTCAAAATCATTAAATAAAGGCACTAGCCGCAAAATATTAAAACTATTATACAAATATTCTCTAAAGCAAAAATATTATTTCAAGGTTTGCGCAAAGACAAGAAAGCTGAGTAACGGTAATCTAGGCAAATACAGCTTATACAAAACTATCCTTTCCTTTTAAAAGATAGAAAAATATATTCACGAAGTTTTGGGGGTATATGTAATACAATGAGATCATTTCGTTAAAGTGAAAACCTTTAATTTCTGAATAGCTTTACTTTTCTTAATACCGGGATAAAACATCAATTGACTTTGTATGAACATGATATGATGTAACTAATAGACTAACAAAAATCACACCCGAATTAGAGCAGTGGACAAACCTCAATTGAAATTGGAATGTCAATGGTTTCTTAATTATTTCTAACATATCTAGAAAATAAAAACTATATGGACAATTGAAAATGACGAATGGTTTTGATAAACGATCAGTTTATATTAAAGTTCAGTTACAACGGAATTTGCTAGGACAAATCCTTCTGGAATTTTTCTTCAGCATCGTATATTAGAGTCATTCAGAATCGTTTACAAAATTATTTCGTTTATTATTGTAAAATGATCCAGAAACTTTTCTTCACAAATAAAGCTTACGATTAAAAATTTTAATTTTCCTATTTTTCATATTTTAGAATGGAGAAGTGTCGTTATTAATAAGTTTAATTTGAACGAGTCATATGAGGTAGAGGTCTGCATGGACTGAAATTTTCAAACCCGGATCTGGCCCGCTGTAAAAAATAAAAGTTCGCCTGGCCCGGCCTGTTCATGAATCAGTGAAATCAGTCTCGGCCCGTGCAAAAATCAATGAAATACGGCCTGGGCCGGCCCGACCCGACTCAATTTCTATCAAAAATTTTACCAATTTTTTTCTTAACATACAATTAAGGTTCTTTTAATGAATACTGCATACGTATTTATGGAAAAATTACAGTATATTTTAGATTGCCATGTGTTCGCAATCCATATAATATACAATAGCAACATTAACCCTCTCGTTCCCAATTTTGTTTTACAAATCGGTCTTTGAATTATCAGAATTAAAATGTTATTTATAATTGCGATTTAAAAAAATGATTTATGTCATAAATAAGACCCGGATGTTTAAAAGGCATCACACAAAATAAAATTTTGTCGAAAGCCTTTTCTAAAATATTGCGTTTTATCATTTAAGTTAGGAACCTCATATGAGGCTCAAGGAGCGAGAGGGTTAATGACCACTTAGACTCTTAGACTATTACATAAAAAAATAATGTGGTTTAGAATAAAAGAAAAAAAATATGGTTTAAAACATCATAACTTTTGAAACTGTATTATAAAAAAAAGTAAATTTTTGAAAATATTTCTGTATAATTAATTAAAGTATATTTCTAAGGATTCCGTTAACAGAAGTTTATTATCTTTATTACTATTTTTACAAAATGAATTGATCGCCCAATACGTCCTGGGAACAATTAAGTCCAGCTCTTTCCCTGCCCGAGTATGTAGAATAAAATGTAAACCTGATCCCGGCTTGGCCCGAGTCTATTGAAAAAATTAAGCCCGAGCTCAGACAAGATGTAACTATCCGATGCTGATTTCTACACTGGACATGTTACATTTTTTGTAATAATGTTGTTAAGCTAGCATTGGCTCGTGCAGCACTAATATGTTTATTCTCGTCCCAGTTACGCCCATTGCAAAATTTTCATATTTTATCAGCTTAGTTTGATCCTTTTTATATCGGGCGCCGGTAGGCCCGATTGTTTTTTTTTATCGGTCCGGCTGTTCCGTTTAATTTTTTTGTCCGCCCGGACAGTTTATTTTTTTATCGGTCCGGCCCGTTAAAAAATTCTCTTTATTCCACTGGCCCGGCTCGTTTGAGAATTTGTCTTCCTTTTTTCGAGGCGGGGTACTGACCTCGGGCCCATGCAGACCCCTATTATGAGGTCAGATTATTGACATCATTTACGAGATAAAGAACACATTTTATCTCTGAAATTTCATAGCGGGGTTTTTGTCACGGTCCTGACCACTTTTGGCTACATTAGACACATGGATATGGATTTCATTAGTGGTTTTCTGAACTCCAACAGCTATGAGACTGGCAATTTACCCTCCACCACCCAAGCCCAAGTTATCAGAGGCGATAAATGACTTTCTCTGCAGGACAGTGCATCCGTTCTTCAATGGTGTTTCACAAATGATTTATTAAAAGCCATCAACGTTGTCCAATTAGATTTTCGAGGAAAAGTTTAGTTCTGAACCCCTATGGAGAAGTTTTAGTCGTATTTTGTGCATATAGTCTACGAAAATTATCAGTAGCTCACTAGAGTATTTTGAATGAGTTAAGAGAAGCAAATAACAAAATGTCTGAAATCATTTTTCAAGGATTTGACTCAACGCTAGAACGCATTCATGATTTTGCCAACAGCTATAGTAAGTCAACTGAATACTAACTTATTTGTGTATTTATTATATTTATGGCTTTAAATTTTTTAGCATTATTTTCAGTGTTAGTGTGTATTTTGCAATTAAAACAAAAGCTATTATTACATTTAATTAATATAAGTTTGAATTTTTATAGTATGTTATAGCTTGTAGTACATCATATTTTTAAACTATGATAATTACAGTCGAATAAGCTTACTTTAATATTGGTGACACGTTCCAAACTACGGATGGTCATAAGAAACTTTGCCGATATATGAGTTACCATACCATTCTAGGAAACGGGATGCCATTTGGGGTGTGATTACTTTATGGCATGGGCTCGAGAATGATATAAAGAGCAACAATCAAGCTCTCACAGTTACACTTACTATGATAAATTTCGAAAAGTTGAAATGTAACTCTTATTTATTTTTTCATCGCAAAGTGATCGTCAGAGTGAAAATATATAAATGGTATTAAAAAACAAATGTAGCAGTGGAAATGGCGCCATTTTATCAAATACTATTTAAAAGTCAGCCTTATTGTGTTCAATCATTTTCTTTTCAGGAAAAGAAAAAAAAAAGATAAATACTTAACTGTTAAAAAAAATGATGAATTTTGAAATCAACTAATTTTTCTTTACACTATAATGAGTCTTAATATTATTGATTTTTCTTTATTTAATTTTTTATTAGTTAAAACAAGATAAAACATTTAAACTGGAATTTTAATGCATATAAGAAATTTTTCTTTTCTTTAATAGTTTATTATTCGAAAATAATGCCTATTTTGAAATATTTAAATTGTTTTTATATTTAACAAATTTAATTACATTTTAAAATATTCGGCAGTATCATCCCTGATATTTTAATACTAATTTATCAAAATAATTCACATCGGCAAAATAAATATTGCAGTAAGAGGACTCGCCTGCACTGAGCAATGTTACTTATAAAACAATGTTATATAAATTTATGTGAATTTATAAAACAATGTTGCGAAATCTTTGAATATATCGAATAAAATAGTAAAGAAGATCGAAAATCTTTTTAAATAAATGGATATCGTTTTATGCATTTCTTAATTTTATCTTTGATAATATATTTAAATTTTAATACATGTAAAGCTATTGTTTTGAGATTTTAATACTCCTGGAATTTCAGTTTTCGGTATTTTTTGAATTTTCAGATTAATTTTAATAAAGAAATAATAAATGAATAAAGTAAAAAGAGGTTTTTTTTTTCTTCAAATAAAATAATAACAAATATGTATAAATATGTCTGTGAACCAAGTTTTGACTACTGTACCTCAAAAACACTTGTGAAATTTACTTTCGTTTTGACTGTTTTATAATTTATATAATTTATAATTCAGTTTCTTGCACACGCACGCTTTTTCTTTCAGTCCTTTTCTTTACTTTTCCTTTCTTACAATGGAATGATAAGTAATGTCAGTTAACATTATAAAATGAAATGGAACTATATCCGAAACTTTTAAATCCCGATTCCTTTTCCTTCGATAAAATTATGGACCTATTTATATTTTCAGAGAAACGAGATTTATAAGTATTTTACAGAAAAAAAAATTCTTAAATTACATCTGTACAAAGCTTGTTAGCCAGAAGAAATTACAAAGACACTTTTTCATCTGCCATTCATAAAGGCCTTACATATAATATAAATTATTTGACACAATGTAATTTTAAAGACAAGCAAAAATTTCATAATAATAGTTCTGTCACGGCTCGTCATAAAAAATAGTGAAATTTATGGTTGTGGGTTATTTTTCTTTTTCTTTTTAGTAGCATATGAGGAAATCACATGGGTATGTTTCGCAAGTTCAATGTTTTTAAGAAGAATGCACGCAAACATTTATAGTTGGTTTAAAAAAGTGCTGTCTTCTACTGTTTTTAGGTGCGTTCGTAATTATATAAATACGTAGCACCTATAGTCGTCGTTCAGTCCGTCTGTTTGTCCGTCCGTCCGCATATAATAGAGCAATAACTACCCAACCGAATGGTCTGAAATTTTAAATATATGATTGTTGTAAAATTTTGTCGAGCCATTTCAAATTTTATGAAAATCGGATGTATAGTTAAATTACAGGGACAGTCAAAAGTTTTTCTTTACATTACGGCCAATGGGAAAAATTATTGCACGTGCATTTTAATGATGTTAAAGCTTTCCGAATGGTCTCAAATTTTAAACATATAATTATTGCGACATTTTGTCGAGCCATTTCAAATTTTATGAAAATCGGATGTATAGTTTAATTACAGGGACAGTCAAAAGTTTTTCTTTACATTAAAGCCAATGGGAAAAATTATTGCAAGTGCGTTTTAATGATGTTACAGCTTTCTGAATGGGCTGAAATTTTAAATATATAATTGCTGCAAAATTTTGTCGAGCCATTTCAAATTTCATGAAAATCGGATGTATAGCTTAATTACAGGGACAGTCAAAAGTTTTCCGTTACATTAAGGGGAATGGGAAAAAATTATTGCAAGTGCATTTTAATGATGTTACAGACTATGCACTTATGAATTGCAAATAAATACACATTCAGTACAATATGGGATGCAAAAAATAATTATAAAACTAGTTATAGTGCGAACGCACCTCATTTGCCACGTTTGACGAGCAATTTCCAACTTGTTCTAAATATCATAATGTAAAAGCTTCTAATACAATTTATGAAACTGGGTAAAGATAGGAAATTAGATGCAAAATGAGGTTCTGCATAATTTAGGTTGAATTGTAAACACTGAATAAAATTAAAATATAAAGTATTATAGTCACAAGACAAAATCACAGTTTAAAATCGTTTTTGACGCTGTGGAATATGAATTGTGTTGAACATTTTATGTTTTGGTGATTGTTAAATATTGACTTATTTTGGCCATGTTGTTGAGGGAAGAAAGTCTTCGAGAAGGACTTTTGAAGGAAAAGTGATCCTTCGTTATGTGGTCACATATTTACCACTGGGTTGGAGGGGGGGGGGGGGGTTCTATTTATATAACTTGATACTATACAAAAAAAAAGATAAATTTATTTTTTCTTTCCGTCTTAGATACCACAATTTTACTTTCAAAGTACGACAAAGACTTCCTAGTCTAACGGACAGCATAAATATAGCAGCAAAATAAAGATGTGGATTAAAACATCTTCATTGCATTGCAGATTTAATATGTAACATTTTCCTTAAAAAAAAATAGTTTCATTGACGAAATTTGTGTAAAAAAAAAAATCTGTAATGTTACTAAAAATTTTGTAGGAAACTGGGATGACTAGAACTTTTTATGTAACGGCAACAACAAAAATTCATGTAACAGTTACACTTTTTCACTGTAAATCAAAAATCTGTAAGGTTACTAAGAATTTTTCAGGAAACTGGGATGCCTAGAACTTTTTATGTAACTGAAACCTGGGTTACAGATAAACTTTTATCAAGATAACTGTAATTTTAGTAGATTCTTTTGTAAAGCTACAGATTTCTGTAGCTTTACAAAAACTAGTTTTGTAAAGTTCTTTCCAGTTTTTAAAAATAAATTTTAGCAATACTTAATCGGAGAATTTCTGTCATTAAATAAGACGAATATTGCATTTCGAAAATAGTGGTGTGTGAATCCTTTTTGCAAAAAGGAGTGAGTACCACTAGTCTTAATAGTAGGGCCAGCAGGGCCTGAGCAACTACTCAGTCAAAGGACCTCAAATTTTCAGAGTCTCAGCAATAAAATATTTTGATAGCATATTTCAAATTTTAATATTGACAAATATTTAGCATCCAGACAGATCAAATTAACTATGATAGTTTAAATTCAAAATGTTTTTGTACTATTTTATTTTAGTGAATATTTTATTTCCTGAAATTATCGCATAAACTAAAATGTGTGTATTTAGAGATATTTTTGATATATAAAGCAGCAATACATTTTAGATTTTAATCATCAACAAATTCTACGCTATAATTACATCCTTTTAATTCATTTCCATATTCGATCACATTTAAGAAAATAAATAATTATAAGTAATTTTGTAAGTGCCTTCCAAAATACCTTCGGACCCAAAGCCTCGAAGATTCCATCGGATATTGTAAACGATTCTGCTTTTCCAAATTATAATTCAAACTTAGTGTTGATTTATAAAGTAAAAAGGTTTCGAAAGTGTTTCGGCATTATATCGGCTTATTCCTTTGAGTATCATCTTATTTTTAGTTTATTTTTACTGGCAGTAATATTGAAGTTAAGTTGGAAAGGTAAAGCAACAATCGTGAACAAGAGGCTTTAGCGCGTGTTATAGTTATTCATGTCCTAAATAAAGCTCAAAATGCAGTTCTTTTAAAAAGTTATTGATAATATAAAAAATATTATTGATTATTAAAATACTATTTTTTTTTTTTTTTAAGAAATGAATGGTCTTATTACATAGTAAATTGAATATATATTATAATTTTAAAATGCTGCATCTTTTTTTTTTTTTTTTTTTTTTTTTTTTTTTTTTCAAAGTGTTTATGAAGAAGTATAAAGTGCATCAGCAAAAAAGAAATCCTATTTTTTTCTTATCAAATAGATTGATTACTTCTAGTAAATCCGGTACTTCACGAATTGCGTGCAGTAAAATTTATTTCATCTTACAAACAACTTCGATTAGTTTCCGGAGGGATTGGATGTACTCCAGTTCGGAATAGAAATGAAATATTCACGAATAATGATTTTTTCATCAATAAAAGTTTTGACATCACAAATTTAAACGTAATATTTTCTTTTTTCCTTTAAAAATTGTAACAACATCAGCTCTGATGGGTAGATTGGATACTATTTGATTAAATGATGCTTCCAGAAATAGATTTATAAAAATTAACTTCACAGCAGATAAATTAAATTAATGTTGCACGTTTTTTAGAAATTCTGACAATTACTTAAAATGCCTCTTTTATTTAACCCTTTCAGGGGCAAAGTACTTCTGCTGCTAAAATGTTGAAATAATTGAATGACACCAGAATTTACGAACAAATTTATTTGAAAATAATTAAAAGCTTTTCTTCCCTTATATTATGACAGCAAAATTTCATTAACGAAATCCGGGTGCCAATTGACAATTTGGAATTAAAATTACGTGTTCACGCTATGCAAACTCCTCTTTCGATGGGGTTAACGGTTAATTGATAGAATCGTCAAATTTTCAAATACCAAATTTTGATGCTAAATATATATAAAAAAAACTATAACTATATCGTATGCGTATGCATGTATATTTATGCGTATGTGAAAGATACAGCAACTAAATAAATAAAATATGGCTTTAGATTAGTGTTTTTCAGCTGGTGCGTCGGGATACACAAATGTGTTGCGAAATCTTTGATGACTGAGGGGATAATTTTAAGTTTATTATTACAAACTCGTATTGAAATTTTACTAGATTTAATATTTTCACCTCTGACCAACTTAAGACATAAGTAGATATAAGACTAATTTTAGCCACAAAAGATGAAAATGAAACTGAGGGCAAAGCCTGGTTCAGAAACACACAGAAAAGTAGCTGTAATAAGTCCTTTTTTCTGAGTTTATATTTCTTTTTACAATACGCATCCTCAAAATGACATATTTAAGTATTTATAGACTAGACAAATATTCCAAGCACTAAATATTTTGCCGTTATAAACAGGGCCATCACTATAACATACTAACTGGGGAAAGAGAGGGGGGGAGGGTCTTAAAATTGCCAAGTCGCCACCGGCGCGTGCCAACAATGGAGTTACAAATAAAGAGGAGGAGACATATAGTGTACTGTCTATGAGTAGAGAGTGTAGTAATTGAGGTGGTTGTCACAAGATGGCAGCTTTATTTTTTAAATCGGATAAACTGCTTCCGATTACCGTCGGGGTAAACTTCCCACCAGTAAATTTGAATAGCAAATATCGTCTTATTTAAGCGCCTTATTCAAAGGAATATTTTCTCACAAACATCCTAAAAATTTCTTTTTTTTTTTTTTTTTACTGGTGTCTGTTTGCCCAGGTATTATAATCTTTTTTACTGACACTGACAGGTGGTAGTCTAGGTTGTCACAATATGGCGGAAACACGGGGCCTGACTACCGTCAAAGTGAACTTCCACCAATAAAAATGAATATCTGTTTCTGCCGTTATTTATCACTGAAATTTCGCATTAATAAGAGGTTTAAATAAGAAGAAAATTTCTATTTAAATTTTCTGGTGGAAGTTTCCTCCGACGGTAATCAGCCCCTGGGAAAACAGTTACAGTTGAAGCTTCGCTATTTTAAGGATATGTTAGTTCCTCTTTATTATTAGTTCCATGGTGCCAACTGTGTCTATTTACCCAGAAAAGTGTATTACAGAAAAACCTATGAAAACGGAACCTGTCTATAACAGAAACTTGTCCCGATGGAAAGAATATCGCACAATTATTCTTGCTAAGGCAGAAACCTCTCTAAAACGGAATAATTTTCCCCTAGTGATTCCGTTTTCATCGTTGAGAATCACTGCTTTAGATTATAATTTTGTTAGACATTATTCACCCAATAAACATTCATCTATTCGGAAAAGCAGAATCGTTTACAATATCCGATGGAATTTTCGAGGCTCTGTGTTCGAATGTATTTTGGAAGCCACTTACAAAATTACTTATAATTATTTATTTTCTTAAATGGGATCAAATATGGAAATGAATTAAAATAATGTAATTATAGCGTAGAATTTGTTGATGGTTAAAATCTAAAATGGATTGCTGCTTTATATATCAAAAATGTCACTAAGTACACAAATTTTAGTTTATGCAACAGTTTCAGGAAATAAAATATTCACTAAATAAAATAGTTCAAAAAGCATTTTGAATTTAAACTATCATAGTTAATTTTATCTGTCTGGATGCTAAATATTTGTCAATATTAAAATTTGAAATATGCTATCAAAATATTTTATTGCTGAGATTCTGAAAATTTGAGGCCCTTTGACTGAGTAGTTGCTCAGGCGATGCTGGCCCAACTATTAAGGGGGCTGGTCACCCAGCTTCCGATTTCTTCTCACTAATGTAAAGTCTATAGGCATTTGATGCATTTGTATATTTAAAATATCTCCTCGGGAAATTAATATTTTTAACTTCTATTTTTTGTATACACTTCCTAAAAGATGCCTCTTTTTTCTTAGTTCTCAAAATATTTCTAAAGTATAGACTTAATTTTATAGGAAGTGTTAAAATCTTACTCACAGTTCGCCCACTTTTAACACATAAAATATTAAATTCAGCATAGATTTTAGAAATATTTTGAAAACTATGAAAAAAAGTGAGATCCTTTAAGAAGAGTACACAGAAAAAAGATGTTAAAAATATGAACTTCCCGAGAAGATATTTTGAATATACGAATGCATCAAAAGTCCATATACTTAACATTACGGAGGAGAATTCCTAAGCTGAGTGACCAGCCCCTTTAAGACTAGTGGTACTCACTCCTTTTTGTAAAAATTGTTCACACACCACTATTTTCGAAATGCAATATTCGTCTTATTTAATGACAGAAATTCTCAGTAGATAAATAGAGTAAATCCCAGAAGAAACCTTTGCTGTCTATTTACGTAACAGCATACATAATGATGCAAACATTTATTCCTCACAAAGAAACGAGATACAAATACCCTTTTTATAGAAAAGCGGAATTAAGGAAGTTTTTTCATTTTCATTTCTGGAATTAGATGTTTTTCCTTCAGTGTTTTATGAATTTGAAATGATTTTGCTGCATGTCGGCACTGCAGTGGATTATAATCAATCAAAGTATATTTCTCACGAACAAGGATTTCGTAAATCCGTAAGCGGATTGTTTTAACTCAAAATTCCCATCCTATCAATTAAATTGTGTTAAAACAAGAAGTAAGAGAAATTTTAAACTAAAGTATTAAATCGAAAACATAACGAAAAAGAGCCGAATCTAAAATTTTAACTGTTTTTCTTAAAAAAATGTTTAGTTACGTAAAAGTAGATTAAACTTAAGGAACCACATGACTCTTAAACTTTAAAAAAAAGTTTTTTGGTATTGGTCTCTTAATAGAAGAAACGCTTCCAATGTAGTTGAAAATGACATTTTTGGGTTAATGTGTTCAAACAATTAATGATATATTACATCATTATTTAGAAGATCTTTATAAACAACATTTTACTAACTTGTCCCAGAATAGTTCCGATTTTAGATTTCCTGTTCCTGTGTCCGGATATTTTTCTTATATATCCTGGTTTTAAACGAAAGTCCTAAATTATCAAGGGTTTCCAAAAACTCAACTAGGAAAATAAATGATTCTATTCTTTGAAAGGAATTGTAGGAATACTAGAAAATTTCTCTCAATAAACTGCGTAATAAAGTACTTACGGCAGAAATGTATGGAAAAAGAAAACTGTAAAATAAGCTGAATCTTTATCTTTTTTAAAATTTATTTTAAGAACGAACAAGAAAAAATTTTCGAGAGCAAATTTTTCAGAATAATTTTGTAACAAAATTTCTGAATTTGTTTTGAATAGGCTTATTCATATGAATTTCTGAATTTGTTTTGAATATGTTCTTTCACTGAAAAAATGAAGTACTCAAAATGAGTAAATTGATGTACTCATATCGAATTGAGTATGTTTGGATCAAAAATGAACACGTCTTCTCGATTTTGAAACATCACATGTTATCAAACTCAAACAAAACGATAATTTTGTACCCTGTAATGGTTTATTTCATTTATGGTGGCATAAAAGATGTTCATAATGATTCAGTAATTAAATTATGTACAATAATTTAAAAGTGCTGACAAATAAGTCTCTTGTTATAAAAATATTCGATTTGGGTATCTTGCTAATAATTTAGCTATATTTCTTAATAAATAATCAATTAAACGTTTCTTGTTAATAATTTAAACGGAAAATAAATGTTAGTACATTTCTACTTTAATTTGTAGGTTCAGGGGGGGGGGGGGAGTACATAACGATTCATATTTGAACACAACCATGGGATCAAAAATGAGGACATGTGTTTCTAAATTTTGAGTACATTTGGATCGAAGCTCTTTTGAGTATGTCACGTATTTAAAATTGAGTACTTTTTACTCAATTTTGAGTACCAATTTTTTTCAGTGTTCATATGAAATAATATTCTGGATTTCCTTTTGAAAAATTGGTTAACCAGAACCACCCGTAACAGTCAAAAACCAACTCAAAGCCGAAGCAATTAGAGTCAACCCGAGACATAACGAAAAAAAATAGCACTTACCCGATCCGAATGGAACCGTGGGCCGGGTCGGATTTTAACAAAATCGGGTTACTCGACCCGTGGCAGGATTCTAATGGTTGGGTGTAGACCAAAAATGGGGATATTGAACTTTGGCTTTTATATACCAAGATAGGAAAAATAATTTTGGTTATTTTTGTCTCAGCTATAGTACATAAGTTAAAACAGAGTTTCCGTAAAAGTAGATCATGCATTTTTAAGTTATCTCGCGCGCTATGCTGAAATTTACATTTCAAGAAAATAGCTTTAAATATTTATCTCCCGATAGAAACTCGTTGCGGACCATTTTTGTAATATTAGGTTTTAATAAGAATTTTTTAACTAAACTCCTTTTACCCTTACGTAGAAGCAAAGCAGCTGTAACATTTTTTCATAAGTTCATATTTGTTATAAGAATCCTGAAACTCTTTTAGTATTAAAACCAACCAAAAATCTATTGCAAATATACATACACGACAACTCTACATAATTCTATTTAGGGCATAAAAATATTTTCCCCCAAAGTTAGCATTATAACAACTGCACATACGAGTTACAAAATTGGATCCGGTGCATTGATTATGTAGTAATTATTTTTCTTTACTCAAAAATGAAATAGCATCTTTTTTGAACTCATTTAAACAAATGTTCGAAAATTACGTAGCTCACTGTAAATTTGAAAAAAAGAAACTGTCAGCCAAGAAGCCAGTAAAAAATTGTTTATTCTACGGAAATAATCTATATTTATTTCCGTAATTTACAGGCAAAGTCTGTTAAAGTTCATAGTAAATATAAATTATTTCCGTAAAATAAACAGTTTTTTACAGGCGCCCCTGGCTGACAGTATTTTCTGTAAAATCAACAGAATTTTTTTTTTTTTTTTTTTTTTTTTTTTAACAGTGGTACACTTGAAACTTCAACACGTTACTGATCTCAAGTAAATAAATTTTGAAGAAAACTTCGAAAGAAAGTAACATCTTTTAAAGAATGCAGACGAAAACACTTTACATCCATATTTTAGTTTCCAGAAATTTCTAGATTTTGATTGCATTTTTCCCGCCACCATTATTATTTTTTCACTTGTTTCTTCGATTGGTATAATCGATATATGTTTATCTTATAATCGATATCAGTAACATGTAATTAATTATCTTTTATTGGAAATGCTCAGTCTTGAGTAACTACTTTCATCTCTTAAATGATTTTTTTCTTAGACTCATTTACCTAAATTATGAACTTTAATAGCCCTATCGTGTAAAGTATGTAAGTTACAAACTAAAATGGGTTTCAATATTTTCGTTAACAATTTAATCTAACTACTTGTGAAGGTACATTTCACCACTGACATTTAATAATTTAAGATTCTAAAGACTGTATTTTCAAAAGTACATTCACAAAGTGACAGAAAAGTTATTATTTATTTATTTATTTATTCGCTTTTTAGGGTAGGGAGATCGACCATGGAAAATGTAATGGTGAAAAAAGAGTATTTTCTTGCTTATGAACTTTTAATAATCACATTATTAATTAATTACTAATATTTCAAAAACATTCTAATCGAAAATATGTATATACATTATGTTTGAACTTTTACAAAATATCTTCTAAATAAAAGAGTAATAAAAGACAAAAATTAATATTCCAGTTATGTCCTAAATAACGGATATCCTTCTTTACTATTCAGCATGGTTCATTTTTCATTAACTTATATATCAATAATTAAACCTTCAAACTTAATGAAAATTTGTATTTCTACTATTTTACATGCTGATCGGAAATATGTAAGAAAATAATGGTGTGCATATTGAATTTCTAAAAGATACACTCAATTTTAACATGTAGAAGTATGTATACGACAAAATAAACCACGTGCATATAAAATGATTTTTCACGAATTAAAATTATACTTTTATTTTTCTTGCATCTATTAGAAGTAGATATTGTAACCCCACAGCATTTTTTAATTCAGAAACATACAAGAATTTTCAAATAGTAATCGTCACTTATTTTAATCGTCACTTATTTTAATCGTCACTTATTTTAATCGTCACTGATTTTAATCACAATGTCTGTGATAAAATTACTAATCAAAAATTCTGTAGGTTTCCTGAATTAAAAAAATACACGCTTAAATTGACAACCAGTGTTGGTAATTTAGTATGCTTTTTTTTTCTTTAAATTTTAATTAGGAACATAAGTTATCGCCATTGTTCGGAATTTTGGCCTTTTTCATACTGTACATTTTCAAGTAAAATTAACTAAATGATTAAAATTAAAATTGGCATATTTATGTTTTTAAATGTAACAAACATAAATCAGATTAGAAAAAAGTAACCGGAGGGGATATCCAAACATGCTGATGATAATCAGAGAAAAAAAAATTACATGCTTCATTAAAAGATATTTTACTTACATATGCTCTCTTACATTTACTTATTATATAACTGCGAACGTTGTGGTTTCATTTTTTTTTAAATCTACTTATGGATGTGCAATTAAAAATAGTCTAGACGTGGCTTTAACTACTTCAAAATAATTTAAATAAAAAAAATATGAAAGGTCAGAGAGTAGTGTAAATAAAACGTATAAATTAATGAGAGTGGTTTTACTTTTTACTTAAATTTTATATCTGCGTGATTTGCGACATTTTTTTTTTCATACGACGGATACACACACGGGAATGTATTAAAAAAATAAATATAATTAATGTCTCAAAAAAATTAATCAAAATATTCATAAATGTTGCATTTAAAATTTTATGAAGTAGCGCGCTTCAATAAATTTTAATTCTTTATTTAAAAAAAAATATATATATGTATCGAAAAATTAAGAAAGCACTTTTTTTCAAGACTTAAAATACCTGAAAAATCACAAAATTTACAGATCGTTAATCACCAATTATAATTAATTTTTTGTTACAAATTTATCATCAATCATTAAATCAGCATCAGCCAATTTTAGCCATATTTCAATTTCTTCTGAAGAGAAACACTTCCGAACAGCTGCCAAAATTTTTATGCCAAAATTTCACTAATTTAACCCCTTCTAGGTCAGCGTCGTATGTCATACGGTCTTCTTTTTTCTGCCCATACGGTCGGCATCGCATGTCATGCAACGAAGAGAAAAAATGCGTTGTTGAAAGTGAATTTGTCGTTGCTTACACGTCGCGTTATATTCTGTGATTGTTGTAAGGTTAGTTGGGGTAACTGGACCCACGAGGTAACTGGGCCATACGCTATTTTATAAAAAACTGTTGGTGTTTTTTAAGTTTTAGCTTTTGTGAACAATGTCCCTTAATCTATACTTCCTAAAACAGCGTGTATCAATTCAATCATAACTCTCACTTTGCTGTGATACTTTGTCAAAAATTTACGTTTCTTTTTTTAAAAACAACGTCAATATGGTTGAACTTCCTCGGCTTTTTATTAAAATACTGTGAGTACTTTTATTAAACAATCTTTTTTTTTAAAGATTAGATATATAACTACATTAATATTATTAGGTATCTATACATATTTACTTCATGTTTCAAATGTAAGCCCGGTGTCCCAGTTACCCCATAAATTTTCCAAGAATGGGGTAACTGGAACATGTATCCGGGGTAACTGGACCATGCTGGATCCAGTTACCCCAATAGTTATAAATAATTTTTTTGTGTTTTTCTTACTACGGGAAGTAAATTTCTCCATTTTTTTTTTTGCTCACAATAAAGTAAATGATAGAATACCTTATTAAAATTACGTAATGAAATTTAAAAAATCCCTGCCGGTCAGGCCTACAGGCAGAGGTAGATTTCGAAATCAAATATACTAATTTCACAAACAAAAACTAAATCGCGATTAGAGATAAATCCACTTTAACAATTTTATCTGGCCGCTTTTGACGAGTTTTTATTTCATTTTTATATAATAGCTGGTTTTATCAGAATCATGTTAGGGCGGTATTCAAAAAAATACTTTTCCATGCTCAACAACTCGAAATTTTCTGGCATAATTCCAGATTCATTTTTAATTTAAAAAAAAAAATGAAACTTGCTTACGTGATTTTTGAAGAGATTTATAAGCGACCTGTGTTTTTATTTTTTGTTCAATTAATTAAAACTTGATATATAAACAATTAATTCCTCAGAAGGACAATATTTTTCGTTTCTAACACAATCTCTTCGGGAAATTCCGTTCAAAATGCCCACTTTGACATCATTTTTTGAAATATATTCTGCTTCTATCAAAAAAAAAAAAAAAAAAAAAAAGATCATTACGGTACATTATATAGTTTCTGAATAAGCGAATATACCAATTAAATGCGTTTGAGAGCAAAAATGAATTTAAAAATGAGTCAGAAAATAAGCAGTTTGGATTTGAGTGCATCCTTAGTACAATGATTTTTCCAACACAATCCGCTTCGGTAAATTCGGCTCAAAATGCCCTTTTTAACAGCATTTTTTAAAAATATATTCTGCCTCTATCAAAAAATCGACCATTACGGTATATTATATAGTTTCTGAGTAAGAAAACGTACCAATTGGAAGCCTTTGAGAGCAAAAATGAATTGTAAAATGAGTCAGAAAATAAGCAGTTTGGATTTGAATACGGCCTTACTAAGATGATTTTTTTCTTCAACCGCTATGTATTTTTAATATGTTTTTGCTGTAAGAATTGGTCCTATCCAAAACTTGTCTATATAGATGTTGTAGACAATATTAAGAAGATATATGATAAATTCATGGGGATTTTATGTCTTTTGAATTGATGGAGCTATGGATTTTTTTTTCCTTCAAACCCCCTTTTTGTTTTCGTTTTTTATTTATTTATTTATTTATTTTTGCGGTACGAATTGGTCCTATTAAAAACTTGTGAATATAAAAGTTGTAGATAATGTTAAGGAAATTTATAATAAAATTAATTGGATTTGGCATCTTGAGAATTGAAGAAGTTATGAATTTTTTTCTCCCCAAAACCTTATTTTTTGCGCCCCTTGAGCCCATTTTTAACTTTATCAAAAATCTGTGATACATAAATTTTTGGCCCTATTTTTAGAAGTAATAAAAACTTTAAACTGATTTGATATGTACAAAAATTAAGAAGTTATGGGGGGTTTTCTGTTTTCACAAAACCCCTCCCTATTTCCATCCCCTTGGTCCGATTTTGCCCATTAACGAACTTGACCGAGATTTTATGCCCATTGATTTTATGTATCAGTTTGGAAGAGATTGGTGCAGAATTACGAAAGTTATCGTGTCCAGAAGAAAGTGATATATATATATATATATAGATAGATAGATAGATATATAAAGTTTTTTACTGAGGGTGGTTTTGGGTTCTAGGGGTCATGATCGGTGAAGATCTGCAAAAATTTTTCAGAAATTCCAACATAGGAACGATCCCAATAGGTAGTATTTCATACGAAATCTACCTAAAAGCATATTGAGTGGTATCAAACCAAATTTTTTGACCCCTTGAGAGGCGGTGATGCCGTTATGGCATCCCTTAATTTTAATTCCTAATTGCCACATTGGCACCTGAATTTTATATTGAAAATTTCACCTTTATTAAGTACACGAAAATATACTTTTACTTGTTTTCAGATAGATTCTCTTGTAAATATTGGTGTCAGTAAATTATTTCAATATTTTACGAATGCAAGTACCTTGCCCCTGAAAGTGAGATAGCCAGACTTTGAAATTGTACTATAACCAGGGGTCGCATTCTATAGGGAAACTTTTATCGTTCCTACCACTATTTTGAAAATAATATCTTCATCGCTTTAAGGGTTCTGGTAGGAACAATAAAATTTTCCCTATATAATGCGACCTCTGGATAAAGATAAAGTACTTACGTAGCCGTTTGTTCATAGATTTACCTTGCTATTTTTTTCCTTAAAATGCCCATGTGACTTTTATACTTATTATCTATACTAAAGTACATAAGTACTTACTTAAGTTTTATGTTTTTGGTATAAATAAAACTAATATTTTCACTTTTAGTGCATTTTTTAGACACATTGACAGCAAAGGTTTCCCTTACAACGCTGTTTATTGACATATAATTTACATGATCTGCCTGGTTTAAATTTTTTTAAGTTGATTACACTTTTTCAAACAGGACCCTATATCCAATATGAAAAACTTTAAACGCGTGTGGAACATAGACACCCCTGGTCCAGTTACCCCATTTTTGGGGGCAACTGGACCCATGAGGAAAGAAAGATGAAATATGCATATTTTTATATTTTTAAATATTAAAATGTAATTTTGAGCATTTCTGTCTGATAGAGGAAACCTAACTGAACACCTTTACAGAAGTTCAGACTTCGATTCGAATGAACATTAGCTTTTTGAATCTGAATTGTCAGAAGCTCCAGTGTCAAATTGTAAAATCATGGCCCAGTTACCCCAACTAACCTTATATATATATACTGTATTTTTGAATATTGCTAAATTATAGCGCAAATATAGCCCTACTATTTTATTTTTAAGTTCTACTATTTTTGTTCATATCTTAAGTAATGTCGGTATATCTGTTAGAACGTATACTAAAAAATATAAAAGATAATTTTTATATTAATTTCATTCTTGCAAGGTAAGCATTAAAATAATCTGCACTAAATCATTTCAACGCATTTTTTTTCCTCTCTGGTGGCCAAGAAAGATTTTAAAGCTATTTTTATGGTAACGTTGAAAAACCATTTTCCAAAACTTTTTTTTTTTTTTTTTTTTTTTTTTTTTTAGTATTTTTAATAATTCTTTTTATGCAGATATTTATCTTAAATACCTCAAAGTAATAGATTTGATAAATGTAGTATCAGACTAGTTTTTTTTTAATTAAAACTTGCGTGAATTGCAGGAAAAACTGGAGATCAGTGAACGGGATATATAAAACCATCAGTAGGTCAAGCAAAAAACTACTTACTGACAAAAGTATTTTGCATTTTTGAATTCAGGACAGAACATATATTAATTTTAGCAATAAAAAAATGCCTTTTTTGGATCGGAAATTCGAAAAAAAAATCCAACCAAGAAGGTGTTAATCCACTTCATCAGCTCGGAATTTAATTTGCGAACTGTGTCTTCGAGCTTCACACATTTGCAGCCAGCAACTACCCAGTGGGTTTAGTTAGCCTGCAAGTGAATTCATATCTGTATTATAAAACAAAAACATGTCCGTCAGCAACGCTGACATCATATTGTCGGTGGCAACAATATGACAAATAAATTTCGCCTTCGATGCAAATTTTTTACTTCTAAACATCGCACAATTTCAGTTTTTACACCGTCGGATATCGAAAAAAAAAAAAAAAATGTAGTTTCAAATGAAATTTGTTTGAAAACTGTATATAAATTCACTGACTGTTTGTGGGTTTTAAAATAATTTTCAAGCATGCTTTATTAAAAAACTCTCTCTGTCGAGTGCAGCCCGATTACAGAATATTAACCCATTTGTACTTAAACAATATAAATAGTTCAGAATTTGTTTCCGGCTTCCATAAAGAAATCAACACTTTATAAATAAAGAAATAAAATAACATAAATAAAACACAATTTTAACAGCTATGTAATCGAACTACGCGCTTAAACAATGAAATAATCACAGTCAAATGCATACTATAAGTAGTGAAATCTTGGCGATTTCTTTGGTTAATAACCACTGACATGTGACTTGTATTAAAGTATCGTTTTTTATAAACATTAAAACTTTATTTGAGTACATAATTCACATTTTTCATATCAAAATGCTTTTTGGTGTTGTTAGAAGGCAATCTACAAAATATATTAAATGTAAAAAATCTATCAGATTTTTCAATTAAAAATTATTTTTGACCAATGTTCTGTACATCAAGCAACATGTACCGGAAAGCTCGGGTTGGATCCTCTGGTTTATAAAATTCTGCATGAAATTTATTATATTGAAAACAATGTATAAGTAGAAGCCCATTCAAACAAAAAATCTTCATCGTGAATAAGTTGTTTTGAACAGACCAGTAACATTTTTTTATTGGTACCATTAATGATCATAGTGAAAAGCAGCTCCTCCCTTAGACTTTTTTAATGAATAGTAAATTGAATTAAATTGCTAAATTTTAAATCTAAAACTCATTTTTACTGGAGATTTACTTGTATAACACAGCTATTGAGGGTTTAGTCTTAATACGATAAACCGATAATGTGTTTTTGTCGATTTTCATTTCTACCGACAACTGCATGAAGGTCGAACTTTTTTTCAAATATTGCATAGTCAATCTTGTCTTCTGTCAATTTTGACATCTTATTATGCTACATTTTTTTTTCAAGGAAAGTTTGCTCCCTTATTCCAGCATCTAACTATTATAGGTCTAATACGTTATTCATTGATTTTAGAATAGAAATGCTTACAGAATAACGTCGATATTGTAGAGGCATTAACTTTGCAGTAGAAATACAATGTTACACCATTTTTAAAGACATATTAGCATTTTCTTTTAATTATTTCTAATTTAATCCAGTATTTCATGTATCTTAGCTTTTCATTGGAAATAATTCCAACGTTATGCCAATATTTCATGAAGATTGTGTTACTTAATAAACAATATTGGCTGTATGTCTCCAAATTAAAACTTCAATATTGGTTAACTCTGTAACGAAATTGTGCATATAATTGCGCAGAATTTTCGGGCCCCCGAATTTATAAATTGGTATCTACAATATTATTTTATTACTACGATAACGCTGATGGAAAAGGAAAAAAAAATTATGAACCAATTAACGAGAAGGTAAGTAAGGAGTTTATACATTGGCTGTCGTATTATCATTAGCCTCATTCGTCTTCCGTTTTGGATGCGACTCATTAACTAAATTTGTTACATTACAAAGAAAGTGATCCTCTTGTGGTGATAGATTTTGAGTACTAACGAGAGCAGGAATACGTCCAAAAAGAAAATTGGTATTACTTTCAATATAATATCGATGAGGTAATAGATAAGCATCTGAATTCCTTTCTCTCGGTGTACTGGGTTGTGTTGGTTGAAACGGGTAAAAAAAATAGTCGAAAACAATGGAGAAAAATTCTTTTTTATTGTGTTCGTAGACGATAATTACTAGATGCTATCAAGATTTTTTTTCTTTACTTTAAAAAAATGTACATAATTTTTTATTAGAAAATTTTATACTAATTCAAATTTAAAAAGATATTTTACATTCAATACCTAATTCATGAAATTATCTCATAATTCTATTTAATTACTAACACATTTCACACCTATTTGCTTAAGAATGGTATTAAAAATTATTTTATACTTTTTTCCTCGTGAAATTTTTATACTCTACGGGATTTTTTAATAAATTAATATAAAGAAGTGAAATTTCTCTTCGCTGAGTTAAATACATCTATTTACTTTCCCCTTTTCTGCTATATAGTTAACACACACACACACACACACACACACACACACACATATATATATATATATATTATATTCGGATTTTTAAAATATTATTTCGACATTTTCACATTATTTATTTCGACATCTGTATAATTATTTATTGAAAGGAAATAATCTTTAAATCCTAATTAAAGACAAACTTCAAAATCCCATATAAAATCAATACCTTTCATTAGTTGGATTTTGTAGTCCTTTAAATATATAATAGTTCATCTTTGAATAATAATTAAACGATAAACATAAAATTAATGTATTTTATTAGATTAAGTTTGTGTCTCTCCAATTAAATAACTGTGCCTTTTAAAATCATAATTACATAGCAAAACTTTGCATAAGATAAACGTAACATTAATACAATTCATTAGCTAAAAATTATTACCCTTTAAATAAATAATGATTCATCTAAAAATCATATTTAGATGACGAGGTTCTTCGTATAATAAATTTAACATATAAATTTCCCATTAGTTAGTTTACGATCATTCAATTTAATACTTGTACTTATTTAAAATCACATATCGCAAGAATTTCATATGATAAATGTAAAATTAATACCTTTCATTACTTAAAGATCGTGAACCTTTAAGAAAATAACAATTTATCTTTGAATAATAATAATTTTGCAAGACTTGTCATGGGATAAATATGAAAATAATGTCTAGATATTTAATGCCTTAGTTTTAGTTTAATAATGGTACATTTTTAATTAATTATTAAATTGTAAGGCTTTTCACATGATTTATATAAAATTAATATCTTTAATTAGTTAAACTTAATGACCCTTTAAGTAAATACTATTTATTTTAATGATTCGACTTTAATAAGAGCACGTTTTAAATTCATAACTGGGTGACCATATTTGCATGTGATAAATATAAATATAATAATTTTTATTAAAGCTCGTATCCTTTTAAGTAAATAATGGTAAATTTTTAAAATCGAAATTAAATGTGTAAGATTTTTATATGATATATAAAATAATATCTTCGTTAGCTAATGTATATGGGCCCATAAATAAAATAACGGTTCGCCTATTCCAAATTTTCGTTGTAAGAAAAAAGCGATGATAAGCCGATAAGACTATTTCTCAGCTTACGAAGTTTTTTAATCGTCGAAATTGGACTGCAAAGCTTTCACATGATAAATGTAAAATTAACATCTTTAATTGGTTGCATTTATGATACTTTAAGTAAATAACATTTATTTTTAATTAGCAACTAAGTGATTATTAATCGCTCAAATGATAGCTTAAGTGATAAGACTTTATGTGTGATAATTGTGAAATATTTATTTAGCAAAAATTAATATATTATACTAAACCCTTCAAGTAATATATGATTTATATTTAAATCATGATTAGATAAGACATTGTGTTTGATAATTTTGAATTCAGCGGCCTTTCATTTTAATAATAGTATATTTAAAAAATATAATTAGTTTAAAGAGTTTTTACTTCCATTTGATAAACACATATTTAATTACTCTCAATTGGTTAACTTTCTTGGTCTTTTAAGTAAGTAATGGTTAAAGGACCTCAGGACTCTTAAAGCTTTAAAATTTTCGAAATTTAATTTTTTTTAGATGTTAAACTCCTATCATTTCTGAACATTTTGATATAATTGTTTCCTTGAAATTCCCATTAGACCAGAAATTATGGCTTTTAGAATTCTACTCGCTCAATAGCTGAAGCGGCGTTTCTGAAACTTTGAAGTCATTTTTCTCTAAACGACTTTTTTGGGCATAACGCGCACGATAACGCAAAAACGTCTGATTTTTTTTTTCATGAAATTTTCAAAACATATGTTTCATGTTAGTCTGTATAAACTGAACCTAAAATTTTCTTTTTATTGTTCAAAAAAATTTTTTATGTGATTATACTGTTGAAATTTTCTAAATTTTGCATCCGCTAAATACAACTTTGTGTAAAAATGCTTTAAACACAAATTTATTTCGATTCTGGGTAATTATTACATTCTGGAGTATAAGTAGGCACTAAAATTTTCATTCTAGTTGAAAAATTTATTTTGTAATCCTGCGCGTAATCTGATATGCTGATTTTCTGCTCGTGAAATCTGATAGATTGGAGGCCCCTGTAAATGCTAATTCTGCATCTTGCAATTTTTAAAATATATGAAATTAAAGAACACACTTATATCTTTCATCCCAATAAAAATTGTGTCTTAAAATAAAACACATTTTAAGATATTAAATGTCGAAAATGGTTTTTTTTTTCCTTTTTTACAATTTTTAACCCGGGAGAACTCGCTGCATGAGATTTTCTCTCACCGTCGTACTTTTTTAAGACTCTTATTTAAATCATTTTTCATTTTAATTAAAATTTCAAAATGTTTTACAATTATTTTACCTATTTTGTGAATAAAAATACTAAGCCAACCAAAAAAAGTTGATATTATATGAATGTAAAGCAAAAGAAAAGCAATTGGGCATTCTCACTAGCGAGTTCTCCCGGGTTAAATAATTTTTTTTCTGTTATGATATCTTTCAGACACCTTAATTTTAAAATCAAAATTAAATAGGCAAGTCTTTTCATGTAATACGCATAAAATACCTTAAGGGGGCTCAATACCACTGATTTTGACAAAAAATGACAAAAAATTTCAAATTTCAGATTTTTTTCTCCTAAAACGAACTTTAACATCTCTAGAACATTGTGCTTAAATTCAGGACGATCTGATAAACAGTAAAGGAAATATTCTTAATTTTAAGTATTTCCTTTAATATCTCTTTTTGTAAATGAAATGTTTAAACTCAATTTATCCGTTCGTATTTTTCATATTATCTATGTAATCAAAATGCTAAGGCTTCCACAATAATTGAGCAAATTGGAAAAAAAAAAATTAATGTATTTTTAAATTCTCTGAGAAATAAGCTAAGTATCGATTTCTTGTTATCTTGTTTTTTTTTTTCTTTTTAACTTAAATATAAGTGATTTTCATTTATTCCAAACATATGAAATGATTAATATTTTTCTTCTGATCTAATCTTTGTATCAAAAATTCCATACTTAGGTTTGTATAACAGAGTATCCTAAGCATTAAAAAAAAAAAAAAAAAGTTTCAATTACGAAAATTGGAAAAGAAGAATTTTTTTTTCATTTATTTTAATTTATTAATTTATGAAATTTTTTATTAATGAATGAAATTAATTATCGTGTGCTGAGGGGGAAAAAATCTAGTTTGAAATACCAAAATTTGAAAAGAAGAAAAAAATTAGACAATTTTAATTTTAAACAAATCTTTTTTTTCTCAAATTTATTAATTTATTAAGAATTTAAGGCCTTTTATTATCTGTAATGATTTTGTTTTATTGAAACACGATAGAAAACTTTAATATAGGTGCTATTTACAGAATAAAATTTTTTCGTACCAAGTCCCCTTAACCCTTTATGTACTGAATTATGAAATCATGAAAATTTTATCTTCTAAAGCATTTTTCATGAATTTTTGAAACTACATTAGAAAATTTACACAATCATTTAATAAATTTTAGAAGGATTGAAGGATTTAGAAGGATTAATTAAATTTGAATTCATAGGATTTCGTGTAATATTTATAACCCCACTCAAATCTTTTACTTTAAATATTTTTCTTAATATTTTGTAGAAATAGGAAATGTACAAATATAATGTTCATACGATAGAAATATAGAAATATTTCCGAATTGAAAATCTCCCCCCCCCCCCCACTCCCCAACGCCAAGAAAGCTGAAAAGATGCAAAGGCAAAAGAAATCATCCTTTTAAAAATATTTTTGTTTTGTGGAACCAATAATGCTTTTGAAACAAGATAAATTAATGCATCTATAACTCATTCTAAACTGTATTACTAATAATCGATGTATTATGAATTTTATAACAAGTTATTTTAAGAGGGCTGGTCACTCAGATTCGGAATTCTCCTCGTTATGTTAAGTCTATGGGCATTTGATGCATTCGTATATTTAAAATATCTCCTATGGAAATTAATTTTTTTAACTGCTATTTTTTGTGTACACTTCCTAAAAGATGTCTCTTTTTTTCTTAGTTCTCAAAATATTTCTAAAGTATAAACTTAATTTTATAGGAAGTGTTAAAATCGTACTCGCAGTTCGCCCGCTTTTAACACATAAAATATTAAATTCAGCATCGATTTTAGAAATATTTTGAAAACTAAGAAAAAAAAGAGGCATCCTTTAAGAAGAGTACACAGAAAAAAGATGTCAAAGATATGAATTTCCCGAGAAGATATTTTAAATATACGAATGCATCAAAATTCCATAAACTTAACATTACGGAGGAGAATTCCGAAGCTGAGTGATCAGCCCCCTTAAGGGGGTCCGAGAACATTTTCAAAAAATTTTTATTTATTGAGTTAAAATTTTGAATTTTTTTGTGATGGTTAACCACATCATTTGTAAACAAAATCAAAGGATAAAACTTCTCATAGCTTTTTAAAAAAAATTTTAAATTTTAAATTTATGAAAAAAGTGGTATAACTTAAAATTGTTATAACTCGAAATATTATTTGTAGAATTTAAATTGTTTTTCATTTAAATAAACAGAAATATATATTTTTTAATTTAGAGCCAGCAGTTTAAAAAATATTAATTTTTAAAAAAATTAAAAATATTTAACGAAAAAATTACAAAAAAAGTGGTGCAACTTTAAAAAAAAAAAAAAATCATATTTTCAAAAGTAAATATTTTTTTCTAATATGTTGGCTCAAAAGTAAAGTAAAATAATTGAAAAAGATATGTTCCGAGTTTCAACCCTGTATCTTTAACAGTTCCGAGTTATAAGAATTTACATATGAGAAATGGTGAAAAAACCTATCATGAAGAAAAACGCAATTTCACAAGAACTCGTTTCCTTGACAACCATAGCTTGAAAGGCAGATTTTGAAAACAAACCAAAACGAAAAAATTAATATTTCCTGTTCTAATTAAGATAGAAACATGATTTAAACATAATTTTAAGCAGAAAACGGTAGAGAAAATTTTAATCTAATAAAAAAAATTTGAAAATTTGAAGATTTTTGTGTCCCGGACCCCCTTAATGGTACATAAGTACCGTCGTATATACCGTCATATGGTTATAAGTACCGTCAGTAGATAAAGGGTTAAAGTGTATGACCCTTCAAGTAAATAAAGGATCACCTATCCCAGACTTTGCCTGTAAGAAAAAGGCGAGGATGAGCTGATAAGAATTTTTCTTGGTTTACGTGTTTTTTAATCGTCGGAAGTTGGGCATGCATTTGAAGGGTTCGTCAGTGCTTTAAAAATGCGTAAAGAATCTGAAGTCTGAAAGGATGAGAGTGCGTGCGGGGGTGAGGACGTCTGCGATACATCTCGGGTGCTGAGTAAACAGCTGCTTCCAGGTCCTAGTAAGTGGAAGCGGGGGTGATATCTGGTGGTCCAAATAAGGAAGGCCGCTCTAAAAATGGCACAAAAAATAGGAAGGACCAACCTCAAGAGACGTGAAATGTTTCAGAAAACTTCTGCATATTCGCCAAGAATGTACGGGTTGAGGAATGAAAAGCGATTCAAGTAAAGCATCTAAAAAGAGCCTCAAAAATTGAATACGTAGATTAAATAGAAGAGGGAAGTCAACATTTTAACGCATTAAAAAAAAAAAAAAAAATCAACTGTCTCAATGAAATGTAAAATATTTTGAGAAACGCAGAAGAAAAAAAAACGAACAAACCCAAGTAGTGGTGTTTTTTCCTGTTTTACTCCCTCTCTTTTTTAATTTCTGAAAAAGTAAATTATAAAATGTGGGGTGATTCACGGAAATAGAGAAAGGGAAAACAAATACGTAAAGAAGTTCAGCTAGGGGAAAAAAAATTGTTTATACTCACTTTCAACTTCTGCGGGTTTTAAGTCAGCCTGAAAAGAGAAATTCACAATGTTAGTATTGTAAAGTTTTTATTTCAAAATGAGGTTAATGTTCAGAAAAGTAAAAATAATATAAACAACTTCTCCGTGAAAATGGATAGCATAACGATTGTAAGTTCATTTTAACTAAACCAATTAAATATAGTTTCATGCAGAAAGGGAAAGAGTAGAGAAGAAGAGATATGAAGTGTCTTGGGGAAAAAGTTACTTACAACACCCTCCTGTTAACTTGGTAAAATTTCTGGGAAGCAAAGTTTTTTACTTCTTTCGCTTCTGGAGCCTCCTTCTAACCCGGATCCCGGAGATATAATTTATGCAATATGGGATGGAATATAATTTAACAATAGAATGTTGTAAAAATACGGAAATTGTACTGGAAATCACGTTGCCAGTGCAATTAATGTGTTTTACGAAATTTTTTTGTTTAGTGAAAATGACATATTAATTTGATATTTAGTACTGCTGTCCATGTTCACTACTTTCTGACACATTCACAAAATCATTTTCAATGGAAAATAATTTTCAGAAAGTTACGGAAATTGTAATGACAACACAACTGCCAGTACAATTTCTAAAGAATTTTTTAAGAATTTTTTAATTTTTACTTTACATTTTACAGCGGATAATAACAAGATGATGCGCAATTATTTCAACATCCTCCGGCTTAAAGTTTGGAAATTTTGCCATTTTTTTTTCATACTTTCATATATTTTTTAATCCTCTCACTCGTTATTCCCTTTTATAAATAGCTCCCTTTTATAAATCTTGTTTATTTGTTCAGCAATTTGTATTCTATGTCCAGTAGAATCTCGCTTTCGCTTTTTACAACTTTTTTTCTCAAGTATCATGTTGCAACCAATATGTAGTACAGAGTTAAATACTTTAGTGATGCTTAGGAGGTGGCAGTGTTATTATTACTATAAATCTAGATATTTTTGGCAAAACCCTCCGCCATAAATTTACTTTTTACGTTGAACTTTAAACTTAGAATATTTATCATCTGCTAAGAAAAGATGTTCTCAAGACCTAAAGAAAATAACTTTTCTGAAAACAAGATGCTAAAAGAAGAGAAATAAATAAAATATCTTATATAACCAAAACAAATCAGGCTGTTTTGTTTTTGTAAAGAGAGAAAATAAATAATTAACACCACGATTGGAAATTTAAAAATAACCATCTACTTGACATAATTTCGATCATGGCATAAGGAAGGAAACGTAATAAAAAAATTCAGTTATCGAAATTTAACCAATTCTAAAATACTTATAATTTTCCTGACAATTATATTTATAGGGCGCATTAAACTGTACTGACATTTCATTAATTTCTTCAAAATATAAAGCGTGAATTTCTCAAAATTAAGAAAAAAAAAACTTTCATGAAAAAATAATTACTAAATTAGTTCTATCTGCAATTGTAAGATTCTTCGTTAATGCAACATACGACGAAAATTTATCGAATTGAGAGAGATATTGATTAGGTAAGCAGCAGCATTTCGGCCATAATGTCAAAGGACAGCTGTCTCGTAGGAGGGCATTTTTAGAGGAAATACTTTTGATTTTCATGACATTAAACTCTTCATTAAACGGTGGAGGTAATTTAACGAGTAAAATACGTTTTCGACGATACGGCCATGAGTGAGATGCGTTTAATTTCTACGGAAAAGTAAACCAAATTCTCGTTTTCGTGCAAGAAAATTGCTGAAAATTTTATAGAGCCAATTTGTTCGGTCTAAATGATCAGTTTTGTATCTATGTTCCTCATATTCGTTGAAAACAAGTACATTAACTACTTGGCTGACAACACTTCATTCGGAACAAGCGAAATATCAGATAGGGTAAAGCATGAAGACCACCATTCCGGTAATTTAATGTTGCGGGTACTCTTGAATTGTACATGTACCAGTTTCAAGCAGTAAAAGCTAATGTGTTTAATATTTAAAGAGAATAAACAATTTGGAAATTGTACGTCAAACGGGGCAAATGAGGTGTGTTTGTACTATAACTAGTTTTAGAAATATTCAGATCTTGATGCAATAGCTGTTGCACTCTTATGCAAAAATGCATGAATACAAAATTTATTACGATTATATATATATTCAATTCAGTAATACGGAAACAACATGACTCCATCTTAAACATGACGTAATCATCATGACAACCTAGAATCATTACCTATCATAAGATATCATTGAATTAATTGCGCATGATAGGATTTAATAGAATGAAGAAAATAATTTTTCATAATATCTTTTTAAGTTTTGATTCGATTTTCATAAAATTTGAAATGACTCGAAAAAATTCGGCAACGATCATATACATTAAATTTCAAACCATCCGATTGTGTAGTTTTTGCACTGTTATATGCGGACAGACAAACCAGGCGACGACTATTGGTGCTACGTATTTATATAATTACGAACGCACCTAAAAAGGCTGCTCTCTCAAACTTTGCTACGGAATATTCGTGTACAAATTTAGGAGAGAATGCATAGTTTTCCTGCTCATACAGTTCAGATATACAAGTGTGTAAGTAAAATGCTTTTATAAAATAAGAAGAGTGATAGTACCCATCAAGAAGAACATTTTTTGTATACGAAACCAGTGCCGTAATCTACTTTTTAGTAAAAAATTATGGGTGTTTTATTCGAAATTGAATCCGTATTTTCTTGGGGAATTTTTCAACAGATCCACTTTGCTTTGTAAGAAATGTAATGACATCATAGGAAGTGCTGGAAGTGTAGCGTAATTCAATCAGTAATACGCATGCATTGTTAGCTACTTTCCAAATCATGAAGCATCTTGCTTAAAGTTATTTGGACACGAATAGTGACCATTTCGAGAACTTCTCGTGATTTCATCGCATTTCATAGAATATAAAGTAAGTAGTGTTAGAAATAACGTTACAATATCTTCATTATTGATAAAGATATGAACGAAAATTCGGGTTCGACATGGAGATGGAGTGAAACATTCTGTATTTTTGACTAAAAAGTAGATTCCGATACCGATTTCCTATTTTTAAAAAACTGTTTGTCTTGATGGGTACTATTACACTTCTTATTTCGTGGAAACACTTTAAGAACACTCTGTAAAGTTGTTCCAAAATAGTATTTTCCGATTCTTTCAAAATTTGGAAAGGTAACAGGTATAAAATGTTAGCTTTCTGAAAGGAAGTTTATCAGATTTAACATGTACCGAACGGAAACTCGTTTGCGCTCGCAAGTATGTACACTGTAAAAAAAAAATCTGTGAAGTTACTAAAGTTTTTCTAGGAAACTGGGATTCCTAGAACTTTTCATGTAACGGCAACAACAAAATTTCATGTAACAGACACACTTTTGCGCCGAAAATCAAAAAATCTGTAAGGTTACTAAGAATTTTTTTGGAAACTGGGATTCCGAGAACTTTTCATGTAACTGCAGCCAGGGTTACAAATAAAAGTTTAGTAAGATTACTGAAATTTTAGCAGATTCATTTGTAAAGTTACAGATTTTTGTAGCTTTACAAAAACTAGTTTTGTAGATTTGCAGCTTTTTTCGTACAGTTACAGTTGAAAGTTTAGTAAGCATGTAACTTTACATCTGTAGACCTACAGATTTTTTTTTTTTTTACAGTGTAGTAATTTACTTTCAAATCTTTTTTTTTAAACTTCTTTGATTAATGTATACATGCAAGCTTTGACTCATTTTAAATAAAGTTTTATACTACTGGCACTTAGAAAGAAAAAAAGTAGAAACAAAAAAGAAAAAGAAATCTTTAATGTGTCTTGTATTGCTTTTTAATCCATAAAAAAATGCTTTTATTTCAGTATGAAAATTTATATTGTGTATTATTTAAAGCTAAAAAAAATCTAATTTATCAAAGTTGTATACTACACACACAAACATGTACGCATACATATGTAACGTCTGTTCAATTATTCATTTAATTGGCTAAAATTAACTTCGGTGGGTTTGATAAGCCCCATTCTTTTTTAATAAACATATATTTTTACCTTATTTGGGAAGGGTTTAGAGCATTATTACCCATTAAATATTTAACCATGATGAAAAAGTAGTTTCATCTGATAAGCTGATTAATAAGGAGAGAAAGCTTTCAAACTTATTGACTTTAACTCCTTCGGGACGAGCGTCGATATACGTATAGGGCGTTCAGAATCCTTGGTTTTTCCTTCAAGAATTTTGGCATAGAAATTTCTGTTTTATTTAATTACAGATTTTTTCTTTTAAATATTGGTGGTAAGCTATTATAAATTCTGTACAGAACGCTCGTCGCTAAGAAGTTAACCTCCTTTCTGAGCAATAACCAAGCATTTTTTATTTCTGAAACCGGAAATTTAAAAGCTATTGATAAACAAAATTAGCTTTCGCAAATATTTTTAAAGAATTTTTTTGAAAATACGACAAAGTATAAATTAAATGTCTACTTAAAAAATAATAATCATATCATAATTACACATTTTCGAATGTTTTAAAAATTTAAAAAATTAATACAATAAGCATAACACGAATTATAGTATTAATAATTTCACATTTTCTTCTTGAAGAACTCTAGGAAGCAATTTTTCGTATTTGCTTAGGTAAAATGTTCAATCATTTTTTTTATGATTAAACTCAAATCATAGATTCAAAAGCAAGGTCGATGAACATTGTTTCAAACATCTGGTACGCATATAAGTTATACAATAACCTAACAAGTCCATGCACATACATGTACAAATATTTTATAAAAGGAAAAGTATCTAACTTTTACGTCCTAGTCTAATTTCACCTGTTTATGTTTCTGAAAACTTGTGCTATATGTATCTCCCTTCTTATTTTGTAGAAACTGTCTAATTAAAACTGCTACTTTACAAAGGGATATACCTCAGTTTAATTTTTTGTCTGTTTGCCATTAGTGGGCAATGTGAATTGCAAAATTGCTTAAAATAACAGTAACAAATAAGATTATGTTGTTAAAATAGACCTGACATTAATTAAAACAAAATGCACTTTAAAAATTTTTATATGATTCCTCTATACAAAATTGGTCATTTAAATTTCTTTTATTCTTTCTGCAACAAAAACATTACAAAAAAATGCATATCTGCATCTTTAAAACTGAATGAAATGTGTTTAACTAAATATAGGCCATTGTGAATATGGGCCATTTATCAAATTAGAAATAGATGCTGGAAGAAAGAAAAAACTGAAACGTTAATACACGCAGTTGACCTTAAACAAAAGATATCAATGCTTGCAACAATATTAGTGACAAAGAACTCCTGAAAATATTTGCGGAAGCCTTTTTAGAAGTATTCAGTGTTGGAGATCAGAGAAAAGCGTTTGAAAATGCTTTGTGACTTGCTTTTAAAAAAAATATTGTTCTAGAATTTAAAATAAAAATTTTCTTTTTGCACGATATCTGCCTGTATAATACTTTATTTACAAGGGGATGCACTTAGGTTGGAAACAGAATGTACAGCGATCCTTTGAGCATCGATAGAGTATAGTCAACAGATAAACATACGAAAGCCATAAAATGCAATGGTCAGGGGTCTTGGAAAAATAAACCCCAAAACCATTACATGTATAATCGGATGAATTGCTCTCCTTTCTGTCCGGCTGTGTTGCTCGGTAAGAAGCTGATAAGACCTTTGCAAGTAAGATTTTTTTGGTGGCTGATCGATTCTCGGTGAAACCATTGCTTCCAGACAAAATAAGGATAAATTATTTTCGAACCACAAATAAAAAGATATACATAATTGTTTAAATGAGAAATAAAAATTAAAACAATAACATGTTTTAGCGTATATATCGTATTTATTTATTTACATAGAGGAAGAGTTTTAATTGCGAAATTTTGCATTTCTAAGGATTTAATGAAAAGCAAAAAAGTAGAAAAAAATATATGCAGTTTGTATTTGTTCAGTCGACAAAATTTTTCTCTTATTTACAATTGTTTGCAGTTTTTTCACACGAATAAACTCCTATTTTGCTCAGTGAAATGGGTTAAAATGCGGCATATAAAATTAAAATATGCTGTTTTAATTTAATTTTTCCTTTACCCCCCAAATAATTAAAAACATTTATGATTTTTTTTTATGTAATGACATTTTTTAATCTAGGAATCTTATGTTTTCAATTACAATAACTGTTTTCAAATTGTTACATTATTAGGGTAATGGAAAAAATCAAAATAGTATATTTTAATATTATGTATGTTAAATATTTCAATATTATATATCGTATTTTAATTCATTCATTTCTAGGAATAAAATAGAAGTTTATCTGTGTAAAGAAAAGCATAAACGTCATAAAAGGAATGCCACCTGTCATAAATAGAAACTGCGTACATTTTCTTCTTTTTCCCTTTTCATTAAATGCACAACAATGAACATTTTTATAATTAGAACTCTCTCACTGTAAATAAATATACAAATGAACAAAAACATGATTTTATTTAAATTTGTCTCAAATTTAAATAATTATTTATACGTATTTAATTGTGATTTAAAAGTAATGGATCATTATTTTATCTGGAAACAACAGCTGGGTTGTGATTACAACACCTGGATTGTGATTGTGAGTCGACCTGATGTTTTTACTGATGAGACAAACTTTTAAAGAAAAGTGATATAAGTCAGTTTTTTTTCTTTTCCTTTATTATAATTCATTTAATTTTAAACATGCAGGTATTCAGTTTACTGTAATGATCTTGTTGAAGCAAAAGGGGTAAAAATCCAATTAAACAATTTTATCTAGAGGGGTCGCATGAAAATTTAAAATACTATCTTTTAGAAAAATAACATGAGAACTATTTCCAGAACGCAGTATTATTTCCAGCATTTTTTAAATACTTTTGCAATTTACTTTTCCTGTTTGTCTCCAACAGGTAAAAAATTAAAGCGCATTTTAACCTTTTTGGAACATCCCGTATGGTAAGCTAGGGGTCCGGTAGAAGGCCCATACAACGTGGTTCTTTTTTCCAGCAAATTTTAAGTAAAATTGGAAAATTTCAAAAATTTCAAAAATTAGGAATATTCAAACTATCGGTATCATCATGACTTTTGATTAACACAGCGAACATTTTGTTTAATATCAGCAAATGTGCAATAACTCATTAAACTAACAAATTTTAAAATTTTTGCATAAAACTATGTAATTAGTAAACTGTAAAAACAATTAATTTCTGTGTAATGTTTTCAATAGTTTTTGGAAAAATAAGTTCCAAAAGCATCATTTACGATTACTTGTATAATCAGATAAACTACTCTTTTTTCTAACTGGCTGTGTTGCTTTGTCGGCAGCGCACCAAACGTTTACATTTTAAGACATTTTTTTTCCCGCTGTGTGTTCAATTCACGGTCATACTGTTGCTTTCAGACAAAATAATGATCAATTATTTTCGAACCACAATTTAAAATATATACATAATTATTTTGTTTTATTAAGGGTATTTATTTTCTGTATAATGTTTGCAAACAAACAAACATTCAATATAAGGATTATCCGACTATTATTATTATTGGTTTATCCGACTTAATCGCCTTCAAAATACTATAATATCAAGTTATGAAAGATATAACAGAAAACAAATTACTAAATAGGAAATAAAATGCAACTTCAAAAAATACTTTTCAGATGCGCATATTTCAGCTTGCTTTACATATAAAAAAGCAATGTTTTGTCACTAGTTCTTACGTTTAGAATATAAATATTACAACAATGTCTGAAAGCCTTTATTATCTAATCCTTTTTTCTATTTGAAAATATTTATTTGCATAATTCAAACATTGTTACTTGAAAATTTCTTGAATTTTAATTTTCAACCTTAAAAATCCTAAAATTTTCAATTTTCTCATCCCCCCACACTCCACCTAAATTGCGAAGGTTTTTCCTTGTTTTAAAACTCCTGGGGGTTTTGCAACTCTAATCATGAATTCGTATATACAGCACAAAACACATACAAATTATGTTTCCATGGAGAAAAACGCATTATTTGTAGCTCTTAATACTTTCGATACAAAACTTTTTTTGTAACAGCTAGTGTGTTATATCGGAATTCTACTGTACAATTATATTTGAAATAGGAGAGCCAGTTCTCATTTTTACTGTTCATTTTTTTTCAGACAAAAGGAATAATATAAAAGTTAAACATTTTATGAAACGTATTTAATTTTGATTATATCTGCTGACAAATATTTCTCAAACTTAAAATTTGTTTGAAAATTTGATGCTTTACAAAATGAGTACCAATAAAACTTTTAGCATTTGTGTTTCTTACAATTTACGTATTTACTTAGTTACTGATTTATTGAATAGCAAAATCCTAATATCGTCTCACAGGCATTAATAATATCCAGTGGTTTTCTTGCCTATTGTAGGACCATTTATACCGGCTAAAAGGGCAAAGGTAAGCTGATTTTGCCTTTTCTTTATTAAAAAGACTTAACTGAGCCCCAAAAAAGAAAACGACAAATAAAGAATAAAAAAGTTGTAGAGGAGAAACTTGAAAAAGAAGACCAAACGCATAGCGAGGATAAAATTTTCCTAAAAAAGCGTCTGATAAGAAATTCTCCGGAAGAGGAGATATCAGACGGAGTATTTTTGTGTCCACTGACAAGGAAGATGCAGAGTATCTGTAATGAAACAGATTTTCACTCAAGACAGAAGGGGAATAAGTGGATGACATGCACTCAGGTATTTTACGTGGATGCATCAGGAATATGGGAGAAGAGTTTCTAATCCTAAATTTTTTCTACATTTATTTTAGCACATACCACACATCTAAGCAGGGATCAATGTAGGTTTTTTTTTTCTTGGGACTCATTTTGTGAAAAGTAAAAGTTATTTTTGTTAAATTTATTATACTTTTCTGAATAATAACATTTTGCATAGAAAAATGAAATGAAATTAATCAAATTCAAACTAAGCATTTATCAATAGTAATTATTTTAAGTCCTTCTGGTAAAGTTTTCCTTTCTGGTGAACTTGCATTTGCAAATTTACACATTTTAAACCTAACAAAATAAAAATAATTAACGAAGAGTATGTTTTTATCGAATGGAATTTTCTAAAGCTGATTATTTTATTAAGGGAAATTTCATGAAGAGCTCTGTTTTATTTAAAAAAATTGTGAAGGGGCTTGTTGTATTAAGAAGAATTTTGTGAAGGGACCATTTTATTAAATAGATTTTTTGTGAAAGACCTCTAAATAGAGTTTCAAATTTTGTCTTTATATACCTCTAACTTCCTGAAGGAAACCTTTACTCTATTTTCCAAGAAATTTCACCAAAACTAATTTTATCTCTTATAAAATGATATTACGCTTGTTTAAGAAACCATGTACGAGATTTCAGTCTTTTGGAGAACATTTAATGTATGAGCTAAAAAAGCATTTTATGAATATTTCCATGCATTTAAAGGCTCTGTGCGCTATTTTTAAATGAAATAACACCAAAAACACTTTTTAATAATTTTGATCCAATGCAAACAGAAAAGGTCTTGGTATTTAAGACCACAAAGTTAAAATGTTTATATTGTTTAAAGCTTGATTTTATATATATATATTTTCTAAATAAAGCAATTGGAAAATATGTTATAAGTTTTCAACATATAAAATTGAACATTTTTTGAAAATGTACTATATAATGAGTACTCTCTCTCTCTCTCTCTCTCTCTCTCTCTCTCTCTATATATATATATATATATATATATATATATATATATAAAACTGGGCTATAACCTTTTTTTTTAATCTTTTCCTAGCTCTTATTACCTAACTATTTCCCTAGATCTTTCCTAGGTCTTGCATATTATAACCCATTTGTAGAAAAATAATGGAAAAAAATATTAAAAATTCACGTAGTAGAGGTATGTTTTAAATATCTGAAAATCGGCAGAAAAAGTTGCATAAAATATATGATATAAAACATTTTTGTGTTAAAAGTTTTTTTTTTTTCAATAAATATAGCACACATATATGCATACATTTAGATGAAAAATAAATTATTGCTTTTTAACAAAAATAAGAATTGTGGGTTTTCTCTTCGGGTCTCTCCTTATGAGTCATTTTCGCCTCTTAAATGTTACACCTATGGCCATGGAATGCGTTCATATTTTTCAAATTTCTCATCAAAAAATTAATTTTCAACTAAGATTTTAATAATTAAAACATAAAATTAAGAGCATAATTTTGAAATATTTTGTCAATTAGACAGAATTAAACAACATTTAAGAAAAATATCCAGAGAAAAAAAGAAAATTTTAAATTTCTGAGGAAAAATTTGAAAAATACGAATACATTCTATGACCGCAGACTTTTAACGTTGGAGAGGAGAATTTGAGGTCTGACTGATAACAGACCAGGGCACTCAAAGGGTCCGTCTTTTGAATACCAGTATTTCAGAAGATTTTTTTTTTTTTTTTTTTTTTTTTTTCGTGGTAGGTTTCTGCAGCATTTTCAGCAAAAAACCCTTCAAGATAGGTTTCTACAAAATTTGTAAGAAAGAAAAACCTAAAAAAGATTTTCGTTTGATTAAAAGTAAAAGCAAAACCGAAATATTTGGGGGCCATATGAGCCTTTAGATGGCAATAAGGTGGTTTGCTCATACTTTTCTCATATTCAACATGAAATGAGAGCATACCCCATATATGATTAAGGCTACAAACGACTTTTTATTAATTTTTCTAACAGAGTAAAAATTCTAAATTCCAATGTTAAATATTTATTTTTTAATTTAGTTATTTTTTTTAATTATGTAATGTGATTGTTGAATTTAATTAAAATGTGAATAACAGGAAATATTTTAAATCAGTGTTCTTATTTTTTTCTCTAAAAGGATTAAAAATTTAAAGGAAAAAAATTAGGACATAATTATATTCTTTCGGTATTATCTCACAAAAAAAAAGCAGAAAACTATTTTCCCTTAAAAACTACTAGCTATTATATGAGGTAAAATGTAGTTAAATGTGTTTTAAAAGTAAGTTTGCATGGAAAATCCTAGCGAACAATCCCATTAAAAAGCTGCTCTTAGAAAAAAACTGCCACATAGGTGGGCCGTGTACTATATGACAAAAATGGGAAGTTTCAAGAGCCAAATAACAGAGAAATAAGAATTATAGAAAATGTATGGCATTCAATACTGTTTAAGCATTTTTTAGACTTGAATAAATGCTCCTTAACACTGTGGCATTAATCCAATCTGTTTTGTGATTTTAAGCATCTCACGATGGCTCTATAGCACACATATGGTAGCTCTATACCCTACTCTGCTGGGATTTTATTTGTGGACTATGCACTTACCCGTAAAACCCACTTACCCCACTTTACTTTTACCTTATTTTGAAGAATGAAGCATAATTTTAAACCAGATAGTATTGATTATTGCTACTAATACAATTAATTATTTATGTATATTGTATATGTATTAATCTATTGTTTTTAATTGTAATACTTAAATATTTTCGGGTGATAAATATAAAATAATTGAATAGATAATTGGATGCTAAAAATATACATAATAAAATGCATATGCAGAAATGTTCTTGCACTTCATTATAGATGTATGAAAAAAATTTGGAAAATGTATTTTTTTTATATATTTTTATATTTATATTTATATTTATATTTATATTTATATTTATATTTATGTTTCTTTTAATTTGTTAGAAATATACGAGCATCATAACAACTTTTCTGTTCTTATTTGTGTGCAAAGTTGTTGCTATTTCAAATTTTATCATTACTGCAGAAGTTTCTTTCAAATATTTAAAACTGTTTTTTTCTGAAGTATTTGCACAAATCTTTATCTGTTGGCAGTTGTTAGCATTATACTATGAAAAGATTCAACTGAAAATGACCTTCCATGTTAACAGAACGAAATGTCAAAAATAAAAGTTTTTTTAACATTTAACAAGAATTTGGGTAACATTTCCTTGAAATCTTCTGTCCAAAGAGATTTCATTATACGGATATGGGGCAAAAGCTAAATGTTAGAAAATACAACCTATACGAAAAGTATAGACTTTTACAATAAAAGCTTTCCAATGTAAAAATCCTGAATAACCCAGACGCTATCCCGGTAACACTAATAGTGATTGGCTGTTTTAGAAATTATGAATGACTTTCATTGGCAGAACATTATGCATGAGTCCATGCAGCTAAATAATCAAAAATATTTCTTCGAGAAATCTTCAAATCTGAATTATAGAAGCCTGCTAAGTTACCTGCAGATTTGGGAAAGAGGGCGCCATAAAGTAAGCCTAGCTTGTGTACAGAAACGCTCAAAAAAATTAAATAACGACATTCATTGTCTCACATGTAATGACCATAGGTTTCGTTCGAGTGCTTTCGTGCTTGTGTCCAGCATTCTAATTATGACAGTTCAGATTAATAGCGTGGTACGTTGCTCCTACATTTTTTTGAGCTGTTGGACTGAGGACTGAACAGGGGACTGAACAGAGTAGAATTTAAAGTTCAAACCGAATTTTAGATCACTACTAACACCTAAGCCAGAACTGGGATTCGTATCCTGCTAACCTCGACTAGCGGTTAGCACCCTAAAAAAATGGGCAAAGTAAGGGGTAATTCAGATTTAAAACACGAAATAAAAATGTTTATGTAAACAGATGATAAAACTGATAGACAATGCGGAAAAAAAAAAAAGCCTGATTGAAGTATTTAGTTGGTAATAATTCTTTGAAGAGACAAACTACGCATATTTAAATTGTTTTAAAATTGAGCAACTGCAGAAAATTACTTTATATTTTATAACAAACGTAACTGATTATGTAATCACAGTATTCGGGACATTTTATTTCAGGATCTGTATATCGCAAGTTTCAAAACAAATGAACAGTGACTTAACTTTTGAATCTATTACATGAAACCCATAATTCCATTTGTAAATCAGCTTTCACCAAGGAAAAGAATGACTTTTTATGGATTTAAAGAATTGTACGGTTTCATTTAAGAATTACGAAAGTCTTATCTATACATAGCTCATTTGAAAATAAAATAGTTTAATAGTTTTGCCCTTTTATTAAATAAACGGTTAAGTGCGATATTACTTGCGCTCAGAGGGTTCCGTACAATAAATATATGAATTATTAACAGTATTATTTAAAACATCGTTGCTAAAAGAATAATAAGATTTTGTAAAAAAAACAATATAGCGTAGGGTTGTGTATAGCTGTATATACTGGAAAAGTATGAATGGGTATAGCATAAAAGTTCAAAGAGATATGAAGCGTAAATAATATCAAATATTGCTATTCCCTATAACTCTTTTTTTTTTTTTTTAATCTTATTCTAATCTGTTTATGATGAATTTAATTCGGCACTGACAATAAAAGAAGTGCATATTTAAACTTCATTTGGCATTTCATAAAACTAAATTAAGCGTAGTAATAATCTTTTCTTTTTACAGTGTACCTAAAACAAAACCTTGTTCAAAGTTTAAATTTGAAATTGCGCTAAGCACGCTTAGAAAGGAGGGCGCAAATTTGCAGCGCCGCCGTGCCACGTTTTTCCAGATAGGTTTTTAATTAACTTTTAAAGATACGAGGGGCGTATTGAGAGATCCACTCAATGCAAACTAGTCGCGAATAGTATTTATGTGATTAATTCTAATTAAATTAATCTGTTTTTAACAATTTGACGTTTATTGTGTTTTTACTGCTACTGGGCATTGCATTACACAAATAAAGCATTAAAAGTTGTTATCTAGGCTTTAAAAACCGATTTTACATAACAGTACGCCACCCCTGTCATTATGTATGTCCAAACTACCCGTGTCTTTAAGGGTTAATATCTCGGTAAATTACCGACGATTTTTCTTAAAATCATAATCAACAATGCTTTTATACTTCTGCTACGTTAGGTACCTTCAGCGCTCCCCAACACCTTTGCTGAATGCCCGCAAATCAAAATTTGTGTGTTACGGAAAAATGCGATTTTCTCAAAAACTATGTGACCCAGGATAATCGCTATAATTTTCCTGCAAGGTTTAAATTAATGTCTACTACCTCTAATTTTTTCATAATTTTAACTTCAGTAGATTCGGAAATATAAGAGGGGAACATATTTTTGCACTACATTTTCGGCGATATCTCTGAAAATATTATACCTAAAATTAAAAGAAATGTGTTTTTGAATTCAGCGTTACGAATGCTTCCACACAATACCCTACACGATATACAAAGAAGAGATTTTCTTTTCAAGTGTTTAATTATCCCCTCTACATTTTTCCTAAATAGATTTGTGAATGTTTAATAATCTGTAAATATGTGGGTCAATAGTCTTTATTACTTCCCCAATTTGAACTTTCCACGTTTCATAGTTTACGAGTAAAATGGATGTGACAGACAGACAAAAACAGAAGTGATCTTATAATGGTTCCATTTTTACTTCTTAGGTACGGAACCCTAAAAATAATGCAAAAAATCGATATGATAAATTTATATTTAACTCATTATATCATGGTAGGCTCATTTTATATTTATATTTCTTTTACCGTGCGTATTTAGAATGTTTACTTCCCTTAGTTTAATTTTCTTAGATTTTGAATAACATTTGAATGTAAGGATGAAATTCAGCGCTTAGTAACAACAAGGAATTGAGTCAATTTCTTCAGAAATCAAGTAATAAGTAATTCAAATATATGCGTATTTAAGGATTCAGTTTTAAGAAATTTAATTATGTGTATAACTACTGCAAGTTAATTAAACTTCTTTACACGTTGACTAAATGCAGTAACGGCTATTCCTTAATAGCTTGATAAATGGTTTTTTTTTGGGGGGGAGAGGGGGCAGACAATGTGTATCTATGTTGCGTAACTGAGTAGAATATTTTAGGTTGCTCCATGTAAAATATAGATTTTCAAGTGAATTACTTTTGCCTACTATTTTTCATTTAATATAAAGCAGTGGTTCTCAACCATTATTCCGCGGCGCATTGGCTAACCTTTTCAGTCGAATATCTTCAGTCACGTTTTAACAAGATTTTGTGAACCAACAGAAATATCGTTACTTTAACGTACAGCATTACATATTATAAGATTTCCTTCCTAATGAGGTTTAGTGTTATGAAGTTACATTTCTTGAATGATTTGATTATTTGCATAATATTTATAAGAATATGCTGTAAAATCATGAAACTTGCATCAAATCTTTACAAAAATGTAATACATTTTTTTAAAAAATTGTTCTTCCAGGAGAAAAAAAAAGATTGCGGTATAAAATGCATCACATATGTTTGCAGTAGTAACACGTTGCAATCGAAATAAAAATCTTATTGAACAACTTTTAAAAACTTTAGATTTATGTCATATTTTTTCTCCTCATCATAACTTTAGTATGCCGCAAATGTTTAACAATGGGTTTAAGTATATGGTGAGGTAGCATAGGTTGAGAAACACTGGTATAAAGTGATACAAAATGTTTGGTGCAAAAACATCCGCAGCACTTTATGAAAGCATGATTTTGAGCGCTTAACTGCATTTTAAAAATGAATTTAAAGCCACTAAATAATGCAAAAAAAACTTTTAAGACTAAATTGAAAGGAGCAGGGAAAAAAGTTCGTCCGTCACTTATTAACAAGTACTCCATCACTTATTACTAAATCACATTTTCTTCGCCAAGACCAAGAAACACAACTGTTTAAGCCTGTATTTGGGGCATTCTCACAATCTTTTGACTTTGGGGGAAAAAAATATGACAAAATTAAACTTGCTAAAATAACATTTTAATCTGATAGACGAATGTCTTAATGATTCAAAATAAAGAAAAAATGGTCAGCAGCGAAATTTTTTTTATTTAACTGAGGTTTAAGTTAAACTTGCGAGTTTAATTTTCCTTACCATTTTACTCCTATAACTTTTTATTTTCTTCTAAATTTTTACCTATAATGAATTTGCATAGTACCCACAGGACATTCAAATAAGAAATAATAACAATGTAGTACTTTTAATACAGAATTTTTGTATAACATTGTCTTAAAGGGGTGTTAATGAAGGGACGGTAAGGTAAAAAAAAGGGGGATGGTATTGGAAAAAGGGACGGTAAGGAAAATTACCACCTATTTTTAGGAAAATCATGTTAAGACTAAGTGATAGCCACAATGTTCATTGATTTTTAGAAACAGTTATTTCTATTGGATTAAATTAAAAAAAAAAATTAATTTACCTCGAAAAGTGCAGGAATAAACCTTGGGGACGGTAAGACTACCAATAAAGCCACGATGCTTGAAATTGATATTTAAATGCTGATTTAAATTCTACAGTAAATTTCCTGCCAAAGAATTTTAGACATTCTTTCTCTAGCATACTTCTGCATGAGAAAAAACTTGAAAAAAATTCTGTGACTGCATCTGAAAGGATTTTCTGTATAATTTTAGAAGAGGGATGGTAAAGAATCTAAAACCCAGGGACGGTGAGACTACGCTGGGCACGGGTCACACGAACAATAGAATTCTCCCTAGCTTTAAATGCCCCCTAAGCTACGGCGCACGAGTAGGGTTACTGTATTAAGCAGTTTATCCCTCGTTTGGCTAACTGAATATTATTTATTATATAGAAAATAATCAACATATAGGATTGGTCCCGCCAGAAAACGAATTAGAAAAGAAAATCGCGTACAAAATAAATATTTATTTTTAAAATTGTACCTTCTCTCTATTAATAAATATTTCATGTTTATTAATATACTGGGCAAGAACAAGTTCCAAAAAAGATTTTTTTAAGATAATCTGCAATTAAAAAAACATTATTGTTTAGATGTGCTTGGGTTACATGATATAGAATTGTATGCAATAAGTAAAATGCAAGTATTTTGATTATGATTTTGAATATTAGAGTTTTCTATTTTGAAAATTTGATGCATCTCAAATTTATAATATGTGTGTATATATATATATATGCGTGTGTGTATGTGTGTGTGTGTTTACAATTGTCAAGAGAATAAAAAAATATGCTTAAATTATTTAGAAAACATAACTTTTTATTAGTTTTGTTTTTGAGAAAAAAATTTCAACGTCTGGTTTTTGTAACATATAGTTATACAGTCAAACCTCGTTAACATGAACACGCTTAACGTGAATTACTTTTAACATGAATTGTTTTCACAGTTCCCTATAAAAACGAATACAAAGATTTGATACTGATAACATGAATTTCTGTTAACATGAACAAAATTTTGATTCCCCTTGAGGTTCATGTTAACGAGGTTTGACTGTATAGATTTTTTGTAAATAATTCTAAGAGAATTATTCATAAAATTTGAATATGTCAAATAATTTGTACATTTTAATAACTTTTTTAGCAATTTCGTTCTTAAAATTTTCTTTTAACTCATTTAATATGTTTTATAATGCGCTATATGAATCCCCTTTATTTTCCCCTTACTCCACATTTAGTAAGAGAATAAGTAAAAACTAAATGCGTTAAGTAATTTGTAAATTTTGATAATTTTTTAGCAATTTTTTTTTAATATTTCCTTTAACTCATTTAATATGTTATATGTATACCCTTTTTGCCACATTTAGTACGAGAATAAGTAAAAACTAAGTGCGTTAAGTAATTTAGAAACATTAATATTTCTTTAATATTTCTAGGGTTAAAATCGGGCATTTTTCTCCAGGAGGAATTTTTAAAGCTCCTGTGGTTGCAGGGAGGATTTGCACTTAAACTACATTAATAAGCATTAAACTCAAGCAAAACTTCCAAAAATATCCCCCCCCCCCCCCAAAAAAAAAAAAAAAAAAAAAACACGCACATGCACACACCAAAGCCATCTCCTGAATTTATCATTGAGAATTTTTGTTTTGAAATATTTTTAAAATATGCTTTACATCAAGGAAACAAAGTACTGTGATCTATAATAAAACAGTTGAAAAGTTACATTGCAGCAATGCAGGTTTTACTCTGGGAGTGCGGCTTGTGGAGATGACTGTTTATAATATTTTTTATTTTTATTTGACATATTAGGGATGGTTATTTAGTAGAAATTTGGATTTAAATAAAATGCACATTTTTTTAAACCTTTCTATGTCTTATGCCATTACAAAAATATTGATTAATAAAAAAAAAAATGTGTGTGTCTGGGGAGGGGGGAGGCTGCAGTAAATTTACGTGTACTGTGTGTACTGTATTATGCCTGTTCCGTATTATTGATTGTTCAATATATCAATTTATATAAATATATTCTTTTTATCAGACGTATAGGAATATATTTTATAAGAACCCCCTCTTTTTTAGAGTTTAGAAAAACAGAACATAATTTTTATTTATTTCACCAGGTTAAAAAGTAACAACTATTACTGAAATAAAATATTGTAGTTTTAAAAAACTTGTAAACTATTCATGGAAATAATTTTATTGAGGTTGCAAGTAATCTTTAAAAATTCTAAGAAAATGGATGTTTAAAACTAATTTTTTTAGATATGTTTGTCATGAAAAGGCAGCTTTACTCTATGTTCTGGGCCTTACACTATAAGGCCTTATTCTAGGTATATGTAATACTTCTTTTTCCTAAATGAAATGATAAAAATGATTCATGGCTGAATCATGAAAACTTTTGTTCATAAAAAATATACAGAAATTAAATTAATACTTATCTTAATAAAATTGCTTTGAATTGTTTTTCATCATATAAGACATTCACCTTCATTTAAATTATCTTTGAATTAATTTCAGATTAGTAAGTCAGAAATAATAAACATAAAGAGAAATTAAGGAAGCAAACAAACAAAAAAGGGAGGATTGAGGAGGTATAAAAAGTTCCAATACGGCAGAATACGCGAGTAACTTTTATATAATTAAAAATTAATTTAATTTCAAAATATTATGTTATATAAGCAATTTGCATTAATAATTTAATGAGAATAGTAATTTAGTAACATAAAATAAAGTAATAGACTACTGCTTTAAAAATCGTTATTTAAATTACAATGCATTATTAACATTTAAATAATAAAAGTTAACTTACCTTATATATATACAATGTATGATAAACGAATATATTATATTGCATGAAAAGAACTTTTTTGTACAATAAACATAAATCTATATTTATAAAATATTATGTAAAAGTTAACAGGAAATTTTCACTTAAAATTTCAATTACATCCAGCGGCAAATAATTGCATATTGTATTTAATAATTATTGTTTGTAAAGTTTTAATGAAATAAAAATATTATAATAAAAGTTATATTAATTATATTCTACATGCATATTTTTATACCTTTCTGAACAAAAATGAATCGAAACTTGTGTCATAAAGTTGCCCCTTTTAGATTTGAGAACAGTCATATCCATGTCATATCATATCATATCCATGTCATATCAGTCATATGATATCCAAGTCATATCCATGACAAAAGTTTCATATTTTCAGTATTGTCAGTATATTCATATGTTCAGTTTCATATTTTCCGACTTATGCAGGGGCATGCGGGGTTGCCGCCAAGGGGCCCATGAGAGTAATCAGGATTTTCATTAAAAGGTGTCAAATTATATAAATTACCCAAAAGTGACCAAAATTTATATATTTCAAACATTTAGGAAGGGAGTGTGGTCCCCTTTCTGCTTCCAGTACACCCCCCCCCCCACACACACACAACACCCATGCAAAAAACAAACTACATCATTAGAAAACTAATGATTAAAATTTATTAGTATGTCATAGTTTTCAAAAAGAAATTCTACATTAAGGCTGTTCTTAACTGCTCTGCTCAACAAGCGCAAAACGTTTAACACATTTACAAATTCATTTTTTAACGGAAAGACTGACCATGGAAGCGATTTGGAATTGAACTGTGTTTTCCATTTTTTTAATCAATAAATTACCTATTGAGTTATAAGCTATTTTGATCACGTGACAAACCCATTTTTGGCCCGCTCTTGAGTGTTTTTTTCTCCTTTCGCGCGGAAATTCGGTTCAAAACGGCCACTTTGACTCTATTTTCTGAAAAATGTATTGCGTTTCCAAAAAAATCAGCTCGATTACATAGTTTCTGAACAACAGCACCAGCTAGTTTCATGCATATTCGAACAAAGATAAATTAAAACTTGTGTCAGAAAGTTGCCATTTCGGATTTGAGAACATTCTTAACGTTTTCCTCGTAATGTGGCATGTTAAATAATTAATGATGACCAATTTGTGGCATTCTCTTTTAGACATCTTATAACATACAAATTAAAAGTTTGCAAACAAATATTCGTGTCAACCAATTTATCATTTTTTTTTTTACTATTGTCCGACTAGTATTTTTTCTTAAGGCTGTTCTCAAATCCAAAAGGACAACATTGACATAAGTTTTAACTTATTTTTGTTCGGAAAAGCATGAATCGAGCAGATATTGTTGCTCAAAAACTATGTAATTAAGCTGTTTTGTCCTTTTTTTTTTTTTTTTTTTTTTTTTTTTTTTGCAAACGCAATAGATCTTTCAGAAAGTAGTGTCAAAGTGCGCCAGTGGGCGTTTTGAACCGAATTTCCGCGCAAAAGAAGAATAATCACCCATGAAAGGATGAAAAGCGTGTTTGTCACGTGATCAAAATCGCTTATAATTCAATAGGTAATTTATTTATCCAGAAATCGAAAACACAGTTCGATTCTAAACCACTTCCATAGTCAGGTCTTCCAATTTTATATCTTTCCGTTAAAAAATGAATCTATAAATGTGTCAAAACGTTTTGCGCTTGTTGAGCAGAACAGTTGAGAACAGCCTTAAAGTTGTGACCATCTTTTTGTGATACCCTGTATGTAGATGTGAGCAGTACCGGGTACAAAATTTATGCATACATATATGTATGAAGTTTAGTACTAGCCACTTCCACATTATTCACAAGAAAATTCTATAGCTAGATAGAAGTCCCCCCCCCCCCCCAACCACCAACACCAGCAGAATGATGGGGGTCCCGGGGTCTTCTATACTCTTAGTCGGGCAATGCATATTTTATCGGTTTCGTTTAAATTTTTATGTCGGCCCGGCTCGTTTAAAAAATTGTTCTAATTCTGCTTTACGGCCTTTGGAAAGTTCAGTGCTTTGGCGAAGCCCCGTTCGCCGACCGCCAAAGAAAAAAAAAGGCAGCAAGACGCAAATGCGCAAATGCGTCATATCTGTCCCTTCAACTTTCACACCCCACCCCTCTTGACCTTTGGGGAAGAAAAGGTAATTAAAGCGTGCAGAGCGAGATTACCCCCCCAGGGACAGAGTTTAAAAAATAACAACCCTAAAAATGTGTATAGGTTAATTTTTAGCTACATATTTATATAAAACAATAGTTCCAGTTTTAGAAAAAAATTATGATACATCGAATTATTTTTATTGAAACAATTTTATCCAGACAGCTCCAAACTTAAAAATCAGCGTCAGGGACACGGGACGGTATAGGAGTTTTCCAGGTATTTGGACCCCCAACTTCGTCCAAAACTTATTTATCTCGTTAATATTGTTGTGCAATCATGCAATGGGATGTTCCCCAGTATATGAAATAAAAAAACACAAAAAAGTGTATTAAATAAAAAATTATTATTCAGGGACATGAAAGTCAAAAGATTGTGAGAATGCCCCATTTGTTTATATGCTGTTCCATTTCTGCAGCATTTATTGTAAATCAAAATGAAAACAATTTTATGGAGAATTCAAAGAAAATTAATTTTTAAAATAACAACATTATTGTGCCTTTGAAATTGGAAAAGAACTGCAAAGGTAAAACAGATTTTTTTTCTGACACTTCTAACATGTAAATATTTTATTTATTTATTTATTTATTTTTAAGAAAGATAATAGGATAAAAATACAAAATATTAAACATTTTGCATTAATGAAAATGTATTTTATTGAAGAATCTGTTTTGAACTTTCATTGGTCAGTTGAGCTTTATCAGAGTCATTTTTTTCGTTTATAACTTTTAAAATAATACTCTTATTTTAACGATGTAAAAAGTTTAGAATTTTATATATTTAAAAAGATGCATAATTTATTAAATGTAGAACTGGAAAAAACTATGCGCTAAAAGGGATTACAGTAAACGCAGTAAAGCCTTAAAAAACCTTTTCATAAACAAACCTGCCAGTTTCGTGTACACAATCGGTGACCTTCTCAAGATCTGTAAAACGTTCAACATTTCGAAACAACATTCTTAAATAAATTTAAATGAGAATTTGATTAAAAAAATATTAAAAAAAATATTTTATCATAACTAATCTTTAGACTGTCACCAATTGTGTGTACGAAACTAGTAGATATTTTTATTAAAAGTTTTTTCAGCATTTATGTTTACTGTAATCACTTTTAGCATATATATTTTTATTTTAATGATAATAAGTGATTTACCTTATATAATTATATGTAGAACTGAAGTTAATTAATTTTGAAAATATGGTTATACACACATAATATATGCTCCAAAAGATATGCAGAAAATTTCCACCAAGCTGTATATATATATATGTTTATTTGATGGTTTTATATATATATATATATATACATAAATCTTTTTATTTTCAAGTGCTTTAATATACGAAGAGATCAGATGATAAAGGTGGTAAGTGGCAGAATCACCATTTTGAGTAAATAAGCTGTAAAGTTCAAAATGTCTATTTGGTTTTATTGTCAAATGCTCATTGTCAATTAAAATCTCTGTGAGTATAGTTTTTTTTCAAATAGTAACAGATGGTGGAGGACCATTGATTATCTTCAGTCATATAATTAACTCTTTTTTTTTGTCACATACCAACTTTATCATCTGAGCTCTTCATATATAATTCTAATTTTTATAATTAGATTGCCTGGTAAATGTTGGAGAAATTAGGTATTGACGAAAATCATGGAGTACCACGATATATGGCATCGTATGCTTTATAAATTTACACTTGAACTTCCTGCCACTTAAAGAGACATCAAACATCAATCTGCATTGCATTTGGGTAGGATACTCCTAATAAATGTACACTGCAACATTATTTCAAAAAATACCGTGAAGGATATACGAGTTAACAAAATCAACACTTGTAGAATGAGATTTTTCTCTGTGATGATAAAATGAAAGAAGTGAAAGAAAAATTAATATACATAGATTTAAAGCGGGGAAAAAAGAAGGATGTACAACACATCTATATATCAGAGATGAGACGAACTTAGACCGATCCGAATTCGAGCCCGGGCTCAATTTTTATACCAGTGCTTCAAGCTCGGGTGGGCTCATGATCAAAATGAAAATTTTACTTGTTAACAAAGTGAATAAAAGAAAAAAATTGCTATTTGAGAAACGATAATGTAGTCTCAGTTTTTTAAAGGGCTTAATCCTTTAAAAATCAGTTTGAAAGGGAATTCATTATTATTGATGAGGTATAAGGAGAAATATTCTATCTGATTCTAAAGATTTTGCACTTTTCTGTTTGAAGTATTTTTTCAGAATGACTGGGAAATAAAACTCATGTCTTTTTGACATAGTTGTATAATGATATTTTCAAAGAACTAGAATTGCGACTTTGTAGATTTCTTCCAATGGTTACGCACAAATAAAAAAATTGCTATTTTTAAACAGATTTTCAGAGACGGGACAATTACGAAACGTTATCATGAGGGAGTATTTAGGATTACTGCTTATTTATACCTAAAAAGAGAATTTTAAATGGGAAAATTAATCTTGAAACAATTTAAAAATGTTATTAATAATTAATTTTTTACTCCTTGCTTTCTGTATCGGGCTCCGGCTCTGAAAAAAGACCTCGAACTCATCTCTAAGCTATATATACCACTTCATACTAAATAAAAAATGTTAGGTAAAATCATCTCAACTTAAAATCGATATTTCGTACCAAGCAAGTTAATAAAACTGACAAAACCAGAATTTTCAACCTGATCCAAAGTATTTTCTCTATAAGATCTATGAATCTACACCGAACGTTCATAAGTTAGCCGTTAGTTTATTTTTAGCAGCATCTAGAGTAAATATATAATTTTGTTTCTGACAGCTAAAAACGAATTATTTTTAACACAAAAAATATGTTTTTTCTTGCAGATTTGAAACTTACATCCTTATAAACAAGATTCTGAGAAGAAAAGTAGTTCAAAGGCAGATTTGCTAGAACTTTGCATCAAAGAAATAGAAAATTATCACTTTCATTAATGTTGCTAAGTTTAATGCTATTAAAATAATCACCTCCAACACACAGGCAAAAATACTTTTTCTGTGTGATATACCAAAAACTTTGAAAGCAATTTGTATTTCGCTCTTGTTATCTTGAAACTAGTGAAAGGACAATTTTCCATAAGACTAAAGTAAAGTATAAATTGCGATATTAAATGAAGTATAAATATAAAAAGTAACATATCTTATATAAAGTAGTAAAGCGCTAAGTAAATTATTGTATTGAAATGGTTCTACGTTCAAGTTTTAAGTAAATCTAATCCTTCATTACCGCTTTGTACTTTCTTCCAGATAAATTACAGTCATATATTCGGACATACATCGAGGTCTTCAGAAGAAAGTTAAAATATTAATTATTATTGGATAAAATGTGAGAGTAAGTGACCCATCTTTTCTTCCCACCCCTTTTTTTTTTCATTTTTTGGTCACGATTTTTCTCAATGAGACTTTCTTTATTTCAGCAAATTTCTTTTTTTTTTCTTTTTTTCTTTTGTACTTTTAAATCTGTGAATATCCTCGTTTTACTTAATAGCTCCATTTATAATTAATTTTTGCTTTTTATTACATATGCTTATGGCAACATTTACTTTATTTCATTATGAAATGTAATTTTACTGTAAATTGATTGTTGCATTATTTTCTTATTAAAAAAAATGTATCTCATTTTCAATCATTCATAATCTAAAAGCTTGAGAATTTTTAAAGATGAAAAGAAAGGTTACGCGAATACACACAGAATGATTGATTCAGTGTTGCCGGATGGGCGAATTTTTTATTTAAAAAATCTGCCACTTTTTCGACTAGTATTCTTTTCTTTATTTAATCAGTAATGTTTTTCGTTAAATGGAAGGAAGATTACTGTTCTGAAACAGTGGTTGATATTCTAGATAAAAAGCATTCACAACTGGGCAACATTAGATTGCGTGCCGTGCATCTATGCAATGAGAAATATGAATGAAAATGCAATGAAAAATAAAAATATGGGGTCATCATAAAATAAAGCGATGTGTTATGAGTCCTCTAGCGGGAAATCTATTGGGTGAAATGTAACAAAACTCATTACATGATATGCGAAGTATGTAGTTTCAATATCTGAAAAAAAAAAAGAAAAAAGAAAAAAGAAAAAAAAAGCAATTTAACAAATTACAACGACCATTTGGAAAATGATTTTTTCAAAGACTAAAATTTAAGACATAAAAAATCGCACGGAGTTAATCATACATCACGTACGCCATGAATTAAACATTAATAGTGTTATTACAGGTAAAAATTGCAAGCGACAAAAGCCGCCTGCGACTCATAGGTATTATCCAACTGAAACTTATGTATTATCCAAGCATTTTATTGACTGTTCGGGAAACGGTTTTTCCATCGTCAGATTTCCAAGAAATCTGACGGCCCATTTTAAATGAAATTTATTTCTTAAACTTCTAAACATCCCACACTATTACTTTTTACACCGTCGTATAGAAAAAAATGTACTTTTAAATGCAATTTGTTTGAAAGCTGTATCTCAATTTGTTTCTGAGTTATTAATTTTTTTTTGTAGTTTTTATTACTTTTTTGTCATACTGGCAACAGAAGGTATCCATGTCTGTTGAAAGTAAAAGGAAATACATATTACTGCATAGACCAATCAGAACACGAATAAAATGCGGATTAAACCAATAAAAACCTTCAGATATGCTTTTGATTTCCTATCCTGACGAGGACAATAACAATTTTTCCAAATGGTTTAAAAAAATCAAAAGTTGCATCCAGGGAAAATTGTGGCGCTGCAAGAGCAGTTATGCGGGATAAGCCGAGGGATAAGCGAAAGCGCAATTGCCAAATTAAACAGAAAACATAAAATTTCTTAACAATACTTAGTGATGTTTATTAACTATAAATGTGGTTCGACATTACCACCATTCTGATGAATCATTAGCTGCATGCGGAACATATCGGCATTGATTTGCCTGACATGCGTTGTTATTTGATTGAAAGTTACAATACCAGGAGCATGTTCTTAATACATAATGCTTTTAAGATATGCTCATAACTTAAAGTCAAAAGTTTTGAGATCAGGAGATCTGACATTCTCGCTCTTCTGATAATACAGCTTGACTAATAAAGCATGGTTTTGTTTTTTATTAGCAATTAATTTTCAAATAACGTGAATTCTCTAAGCATTTCATTTTATTTTCACGATCGCTTTCCTCGAAACGTTATTATGCAAATATGGTAAATTTTCTTTTAAAACAGCACCAAGTCACCTGGAGGAGAGTTTTGCTTTTATTTTTGCTTTAAATATCGAACGCACATGTTTCACTGAGCACGTACGGTCACATTAAACAAATTAGCCTGTATTCGAATCTAGGACTTTAGTTTCAGCTTAGGGGCAGCTTCACAGAAACTCTCAGATAGCTAAATCCTGTATTAACCTATGGGAAAACTTAAAAGCACGATTACTCTTTACCTAATATAAATTTGTCATAAATTTAGAAATACGGTTTTAGAAATCGAAAATATCAGAATTTTTTTTTAATTTTTATTTTAGCCATGTCCATTTTTTGCAAACTTTTACGTACAAAAAAGGAGAAATAATAAAAAAAAAAGCTTTAGAGAGAGAAGAACAAGAAGCAAAGGTTCCATTTGTAAATCGGACAGAAGTGTAATTTTCCATTTCTATTTCATTTTATTTATTTTTTTTGTCATATGTTTTTACTATATATTTTCTAATTTATATGTAGAAAAAAAAGTCTAGCAGAATAGAAAAAGTTTTCTAGTAATTAGAAAAGTATTCAAGCAAATGCATTTACCCCCCCCCCCCCACACACACACACACATACATTTTTTTAGTCATGTAGTAAGTTGTTAAACAGCTAACATTAGGTACAGGATCCAAAGTATCTGGCAATATATCATTAATTTTGTGTAATACATTTCGAATAACGTGTGCAGAGAATTTCGATCTAAATTTATTAACAATATATATTTTTTTTCTATGGTATTTTAAATGCCGCCAATATTCTTTAAATAAATTTATTTTTTAATAAAATTTTCAGGAAATGTTCACTTAATTTTTCAGATTTTCTCATTGTTTAAATTACATATATTATTATTATATTAAGGATTTTATTTTTTCAAAATATTCAACTTTTAAATTTATCAAATTTTAAATATCCTTTAAAAACTCACCATGTCTTTTTGAACAAGCAAAATAAAAACGTATAAACAAAAATAAGTTATTGGATCATTTTGCTTAATTTAATCTTTTTAAACATCATATACACGAGTATAAGTTTATAATATTGCTATTATAATAGCAGGTTTTTTAACATTCTGTAATAATCCTATAGCTTTTTTTTTTTTTAAATTAAATTAAGACTTTTTCAAAATTTTATACATATGACTATTTTAATAGTTCAAAACTTTACTAAAAAAGGGGGGAGGGGGGAAGAAACGCTCAGTATATCATGCTATCTTCTATTCTAAAAAATAACTGAGCAATGACATGTTTATTTTCGTAACACAAACCATTTTTTCAAGGTTCGTCCATCATTTGGTACAAATCTGTCAGACAACAATCTACCCCCATGCCACGTGTTAAAAAGAAATAATTTTCGATAACTGGAACTCAGCCAGATTTTGTCTAAATTTCATTTTCTACTTATTATTTTTTTTCTTTCCTTAAAGTATTTTTCAAACAGGAAGTATAAACAACTATGATGAACGATTGCGGAAATAAATGTCGATAAGTAACTTTTTCAGATATGTTTCTGTCTGAACAGGAGTGTTTTGTCTAAATTGTATTTTCTAGTTGAAATATTTTTATTTAAAACGCTTTTCAAACAGGAAGTTGACGCCTACTATTAATGGTTGTGATAATAGATGCTGTTAACATTTTCAAGACCACCATTTATTTTCACTTTTTAAAATCTGAAAGCGGAAGAACATAAAGATATTTTGAAGATAGTTGTGAGCGTTAGTCGTTAACCCGGGAGAACTCGCTGCATGAGATTTTCTCTCACTCTCGTACTTTTTTTAAGACTCTTATTTAAACCATTTTTCATTTTAATTAAAATTTAAAAATGATATTTCAATTATTTTACCTATTTGTGAGTAAAAGTACCAAGGCAAGCAAAAAACAAAAATTAAAAAAAAAAAAATGATATTAAGTGAATGTAAAGTAAAAGAAAAGCAATTGGGTACCGTGAGAGAAATTCTCACTAGCGAGTTCTCCGGGGATCAGACTGACTAGTTGCAAGAACTGTAGGTAGTATATTTTGGAGAGAGTGGAATCATTGGAAAGATCTCGTCGCGGGAAGTACAAAACTCAATGGATCTACCCGTTACAAAAGAGCTGTTTTCGAGATATCCGACAATTTATGTCACACAATTTGCTTGTTTATTTATTTATTATAATGCATTTATGCTATAACATTTGTTATGTCGTTAAATTTATAATTTTTGCTGTTAAATGGATTCCTGCACACTTCTATAGCCTCTTCGATCCCTGGATTCCCAAACGGGGACATCTGTTTTTTTTCCTTATAAAAACCAGAGTGTTCGTTTTTTTTATATTTTCACATCACTGCTTAATAGCTGAATGTTTTTTGCATTCAAAGCAAACGAATAAATGGCATATCTAAGCTGATTCCCACATAAAATAAATGTTATTTTCATCTGAGTTTGCAAAATGCCTAAAAATACCCAAAAGACAGTATGACCAAGAAAGTGAGAAATTTTCCTAAGTATTTAACTTAAATCTTTTTACCCGACTGAAAAGAAGGGTTATGTGTTTCACGCGTATCTGTGTATGTGGATTTCTTTATACAATCGAAACATCCCAACGGCTGGATGGATTTTAATGAATGAGGTCTCTATCGATTCGTCTTAACGGCCCGATGGTTATAGGCTAGGTTTTATTTTTATAAATTCAAAATGGCTGCCGTAAAATACAAAATGGCGGTACAGACGAAAAAAACATTTACGCACCCTATTGAGTGGCATGTCATTGGCTAGGTCTTTCAAAATGAAGACGATGTTTCATTGACTATTTTACAGTCAGAAGCTCCGTTAAAATATTATACAACCTGGAAGTTGTGTATGTATTGTGGATCTCTAGCTTTACTGCAACTCTAACCATCATAGACATCTATAGATCTTATCAAAACAGTGTTTATAGATAAGAACTAACAGTTAAACACAACTTAAAAGTCCTTCCAGCCAGTGCCGGGAGGAAGAGGTAGTTTTCATATTAATTATTTTTAAAAAGCCAACTTATATTATTCAAACACACGAAGCTCAGTTTAGTGGAAACCGAATATAGGAGATTCAATACTAATTTTTATCAATACTAAATCATTATGAATGAGAATTTCGCGAAATTAGTCAGCTTTATCCAAGCTGCTTTTATTTAAAGTAACTTATATTTGGCTGCCAAATTCGGCGATTTCATAAAGTGCCTGCCATTTTAAGACAACATGGTGGATGAGGCTAACCAGTGAACTTGGTCGAGACCTTAGTAATTGCTGTGCACATGCTCACTCACATCGGAATCGATTGATATATACGAGTGCTGTCGCGGGCAAAAAATCAGATTTTTCAAAATGTCACCCACATTAGATATTGAAATTGCTATATCTGAGCCATTTTTTAAGATAAAGACAAACAAAAAATGCTCGTGAATCTTTATATCAAGGTCAAATACTTAAGAAAGAAACCTTTTTCAATTTCTAATTTTTTTGCACCTTACTTTAAATATAATATTTTTTTAATTTAATGGCCGCCATTTTGAAACAAGATGGCTGATGAAGCTGGCCAGCTAGCTTGGTCGAGATATTGATGTATACAGGGGCGCGCCGACCTATTGTGCAATGTGTGCGGCGCACACAGGCGCCAGGACAGTAAAGGCGCTAAGCATTTCAAGCGATAATAAATATTTAAAAATACATATTTTTAATTTTATTAAAATTATTCTTCAAATTTTAATTATATTTTATAGATTTAACTCATATAAATAAATTACTTAGACTAACTTAAATGTTATTAATCTTTAAAATGAATGTGATATATTAATCAATTTAAATTCAGAACGTAATTAACTTGAAATTTAAATTGAAACATTACAAAAAACTTGAGCATTTGTTAGCATTCCATCCAATTTTAGATTCCACAGAATGCACTATTTCAGGTACGCTATTTTTAACTGTTTTATTGAAAAAAAAAAGTAATTTAGACATAAAGACTCTTAGACAATTAGACAATTAAAGAGATTGGAATACTAGGATGAATCTAATATGTGCGGCAAAAAATATACTTAAAAAAAGAAGAGTTTTAGTTTTAAGTTTTCATGCATTTTATGTGCCATGTTTAAATAGTAGTCTAAGCTTGATAGTCAATGACGTTAATCATGAAGCATGAAGATACTGATTTTTACTATACCCTGAGAAATATTCTTTTTCTTTTCTGTTTATCAGCGAAATATTTTAACTGCTCATTTAGCTGTAAACCAGCATGAAGCCACTTTATGAAATCTGAAATATGGTTTTCGATTTTTTGGTTTTTTTATACACGACATAAATTGTTTTATTTTCTAACCTTTGTATTACCCTGTATGTATTTTTTCTCATAGATATTCGTTTTATAATTTCTTTATATGTATTTTTAATTAATATATTTTGTAATATTTCATTTCTACTCGCTGATAAGTTTTTTATAAAACGATAGATTTTTGGGGAGGAGCATAGGGCGCAAGTTGAAGTTTTGCACACAGGCGCCGAACACCACTGGCGCGACCCTGGATTTATACTATCCACATGCCTTCTTACATCAAAATAGGCGAATACGTGTGTTATCGCGTGACAAATACAAGATCGTTTCAAAATGTTAGCCATGCTAGAAATTCAAAGTGCTATAATTCAACCATTTTTTTAAGATATAAACAAAAGAAAAAATTTTCAGAAACAAAAATTGCTCCAGAATCTTTGTATCAAGGCCAAACACATAAAAAAAAAATCTTTTTCATTTTCCAATTTTTTAATACCTCGTTTTAAATTTAATTTTTTTTTTAAATGGCAACCCTTTTGAAACAAGATGGCGAATGAAGCTGGCCAACGAACTCGGTCGAGACATTGGTATGTACTATGTACAGACCAAGTTACATCCAAATCGGTTCATAAATACGCCTGTTATCGCGTGATAAAAATCAGGTCGTTTTAAAATGTCAGCCACAATAGAAATTCAAAATGCTATAACTCAACCATTTTTTTAGATATAGACGAAACAAAAACTGTTCCGGAATCTTTGTATTAAGGTCAAACACATACGAAAAAAATCTTTTTCATTTTCCAATTTTTTGGTATCTCATTTTAAATTTAAAAATTTTTTACATTTTTTAAATGGCCGCCATTTTGAAACAAAATGGCGGATGAAGCTGGACAGCGAACTCGGTCGAGATATTTGTATGTAATATGTACACATCAAGGTACATCCAAATCGGTTCATAAATACGCCCGTTATCACGTGACAAAAATCAGGACGTTTCAAAATGTCAGCCACGCTAGAAATTAAAAATGCTATATAACTCAGCCATTTTTTAAGATATAGACGAAACAAAAACTGCTCCGGAATCTTTTTATCAAGGTCAAACACATAAGAAAAAAATATTTTTTCAATTTTCAATTTTTTGGTACCACATTTCAAATTTAAATTTTTCTTAAAAATTTAAATGGCCGCCATTTTGAAACATGATGGCGGATGAAGCTGGCCAAGGAACTCGGTCGAGACATTGGCATATACTATGTATAAACGAGTTACATCCAAATCGGTTCATAAATATGCCTTTTATAGCGTGACAAAATTCAGGACGTTTCAAAATGTCAGCCACGCTAGAAATTCAAAATGCTATAACTCAGCCATTTTTTAAGATATAGACGAAACAAAAACTGCTCCGGAATCTTTGTATAAAGATCAAATACATAAAAAAAAAATATTTTTCCATTTTCAATTTTTTGGTACCACATTTCAAATTTTAAATTTTTAAAAAATTTTTAAATGGCCGCCATTTTTAAACAAAATTGCGGATGAATCTGGCCAACGAACTCGGCCGAGACATTGGTATGTACTATGTACACACCGAATTACATCCAAATCGGTTCATAAATACGAGAGTTACAGTATGACAAATGTCAGATATATATATATATATATATATATATATATATGTCAATTTTGAACGGAGGGTGGTTTCGGGGTCTGGGGGTCATGATCGATGAAAATATACCAAAAGTTTTTGAAATCGCTTTCCTCCGAACGGCTGCAATAGGTAGCTTTTTGTAATGAAAGCTACCTAAAAGTCATCAATACAAGTAAATAAAAAAAAAAAAAAAAAATAGGTAAGTAATATAAACAAGTAATATAAAAAAAAATATTTTAAGTCAATTCCTACTTATAGTCCAGGCAATAGAGACCGTATAGGGACTCTACCTAGCAAAATTAATGGTAGTACTGGAAATCGGCTTTCTAGATGTTTTTTTGGGTCGCTGAATCCGAATTTGTAACTTTCCACCAAAATTTCCCCCGGCAACACCACCAAATTTTGGTAAAAAGCCCCCCAAAAAGGTTTTTATTAAAAAAATCAATTTTTTATTGTTTTAGAGAAAAAGTATCTAGAAATTCAGAAAGTAGACAAAATTTCCAGCAAATTAGATACATGACATTATGACTCAGGATGAAGTGGAAGGGGGTATCTGCCTCGGAACATGCGCTGCAGTGCTGCGTGGACTAAGTTGTGCAATTCCACTTAACCACTCACACGTTTACATTAGCCCACCCATCTTCCCTCCGAACTTTCTCTATAAGGTTTACTTTAAGTTTTTTGGGTAGCTGAATCCGAATTTTTAACTTACCCCCAAAAATTCCCCCCCCCGACCCCCCCCCCCAAATAGTTGTTTTTAACTTAAATTTCTTATTGTTTTAGGGGAAAAGCATTACAAAATTCAGAAACTAGACAAAATTTGCAACAAATAGGATATATGACATTATGACGTAGGATAAACGGGAAGAGAGGGGGCTGCCTCGGAACATTCCCCGCGCGCTTTTCTCAAAAACCAAATTTTTTCAAAAAATCAATTTTTTGGGGGGTTACCGGGTGAAATTTTGGTGGGAAGTTACAAATTCGGATTCAGCGATCCCAAAAACATAAAGTGAGTCGAAATCCAGAACTAGCATTAATTTTGCCAGATAAAATCCCCTATTGAATGGACTTCATAATTTAGTAAACGTAGCGCCGCAGTGCATGTTCAGAGGCAGCCCCCACCCTCCCAGTTCACCCTAATTCATAATGTCATATATCCTATTTATTGCAAATTTTGTCTAGTTTCTGAATTTCGTAATGCTTTTCCCCTAAAACAACAAGAAATTTAGGTTAAAAACAACTTTTTTTTTTTTTTTTTTTTTTTGGGGGGGGGGTCGGGTGGGAAATTTTTTGGGGAAAGTTAAAAATTCGGATTCAGCGACCCAAAAATCTTAACGTAAACGTTATAGAGAAAGTTCGGAGGGGAGATGGGAGGGCGAATGTAAACGTGTGAGTGGTTAAGTGGAATTGCGCAACTTAGTTTACGCAGCACCGCGCGCATGTTCCGAGGCAAATCCCCCCTTCCCCTTCATCCTAAGTCATAATGGCATATATCTAATTTGTTGGAAATTTTGTCTACTTTCTGAATTTCTAGATACTTTTTTTCTAAAACAATAAAAAATTGATTTTTTTTAATAAAAACCTTTTGGGGAAGCCTTTTTACCAAAATTTGGGGTGTTTGCCGGGGGAAATTTTGGTGGGAAGTTACAAATTCGGATTCAGCGACCCAAAAACATCTAGAAAGCCGATTTCCATTACTACCATTAATTTTGCTAGGTAAAATTCCCTATTGCCTGGACTATTGGGTCAATAAGAGAATTTTTTTCTCCCATTCTTCTTTTCTTATGAGTGGTGCTTAAAATGCCTTGATCAAGAAGAGGGCTCTCTCGGTCTTAAAATACCTTGAGCAAGAAGGGGGCTCTCTCGATTATTGAAAATTAATTAATTTAATTTAATTAATGAATTAATATTTGAAAAAAACTGGATTAACATCAAGTGTCATCCACTACAAGTTAAAAAAAATTATTTGAGCTTGATTGGATGAATAATAAGTATTTTATTAACGATTGAAAATTTGAACAAGATATATACAGCGAGAGTGTGAGCTAATTGTAGGAATTGAAAAAAAAAATTGTTTCACATTGATGAGAAATAATTAATTAGTTCGCATTTTACGCAGTCGGGTTTTTTGATTTTTAAAATTCAATTGTTTATTCAATAAACAATTTTGAGGATTTGTAGATTATTTACTTGTTTAAAGCTCTTAAATTTGTGATTGCGTTAACTTAATTTAATGATTATTAAACTGATGTTTTAAGGGTTTTGTAGTTTTAGATCCATATTTTTTAACCTAAATTACTAAGCGCTAAAGAATCAATTTCAGAAAAGATACTTTTTCTGTCATTTACGATGTCATTTTGTTTGGATAAGCATTTGTATTATTATTTTAGCTTCGGAGCCATTGGCGACTATTTTTTAATTCTATCTCGCACCACTTTCTCAGTTAAAAATCTTTCGCATTTATTTTGACAACATGTGCAAGAGAAATGTACTACAACATTTTTTTTTTTTCAAAACTAACGGTGCGAATAAAATATAAAAATAGTCGCCCGTGGCAGCCCTGCATTTACAATCATTAACTTCTCTTCATTTTTTTCCAACTTTTCTTTTTGTTTGCATGATTAATTTCCAAAAATAAGTAGCATAACTAAGTTAACAGGAAGCCGATTAACAGCAACAATTAGAAATGTAACGATATGACTAACGTAACAGAATAAATACATTGTAAAAAATAAATAAAAAAATTTGTGACATAAATTGCCGGATATCTCGAAAACGGCTCACTTGCAACGGATAGTTCTATTGCGTTTTTTAATCCCCGCGATGAGATCTTTCCAACGACACCACTCTCGTCAAAATCGGTCGCTTACGCTTCTTGCAGTTCCCTAGTGAGATGAAAATGTAAAACATTGTTATTAAAATGGCCAAAAATTGGTAATTTGGATGAACCATACTCTCGTGACGTCACTGTAGGTAAAATAGTGACGAGAACGTTTCTATACGTTTTCTATTCGGGAACGGTTTTTTTTTTCTATTTCTCTTAGTCACGCTTTATTATCAACTTATTAAGGACCCAGAAACAAAATTAATTGAAACAAATGCACATTCTTTCATTCTTTAATTAATAAATAATGAAAAAGTTTGATAAAAGAATGATTTGAAAAGAAATGATAAGAAATGAAAAAAAATGAAATTCTGACATTAAAGCATATTTAAGTAAAATGTTTAATCAATAGCTAAATCTATTTTAACACTTTATTTATAATAGGTACAATAATTAATACTTTACAGGCCGCAATCAATGCTGCCAAATCTGGTGGGGGTTTTTTTTATTCAGAAATTTTGAATTCACTCCAGAAAAAATTAATATTAATTTTTCTTTATTTTATTCACGAAATATCTATCATTATAATAACCAAGAATAACTATTCAAACTTTCCGGGGAGAATTTAGAATTTCTTTACGATCGTTTTATAAATGACGAATAAATGCTTTAATTTGCCTATATAGTGTTAACATAAAATGATTCAGAAATTAAATGACGATTCCTTATAGAATTCAGATCTTATTGCATATATTTTTACCATTTGTGTATCAGAATAGTTAATGAGTAAATTCTTGAGAAGGATAATGCTTTCAAATGAAGTGATTTCTAATGTTTTTTTTCAATCAGCCAATTTTTTATAGCCTCGAAGAATATTGTCCATTATAAATCCCAAATTATGCTATCGCTTATTACAGGGCTGCCATATGCGACTATTTTAATATTCTGTTCGCATCACTATTTTTAAAAAATACATTTTGTATTATATTTCTCTTGGAAATGTTTTCAAAGCGTGTATAAAAGATTTTTGCTTTGAAAAAGCGGTGCGAAATAGAATTAAAAAATAGTCGTCTGTGCTACGTCCCTGTGATTACTATGCGATATCACGGCCTTATCCAGTAAAAGCTCCCACTTAAATCTATATGGAGTATTATCCCATTTAAAGAAAATTTTTCTTCTTAATGTTTTTGTTTGGATTTGATGCCATCTTTGGAATTTAGAAAATTGCAAAAACATCTACATTTAGTATCCAGAATCGTATTATGTATTTATTAGATATTTTTTATTTAATTTTTTGTGCGATTTTCGGCTGATTTTTTGCGTTTCGTGGCGTTTTCTTCACGTTAGTAAAAGGAATCCGGTTTCAATCTTTTAGCCGAATGTAGTAAATTTTATCCTCTTTTCAACAGAGTTTATTCGGAACTCGTACAGCGATTTTTGAATTTTTCGAAAATTTGCTTATGCAATTTGTAGATATTATTTGCGTTCCGGGGCAGCTTTTTGAAATTTATTAAAGGAATTCGGTTTCAATATTTTGACCCAATTCAGTAAAGTTTGTTACCTGCATTTATTGAATTTTTATGTGATTTGTCGAGTTTTTTAGAGCTCCGCGGTGATTTTTTTCACATTCGGAAATGAAAGCAACCTTTTAGCCAAAATATAGTAAATAATTTCCTCTGCGATTTTCAATTTTTTCTCCGAAAAATTTCTGTAATTTTAGCGTTTTTTCGCGCTTTACCGTAATTTCTTAACAACTTTTTCTGAAAAAAAAAAAAAAGAATTCTCTGATAGTTTTTGCGACTGCCGTCATTGAATTTAAGTTGGATGAATGCCAAATCGGTTTCTAAAGTAACATAAACAACAATGCTGCAAATCTGAATTTAGTCTGGGCTTATATAAAAATCACGATAAATCAAGGTTCGCTTGATCGAGACCAGAGCGGGTGTATCCACATGAGTGTACGTTGCCGAAGGCAGCAGGCCGTAGATACGCAGATTCTCTCTTACGTCCCTGCGCTTAAAAATAAATAATAAGTCAGCATGAGAGGAAAATAATTAAGATAATTATATAATATAAATAGTAAAAGGAATGTATCATTTCTTTACGTAAATGTTTTCATTGCTTTACGTAATCGGTGAAAAATGTAAGTTTGTCATTATTTTTTTGCAAATAGTATTTTTATTTACGATATTTAAGCAAAGTCATAATTCGGCGCTAAAATAAATTTATCCTTATTATGCATAATAATATATATATATATATATATATGTAACGAATTAGCCGCTACTCCAGTTATGGATCTTCTGTCGTGGCGTCGGTCAGTGCCCGACCGATGGGGGCAGAGGCGCGAACCGCGGACGCGTGCGTGCCGATTTCTGAGCGAACCCTCGGAACTTCTAGCATATTTAGGTAGTCACAGGCCGTGAGTGGTATCCGGGAAATCAAAGTCAGATTAAGATAGTAGTTGTTCCAATAAAGACACAGTTTTTCCGGGGACCTGATTTATTGTTCCTTTGTTAGGGACCTGATTTATTGTTCCTTTGTTACATCCTTTTGAGAAATCAGGCCCCTTTTGGCTTGAGAGCTGCTACTTTACTTTATGGACATCGGGCTTGGGAATTGTGTACCGCCAAGCGATACTTAAGAGAGCCGAGTGACGTGGAGTTAGTGCATTCTTTTGATGGTAAAAAGCCCTGTCCGGGGACCCGTGCATCGGTATAAATATGCTGTATTTCGCATTATTCCTGCTAGGGGCCGTTGAAGTCAAAGGAGGCGTCTTTAAACTATAATTGGTCGTTAGCTGAATGATTGACTGCCCGGGATAAAGGCTGTGGTTTGAGTTGGCCGATCAAATGCAGCAGGACTTACAAATTGCACTTATTCAGCAAAAGTATTCTTATGAGATGTGCCAAAACGATCTTTGAAAGTTATGAAATGCAATGCGGGAAAACTGACTTAACAGGGGCAACTTCATTCAATCAATTGAGACACAATTACAAAAGCATTTTAAAAGTTTTAATTTTAATTTCTAAATTTAAATTTTAAAAAGGGACAAAAAAGGGGATTTTAAAAAGGGGCTTAGCTTTTATCATTTCATATATATATATTGATGGAAACTTCCGAAGTTTAAGATGAATTTGGAGAGCTTTTAGCTACAATTAAAGAGAAATAGTGATGTAATGATGCAATATAAATGCAGATATTGGGGAATCTACTATTAGTAGAAGGGACAAACTGGATATTGAATCAACAAAATAAAGATAAAAAAAAACTTAGAAGTGCTTCCTGGTGTTAATTCGAATACGCCCCCCCCCCCCCCCTCTTGAGTATGATACAAGAAAATAAACCTTTTGAATAATTACTTTTATAAAGTAATGCATATTTGCTTGAAATAACGAAAATATAAAAATATATAGAAAAAAATTAACTGTGGTCAAAAGTTCCGCGATCAGATCAATTTTTAGCTATCACTGGGCCGTTTGAAACTAGGGGCCCCTGGTATACTGCCAGCTCATTTTTTTTTTAAATTATTATTATTCAGATGATTTAACAGTAGGTAAAAAAAAAATAATATGAAAAAGTGCTCAAGTCTTGTTCTTTGCTATTTTATTAAAAACAGAACCTGAGAATCGGGCCGCATTAATTTGTACCTCTGCAGGCTTGTTTAAACAAAATGCGGTAATATTCAGCATTTAGAAACTAAATTTGCAAAGGCGGAAATACACGTCAGACGGAATGAAATTCAGAATTTGAGTTGATAAAAATTAACATCAAGGGCATGCAGGAACAGAATCTCAAGCGAGATAAATTCATGTCAGTAGCTAAGTATGAGGTAATGTGGTTCGAGACACAAAAATCTCGAAAAAGTCACAATTTTACCTTTTTTTAAAATGAATTATATTCTGATGTTTTTTTAGAATTAAATGACGCAAACCGCATGCAACTATGATAATTAGATCAAAAGTTACAAGGTTTTTATATAACTGTCTGTGGTTTCGCCGCCTTCTTCCAGGATTTAAATGCATTTATCGCAGAATGTATATTTTAAAAGATATGTCACATTTAATTTGATATATATAAATTCCTATGCAAGATAAAGTTATGAAACTTTATAAAATATTTTTAAGTTGTATATCCTTTAAAATGTCTCGGGAAATTTTCGTTTTGAGACATTTGAGAATATGTTTCTCGCAGTAAAAAATAATTCATAAAAATGGACTTTTTATTTTAAAAATTATTATTGTTATTTTAAGTAAATTAACTCCCGAAGACAAATTTTATCTTTTACTTTTCTATGTTCAAAAATGAAAAAAAAAAAAAAAAAAAAAAAATACATACCCAGAAAATCTTTTCTTTCTCAGATAATATATCAGATCTTATATATGGCTTAAATTTAAAATTTAAAAAAAATATATTTTTTTAAGTATTTATATTTGAAAATGGAGTATATTTATGTGAATAAATATTTTAAGAGAAAAAGAGTAAAAAAGTATGTTATTAATAAAGAAAAGTAATATTTTGTGGACGGAAAAGTTTCTACTTTGTTAAAACCAAAGAAATGGATTATTTTATTTTATTTATTTATTTATTTTACATTTTTGCATGTTTAGCACGTTGAGTGCCACGGTGACTGACACTGAAGCGCTGAAAAATTTGCAATGTTTTAAGTAATTTTTAAGAAAGTATAATCCTGTAATAAATAAAAAGGTAGGTAAATTTTAAATAAATTTTCAGTAATTACTTAGAACAATATATATTTTTTTAGTTTTATATTATATTTTAGACGTCAGTCATCGGTGAATGACGCGTTTTAAACGTAAAGTTCAGTGTCAGTCACCGGTGACTGACGTGTTGTTTGCGTTACTTGTTTTACTTTTGCGTGTTGTTTGCGTGTTTGTGCTTAACGAGTTAAGGCGTCTCAAGACTCTTAAAAGCTTCAAAATTTTCGCAATTTAATTTTTTTTAGATGTCAAACTCCTATCTTTTCTGAACATTTTGATATAATTGCTTCCTTGAATTTCCCATTAGAACAAAAGTTATGGCTTTTAGAATTAATTATACCTGCTTAATAGATGAAGCGGTGTTTCCGAAACTTTGAAGTCATTTTTCTCCAAACGACGTTTTGGGGCATAAAGCGCCGGTAATCTCAAGAACTTCTTAATATTTTTTCATGAAATTTTCAAAACATATGTTTCATGTTAGTTTGTATAAACTGAACCTAAAATTTTCTTTTTATTTAAAAAAATAAATATTTTTTTAGGCGATTATGCTGTTGCAACTTTCAAAATTTTGTATTAGCTAAATACAACTTTGTATTGAAAATATAAAAATGCTTTAAATTCAAATTTATTTAGGTTCAGGATAATTCTTATAATCTGAAGTATAACTGAGCACAAAAAATTACATTCTAGTTGTAAAATTTATTTTGCAATCCTGCGCGTAAGCTGTTATACCAATTTTCTGCTCGACAAATATCTGATAGTTTGGAGCTCCCTATAAATACTAATTCTGCATCTTGCAATTTTTTAAATACATGAAATGAAAGAACATATACTTATATCTTTCAAACCAATAAAAATGATGTTTTAATATCATATACATTTTAAGATATGAAATATTGAAAATTGTATTCCCCCCCCCCCCACACACACACCCAATTTTAAGATTCCTGAGACCCTCCATTAATGTGTGTAAAATATGTGCCTGAAACAATTTTGAATTATTAAAATTATTTATTAGGTAACGACCCTTTAAATGGAGCCGTGTGGCTACTGAATTATGATAAATTAAAACTTTTAAACTCGTTTTTCTTAAAACTATTATTTTAAACACACTATTTTGTTTGAATCGATCAACCAATTATCAAAAAATTACGGGTTTGAAAGATAATCGTTTTTTGGAGGAGCCTATTTAATATAAAAAAAAATAAACTGTTAAACATTTTTTCCAATGTTGTTGAAATAAAAGCGAAATTCGTTGGTTTATTTTCCAGCAAGCGGCATTTTGTTTTATGTGGGTCAATTTCAGCAAAAATAGGTTCAGGATCCCGCAAAAAGTTGAATTGAATTTCATAAAAATTTCCTTGTATTTCAGATGACTATACGAGGCAAAAACTTGCACCGGGCAATTTTGTGTAAGCTGCGCAGACAAGTTTTAAAATAAGGATACCGCCACCAGTTTTTATATTTTTTACACGCAGAAATTTTTCAAAATGAAAAAATATATACTTATTTGATTGAAAAAATTCCCCTTTCGTTTTATTGATCCTTCATTAAGTAATAAAAAAATATTAAAAATCACCTACTTTTGGCTTTACACAGTAGAATCCCCCATTAACTAACTATTTCAGTTTATTTATTTATTTTTGTATCAAAATGTAATGACTTAATTCTTCACCTGTTATTACCATAAAGTAAATAGGTAAAATATTGTTTGGAGTTTTTTGTATACTGATGAATAGGCATTTTTAAATTACATTAACCCTTAATAGTCGAAAGTCCCCCGTTACGGGGATATCACACTTTCACGACGAGCGTCAATTACAGTTTTATTTTTATTTTATTTTATTTTATTTTTTTTGAACCATTTTTTCTGACAGAGTTTTTCTTGCGTTATTTAAAAGCTGAAAATTTAAGATTAGATATTTTCTGCGCAAATTTTCTGTGTTAGAAATTACTGGTGTGCAAATTCAAGGATTTCGCACATCAGTAAAGTATAGATACAGCACGCAATCCTTGAATTTCGACACTGGTACTTTTGCACAGAAAATTTCCCCTAATCCAATCTCAAAATGTCAGCAATTAAATGATGTAAAAAAAAAAGTTTGTCCGAAAAACTGGTGCCAAGAAAGTAAAAGAACTGTAATTGACGCTCGTCGTGAAAGTATGATGTCCCCATGTCTTTGGACCATTAAGGGTTAAATATATACCTAACCCAAAAGCGGAACAGAAGTGAATTAATTATTTTAAAATAACTTGGGCAAGACCATTTTTCTTTTTAAATTATCGGTTTACCAAATTAATCTCAACTGGCAGGGCCTAATCCGAAAACAGAGAACTCCTGTTTTCTCAGTACTACACAAATCGCAACAAATTATGTTTAAAGTTGCTTTAAATGAATAAGCTTCTCTGACTCAAAAAATTGAATGCGGATTTAGAAAAAATATATTTACTATTGAATTAAATACATGCATACAAATGGAAAAAAATACCATAACACTTTCTGTTGTAATAAGTTTTATTGATTTATTCGATGGTCTATCAGCTCATTTTTAAAAATTACCTTAAAAAATCACAAATTTACACATCAGAGAATAAATAATTGCCACGCATCGACCCCTCCCTGTATTAAAAATGCCGATGCAATAATTGATATTTTTCATATGAAAATGCTCTTTTTGTGTAGTTGATGAGTAATCTTAAAACAATATATTAAATATTATTAAAATGCATAACTTCGCAATTTAAATTTATTTCCGAAATTCCCCCAAAATTTTGTGAATAAGCTTTCACCTTGGTTAGATTTATGTTTCGGTAAAATTTTCCCATGAAAATTTTTTTTGCTGAAAATAGTGCCTTTTATGGAAAATTGCACAAGTTTGTATATTAAACTCACTTCAAGAGAATGAATTTTATTCAAGTTTTCAGAATAAACTTCCTGTGATAGTTTTTTTTCCCTGCTAGTAGCTCTCCTATGGGAGAAATTGCATATCTATGTAATTTTACCTCCCTTTTCTTCAAAGAATTTCAGTCAGTTCTTCAGAATAAGCTTCTGCCACGATCAAATTTATATCTGATAAAATTCCACGTAATGGGTTTTCATTCTAGTAACTCCCCAGGTGAGAAAGTGCGTAACTAAAATTTTAAAATACACTTTTTAATATTTTTTCATTTGGTAAGCACACCCCAAGTTAAAATTAAATTGGATAGATTCAACTCTACTTGCTTTTACGTGGATAACCCCTAGCAGAAAATGTAGTAACTAAATTTAAATAAAATTTATTATTTATTTTTTAGTGTATGATCGCTTTACTCCAGTTAAAAATAGGTAGGACAGACTCAACGCAACTTTTCTTTGTGTTTATAGTGCCCTCTGGTTGAAAGTCGTGTAACTAAATGTGTAAAACTTAACTTTTATGTATTTTTTTCAAAATTAGAATTCGAACAGGGGCGACATTTCAGAACTTTTTTGGGGCGTGGGGGGGGTCAAAATTTTTATTTGATCTTGCTGTGCATATCTGAGAAACAATTAATACAGTTGTATTCAGGTTGTATTGCCTTAGGAAGGTCGGGGCACGATTTGGAACAATTTTGGCCACCCCCAGGACAGGATGCGTAGAGATTCTTATCCTTCGGAACCACTATTTTCGAATGGCAATCTTAATATGTAGTTCAATAATCTTGCGAAAATTACTATTTGAAAATAGTGGTATTCAGAATTAAGCACTTCTCTGTATCCTGAGGTCACCAGTCAACAAGCACGAATCCCCGTATAACAATAAAATTTCTATATTAAAAAAAATCCATTACAGAGCATGTTTCTCTGGTAGAATAGAAAGCAATCAAAATGTGAGTTTAAAAATTGAGTTCAAGCCAATAGGATTAACGAATGTATTCTATCCCCTTTGAAAGTTACATAGTTTTAATATCACTTGATTTGTTCTAGTGAATGTGATTTATTAAAAATATTATTTTATTTTTGTTTAGGAAAAAAAAATTTAGAATGTAAGTGCTCTGTTGGAAATAAATTGTCTTTAATAGACTTCAAAAAACACTTAACATTCCAAAAATATAAAGGAAAAATGAGTTTTTATTGCTTTTTTTATGATTAAGTATGTTTTTTTGCTTTTTCTCTGAAAATTCTTTTAAAATTTTAACGAAGTTTAACCTTTTGTCAATTAAAGATTCAACGGACATAACTGCTAACGTTCTTGCTGTGATGTTTGATTCCAAATAAGTATTGATATTAAAAAAAAAAAAAACTCCTTTATACAAATTCCCCAGACAGCTGAAGTGACAAAAAAATTCAAATAAAAATAAATAAATTTCGAAATGCGGCAGATCGATTGTTGCAAGCAAAAAGTTTAAGCATTTGCATGGTATTTTGAATCTTTGGTAATAAAATTGACTTTAGTGCTTCTATTTCCTCACAAAGCATATGTATCCATGTATATCAGGCAGTTTAATGCTTATCTTTTTGGCCAGCTCTACTGTGCCAATCCCACTTTCAGATCTTCTGTACATATTCTTAGGGTGTCCTTGAACAAATCATGAAATTTTCAGAAGAATTCAAACAAATTTTGATACTACTGCTTTATCTACCTACTTGATAGGATATTGTACTCAAACGGCTGATTTTGGATTTGCACTTACTCCGATTCTTGTAGGTCTTTGGCAAGTTCAACTATTGTAAATCAAGCCTTCATCGAAACTTTTACCCTGTGTACGTCTTTACTGTTTTACAAAGCTTTCAGAACAAAAAACCTGTAAACATTCATGGTACCTTTCTCACGTTCTTTAATTACACAATTTACTTGACAGATTAAGAAGTGCCAGTAAAAAAAGCGAAGCTGTAAATTTGTAATTCATCATTTCATTTACCAACGATTGAGCATTAATTTTTGCTTGAGCATCATCAGTGTTTTCGGCAACTGTTCTGAATTACAAAGTTCAGCAGCTTGATAACGTACAACTTTCATACTTTAAGTTCAATATCCTAATCTTGTTTCAGATAAAGTTTTACAGACAGACCCACGGCATGCTTTCTAATATGCTAATCTGTTTATCTTTTAGTAGATGATGCAATAAAGATTGCTGATACGCTGCAGAGATCCAAACAAAGTCTTTGTATATGAACATGTCTTGGACATGTTTCTCAAAATTAAGTTGTGATTGTGACATGCCCATGTGATGTAAAATAAAGTTCTCGAATTATTCTGCAGAAGTTGTTGCACTCCTGCGGTGTATCCTTTTATATTGGTACCGTTATCATATTTTTGTCTACGGATAATTTCAATATCTAGTCCTAATGTGTCAAGTTCATGTTGATACATCAATTCAAGTTGTACAAACTTTCTTCTTTCCTCGAAAAACTTGACGAAATGTCCACATATACTTGATGCAGAATTTGATTATACACCATTAGCTATGCATATCTAATTACCATCGTCATTTGTTCCTGGTGGCTAATGTTGAGAATACAATCGAGAATTACTGCAAAATACTTAACATCCATGATTCGCAAAATACTTTATTGTAGAACAGTTTGATCCATTATATTAATAAGCTAATTTTGGATTCTTTTTTTAAATAATTATTGTGTAATTCCTTATTTTGAATTTTTGTGCAGTTGATCTTGTATTAATGAATCAAACTTTCCTCGCAAATGAACAACACCAAGAAAATTTCTGTTATGCGGTGCTCCTATGCGTTTCTAATAGTTCTTATTAGCATAAGAAACAATTCACTTTAGAAAATAAATAAAAACTAGTTGTGTCTTAAGATAACAAAAATTTGCTTTATGTAATTTTATTACACAAACTTCAGCGGTTTTCTGTATAACAAGAAATGTGATGTTATACATATGGTATATCGCAATGGGTTGGAGTGTGCTTATAAAACCTAGAGTAGATTACATTCAAGCACGAGCACAATTAGAAACAATCGACGCGGCCGACTATATCACTGCAAAATCAAACTGATAAATGCAGAAAAAGGTTTACAACAGCAAGTGGGGATAGAAGAATTAAGAGATTATGCATAGGTTACAAGAGAAAATTACCTGGAGGTGTACAAGGTGAATTGGCACAAACCATTATGATGTTGAGTGTAAGGTCTGCTCGGCAATGACTGCAAAGATTTGGTTAAAACTCTAGAATCCCACAAAAAAGCAATTTTTATCTCGACAAAAAAGGTTGGAAATATTAAACTGCACTAAAATTCATGTTAACTGGACAACGTAAAAATGGGACAGTGTAATTTGGTCTGACGAAGCCAAAATCTTCCTATTTGGTAGATTGGCATAAAATACTTAAGGAGAAGTATAGGAGAAGATTTGTATCTTAACAGCATTACACACACTATGAAACATTCACTCAGTGTTATGCAATGGGATTGTATGACATTAGAAAATTTGGGCAGAATTTGTGTGATTAATGCGAATAGAAACGCCGCAAAGTACATAAATGGAACATTTAATCTTAAACTATGCTTTTCCAAAATAATGCAGAATTTATATTTCAACAGGATTCAGATCCATGTTATTTTGCTAACGTGCGCAAAAAGTGGTTTCAAGATAATCATATCCAGTGTTGGAACGGCCCTGGAATACCCAATTGAAACTATCTCTACCCAATTGATCTTAACCCAATTGAAAATATATGGAGCAGACTAAAGAAAATTGTTGCACAAAAGCAACCCAGCAATACAATACAATTAATAGAAGCAATAATTCAATCTTGGTATCACATAATAACAGCTTCACAGCTAAAAGACTTGGTTCACTCCATGAGAAGACGTTGTAAAGTCATAATTACGAGTAAAGGTTACCCAACTAAATATTAACTGACATTGTGATAATTTTTCTATATCTTATTTTTTCGATACATTTCATTTTTCTTTTTTATAACTGCTGTTCTAACAAACATTCCTTCATTAAATTTATTGCATTACATTGTTTATTAAATTATCTTTCCATTGGTATATAGTTTTACGGTATTACTTAAACAGAGAGTGGTGTGGTGAACCATCAAACTTCAGAAATACATCTTTAAAAAAAAGTTTCCACAATTTTGGCCACTACTGTATACATATATACTAGGGTGGGTCGAAAAAACCGAAATATTTACAATCGAAATGCAATAGAGCGGAAAAGTTACCTTTTGTAATAAACAATAAATTCATGAAATATTATACCGATCGGTTAATATCTTTTACCGCCGCAAGGGGGCCAAAGTTTCAAAAAATTGCAAAAAACATGTATTTTTCAATTTTTTTTTTTTTTTTTTTTTTTTTTTTTACCTAAACGTACGAATACAATTTCTAGTAGGATGCAATAGCTACATGAAGATATAAGAAATGTCCCGGTAAATGTTCATTATGATAAAATCATATCTTTTACTGCAGCAAAAAGACCATTTTTAAAAAAGAAAAAAAAAATGTAAAAATTTCAAATTTTCAGTTTTTCTAAATTTTTATAATATGTCTAGAAGTAAATAAATTTACTTTATATCTATTAATATGTCATAAATTTTGTTAACTATTTGTCATAGACTGGAAAATAAAAACGGTAATCATTCATTGTTCTTGACAACCGCTTCATCTACTACTGTTTTACTGCAAATCAGCAGTTCATATACCACAAATCTCAAAAATGATATAAAATGAACAAAATATTTTACCATTTTATTAATTAAAATACAGAGATGTCTAACCTAAATGGATTAAATGAACTTAAAATGAAGAAGTATTTAAAGTAAATGAATTTCATAATATGACTATCTTTCAAATAAAGCCATTGTTCCTCGAGAGGTCGAAATTGATCATATATGACCCTCACTCTGTTCTGGCTTTTACCAGCAATTTAGCGACTAATTTCCTTTCCACTGATTGAGTGGGACAAGGAAATTTATAATAGCTGGTATCTTTAATTGAACATTCTAAACTCACCAGCGTTGTTAGATCGCCAGTCGATAGACAAACCGTAACAGGTGGTTTCGTTAGTTTACAGTTTTGCCTTTCGACTAAAGCCATGCAATTTCAAGCTTCAAAGTTCAAGTATGGAAGGACGAAATGACGGATGTCATGTCGACAATTATTCGTGTCGACAGCACTTCGTGCTTTGGCAATTTTCAATTTTGGCAATCGGTTGATGCAGTACACTTTCAGGATGTACTCAATGAGAACATCCTGAAAATCTACTGCATCAGTTGGTTCACAATTAAAATGAATCCATCGTATTTTCCGGTTTTTGTGGACTATAATTAGTAACCCCCATTGCTTGCCATATCATCTACGAAATATTATAGTTCCTGTAATTTCACGAAATACCTGTTTCGCAAATCATGAAAATAGCCTCATTGGAATGATAGCATATGAAGGAGAGGACATATAGACACCAGCCATAAAGAAAAGTGCCAAAGCATGAAGTTCTGTGGACACGAATAGTGCCATCCAACACTTCGTCATTCCAGACTTGAGCTTTGAAGCTTAAAATTGTATGGATTTAATCGAGTGGCAAAACTGTAAACTAACTAAACCACCTGTTACAGTTTGTCTAACGACTGACGATCTAACGACGCTGGTGCGTTTAGAATGTCCGATTAAAGATACCAGCTATTATAATGTTCCTTGTCCCACTCAGTCAGAAGAAAGATGTGTGAAATTAGTCTCTGAAGTGCTGGTAAAGTTTGTGGACCAGAACACAGGGGGGATCACATATGATCAATTTCGGGCTCTCGAGGAACAATGGCTTTATTTGGAAGCAAGTCATATAATGAAATTAAATTATTTAAATACTTCTTCATTTTAAGTTTATTTAATCTGTTTCGGATAAACATCTCTGTATTTTAATTAATAAAATACTAAAATATTTTGTTCATTTTATATCATTTTTGTGATTTTTGCTATATGAACTGCTGATATGCAGCAAGACAGCAGTAGATATAGCGATTGTCAAGAAAAATGAATGATTACCGTTTTTATTTTCCAGTCTATAACAAATAGTTAACAAAATTTATGACATATTAATAGATATAAAGTAAATTTATTTATTTATAGACATATTATAGAAATTAGAAAAATTTAGAAAAAATGAAAATTTGAAAGTTTGGCAATTTTTTTAAAAATATGGTCCATTTGAGGGAGTAAAAGATATACCTTTATCATAATGAGTATTTACCGGGACATTTCTTATATCTTCATGTAGCTATTGCGTCCTATTAGAAATTGCATTCGTACGTTTGGATAATTAAAAAAAAGTATTGAAAAAAACATGTTTTTTGCGATTTTTGGAATTTTTGCCCCCCTTGCGGCGGTAAAAGATATTAACCGATTGGTGTAATATTTTACGAATTTATTCTTTATTACAAAAGGAAACTTTTACGCTCTATTACATTTCTATTATAAATATTTCGGTTTTTTCGATCCACCCTAATATATACACAGAGAGAGAGGGAGAGATGCACATCTTCTTCGAGTAATTTTTATAGAATTTTATATGATAAGGAATTTTCTTTTTATACATTTTCGAAATACCCTTTTCAAATAGACTTGTAATTAAATTGATTTACTTAAAAAAAAATCTATTTTGTCCTAATATGTGTTACTACTTTCAAACTTTGAGAAATCTCTCCAGAATATTTCTAGATGGATGGTAGAGATGTGTGTGCGTGAGTACACTTATTCCTTTAACTATATTTCCTAAAAAGAGTAATTACTATTCGACTTATGAATGTTCAAAAATTATATATATATAGTATATATATATATATATATATTTATATACACAAACATATATATGCATAAATATATATATCATAGATAGATACGCATTTTAAAAACATCAAAATCATATACATACGCATGCAAACTAGCTGTTACCCGTGATGTCGTTCACGTAGCATTAAAAGAAAGATAAATGCATTAATTAAGCAAAACCTTTCACTCCCGATAATTAAAGACATACATAATTAGCCAACTCTTTATCACATTTTATAGGAGACAATACGTCATTTCTTATTTATAAGGGCCTTGACATAACTCAGTCATAAAAAAAGTGAAATTTTGTGCCAAAGAATATAAACAGCCGCGAAAATGAAACTGCAACCAGTGAAAAGAGAAGGGGAAATAAAATCGTGGAAATTGACGAATCTTTCTTCCTAAAACGAAAAAATAACCCTGGGAGAATTTTTCTTCAACAGTGTATTTTAGGTTTTGTGAAATTTCTATATGTATACATTACATCCTATAAGACTTTGCAAAAATCTATTATAATAAATAAATAAATAAATAAAGCTATTTTAAAAAATGAAAACACATTTTTACTCTTTTAACGCTAAAAGACATGTGGAATTAAAATCCGGTTGCCAAACTATGATTTACAAACGTGTCTCCAATATACACTCCCGAGTCTTAATTTCGATATTGTCAGAGGAAAAATTATGTTACTTTGACGCAATCATATTAAGGTTTTATGAACGAAAATGCAACTTTCCTTTAAAAAATAAAGTGATTTTTATTCATATTTTCTGAAATAAACGACAAGAATTAACACAAGTCAAAAATAGTTTTTTTTTTTTTTTTCAGGCAATCGAGTTAATTTTTTAGTCTTTAAGAATGAAAATAACTATTTCCGGCTAATCATGGCGTCATTTTTGACACGGATAATTTTGCGATGCGCATTATTGACATTTACTGTCCATTTTCTTTTCAAACTTTTTCAATTTTAAATAAAAAATTAAATCTTTATGTTAGCTATGCGCAGACGATAAACCCTGAAGTATTGATAATAATTTTCTTTAAATAATAAGAATTAATACCATATACCAAGACCATTTTATTTCAACATCAAAGCATATCCGTTTGTTTCCCATATATGTCATCATATTCGCTTGCTTTCCGTACTTACTCATATTCATGCACCTTATATTATTAAGAAATACTTGAAATTTTCCCTTTTATTTCCAATATGACGTCATATTAATCTTTTTTTAATTCTCAGTTTTTTTTATTTCATTTTCCTTTTCCACTAGAAAATTTTTCAATTGAAAATTAATCATTATTTTTTTGGCAACAATAAAGAAAGATGGTTACATTTCATGAGAAAAATGTCAATTGATTCCCTATGAAAATAAGGAAATTTTGAATTATTAAGGAAAATATTTGAATAAAATAAATAAAACATAGTCCATGTTCATTTCCTGGTTATAATCCATCTATATGCAAATATAAAAAGGCATTAATTCGTCAGTTTTGACGTTGAATTTACTCAAAAAATCAGACACACTCTCACATTTATAATATTATTTGGATATCATATACACGCACATATATATATATAAACAGAGAGATAAAGACATACACATACATATATATATATAGAGAGAGAGAGAGAGAAAGAAAGAAAGATACACATCTTTTTTTAGTATTTTTTATAGCATTACATTCAATAGAATTTTTTCTTGTAATTTTCTTTTTACACGTTTCTGAAATACTCCCTTCAAATTGACTCGCAATTAAATTTATTCACTTAAAAAAATCTGTTTTGGTCCTAATACGTATTATTTGAGAACTTGATATGTAAGAATTAAAATCATTATAAGTTAGAACCCGGTTTGAAAGTCGGAGATGAGAAAGAAGTGCTGAAAATTTGAATTGCCCAAGGGGCTCTAGAGGGTACTGCTTATCAGAGTGAAATGATTAGGAAGGTAAAATAATTAGGAACAACATTTTAATTAGGAAAAAAATCAGGAAAAATTAATTAATTAAACTGTACATATGTTTCAAGAAATATTATTTTAGTAAAAATATTTTATCAATATTTGCAGTTACATGGTCATTTTAAAGAACTTAAAAAAAACCTTGACTATTCTTTTCGAGTTTCCGGAAGTATACCACCCTTTCACAAATAATTAAATAAATAAAAATCCTGCAGGCATCACCTGGAATGGTAGTTAAGGCTGGTGAGATCGTTAATTTGCATAAAGGCGGCATAAAATTTTGCTTATAGGTTTCCAAGGATAGTCTGCTCCGTACCCACCTTAAATAAGAAGAATAAAGCTTTAAAAAATTAGATCAGCATTATTCAGCATAGAATTCCTGGTAAAATACTTACGAGTTTTTCATAGCTGTACGATTACTGAAAGGGGAGATCCCCAAACTGGAAATTAAAAAATTAATGAAACTTTGAGTACATGTATAGAATTCACGGAGTAATGGGCATGGAATACGCTTTTTTTTCTGATTTTCCGAATTCCCTTTAACCCTTTCAAGGACAATGACTTAAATCATATAAAATAAAATGTTAAAATCATTGAATGACACATGAATTTATAAAACAATTTATTTGAAAATAAGTAAAACTGTTCTTCAAGAACTTAATAAAAGGAGAATTTTCATTCCAAAATTATGGTGCCAATGTGGTATATACGAATTAAAATTAAGTGGTCCAAAAAGGAAACACCGCCCTTCAAGGGGTTAAGAGGGTAAATTTTACTCAAGGAATGTTTTTGAACTTTATTTTATAACTCATTAAGGTAAGAGATAAAGAAAAAAAACACTGTAATATCAATTTTCTTTTTTTTATATAAGAAATAAGTAAATAAATATACAGAACAACAAAGATAATATTTTCACAGGCAATTAAAAAAAAAAAAAAAAAAAAAAAAAAAAAAAAAAAAAACGTGTATTTTAACAATCCGATTTTAATATTAGAATTTTTGTTTTATTTTGTTAAATTTAAAAAAGACTATTAACAATTCATATTTTTTTAATATTCGATAGGACTAAAAGAAAAAAGGTAACTTTTATCGTAGAACATTTTCTCTATCTCTTATCTTTAAAGAGTTATAAAATAAAATCGAAAGATATTCCGTGGATAAAATTTATCCCCTTAAAGTGAATTTGGGCAAAAAGGAAGCAAAAATACTGTTCACATATATTTATGAGACTTAGATATCCTCAAAGTTTAATATATATAGTTTTTTAATTTCTGGGTTGGGGATCTTCTCTTGTGAGCAAAATATGAAACTGACACACCTCACATATAAATAACTGTAATTAAATGTAATTAATAGTTGTTTCCTGGTCAATGAAAAAAAATATATACATATTAATGTTTCCTTTGAATATTATTCAGAGCAAAATTATTAGTCCAAATCTGACAAAAATCCTAATATATTGTACAATGCTACCTATTTTTTACCAATTAATATTAGCGTGTTTATATTCATAAGGTCTCTAAACTATAATATTAATACATAATTATATATGAAATATATAAACTCTTAGACATGCTTTAACCCCTTGAGGGGCAAGCAATTGCGTTTGTGTAATGCTGAATTCCCACCGGAAAGTTCGAAAAATTTTATTTCAAAATACGGAAAAGCAATTTTACGACTTTTTTCCAACAAAGTTAGAAAAATAAAATTTCATAAAATGTTTCTGGTGCAAATCTTCATTATTCGTAGGTGGGATAAAATATATCCCACCGCCCCTCAAGGGGTTAACAAATATTCCTTTTATGCGTAGTTTTGAAAAAAGTCTAGGCTTATTTATATTATTACTTATATATATATATATATATATATATATATATATATATATATACAGGGGAACTCGTTTAATACGAGAACAGCTAAAACAAGGACACGGTTAAAACGAACAATTTGTACATTAACAAAACAATGGTTTATCATTTAAAACAGCGGTTCTTAAACTCTTTGTCATCACAGACACTTTTCGTTCTTTCCTTGTCTTTGCGGACCTCCTGGATTTAACACTCAAATAAATGATATTCTTTAAAATATTGTTTACATGGTACATAAAATAATAGAGGTATATAAACTATTATACCGAAAACAAATCATCAAATAATAATATAAGAAAATTACTATGTTGAAAAATGAGAAAGAGAAGCTGCATATGAACAGGAAAACCCACATACTGCGCTACTGACCAGCTGGTCTTATTGCCGACTTTGACGAACACTTTGAATTTCATTGTCAACCCTTAGCTGAAAATGTGAAGAAAAGGAATGAAAATTATGATAAACATTTTTGGATCTACTCATAAAATGTGGAAAATCCTTATGACGTCATCATCAGGAGAAACTGTATAAAAAACACCGTTCGAGAGAGAAAATTGGGATTAGGGACAAGCGATATTAATTTGAAAACGAAGTGCAACCAGCTATATTTGTGCTTTGCTTATTTTATCACGTCGTTTTCTTGATTTTTTTTATACAAGTTGTAGTGTATACGTTGTATTTCTGAGAAAGATCGTCATACAAATCGCATTCATCGACTAAGAAACTGCGTTTTTATTACAAATCTCCAAAAATTGCACAGACAGTGGGAGATTTCTTATATTTTAATATTTTTTCTTAACTCGCAAAATTTTTCGCATCTTCTAGGTAATTAAAAAGATATACTTTGACCATAAAAATAGGAAATAAGGCCTTTGTGCAACAATATTAAAAAGCAGAAAAACCAAAGTTTAAAATGCACAAAAAAATTCACAAAAATTTTCATATATTATTTGTGCATTTTAAACGTTGGTTTTTCTGCTTTTTAATATACTTTGAACGTTAGACATTCGCGGACCCCCCGACAATGCGTTGAGAACCCCTTGGGGTCAGCGGACCACAGTTTAAGAGCCACTGATTTAAACTATATTGAAATGTTCTCGCTTCTTACGAGCTACAAAAGCAGGGCCACGGTAACACATCTGTTCATTTTATTATGTTTGTCAGCGAAAAGTAGCGTAGAATTAGGAAATAAATCCTTTTCTTATCGAACACCGTTCTGTCTCAGTTACACTATTTCCACATTACAACTGTCTGACAAAATATAATAATTTATCAGTTTTACCGGACATAATTTCAACTTCCCGCAAGCATAGCCCCATCCAAGAAAATTCAAGGAATGTCCGGTGTCTTGAAAGAATGATAGAAAGAAGGGAGATATAAAGGTGTTTCAAATACCGCTTCTTTGTAAGATTTACAACTGAGCCATGGAAATGAAGAAGCATAGAAGGAAACCTTTATTTGATTTTTTTCTTTAAATCTGGATTCTGTGTTTAATCAACTAGCCTTTTCGTGTGTCTTATTGCACTGTTAAAATAAAAATAAAATGTGAAATCAATAGCTCAAAAATTGCAGTGATTAATGCAAGGTTTGCCGAGTTTTTCCGAGAAAATTTGTGATATTACATTAATTTTACTATTGAGAGATTTAGAGCAATTAATAAGTGTAACTAATTTAATTATGTGTGTGTGCTTAAGATTTTTTAATAGGGGTATTACGAGGACTTTTATAATTTACTTGCTTCTCGTATTAACAGATTTCGACTGTGTATTTTTTAAATATATCCATACTGACAAATTTCTGTTTTGAAATGGAAAAAATGGTTATAAAGTATTTCTGATTTGTTTACAACTGAATAATTTTTGAGTCCATAAAACAATTAAAATACAATAAAATAAATACAAAATAAAACGATCATTTCAGGAAAAAAAAAATATTTTCTCTCTGCTGTGATTTTAATATTATCATCATTATTATTATTAATTTTACATGTATATAGGAAATATTTTGAAACTCAGTGTTCATTAACCATTTTAGGAACAAGTTAATGTGTTTCTGTAATGTTGAACTTACACCGGAATTTTCGAAAACTTTTATTTCAAAATAAGAAAAATCAATTTTGCAACTTTTTTCTACCAAAGTTATAAAAGTAAAATTTAATTAAAAGTTTCTGATACAAATCTTTATTAAAATTAGGTGGGGTATAATATATACCCCCGCCCTCAAGGGTTATGAAAATATACCCCGTTATTTTCACAAAACTTTAAATGGAACAAATCCGGAATTTTTCTTTTCTTTGAAATTTGCATTTCACTGCTGGCGAGCCCAACAACGCAAAAGACTAGTTCAGATAACTTTTCTTTCATTCATTGAGATTTAAGTAACAAATGAAATACGAAAAATGATTTTTTTCCCATGTGTATAGAAAACATTATGAAACTTAATGTTCCTTATGGAAATATATCCAATTATTTTTATATAAATTTAAGAATTATTCTTGTTTTTCGAAATATACTTTTCATTGCTGGCGGGCCCAGCACCGAAAAAAAAAACTATTTCAAATAACATTTATTTTCTTTTAATTAGTTGACATTTAAATAACAAATGAAACGTGAAAAAAAAATGTAATCATTTTCCTTCTAAAGGGTACAACAGAAGTACAAATTATATATTTTTGGTTTACATTTCAAATTTCAAAGTTTCATAAACTATTCTACAATATAAAATTAGCAATTTTATATCGATATAACATGCTATAAATAGTAAAATCGATGGTCGGAAAAAAGTGCTTTTACTTTGTAGCGACTACAAACTACTTTTCAAAAATAGTCAGCATTTTGCTAATTTCAGATTTTTGCAAAGGATGCAATCTACACTGCAAACTGAGGACACGAATTAATACAGTGGCACCTCGTTTTATTGCGTGTACCGGCATACAATTAAATAAATGCCATATAACCGTGGCACTAAAAAAATAAGAAAAATAACATACAAGAAAATGTTTTGTGTTAGTCTCCAAAATGTTAGTTTATATATATATTACAATTTTCTTAGTGAAATAAAAAGAGATGCATAACGCAATAAACATTTATATATAGTTATATGAAATGTGGTTAAACTACAACTTATTATTTTTTAAATGCATTAAAACGGAGCTATATATCTGAACAAGAGATATAATAAGGGGCTACTATTGTACATAACATAAAAATGCATAACTATACATTGCATAAATTTTATTTTATTCATACAGTAATTTGTCCCTGACATTCGTAAACTGTTACATAGAACACATTTCTAACAAAAGAGGCAAGTTACGAACAAGTGATTTGAAGAATGGCACATTTATTCGCGTACCATAGTTCGGGAACCCCTGCTTTAGAAGATAACTTTTTCATGAATTCATAATTCAATACATAAACGGTTAAATACTTCTTCGGTGACGTATTGACGTTAGTGTCCACCAGATTAATGTTTGAAATTTTGTACATATGTTTTCATATGTTTTACTGCCAAGAATGTTTTCCCAGTAGCATACTTCCGAGATCGGAACAGCTAAGTTTGTGGATATTTTTTTATGACTTTCACTGCATTCTTTAAGAATTTGTGACAAACAAGTCTGACGATCTGTATCAATCTGTTGTAGACATTTATTTTAATATTCTGCTTTTACAGAGTCCCATTCCGAAAGATTCGAATGAATTTTAAAGATTTCATACAGAATACACTTATTTTTCTTTTCAACCTAACGGAATCAAACTGTTGGATTCCAATGTAAATAAATCTCTTAACTAACTGAATCCCTAAAAGTTAAGTATTAAAATATCTATAAGCTTAAAACTGCCCTCAATAACATTTCTTATTGTTAAAGCGAATATATTTCTAACTTAAATTCAATGACAGAAGAGCCATATATATTTCACATTACTTTATTTTATAAACTTTTCTCTAGAACAAAACAAAACTAACTGTTGCCAGATATTGAAACAATGCAATTACAACCGGTTAAATAATTATGCAGGTGACTGATACATGGATGAAAGATAAAGTTAGTCATTACGTAACATACTCCCACCTTGATTTGTGGGGAATGCACAACTCAACAATTTAAAATTACAAGTTAAATCTTTTTGGTACCTTAACTGTGTCAAAGAAATGTTGCTTTGCTGCTTCTTTCATACAAATCACGTGAAACAGGAGACACGCCAGATCTTTGTGAATATGGATCTCCCAAAGATGATGAATAGGGATCCGCATGTTTATCTCTCATGGGCGCAATAGATGGACTACGACGATCATAAGGCGAAGGGTATGGTCTCATGCGAGGCGACATTGAACTGTAGCCACGGTCATAAAAATCTCGACTTCCAAAAGGTGGACTGTCATATCTTCGGCCGTAGCCATTAGCATACCCATCACCACCACGGGGTCCACCATAACCACCACGACCCCTGCTTGAACCTCCTCTAGCTCCTCCTTGTGATACTGGCTCATGATGAAGCTTGCTTTTTGAAGGTTCAACACTTAAAGAAGATCCTCTGAAGTAATAATTATTCAGAGCTTTTAAGGCACCCTGGGCTTCTTCAGGTTTGATTAACCTTTCAGGAACTCTTGGACATACTAGAGTTTCATGTTTTTTTCTGCATACAATGCATTTTACTTTTGCTCTGCAATTTCGGGCTAGATGGTTTAATTTTAAACATAGGAAACAAGTTCCCTTCTTTTGCATTATGTCTTTCTTAACATCATACGACATTGACATTGCCTTGAAACATTTTTCCGATGCATGGCGTTTGTCACAAAAATACACAGTTTTTGTTTAAAATTATTCTTATTTCTAGTATATTTTCTCATATCAATGTTTAATAAATCTGATACAGTAGATATTTGAGATTCTTCGAATTCATGATTATTGTGTGCAGCTCTGTATCGAAAAGTTTTGTCAAAACTCTTACTTGCCAAAGAAATTCTTTCTTCTGCTTCAACTTCGTCTTGCAGAAATTCTAATAAATTATCTAGATCAGTTTTTGAGCCAATTAAAACACCATTATTTAAATCTGTATCATGATTTTTATCTAGTTCAGATTCCACATCATTACATCTATTTGACGATCTTCTGTGAGATGTTCTATACCTTTCCCATGCTCTAAGAATATCATCTGGAAGACACGATTCAACAAGCGGATATAACATCGCAGCATATTTGTCTCTAATAACTCCAAGAGTTTCTAATGATCGCAATTTCGATTCTAATGAATCATATAATCGTCGCAAAGAATTATGTTTTTCTGGATTTTGGTTCTGCAGTACAAGGCCTAACAAATCTCTAACATAATATTCTATCAAAAGTTCTTCCCGTCCAAAACGAGATTTAAGTTGACTTACAGCTTTGGCATAACTATTACCACCAGGCGGAAAACTTCTAATCAATTCTTCTGCCACACTGCCTTTTTCCATGGCTTGTGATAAATACGCAAATTTGTCATGAAAATCTAGGCTAGTATCTTGATCAATTTTTTGAAATTGACCCCAGAATTGTAACCAATTTTTAATTTCACCATTAAAAGTAGGTAATTGTATCTTCGGATAATGAAGCAATACATTCTTATTAATTACCGAAATATCAGATTTCAAATCTTCATTTTTTACAACCAAAAGTTCGTTTAATTTCTGTTGTAATACACGCCAGCGATCGATGTAAGCCTCAGATTCATCGATATCTTTGTCTATTGTTTCTTCGTCAGCTTGGTCGCTATACAATATTTCTCTAATTTTATATTCTACATCGGTCATAAATTTCGCTTTCTCTTCTATCATTGTCAATTTCAGAATTTTTTCAGCAGTCGATAAATTATTTTCACTTGCATCAAATTCGTTACACGCTTTAGTGAAAATTCTACGATGCTGTCGTCTAGCTGCTTTCAACACATCCATATTATTCAACATCAACAATATATTTTTTTTTTTTTTTATTCAACAATAATAATAATTCTCACTTGAGCAATTCAAATAAAATTCTACTTACAGATTCCAGTCCTGTCGCGGACGCCATATGTTGGATTCCAATGTAAATAAATCTCTTAACTAACTGAATCCCTAAAAGTTAAGTATTAAAATATCTATAAGCTTAAAACTGCCCTCAATAACATTTCTTATTGTTAAAGCGAATATATTTCTAACTTAAATTCAATGACAGAAGAGCCATATATATTTCACATTACTTTATTTTATAAACTTTTCTCTAGAACAAAACAAAACTAACTGTTGCCAGATATTGAAACAATGCAATTACAACCGGTTAAATAATTATGCAGGTGACTGATACATGGATGAAAGATAAAGTTAGTCATTACGTAACACAAACAATAAAGATATGTAAAAATAGCAAATAAAGCCTTTGTACAACAATATTAAAAAGCAGAAAAACCAACGTTTATTTGTGCATTTTAAACGTTGGTTTTTCTGCTTTTTAATAAAGATATGCTAATGTAGAAATTTTATTTTTTAATCTTAACAGTAGCTGATTTTTGAATTTTGACTCATTAATGGTATATTTATTGTCATCCTGACAGAAATGTTTGGACCCCACCAGTGGCCGAGAGGTTCAGCCCTCGAAGCTCGTAAACAGGAGGCACTGGGTTCGAACCCAATCGCGCCCATCCACCAAATTGTTCGGAGTTTTCCGTGGTTTTCTTCAAACCTTGGATTTCCTTGCGTAAATACGGGTTAGGTTCCCTTAGAAAGACCCCCACGGAGGGCATCCCCCCCTGTGCCTATATCCCTAGTGTGGGTAATCGGCCATCATAAAACAACACCAACACACCTGACAGAAATTTCGAAGTGGGATCAAACGCTGGTAGTTCTCCCATTGGCAACCGCCTTGAATATCTGTGATGAGACAAACTCTAAAAATCATAGAATTCTTGGCGAGACATATTTCTCATTTTTTTTTTAATCTCTTCTCTCAACTTCTAAAGCACTCTTAAGATGTTCTTTTACAATATTTTTAAATATTACAAGTAGTGTTTTTGTTACTAATATTTTTTATTTATTATAAATCGTTATGTTTTGAACTAGGCAGATATATTGAGATTCTTACAGTATTTTGAGGTATTAAAGCATAAATATAAATACTGACCAATCTTTTTAACCACTTCGGGACGGGGGCCTTTTACGAAATTTTTAATTTTTTTGATACCGTTTTTTAAAAACAGAAATTTTTGTCTTCTTGAATCGCGAAAATGCGCCGATTAAATAAGGCAAATTTTACAGTAAAATTTTACTGGTGAGGAAAAACAACGATTCTGAGCGCTTCATGCGGCACGTATACGTGTCGCTCGTCCCCAAGGGGTTAAAACTGCTGTCATAAGAATAGACTAACAAATGGGTTTCGGCAAAACGCTCCATCAGGCTTACAGCTTGGAGCTACAGTTCGGATTTCCCTTTCCCCCCCTTTAAGAGTAGAACAACTTACTAATATTAAACTTAAAAAAAAAAAAATAAAAAGCAGATCATTTGAGAGAAAAATATGTTATAGCTCTAATATTTTTGCGTATTGATAAACAAACAAACAGAAAGAGATAGAGAGAGATATTAAAAAGTCTTATGAGAATGAAATAGACAAATTATCTACAACAATTATCTGAAATAATAAGATCTACGAGGACAAGAAAATTTAAGGTTAGTTTCCACTAAACACAAATTTCAGCATTTCGTGCATGACAACTTGAAATTTTTTGCTATATTCATGCAAAAATTCTGGTATAATTTGCATAATTCGCTAATAATTTGCATTTCTAAAAACAAATGTATTTTTTAAAAAGCACACTCTGGCGTTTTAAAAATAAATTCAAAAGCGTCCAACAAGTGTTTCCAAACAACGAGCACCACGCGAAGTGTTAGTCGCTATACGTACTCTTTAAATTTCTCCTTAGGAAATTAATATTTGTAACTTCTTTTTTCTGTGTACTCTTCTTAAAGGACGTCTCTCTTTTTTTTAAATAAAATATTTCTAAAATATATGCTTAATTTAATATTTTATGTGTTACAATTTTAGCGAAACTGACGAGCTGTGAGTAAGATTTTAATACTTCAAATAAAATTAAGTATATATTTTAGAAATATTTTGAGAAAAAAATAAAAAGACATCCTTTAAGACTGTTCTCAACTGCTCTGCTCAACAAGCGCAAAAAGTTTTGACACATTTAACCCTTAAATGCCTGGTGTTGCTTTTCGGCAACATACCCAATTTTGGCTCTAAAATACTATTAGAATAATATTGAAGCTATAATGCCTAATGTTGCCAATAAAATACATTCTGAAAATATTATTAAATCGATTTTCAACATGTAGATAGCAACACTTGTGCCGTTTAAGAATAAAGATAGATTTATTTTTTCAATTGTTGCTACTTGTTCTTTTTGTTTTGTTTGGGAGCTTGCGAAATACCCTATTTTGACCTGCAGTGAGCAAGTAAAATTTATTTCTTATTATAGTTCCTAAAATTCTTGTGTGTTTAATATAATAGAATTTTATCAAGGGAAATAATTTTTTCAATTAAACACCAGTATTGCCGATTAGTAACAAACTGTTTTTTAGCCGTAAACTATACTTAAAACAAAATATGACTTTTTAAAGTATTTTTCCCATGATTTATTTAAAAAATGAAAGCCGAAAAACATTATTACAATGATTTTTGAAAAATCAGGCATTTAAGGGTTAAAATTCATTTTTTAACGGAAAGATATAAAATTGGAAGGCCTGACTGTGTTCAAATGTGTGAATCAAACTGTGTTTTCCATGTTTTGATAAATAAATTACCTATTGAGTTATAAGCGATTTTGATCACGTGACAAAGACGTTTTTCACCTTTTCTCGAGTGGTTATTTTTCTTTCGCGCGGAAATTCGATTCAAAACGCCCACTTTGACAATATTTTCTGAAAGATCTATTGCGATTGCAAAAAAAAAAAAAAAAAAAAAAAAAAAAAAAAAAAAAAAAAAAAAAAAGGAAAAAACAGTTCGATTACATAGTTTCTGAACAACAACACCTTCTAGTTTCATGCATTTCCGAACAAAAATAAATAAAAACTTATGTCATAAAGTTGCCCTTTTGGATTTGAGAACAGTCTTAAGAAGAGACCACACAAAAAAAGAAGTACAAATATTAATCCCTGAGGAAATATTTTTAAAATAAGAATGCATACCACGTCCATAGGCTTAACATTAGCGAGGGACATTTGAGATCTTACTGACCAACACCTTAACTCCTTCACGACGCGTGTTACGCATGTCTGCCGTATAAAGCGCGCAAAATCCTTGAATTTGAACACCAGTATTTTTGAACAGAAAATTCGCCTTTTTAAAATCAGAGTTACTGTGATTAAATGATTTTACAAAATCTATTTAGAAAAGGAGCTCTAAAAGATTGAAGAAAGCCTATAATATTATTATGAAATATCCTTCATCTGTAATAGAGTACTATCTGTACGTAAAAAATACGAGAAGCGCCTACAAAGGAATTTTTTCGCGGGACTAAGCTACAGCATTAATATAAAATGAGAATTTATAACTAAGGTTTTAATTGCTTTCATGTGTAAAATCTCACTTGGAAAATATGAGAGACAGTGGGAGATAGAATGAGAGAGATAGACAGTGGGAGATAGAATGAGAGAGGGGTGAAAGTGATAAAAGCGCAGGGGAAGGGATTAGAAAGAGAACGTTTTTTTCATCTCATATCCCCTAAGTAAAACATTGTAGGAAAATTTAAGGATTTCGTTAAGTTTGGAATTTTTTGGAAGGACTAAGCGAAAGCCTTAACATAAAACGGAATTTTATAAATTAGGTTTTAATTACTTGCTTTCATGTGTAAAATCTCACTGGGGAAAGATGAAAGCGAATGGGAGATAGAATGAGAGAAAGAGAGAGAAGTGAAATTGGTAAAGGCGCAATCATGTAAAATTTAAACGTTGTAGAACTTCTAGCCCCGATTTTCAATTTTTTCCCACACATTTTACAAAAACATTTCTTAACGGGATCCCGTAAGAAGATTAAGCTTTTGGCGAGTGTGCCTTCGTAAATTTTACGACAAACGAGATGTTTCTTAAATTTTAGTCACACATACGTATGTCGCTGAAATTAAAATTTAATTTTTAATACTGATGTGATAATAGTTCAATCAACTTGTCTCTTATTATTCTTATGAAATATCTTTCAGCTGTAATAGAATATTAACTGTATGTACGTAAAAAGTACGAGAAGCGCCCACTCAGGAAAAAAATTACAACGCGCCCGCTGGAAGGTTAACCCTTTGAGGGACAAACAATTTTGTTTGTGCAATCTTGAATTCCCACCGGAATTTAAATAAAGAATTACTTCAAAAAGAGGAAAAGCAATTTTTTGACCTTTTTTCCACCAAAGTTTAAAAAGTAAAATTTAATTAAAAGTTTCTGGTGCGAATCTGCATTAAAATTAGGCGGGATGTAATATATCCCACCGCCCCTCAAGGGGTTAAAGAAAAAGAACCGACTGCCGACGTGCTCTGTTTTCTCTGTTATCATTTTCTAAGGATCCAGGAATTTAATTACAAATTTAAAGAATAAAAATTTAAAAATATTGTGAAGAAAAAATAATGAAGATCAACATATACGATAAGCAAAAGTACGCCCATTATACAAAACTTTAACCAGATGATAATAATAATAATAATAGTAAATTTTTAAATATTGGGTGCGAGGAAATTTAATAAAAGCATTAATATAAAACGTGAGTTTATTAGGTTTTGCTAAGGATGCATGCGCGTCATGAATATTGTGCGTGTAACTGTGTAACCTTAATAGAATAAAAGGTTAAAGAAACAGTAAGATATGAATACACAACAGTAAAATGATGAATACACAATTGTCTAAGCTCAATGAAGGGCCATTTGTTTTACATTTTCGAAGGCTTCGTTTGGAGAGTTAAATTTCAGCTTTTTTTTCATTAACTTATATTTAAATTATATAACGTCGGATTTCGCAAGGGAGTTAAAGGATCGATCTAGGTTTCCAGAATATTTAGTTTATGATTTTCGATTCATTCATACTGCCAGGATTTTATTTAAGAATTTAAGATTTAGAGAGGTGGAAAATGGCTTTCAGAAAACTTTTAGCAGTCGTAAGAGAAAGGGTGTGTAAGATAAAAGTAATAATAACATAATCGTCTAAACTCAGTTCGGAGATTGATTTCGTGTTGGATTTTAACTTTTCCGGAACTTTATAATAAAAAATTTATAATTTGAAATATTATAAGAGTTCTAGACAATTGGAGAAAGCTTGCTTTAGTAGTCATAGGTCGTGAGAGAGAGTAAATAAATAAATAAATAGAAAAAATTAATATATAAAGATACAATCGTCTAAAAACAGGATGGTACAGATAGTTGGTTTTGAGTTTTTAAAAGATCTGCAAGCTGCTTTGAATTTAAAAATTTTCAGAAATGTCTATTTTTTTTTTTTCCCATTTGAGATTACATATGATGATTAGGGAATCATCAGGTTTCAGAGACTGTTCCAAAGAAAAAGGTTTCCAGAGACTGTTTTAGTAATCATAAAACATATATACTGCAATACTGCATACATGCGTACATACACTCACACACACAGAGAGAGAGAGAAAGAGAGAGAGAGAGAAAGAGGAGTATTAAGAAGATAAGAGAATCGGAGCAACCCTTCAAAAGATGGCTATGAAAATAATATAGGCTCCTAGAAGAGTTTTTTTCTTCCTACTAAGATCAAATGCTTCTGAATTTTTTGAAAATTTCCAATTCCTGAGTAAATGACAACCAGTCTCCAGCTTTCTCATACCTGAAGCTAGGCTCCATTGGTCCACCCATTGAGACTGCCTCGCCAATACAAGTACTACTAGAAGGGATTCTTTAGTATAATTTGAAAATTTTAAACTTAGTGAACTAAAGTTAAAATCCTCCAATTTTTATGCTTATTTAAAGCCACTGAAATTATATTTGTTTATGAAAATTAAAAAACTTTTTAATTTTCCTCCCAATAATTTTTAAAATAATTTTTTCCATGTTGAATTATATGTCAAAGACAAATATTTTCAGATCCATAAAAATAACTTCAGAATATTTTAAGAATGCAGTAAGAGGAGGATAAGGTAGTCCGAAATCCATTGTAAAATTTTATCTAGAAGAAAAGGTTTTCCGATTCCGTTACGTAATATGTATTTAGCTTCCGTTTTCTGATATACTCATATTATCATAATTCTTTAAAATTATAAATAAAAAAAAAGAATAAAATAAATAAATCACAGGATAAACCTTAAAGGGAATTAATTACAAGTGATAAAAAAAATTATAAAAATACCCCATAAGTAAAATTTACATTATGCATAGGTTAATTATTTTATTTTTATGTAAATAATTAAAGTACATATTATTTTAAAACTAAAATTTCTGTTTTATTACATTTCTGTCTGTATATAATTGCAATTTTGAACTAAGTTGAATTTCAATATATATATATATATATATATTTAATGCCGAAAAATTTTACTGAAGTAATCCGAAATGGAAGGCATGGGACGGATATGTTAAAGTCCAAATCAAACTCACCATTTTTTTCTCCTCTTCCTGCTTCGAAATCACCACTTTGTAAGTCCTGCTCAAATTTTAGTGTGACAGGAAAACTCAGAAAATTTTTCAAAATATATATTTTCGCCGCTCTGCTGTAGATGGCGCTGCGAGATGCAAATAAAATTTGCTAACATGAGTTCTTTGACATAGCGATGTCTCATTACTCATGGAAATGAAATCTCCATTCTTTGTATCATTATTTTTGCATTTATAAATTATAATAGAGATACTTTATTGATATAAATCAAATAGATGCTTTTATATAAAGGGATAAGATAGCTTAAAATGAAGTGAACGAACATTTTTATGGCTTAGAAGTGTGTCTGTTTTGCCACATTTTAGCAATCGGAAAAATAGTTGATGTAATTTAATTTTGAAACTAGCAATACCGTATGAAATGCCGACTTCAACAGTACACAGAAATAATTTTTAAATAAAATTTCCCATTTGAAATATTCGACCACAGGCTACTTAACAAAAAATAAATATATGTACATGTTACAGAAAGCTTCAATCGCCGATACAATGTTGATGTCGTCCTGTGATAGAGTAGTTGTGCTAAGCGGAAACCGAACATGCGGCACGTTGGCTGGAAATGTAACCATGTGAAGCTTAAGTCGCTGTAATTTAACATTAGTACCTAATATCTAATCAAACATTAGTCTATAGTTAATGAGCTTTGTCGCTTCAGGATGTGTAAGACTGATGACATTTATTTAATTTATTGTTGCTTCCTATTAATTTCTGAATCGCGCTTTAACATATGTAGGATATTTTGAATGTGCGGATAAGTTTCTCATTAAATACTTTCTCTGCTTTAATTGTTGTGAAGTCAACATACAGTCAATTTATGGCCGAAGTTACACATTCAGGTAACGTAGTATTAATTTCTACAAATATTTTTTTTTTAGATGTGTTAAAATTCATCACATTATATATTTGTTTTCATTTGCAGTACTTCTGATACTTCTGAATTACTTATTGAACTAGGGGTTTTATTTTGCATTGTAATGGTTAATTTTAAAATGCAACTTCAGTGAATTAAAATTTTGCTTGCATCCAAAACTTATTTTACTATGCTGAGAGTTTGGCTTGGAGCAAAATATATTTGTATATATTCTTAGATTTATAATAATCTGCATGAGAATTTCAAGTAAATGAATTACTGTTCAGCTGTTATGCTTATAGCTAAATATTTTATTTATTTGAGAAAAAAAAAATCCTACTTTCATGCTTTGTTTATTATACATTTGATTTAAAAATTGATTTAAATATTTGACTTTAAATATCTACAATTTGTTTGATTTTATATTTTCCATAAATGTTATTTATTAATGCCTGATTCTTCTCATTTTGTGTATGATACTTTTACAAATAATGATTGGAAATTTTAAAGCATGTACCAAGAATTTTTGTGAAGTTAATAAAAGAAGCTGATTCTCACTTTGATAGGCAAGAACAGTACTTCCTATAAAGCAGCTGTTTTCATTTTTGTGCTGTTTATTTTGAAGTTATCTGATAATTCAAAATCTGTATGAATGATCTAAAAAGTATGAAATTTGTTAATTAAAGTTTAATCGCACTGATTATGTTTGAGTATCAATTGAGTAGTCAGCATTTTCATTCAAAAATGGGTTTTATTTAATTTTTGTGTTCAGTCAAAATATGAATTTTCTATGGGCAAATACATGTCTGTCAATATTTTTGTTATTTCACATTGTTTTAAATGAGTTTTAGAAAAGGTTTTTTTATATTGTAAATAAAGCTGTGTTAAAGAATTTTCATGCATTTCTAATTGTATAGTGTAGGCAAAGGAGTCCCTGGGACCCAACAATCAGATGAGTTAATTTTTTTTTTTCAAAAGATTAAGTTTGTATCAAGAATAGGTATCCTGTAGTTTTAATTAGTTTTTTGAAAGATTGATTGACAAGTAACTTATTTTATTCAAAAAACAGTTTTAAAATAACTGCAAGTTATTATTAATTAGGTACTACATACATAGATTGTTACACAAGTTTTTCATTTCTTTTTATTCAGTTGTTTTCTCGTCTGATGGACAGTGGAGAAATAGGCCACCTAGTAAAATTCCATCATTGTGGAAGTCATATTGTAAGTATATATACATTGATATAATAGGTGTATTTTACTGTGTTTATTGGTGGTGTTCTTTTAATGATTTATGTCATTGACTGCTTACTCGTGTTCATAGTTTTGTTTTAACTGATATATTTTCTTTCCAAAAGACCCTTAAAAGTGTTTTTCACAAACAAATTTTAAAAATGTACCGGAAAAAAAATGTATACTATCACCTAATTATTTCTAAAAGAGCATGACAAAAACTGAATTCTCAAGGGACTTTTTAATACATTAAAATATGAAAAAAATATAAGATTTGGTTATTACAGACAGGGCTTGAAGATGCTGTAGCCTGATCATATATATTAAAGGCTGTTCCCCCCCCCCTCCCCCTCCTTCCCTGACGCCAAAAGACCATCTTCTTGGACAACATCAGCAATCTTTGGATCAGATTTTCATAGTTGCCACCTGGTCGTAATGCACGGTATTTTTAAATGTACTATAATTTTCTACAGACCATTAAACACTAAATTTAAAAATACTGTGTATTACAGTGAGCTGGTAACTTTGAATGAAATTTTAAGAGAGATGTGTAGGTTTAAATTCACATTTCAAAATATTCTGCAGTATGAAGAATGGCAGCTTTGAATTTTTACCTTGGAAGATTGGGGTGATATTTGATCCCCCCCCCCCCCCCTAAACAAACGTTATTGGCAGAACACAGCCACTGCCCCCTCCCCCAAAGTCTCCCATACGGGTAGGGGGAGGCATTGACAAAGTCAGAGGTCTCGTAGTAAACTATTACTGACCTTTGAGGCAAAGATTGAAGTTTAACTTTTATAGTTATAAAAAAATTGTTTTTAATAGTATTTTCATGTTTTATTAAAATTCATTTTTTGCTTGAAAGATCTTGGTCTGATTTACAAAAAAGTAGGGGTGGTCAGTTATCTTTCTAGAATGATAATGTTTTCTACTAATATGTCCTTGAAACAGAGCAGATGGGTGCTTTCTTTTTATGCCTAGCATTCTTTTTAAAAGCGTCTTGATAGAAGAAATTTTGCGAGTTCTAAATTCTGTATCAAAAATAGTCTTAATTATTTTCTTTGTGGGCCTTCTACAAGCATAAAGGAAAGATAAGGTCAACTGCTAGAGCCCTAATTTTTTTTTTTACTCAAAGATTTAAAAGTGTCTTTTAGTTTCATTCTATAAGTGGGGGCCCATATGCTTTGAACCAGCTGTCTACTTCCTTATAATCGACCTATTTCTTTTTAAAACAGTTTCTTAAATTAAATTTGTTAATTACATTATTATAAAAGAACTCATAGAAAATCTGATGAAAATATATCACCAAAATCTGAAAGGAAGAGTCTCAGTGCTACCCTAGTTAAGGATTTAATTACTTTAACAATAAATAATATTAACTTTAATATTATTTATTTGAACAATATGGGTATAAGGATAATTTTTTTTTCTTCTACCATGTCAAAGAGCCAGGTTTATTGCTCATCTTCTTGGAAAAGAGGGTGACATTCTCTTCTGTAAAATTAATTGGGAGTAAGATTTTAACACTTCATAAAAATTTAAGTATAGATTTTAGAAATATTTTGAGAACTAAGACCGCAGACCTTTATTCTTCCACTTTTTCCGACTCTTTTGCGGAAGCAAGTTTCATATGTCCCCAGCCACGTCCCGAGTAAGAGACTCTCTAGCAAAAGCGAGATTGAAAAAAAGAAAAAAAAATCAAAAATTGAAACCGGACAAATTTAAAAGGGAAATTACACAAATTAAAGACACCGAAAACCGGGAAGAGTTGGGCTCGGGGCGATGAAGCTACCGAAGTACCCCTTGCTTCTTCTAGCTTATTATTAGTACACAGAAAAAGGGATTTAAAAATATTAATTTCCCGTGGGCATATTTTAGATATAAGAATGCATCAAACGCCCATAGACTTAACATTATTGAAGGGAATTCAGAAGCTGAGTGACTAGCAGCCTTAAGTCTGGCTAAATGTGAAATAAAACTTCATTATTTCATTATTTTAATGTAGATTATTTGTGTACTTTTATGAGGTGAGTTTCATTGAATAATTGTTGAAAAAATTATCTCATCATTATTATGCATATTTAATTATATGCATTATTAATTATTTACTTGATCTTTACTTTTAATATTTTAATAATTTGTTAATTTTTTTTAATTTTTTATTATTTTAATATTTTACTTTATTGTAAGTATTCATTATAATTTCGAATGCATTATTACATTCAAATTGCTGTTTAAAACATGTATACAAAGCAGTGACCAGAAATGCATAGAATTCTAAAATCCACACAACCCAAACTATTGTTCCAAGCTATGCAGATTTGAGGGACTCTACTGTATATGCATCGCTTTAAATAAAATAATAAAAATAATACGGATGTCAAGTCAGCTGTTTTAAATGAATGATGTTTTAAACTTTAATTTATGTAAATGTCCTATATTTAAAAGTGTTTTAGGTTAGGTTTGTTTTGAAACTACTGCAAATTAAATCATTATTCATAAATGTTTCAGAAATTGTGCTACCATTATTACTACTGAGAAATTTTGAACATTTTGTGCTTTTTTTTTTTTTTTTTTTTTTTCTTTCTGTAAGAGATAGTACTGCTAGACAGATTAAATGAACTGAGAATTTTTTTGCATAATATAAGTTTGTATATTGCAAAAAAAATATTAAAATTCTCATATTTTTATACCTTTTTGTATTTTTTAAAATTAGGCATGTCTTACTTCAATAACTTTTCGGATTTATATGTGCATTATCATACAATGAAGTGCCTTCTTACATGCTTTATCTTAAATGTGGTGATTTATTTTATAACTTTTCCCTTTTCCTAAAAGTATATCTGGACTTTATAGACATTAGGAGTATGAAATCTTCACAACTTTATGTCCCATTTCATTACTTCTCACATGCAATTCATAGTCTTTTTTACTTCTTTGTATATTATGTCTTAATAATATTCAGTAGCTCAGAAACAGTATTATTTACTTATTTAGGTTATTCATGAATGAAACTTTACGTTTGTAGCCAAGTTTATTTGAATTTTTTGTAGTGTTCATAAATTTTTTCTTTTTCAACTATTGAGACTTTTCAAGTATCTTCATTCAGTCAATGAACATTCTTAAAAAATATTCACCTTTCTCTTGATGATAGTCTGTTTCTCTGTATACCATGGAATTTATAAGTGCACTTCTACTTGTGGATAAGCCCACATATGTAATTTCATCCAAATTTTTGAAATTCTTGAAAGCTTGATATAAGGATAGATCCAAAAAAATGGTTACAAGTGTGATAAAATTTTTTAAATTAACAATAGATAAAAAATACAAAAGGGGATTAAGACGCATATTTGCCGATCACTTTTCCACTTAATACCCAAATATATTTAGGCATTTATCTGAATGCAGAGTGCATCTGAACTTGTATCTGGCGTGGTAGAAATCACATCACTACCCATTGAGCCAGTTCTCGACAGCTGTTTTCACGCATCTGTCTGAAGAGAACCTTATTCCAGATGTGTTCCTTTAATTTCAGAAAAATGAAATAGTGAGTGGGTGCCAAATCTGGGCTGTATGGTGGTGGTGGCTCCTGACTTCCCTCTTGAACTTTTGCAGCAATTTTTGAGTTTGGCGAGCAATATGGGACCTAGCATTATCATGTAGGAGGATGACAACATCACTTAATATGCCAGGTCAATTGCGTCAGATGGCTTCACATAACCATGCCAAAGTGGCACAAGTGAGACCACATTTCTAAAATGTCTTGCCATTTCAATTGCTCTGGTGCATCCCCAAATTTATATGACCTACCATCACAACCATTGTAAAATAACTAGTGCCATCTGTGCCCACTCTGGCAAAAAAAAATATTCCTTTCACAATAATTACTTTTCAAATGCTAACTTCTTTTTCGGATCCAGCCTCATATATTTATTTACTTTCGCAAAACTTCTTTATTTTTTGTACTAAAGATATTTTATGGCATGTTTTGATATTCTTGGCAGTTATAAAACTCAAACTTGCATCTTTTCTACTAAAACAGTGTTTACTACAGGTTTAAAAAACAATTGGGGTTCTGCCTGTAGGAAAAGAGCACTTTTTAGATTCTTAAGGTTATATTTCAGATTCTGAAGGGCAATTTTTTTATCCTGACAGGTACTCATTTTAAATTCATTCTTTTGATTTTAATATTTCAAAATTCGAGCACTTTCAAAACACAACAAGGATTTAGTTTTTACTGTGCAAGAGCAAATATTTTAGCACAAAAAACAGGGCATAATTTTTCCAGATGAGGGGCATGAAAGGTGTTATTTTTTAAACCTAAGTGCAAGCATAGTGCAGCATCTTTCTGAAACTCCATGGGGGAAACTCTGCTAAAATCATTAGATTCTTTAGCACTGAATTTTTACTTGCAATACTCTTTTCATAGGTGATACAGTAAATAGTTTGACTTTCATTGGATTGTTAACTGTAATTGTATCAAGTTCAGCACAAATATATTGAAGTGTGTATTGTGTCTTGTCATGTGAATCAGTTGATCTCAGACTGCATAAGGTTTAAATTGTTGTATGTGGTAGGGAAGTGACAGACTCTTTGCAATAACTGTTGTACATGTTAGTAGTTATTTCTGAAATCATCATTTACTCATTGTTGGATTGTTTTATAATGTCAAGAATAATCATGATGAGGAAAAAACAAGTGCAACAAAAAGTAAGATGTAATTATGTAAAACAAAATATTTCTAGAAAACTGAGTCTAGGGTAGAGCAAGTATCTCTGCCCTGTATAGTATTCTGATACACCTCAGGGAAACCAAACCTGCAAATTAGAGAAATTGTTTTGATCTTAAAACACAATGGAAAAGACTGTAATTTCTCCCAAAACCTGAAGAAACTGTTCAGTTACTTCAAAAATAAATTTGGTATATATTTTTTAAAATTCAATTTAGCCAGCAATCATTGCTATTTGCCATGCTTCATTGCAGATTGTTGATGCTGAAAAAGTATTACTTTTGGAAAGTTAATGTCAGAGAAAGTTCAGTTTTTGTGAAAATGAGTATGAACTTTGCTGTTGCTCTATTTTTCCTTTTTCAATCCCTGGAATTGCAAAATGTGGCTAGATTCAGTATAATCTCAAGACTTATGGTTAACTGTTACACTTTCGTTTGTCATACAAATGCAATTGCGTTATTAATCAAAGTAGTAATGATTAAGCTGAAAAACTTTTATTGTTTGCATACATGATGTTAAGCAAGCTTTGAGAATGGTGCTCACAGTTCGCCAAGTGGCTAGTAGATATCAATGCATTGCTGGTAAAATTTTACCTATGCTTGTAAGCAAATACTATGCTACTGTTGCAAGTGATCAAGTGACAAAAATTATGAAAATATTCTGGGTTTGCTTGCGAACCTAAAACTCTTTTCTTAAGAGCCTACTTCAGTCAAACGGAAAGACCCGTTCACTAATGCTAATCCTATGGAAGACATTGATAAAGATATCTCGTTTGAATTTAAATATTTTTAAATGTTTTTTTTTTTTTCATTGAATAGTTGAGATTGATCTGTACAAAGACCGTTGTTTACATTTCGATTTTCTTTACAGGTATTCTTAATGAGGACACTTTCATTTTGGAAACCAGTTTCGAAAGTAAAAGCATCCTTATAAAAAAAATCTGCAATCAAAATCGAAAAAGTAAAAAACGGCCTGCATACAGATCGATCTCAGTTATCCAATGCAAAAAAAATCATTTAAAAATATTGAAATGCGGCTGAAATATCTTTATAAATTTCTTCCATAGGATTAGCATTAGAGAACATGTCTTTTCGTTTGACTGAAGTAGGCTCTTAATGTAATTTTTTTTCCCCTCCAGTGAGTGTGAATCTTAAGTTTTGGACTCTAGTCTATGTTCCGTATATAATTTTAGATTTTGTTTAAGAATATGTCTGTTCTGTAATATTTACAGGTGTGTATATCTACTGCGTTTCCACATTAAAAAGAACTGTGAATTTATTCTGTGTTTTCTTTTTTAACTAGTGTATCAGTTACAACAGGAAGCACCTATTCCCAAAAGAATATTATGCAGCCGTGAGGTATGTTTTTATGTCCTTATATCTGATCATATTTGTTTGTTTATTTGATTGCTAAATATATTTTTTTCCTTTTCAGGTATATGGGAAGCCATCACATTATGGAAGAGAGTAGGTTTTATTATAATTTGTTTTACATACCATATTTCATGCTTATGTTTGGAACCAAAAAATTATTAACCAAAAAATTTTGTTTACATTTAATTGTATGTTTTGCTTAATTTAAAATTTCTGTTTGCTGTATTGATTTTGTAAAAATTGAGTCATTTATAATTGCTTAAACGTCTGTGTTAAATATATTTCATTTTCTATGCAAGCAAAGGGCTAAATTCTACCCCCATAAAGTATCTCTATAAAAATCTCAATATTATAACTGCCCCTGTTTATGGCTCAGGGGTGATTGTGTTCAGGTAATATACATGAATTTAGGTATTTATTTCATTTTCAGTGCCGGAATTCAGGTTTTTCTGATAGCTAAATTCATAAAATAAGACTTGTGGATATGATTCTAAACACAATTAAAATTAATATATTTCATAATGAGAAGATTTTACCTCCTTGCAATAAATTATGTGTTTTCTTTCCATACAAAAACTTTTTCTGTTAAAATTTCAGGTTATTTTTCCATTAATTCACAATCAACCCTGATGGCTGTTGAATAGAGATAAGTGTTAGTAGAGTTAATAGTTAGTAGAGTTAAAGATAATAGTTTAATCATTGTGTACAGAAAATGAAATATTTGATACAAAATAAATTTGGCAATAAATTACCAGTTATCAAATTACTCTATCTCTTCCTGAATTTCCCCCTTTTGCCACCTCCCCTTTACCTTACAAAATTTAAAGTCTCTAAAATTAGCCCATTAGACTGGAGAACTTGGAAAATTTAAGGAATTTAGTAGCACTGAAAAAAAAATCTGGGAATGTTGATTAAAACCATTGAAAAATAAGGGTATTTTGATCGAAACCCAGAAATTTCAATGCAGTGTTCTAATTAGCTGCTTATGGTTTTAAAAAAGAGAATGACAGGAAATCATGGAAAATGACCAAGAAAAGACAGGCAAAATGACCTGGGAAAGTCAGGGTATATGAAAGTTTAAGTGGTGGTCATCCTCATGGGTGCAAAACCTTCAGTCTTGGAAGGATTTTTGACTTATAATAAATTGTACTTTTATATAGTGAAATAATAGCATTTGTATTAGCAAAAACTTTTAATAATTTTCTTTCAATTTTAAAAGATCATTTTTAGCCATGATCAAGACAATGGAAATCTTCTAGACCATCGCTATTGGGTTATACCTGGTATTTGGAAAAGTTTTCTGTCTTGGTTTGGTTGGACTTCTTGCACCCATGGTCAACCTGTACAAGCATTTTTTTATTTGTACAAAAATATCTGATCTTTCAGTGCTGACAAAATTACTGGACAGTCTTAGAACAATTATTGAAAATCTGGGTTATTATTTTTTAACCTTTAAAGACACAACAGCATACTGAGTATGCCACTCAGTAAAAACCAGTTGTAAATTCTGAAGTAAATACGGGATTAATTCTAATTGGTCTTTTTTAATAATTTGATGTTTATTACTTTTATATTTCTACTGGACATCGCATTAAACAAATATATCATTGAAAGGTGTTATTTAGGCTTTAACCACTTAATCGTCTAACCCGATATGTTCACAGGCAGTTCTAATATAATAGTCTATAATTTAATATATATAATTCCTATATACTATATACTATTCTATAATTATTTATTATTATTATAACTATTATTAACTATTTCATTATTTTGTAGAATAAAGGAATAGTATATAGTCCAGAGGAATAATATAATCCTATATTTATTTTGTATTATAATTTTATATTATTGTATATAATATATATAATTTAATATAATAGTCAAAATTTGTCAAAAAATTTTGTTGTGGACATGTCTCTCATTGGCTGGACTTTTCATATTATTTTAAATACTTACGGGCTCAATAAATGGCAGCACTGAATTGGCAAACTTTATTTTAAAATCAGAATGCTTAATTTTAAGAATTTGAAGGAGTTAAAAGATGTGTGAATAAAAAAATTCAGCGATTTTTCTGAAAAATTATGCGATGGTTAAGGGGTTGAAAGCCAATGGCACATATAGTCTGTTGCCCATGTCTTTATGTGCTTACAAACCGTCTGTGTCTTTTAAGGTTAAAATAAATAAATAAAACTGTACATAGCTGCCAACTGCTAGAATTTTTTTGCCATCAGTGTTTTTGAATAGAACTCTTCCTTTTACTCAATCTTTGAAATCTGTGATTAAATAGACAAAGATTATTTTTCAGAAATACTGGTGACAAAAAAATCATATCAGTTGTTAGCAGTGCTGTAGTCATAAAAAAAACCAGTGGGTATATGCCATAAGCAGATGTGTACACTAGAGTCATGAGTGTTCATCGCTAGAGTACACGTTCAAGCCCTATTTGAGAAACAGAGTATACAGAGCTTCTTAAAAATATCCAGAAGGTGTACGGCATATCTCTCCATATACCCCCACTACACCCCTGGTTGTTAGTTATGACTTACAGAGGTTGGCAGCTCTGGATAGGTATACTAAAACTAATATTTATTATTTATTTTGTAGTTTACAAGATCAATTAAGTTGTGAGCAAGAGGGCTGGTCACCCAGCTTCGGAATTCTCCTCCGTAATGTTAAGTCTATGGCCTTTTGATGGATTTGTATATTTAAAATATTTTCTTGGGAAATTCATATTTTTAAAATCTTTTTTCAGCGTACTCTTCTTAAAGGATGTCTCTTTTTTTTCTTAGTTTTCAAAATATTTCTAAAATCTATGCTGAATTTAATATTTTGTGTGTTAAAAGTGGGCGAAGTGTGAGTTAGATTTTAACACTTGATGTAAAATTAAGTGTATACTTTAGAAATAATTTGAGAACTAAGAAAAAAAGAGACATCTTTCAGGAAGTGTAAACAAAAGATAGATGTTAAAATTGTTAATTTCCCGAAGAGATATTTTAAATATACGAATGCATCAAATACCCATAGACTTTACATTAGTGAAGAAAAATTGGAAGCTGAGTGACCAGCCCCCTTAATGCATTGAAAAATAGCTTATGTAAGCCATCAATAGTCTTTAAAATATGCTTTCTTTAATAAGATTGTGCTTATTTTATGGAATTAATAAGATGCTTTTATAAAATAAAACTTTTTTGTTTTAGATTTCATGGAAAAATATCGAGAGAAGAAGCTGAAAGATTATTAGTTGAAGATGGTTGTTATTTAGTTCGAGAGAGTCAAAGAGCGCTTGGCCAATATACTCTAAGCATGAAGTGAGTATAAATTATAACCTTAAATGAATGATTTAACAAAATATAACACTGTTAATATGGATAAAAGATGTAATTGCATTAAATATTTATTTACCAATTTTTAAAATTATTCTGATGTTGAAATTTTTAACAGTAATTTGTTCATTAATTTTCCTATTTTAAGTAAAAAATATTTCTTTTTCTATAACAATGTCACAAGCTGAATTAATATACCTTTAGTATTTTTTTTTAATGTTTATGCACAATTTGAAAAGGGACATTAGAGTCATTCCATCAACACAGTTTCAGACAAAAATCCCCCTTGACCCCCCTTGACCTTTGATATGCAACATGATAAAAAAAAATTAAAATTTAATTTTTAAAAAATTCAAATTTTAATTTTCTCAAAAGTGACTTTTTTAAAATTCTCAAAAAATTCTCAAATTTACTTCATATTGTGTTCTTACATTTCCCCAAGTTTCACAATGGAATCGTTATGGGATTAAAAGATATAGGAAATTTAAGTTTATATATGTACAGTGATAATTTTAAATTACTTTTCAATACCATGTTAGTTTTTTAGAAAATATTTTCTATAATTTGTTAGATACAATATAGTATCCAATTATACACACACACACACATATATATATATATTAAACTTTTGGAATTGTAAATTATCACATAAATTAACATATTGATCCCTTATTTGGTTTTAATAATGCAGAACAAATTATTTCTTTTAGAATTAGCATAATAAATATTCTAGAAAGTATTTCAAAAGAGTGTTTGTGGGTGTATTCTATGCTTGTGAGTGGATCCTTTAGATTGATTGGATAAAATGCGTATAGGGGTGGATCTTAGTAGGTATAACTTGGCCATATCTACATCTTTGTATTGTAAGAGTTCATTGTCACATATTTTTGTTGTTGTTCTGTTACTTAAATATTCATAATAGTAATTTTGTCTGAACAAACTGCAAATTGTATTTTTTAATGCAGTAGAAGTTTGTTAATTACAAAGCTTATTTGTTGTTAGCATAGTATTTAATATTCACAATGGGGTCTAGAGGAGTTGGAACTTTAAATTGTTTTAATTCCTTCAAAAAAACCTCATCATTTCCATGTAAGAAAAGGACTAAGAACCGTTATGCCATGGATGTGTGCATTAATTCCAGAAATGCCTGCAAACTCAAAAGTATGTACTAACTGCAGAAAGAACTTGTCGGAAAGAAAGAATGATAGCAGTGCAAATGATCTTCCCAGTAACAGCTACTGTGATTTGAAACCTAAAAGTAATATATCTGAAGACAGTGATCCTGAAACTTTAAATGAATCTTTGAACATATTTAATTCGTCACTTGTGGAACTAGGTGAATCACCAGTTAATAGAAAAAAAGCGAAGTATAAGAAGTATTCTAGTCAAAAAATGAAAAATATAACATCAGCAGTCAAAAGAAAATTTCTAAGAAATGCCACTTCATCTGATGAAGATCAAAACAGTGATTCAAAAAAGGAAATATTGAATCATTTAAAGAATGTGTACCAAAACTGTGAAAGCGGGGAAAAGAAAGTTATGATACTTACTTTATTGCCAGAAAATTGGAGCATAAGAAAAATTATGAAAGAATTCAAAGCTCCAGGTTTTCAGGTTAGGCAAGGCAAAAAAATCTCTTGCAGCAGAAGGGTATTTTGTCTACAACAAATCAAAAACCAGGAAAAAACTTGCCGAAAGAGACTTGGAATAAAATTATAGTTTTATGAGAATGATGTAGTGAGTAGACCGATGCAAGGTATTAAAGACTGTGTTTCAATGATGGACAAAGATGGTAAAAAAGTGAAAGTTTCAAAAACATTAACGCTCTGCAATTTGAAAGAAGCACACAAGCTCTTCCAAGAAAAATTTCCAAACATCACAGTTGGATTTTCAAAATTTGCTGAGCTGCGTCCCAAAAACTGTGTCCTAGCTGGTCAAAGTGGAACACATGCCGTCTGTATATGCAGTATCCACCAGAACATAAAGCTAATGATAGAAAACTGCAAGATAAATTCCATCACAAAAGATCATATTAAAAGCTATAAAGATTGTTTAATGAAAATGGTATGCAATCCAGCATCTATTCATTGCTATTTTTCAAATTGTCTCCTGTCCTAGTGTTAATGGCATTAGAAAAATCTTAGAAGATGGATTTCAAGAAAATTTGATTGAAACACTAACTTTTCGCCAATGGATTTCGGCTAATCGCTGTAACTTAGAAACAGTTCAGAAGCTTCTGCAAGAATTTATTAACATATTCTGTAAAAAACTCCAAGTTCTTCTTCGTCATGATTTCATTAGTAAGCAACAAAGTCCTTTTATGAGTTACACTAAGGAAAATTTATTAACTTCTGAAATGGATGTAGTTTGTGACTTTTTCGAAAATTATAGCTTTATCTTACAGGATGAAGCACAATCACACCACTGGAACAAATCGAAGCCACTATACATCCATTTGTAGTATATTTTAAAGAAGAAAATTAGATTAAGCATTGTAGTTTTGTCATAATCTCAGAATGTCTTGAACATACCATATCTCTATACACATTTCAGAAAAAACTTATTCCGTTTTTAAAATCTAATTTTAATGACGTGAAGAAACTTTACTATTTTTCAGATGGCAGTGCAGCCCAGTACAAGAATAAAAAAAATTTCACAAATCTTTGCTATCACAAAACTTATTTTGGAATTGAAGCAGAATGGCACTTTTCTTTTACAGCACATGGCAAAGGACCATGTGATGGATTAGGAGGTACAGTGAAAAGGGAAGCAGCAAGAACAAGCCTACAAAGGCCTTACCAAGACCTAATAACTAAGCCATTTCAGTTATATGAGTGGTTAAAATTTCACTTATCTCAGACAATGGTAATTTTCTTATATTACCCAGGAGGAGTATATTAAAACTGAGCAGCACCTTGAACACAGACTTAGCCAGGCTGTGGCAGTACCTAATACTAGAAATTTTCATGCTTTTATCCCTTCAACATGTGGGACGAAAATGAAAACAAAGTTATTTTCATTTTTACAATTATCAGAAACCCATGCAATTATTCCTGTTAGAGAAAAAATAGATTTTGAGAAATTAACTGGCTACCTTGTTTCTTACTACAATGATGAATGGTAGCTGTGTTATATTTTAGATAAAAATGCAGATGAAAATGAAATAAAGCCAGAAATTCATCCACCCGGACCAGCACATTCTATCTTTTACCCTTCCGTACCTGATGTTCTGTGGATTTCATCAACTGATGTCATTTGCAAAGTAAACCCTACTACACCAACTGGTCGTACATATACTCTGCTACCGGATGAAGCAAACAAGATTGGAAAAATGTTTACATATTTCTTGCAGTCAAGAAAAGATCAAGTCTAATTTATTTTCAAATAAATGAATTGAAAATTTATTTTACATTGTAAAGTGGACACATATCTTTCATATAAATCAGAAAATCATTTTGCATAAAATATGATATGCATATGTATGTAAAAATGACATTGCTAATGTAACTTAACTTTTTCATACCATATTTTCATGTGCTATTTACATTAAATTATTACATAAATTATTGCAAACAAAGTATAATATTTATATTTTATCTGCATTTAAAAAGTTATCTATATTAAGTATTTATAAAGTGATATTAGTAGAAATATTAAGTATATATAAGAAGGATTAAACATGTATAATATAAAGGTGGCCATCTGGAATAAAAAATGAATGAGTTCATATATGAGATGTTTGTGTCAGATATACTTCACAAAGTAAAATAAATTTTCAATTTATATAATAAGTTAGACAATCTTGTAATATAAAAAGATCTATAGTGTTTATAAGGTATATATATTTGTGAATTATCAAATAATAATATCCAACTTTCATTTCTTATTGTTTATGTTCTAATATATTTAGAAAATGGAAATATTTATTTAAAATGTGAAATATGTTAGTTTATGACATTTATATAATTTTTTCATTACTTGTCATCAGTTGAAAATGAAGATATTGAAATACAAGTTAAAATTTTCACTTTACATGTGAACTTCAACTTCGTGTATCTTCTTATCCCATAAAGATCACATCATAAAACTTGGGGAAGTGTACATGGGACATATGAAGTCAATTTGAGAATTTTTTGAAAATTTTAAAAATGTCACTTTTTGAGAAATTTTAAATTTAAATTTTTTTTTAATTTAAATTTAAATTTTTTTTATCATGTTGCATATCAAATTAAAGGTCATAAAAATAGCTTTAACATGATATATAAACCAAGTTTGTATCACATTTATTTTTTGAGAAAATGGCAATTAAGTAATTCTAGATGTAGCAAATTTTAATGAAAAAGGCTTTAATTAATTGTTAATAAAATTAAAATGAAATACATTTAAAAAATAATTTTAGTGTTTTCTTTCATAACTGTGTAAGGACAGTTCATAAACCAAGTTTCATTAAAATCTGAGGGGTCAAGGGAGCAAAGGTGTGTTGATGTGACATGGAATGACTCATTATGAATTTAATCCTTTATGTCCAATGGACATTATACTACCATTAAAGAACATTTTATGTAAAAGTTATTTAATCTGTCAATAAAAATAATTTTATTTTTCATGTAGAGATGGGAAAAACAGTTATTTTCTGCTAACAGGCTCAAATGTTACACAACAACTTGGTAACAGGTTATAACAACCTGTTAATTTGTTAACTCATTACCAAAGCCTAGAAAGTTGTTGAAATTTGCATTTTTTTTCCTTTTTTAAAGTTTTTTTTTTTTTTAAGATGGTCATTTTAATAAATTTTAGGTAATTTTTTTATTCTTGAAGGATATTTATTTGACTTTTATGCAGCGTTTTGTATATTATCTTTTTTTTTAAATATTGACATCTTAAAAAGTTTTAAAACTCAGATTGATAACTGACAGTTACAATTTACAAATGTTCAAAATAAACTTTCGAAAATAATTATTTTTCGCTTTATTTATAACATTTCAATAAAAATTGTAAGAAAATAACATTGTGACAATAAAATAACATTAAATTGCAGCATCTGTTTACTAAAGTGTAGATAAAAATTCCAGATTCAACAATCTTCTACTCTTATGTTGATCCCCTCTTTCATTCTCCCTTCCCGTTTCACAGTTATCAGATACTGAAAAAAAGATACCCACAAATTACATCTGATATCTGAAAACATCTTTATAGATAAGAGAAGTGGACCAAATATTCTCTAATCATTTCTCACAAACAAAATTTTTATTAAAAATATCACTTTAAGTGTTACTTTGATCTGTAAAAATAGTTTTAACTTTTTAGGGTAAAATTCACATATTCAGATAAATTTACAGCTAATAAATTCGTATGAATACTAATTCCATGATGACTAGATACATGATCAACTGTGCATTTTAATTGAATGCAATGTAAAAATGTAATTTTCTAAAAACTTAGCATTCAGTAACAAATTTTGCCCCTTTTGGTTTTGAGGAAATAATTTATCATTTAAGCTATTAAAGCAATGCAATAATCATTTTGTATGTTTATATTAGAAGACGTGTATTTAAAGGAGTAAGGAATTATCTGTAGTTGATTTTCAGTTTCTGTTTTCAATTGAAATCAATCTGAAGTTCTGATGTACATGTTTTAAATGTACGAATCAATTTAAAAATTATAAGTTCATGCATTTTATTTGAATGTCACAAATAATGTTTTGTTATTTTTGAAATAGATTTTACAAAAAGGTACTTTTTATAAATTTAATAATTCTGTACTCTAATTTTGTAGTATTTTTAAGAGAAAGGGATGGAGGGCGGGTGTAGAAATTGAGTTTTCATTTAGCTTACATAAATGGTATGCATTTGTAATATAAGTGTAATACAAAGTAAAAATATTTAGAATCAATTTTTTTTAACATGAATATATTGTATTTAAATACAGATTTTTAAGATATGTTGAATATAGGATTCTTCTACACATATTTCTCCTTCATATTTTTACTAAAATTCAATGCTTCATGAAAATATTTTACTTTCAACTTCTGATAGATTTTCATGTTTTGGGATGTCCTAAACACAATTTGATTATTTTTGGATCATTATTCATCTATGTGTTACACAAGGTTTGTGTGTGCTATAATTCCAAATTAATACACAGAATTCCATAAAATTTCATATTTAGATAGATGTAGATTGATATAAATTGTTGCCGATTCAATTCTGTATAAGTGACACTGCTATTATCTGTTTTTCATGTTCCTTGTATTTATGGCATAATTGCACAAAACTTAATATGTATAACACTTATTGATAAAAAATGAGATTATTTAATTTTGGCTTTGATCCCTCAACCAGGGGTGGGGGTGCTGTTATCCTATGTATGCTATTTCCAATGATTATTACAGCTGTATTTCAACTTTTATTCTGTAAAAGTGTACCATATTGTATATTTATTTATTTAAATTGCGTATAATTGTCCAGTTTTGGCTTGGAATATCGATCAGCTGTTGTGTTATCTTTTTCTTTTTTTTTTTTTTTTTATAAATCCCTGGATCTGTGCAACTTCATGTTCAGATGAATGCATTGTAATTCCTATTCCTAATTGCTAATTTGTAACTGAGCTATATGTTTAGTAGTATAATTCAGGTATAGGATTTTAATTAGAGAATATGTCCCCTTTATTGGAATAACCTGTGTAGTATTAAATACAATAGCTAAAGAGTACCTGTTCCATAATTTAATAAAAAGTATCTTTTCTATGAAATTCTTCTCAACAACTACATTAGTTTTTTTTAACATTCTTCATTAAATTTAAAAAGACATTTCAATATTTAAATGTGAAATGTTGAGTTTCTTTAAGATTTAAGAGTTATAAGAAGCCTAAAGTTCTAAATATTTCTTTCTTTTACATTTATCGTTTATAACTAATAGCAATATACAGGTTTTTTGCAGCTATATGTAACTGAAGAATAGATACCAGATAAATATTCAGAATGAGTATACCCTTAAAAATAAGTACCAGGATATTTTACATCGCTGATTGTGCCTAATATATATATATATATATATATATATATATATATATATAGCTAAAGAATTAGTGGGCACTTTATAATCTTATGTGCAAACATTACTCTACATGATGATTCATTTTAGCTCATTTTGTTAATTTTCAGGCTATTGCAGCAATACATCAAAATGTCATGAAAATTGCTACATTTTCTGTTTCATTAAAACTTTTCTAGAGAAATTATCCTGATTTATTAGGAATTATAAATATTCAGTATTATCCCAAACAATTACAAAGTTTATGAAGTGTTTATTTAGTTAAATTAGTAATTTTAAGTTTGAAAGACAGAAGTAATAATAGTATGCATTTTAATCCTTTTGCTCCCAGCATTTCCTATGTGAAACATTTGTAGTTATGTCTCTCCCTTGTCCAGTGGTGCATTTTAGTAACAAGCTAAGCATGCTGTGATATTTAGCCATAGAATAATATATTTATAGTGAGGAATTGGCAAAAATAAAAGTTTATTTCCTTTCAGCTTTTATAAAATATGTAAAAAAATTCTCAACCCTCTTTTATATAACGAACCAAATTCTCTTGACTATATTTAAACAAATATAACAAATACTTATGACTTTCTTTATATCTATTTTGCTCGGGTGCATTTCAACTTTTATAATAGATTCTAATCAAAACTAAACTTTAAAACGTTGATAAATTAGACTTTATTTTTGTTTGTTATTGAGAAATCCAAGTCTCTGCAATAAAAGTAGATTTTTTTTCTCTTCTGGAATGGCAGTAATAAATTAAAACTCTATCTTATAAGAATTACTATAATATGGATTCCTTTTTTATTGTTTATTATAAGTTTTCACTACTTTAAAATGATTATAAGTTTTGAAAGTGTTGTGTTATTAAGATTAACTCCAGATTTTTTTTTTTTTTAAACTATTTAATCGTAACAACTATATGTATTATTTGAGGTTACACTGGGAATTAAAATAGTACAAACTGTATTAAACTGCATATTCATGTTTTTTAAATACTCAAGTGTTACAATTTAATAAACAGAAGAAAAGATCTATTAACTAAGTAATAAATTTACATTGTTACAGAAATTATCACTCATGATTTATAATGTTATTCAGATTAAATATGTAAACATGTGACGGTATAAATGTGTGCTAATTTTTGTGATTTTAGAAATTGGTTGAAACAGCCTGAAAAATAGCATAATATAGTGTATGCATTTAAGATCAGAAAGTGTTCCATCATTTTTAGGCATAAAGCATGAAATTATTCTCCTTTTACTTTTTCAAATGGTTCCATGCAACTTTTTACATGTGCCTAAAAGAATATGTGTGTTGTGTGCTTTTATGCTATGGGGGAGTTTCTGCAGTCTGATTCTTTTAGCTGTTCTTTGCTAACTTTGCCAGAACCTTAATTATGCACTAGGGATGTATAGTAGTTTGTATCTCAACTTGTGCTCACATTTCTAGCCAATGGTATAGCAATGACTTCATGAAGACCTCAGATTAGGTTCTGGTCTCAGCTTTTCTTATGAGTCTGTGTCCAGGGGTCAATGTTACAGTTCTTTGTGAGACAAATACTGGCATATAATTAAACCGTCTTAACTTGGCAAGCTGTGTTGCAGTATGCAGAGTTGTATAATATAGATGCACGCACGAATGCCATGCGCAGAAAATTTTCGGACTTTGCAGAAAAGAAAAACTTAAGTTTGTTTTTGTAACTTTTTTTAATACCAAAAATTTAAATTATTCCCCAATTTTATATATGATTTATATATTGTTTGTTGACAATTCAAAGTTTAAAGACTCAAAACATTGTTGTGACATCACAGACCCTTTTATTTATATTTTCCGCAGACTAAAACTTGTCGCCGATCGGTTTTCCATCTATGGCTGCAGTGACAATTTAGCCTGGCAATAGCTGTTAAATCGAATAATTTTGTAGTGTTATAAGAGTGACTGGCGTTTTGTGCGAAGAGATCACAATCTTAAGGATTAGGTTGTTTCTAAATGCATTGACAAAATAATTCAAAAGAATTCACCTTCCTATCATTGATTTTTGCTTTATTATTTTTAAATTAAAATAATTATTCTTTAATTATTATTAATTATTTTTTAATTTAAATAACAATTATTTTAAACTGATTTTTAGTTCATATCGGCAAAATAATGTAACACGTAATTTTATTAAACATTAATTTGCGGAAAATGTTTGGCCAAATATTTATGTGCACTGAAAGTTTTTCTTTTTATACAAGTTTGGCAGTATGTAGGTATCATAATATTCAGCCAATTGCTTCGCAACTGACTATGGCTGTATAGTTCTACATAAATCTAGGCCTGGGGATCGCTAATTTTACATATGTTTAAGATCAGGGGTCATCAAACTTTTTTTGACTGTCCAATCCCTTAAAGTTTTTATCAACTGTTTCTCAATACTTACAACTTTACTATTATAATAAAACCTTTAATATTATAATAATAATTAAATATGTAAACATGTGATGGTATAAATGTGTGCTAATTTTTGTGATTTTGGAAAATGGTTGAAACAGCCTGAAAAATAGCATAATATAGTGTATGCATTTAAGATCAGAAAGTGTTCCATCATTTTTAGGCATAAAGCATGAAATTATTCTCCTTTTACTTTTTAAAATGGTTCCATGCAACTTTTTACATGTGCTTAAAAGAACCTATTTCTTATTCTGTTTTTTTTTTCTTCATGTATATTTTCTGCCAACAAACATTCTTTAACACTACTTGGTGGAAATATATATATATATAGCTAAATTGTAAAAGTTTTGAAGAATCTACACTATTTAATTTCGGTTTTTACAATTGCATTTTTATATCGTAGAAGTTTATTTGCTTATAGTTTAAGATGATATTTGATTGTAGTAATTTCACATTTAATCTTTTGAGTCTGATTTATTCTGAATGTAAATATTACTATCGTTTCTTTCCTATTTTGTTCCAGAAGTTGCATTGTTACATTGAAATAATGAATGAATCTTACTAAACAATACATCCAACATTATGATTCTGGGGAAATTTTACTAATAAAAAGCATCTTTCTGACAATTTTTAACCAAAATACAGCCAAATATTTTTGTTATTTGTAAATAAACATCTTTTAAAAAATTATAATTTTCTTGAGTGTTTTTTTTAAAAAGAAAATACACTTTAACTGAGAAATATAGTGATTCTTATATCTCCAGTTTATGTGTGCAGAATTCAATGAAACATCAAATTTTGAATCTTCATGATAGGAATAGATTATCATTCAATTTTGGTTGCAGTCATGTAATAGGCCATGTCAAAATTCCAGGATTTATTCAGAATATAGACTAAAGTTTTGGGATGGCCACAACATACTAGTTTAATTTCTAGTTTAAATCAGCATGGCCTTTCATAGGTTTAAAAAAAAAAAAAATGTTTGCTTGTAATTAAGATTTCTGAATTTTTGACTGAAATTATGTTAATATTTCAAAAAATGGCTAAAAATCTTGGATCATTTGCAGTAAATATATATGTTGACAATCTTTACATTTTATACTTTTAGAGAAAAAAAAGATACAGTTAAATCCAACTTATTTTATATATTGCTTTTATTAACTGCTAAGAGGAAGATCTTTCATTTTTGAAAATGAATCATGTTGTACTGAGCATGAATGAAATGCACTAAATTGTTGGCTCTAGATATGTATTAGTTTTTGTTTTCATAGATATAGTTATGATTTCAGATTTTATTTATTTTTTAAACAGCATGCAGTATCATTTTATTTCTTGTCATTATCTTCTAATATTTATCACCCAGTAACATAAAAAAAATTCTGAAATCTATTAATAGAGGAGAGTGGTAATGAATGGGCCATTAACAAAATATGAAAAAGTATTTGCATAAAATTATTTTAGATGCCACCAATAGATTGAGCTATTTGTTCTACCAAACTCATCAAATTTTCCATTATTTGGGAGAAGCTATTTTTCCACTAGAGTTGGATGGTCAAGAATCTGATTGAAAAGTAAATTTTTTCCCTTTTCAGTAAAATAAATAAGGTAAAAAGTACCTATTATTTCATTGCAGATATGTGTATTAGCAAGTCTTTGCATATCTGTAAACTAATTTTAGGATGTATTTAGATGTTATTTGAATTTAATGTACTAAAAAAAAATCTGAATATATTCCAGACGTATAGGTGGGGCTGAATGGGCCACTATATCATGGTCATGAATGGGCTACCTTTGCCCTGATCATGAAAATATGGTTTTTCTTTCTTTTTTTCTGATTTTCTCTTTAATATGAAAAATAACCGGCTGTAATGGATTTAGATTAAATTACTGTCTAATTAGAATAGGTTTATAGTGATGTCTAAAAAATAATTTGCACATTTTCACCCTAAGAAATATTAGTTATTTATTAGAAACATGAGTTAAATTGTATAAATGATTAAGTTGAACTGTCCAGTTGTTGGCCACACCTACCAGTATTTTTCCATTTGATATAAAACTAGAACAATTCTTTATATTCTGAATCTGATGGGTAGAATAAATAATACCAGAAATTTACACTAAACAGTCAATTAATAGGCAGTTACAACCATGTCGTTTAATATTAATTTTGAAAAATATAAATTTCGTTAAATCATAATGTGTATTATCCATTATTTTATGTATAATTTATGTTCTTTCTTTCTTATAATCTCATTACTTTGTCATTTTTCTGCTACAATTATGTGATTTAATAATATCACATTTGATGTTCATAAATTTTGTTAAGCATTGTGTATTACTTACTATTTCAGTATGCTTTGATCATATCATGTCAAATACCATTCATTTTGTCATATTTGGTGAATATAAGATTAATTCCACATTTTTTCATTGAATTCATTTAGTGGCCCATTCATTACCTTCAATGGCCCATTCAGCCCCATGGATGGGGTTGAATGGGCCAAATTTCTATATTTTTATTTTCTATTATCATTAATTATAGACATTTTCTAATCCAATTTTTATGACTTTTTTATGTAACCAAATAAGTAAAGTAACTGAAGAGCCAATTCTGAGCAAAAAAAAAAAATATATATATATATATAAAAATTAAAAACCAAAAATTGGCCCATTCATTACCACTTTCCCGTACTTCATTTCAGAAAATAAATCTGAAACTTAGCTTCTACTATCCCTCACACTTATGAATGATTCAGTAATATTTTATGACGATTCTGATGGTCTAACATATCATGAAGTATTTCAAAGACACTATGCAGAGTAAATGAGTTAGGTTGTGCTTTTGTGACATACATTTATACAATTTATTCAATGCAATTTGGATTAAGGTTTTGCCATTTATTTACAGTTTGTAACTTGCTTTAGATTATCTGGAGATTATCTATTATAATACAATCCACCTTTATGTACAGTTCTATACTGTTGGCGCCGATAGCTCAAAAATCGAGTAAATCACAAATCAAAGTCAGGATGGGAGAGCCATTAATGGTTAAATAGTTTATTAATAAAATGAATATTGAATGATATTTAAATCAGGTATCATGAACAATTATTAAACTTTCCAATCATTAAACATTTCTTCATAGCACAAATTCAAGAATGACCTATGGTTTCAACATTTTAAATTCTCTGTATTTAACAGAACCAAGTTACATATGTTATCTGCTTGGTTGCAGAGTCAAGACTGGCCTTTTCCTAAAAGATACATATTATACAAAATAAACATCAAAATAAATATTACAATATGCTGGTTATAAATCTTCTGCAATTACTTCAATAATAATATCATAAACCACATTAAATTAGCTATAATATTCATTTAAATGACATCAAGTAATTATAAAACTAATAAATCTATTTAAATGACACCAAAATAAATATAACTCATAAAGTTACATCAAGAAATCACAAAGTCATTAAATTACTAATAAATCATCATCAAAAATTCAAAATTATTGTGAAAGCTAGTAAATCTTTGCTATTACAAATGAAGTTTCAGAAGAAAAAGGATTATGAATATAAGCCACTAACCCATATCCCTTTAAACTAGCATCAGAAAATATGAAAAATTGAGCGGTTTCAGGATTTAGTTTTGTGATAGTCACAAAATGTTTTCTATGAATTTCAAAATTTACCAAGTCCTTTATTTCATGATGCCATTTTCTGAATTTTTCACTTAAAGACTCTGGTAATGTAGAATCCCAGTCAATCCCATGTTCCCAGAGTTCTTGCGTTAAAAATTTAATTCTTATCACAAAGGGGGAAATGAGTCCAATAGGATCATAAATTTTTGCCACAGTTTGTAAAACAATACGTTTAGTAATAATTTTATGGTAAAATCCTACCAAAAGTAGTTCTATGTCTTATTTTCAAGGTGTCACTTTCTGTTATCCATATAATTCCCAATGCCTTTGAAAGATTTTGTTCAAGAGTGTCTTCCTCAAAGTTTATTTCATGTTCCTTCCATAAAAATTTTAAATCGGTAGAATTAGTTTTAATTTTTCTGAGTTTCATATTGGCCTCACTCAATAGCTTCTCTGCACCATTTGATAAAACAAAAGCTTCGTTTACTGAATCAGCTCCATGAAACAGGTCATCAACATATAAGGAAGTATCCAGCATATTAACTATTTTCCCAAACAAATCTTTATACCCCTCAATGTGATGTTTGATGGTTGCAGAAAGGAAAAATGGTGAGGTTTTTGCACTAAAAGTTACACGGGTCATGCGAAAAACCTTCAAAATGGGATTGTTACTAGTGATATTGTCAATCCACATGAACCTAAAAAAAATTCTATCTTCTTCTATCTGGATTTGCAAGAATGCTTTTTCTATGTCTGCCAAGAAAGCAATTTTGTGAAGATGGAATTAAAAAAAAAATCCAATGTGTTAGGATTTAGATTGGGCCCAGGAAATAAGCACTCATTTAAAGATTTTGCCCCCTTATCTTTAAATGATGCATCAAAAACAATTCTTACTTTAGTTGTCGATTTATCTTCCCTTATTACTGGTCTGTGAGGCATGTAATACGTGTTTATTTCATCTTTATTAAACTCGCATTCTTCAGTTATACCCAAACCAGATTGTTCATTTAATATTTTCTGATATTCCTTAAGTAACCATTTTTGCACAATTTCGATTTTAATCCCCAAAGTCTATGTTTAGCTACATTAAAATTGGATTCTAATTCATTTTTATTTACCTTCCACAAAAGTTTAGTTTATATCTTCCATTTACAAAATTTAAATTATTATTAAATAAATCAAGAGCATCTAAATCCTTTTGTGAAAATAATTCACTTTTACTATCGCAAATACTCTAAGACTCTTAGTTTCCAAAAATGTTGCAAATCAAAATTTTCTGTTTCATTAACAGATATAAGATGAGCATTAATTGTCTCGTTACCTTCAGAGTTTATTTTTCCCACTATTGTGTACCCAAAAAATGTATTAGCTACATATAAATGGTCATTAATTTCTTCAACGACACCTCTCTGCACTTTCCAGAAATAATCAGCTCCAAGTAAAATTTGTACTTCCAATTCCTTGGGGGTAGGGTCGGCTAACCTCCATCTTTTACTTTCAACATATTTTGTTATTACAGTGTCAGAATTGGGAACCTTTAAAGTTGTTGTGTTAATCAAATCGGTAGCTAACACCTCAACATTTATAAAACGATGATAATTCATTTTACTTCGCAGTTTAATTTAAAAAACATATTCTTCTTCACAACCTTGATCAATAAAAAAACCAAATACAGTTAAATGTTCTTTGCTTAAAACAGGCAAATTTAATTTACGAGCTAATGCTTTTGTTATGAAACTTTTTTCGCCTGCAGAATCAAGTAATAATCAAACTATCTTTGATTTAGAATTACCTTGAGCAGTTACATAACATGTTTACAATAAAACAGCATGCTTAGAATTTCTAAAATTACAATGATAATTACATACAACTATTTGATTTTGATTTTCAGTAATTTCTGGTTTCAAACTTTTCTTAAAACAAAATAATTTGTTATGTTCAGTGCTTTTACAATTTACACATGCCTTTAATTTTATGTGGCATTGCGAAGATAAATGCAATTTCAGAAAAAATTTGTAACACTACCCTCCTTACGTAGCATTAATCTTTTCTTATCATCAGCTAAATTTTTACACTCAGAAGAGAAATGATCATTACTTTTGCAAAATACACAAAAAACTTTAATAATAGCATTTAAGGTATTAGCATGTTGATATTTATTTAATATTTTCTTTTCACAAAATTCAGTTTTATTTTTATGTACAAAAGAAGAGGTTTCATCATTTTTAGAACTAGTCATTGACAAAGCCTTTTCGCTACATTCTATTTCACATTTAAGAAAGGCAATTAGATCAGTTACATCTGACTCTTTGCTAGTATCACGTTTCCTATGATATTCAATCACTAATTCATGGGGCAATAGCTTTATTAAAATAGGATTTAGCAACTGTCCATAAGAACTGGATGTTACCCCCAAATTTCTTAAAATTCTGATATTAATTTCGCACATGTAATGCAATCTTCGTAATGCATTTAAATTTGAACAATTTTTAGCTGGTTCCATATTTAATAAATTAGTCATGTGTTTATTAATAATAACATCAACCTTACCAAAACGGTCCTTTAATAAATCAATACAAGTATCATAATTTTTTTCTGTCAATGGAAACCCTTCTACCCCATCATATGCCTGATTACATAACAAGGACTTTAGATATGTAAATTTTTCTATGTTAGATAGTGATTTATTCTGGTGTATCGATGTTTCAAAACAGTTAAAAAATTCGACCCATTCTTCGATTTCACCAGAAAATTTAGGAACATTTAATTTAGGCAATTTCATGGCAGAACAAGAACTCGTTTCTGTTCCACTGGCAGAACTATTTAATGGATTTACATAACTAGTTGCTATCATAGAAACATTATCTTTCTTACATTTACGTAATCTATTTTTAATTTTAAATTTAGCACTTATCAATTGATCAGTGTACTTTTCGCTACTAGCAATGTCTTTTTCATATTCTTTTAAGTCAGATATTTGAGCTTCAATATCACGATTCAAACTTTGGAAAGTTGTTTCTTTTAAGCAGAATATTTCTTGAAGCTCTAATAATTCATCAGTTTTAGTGTTATCAATATCATCACTTAATAATGTTTCTAATTTTGTAATTAATTTTTTGAAACTCATTCGTTTTACAGAACGTTTTGCTTTCAGTTTCTCAAGACTTTCCATTTCAAATGAAGAATAATTCTTATTTTAAAACATAAACAATTCATATATAATGAAAAAATATTTCCTTACCTGTTAATTCCAGGTAATGTAGATGTCATGACCGGATGTCAAGTTGTAATCTAAATGCCACAATAGTAATTCCACAAATCACAGATTGAAAGATAAAGCACAGTTGAAAATCACGTTAATCAAAAATCACTTTTACAAATAGTTTATTATTCTTTCCAAAAAAATGTATTGTGCGTTATTAGGCACCAAAAAATGTTGGTGCCGATAGCTCAAAAATCGAATAAATCACAAGTCAAAGTCAGGATAGGAGACCCATTAATGGTTAAATAGTTTATTAATAAAATGAATATTGAATGATATTTAAATCAGGTATCATGAACAATTAATTATTAAACTTTCTAATCATTAAACATTTCTTCATAGCACAAATTCAAGAATTACCTATGGTTTCAACATTTTAAATTCTCTGTATTTACCAGATCCAAGTTACATATGTTATCTGCTTGGTTGCAGAGTCAAGACTGACCTTTTCCTAAAAGATATATATTATGCAAAATAAACATCAAAATAAAAATTACAATATACTGGTTATAAATCTTCTGCAATTACTTCAATAATAATATTATAAACCACATTAAATTAGCTATAATATTCATTTAAATGACATCAAGTAATTATAAAACTAATAAATCTATTTAAATGATACCAAAATAAATATCACTCATAAAGTTACATCAAGAAATCACAAAGTCATTAAATTACTAGTAAATCATCATCAAGAATTCAAAATTATTGTAAAAGCTAGTAAATCTATATTAAATGACCTTGAAATCATAACATTACTCATAAATACTGATCAAGAGCCGGGATTATAAACAAATTAGATTTTCCGTCAGAAGAAATCAATCAGTTTTATAATTATGTTTCATAATATAAATGATAACAGCTTAAATTATAAAGAATAAATTTGATTTCTTCTTCAAGGGCATTTACGCCGAAACATATACATTATGCTGTTTTTAAGAGTCTGTCCACTAACTGATGTTTTCCTTTGCTTCTTTTAAAGAAAATTTATAATTTCATTTATCAGCAATTGTTTGCATCTCAATATGTACTCGAGTTTCTATTCTGAGATTTCCTTTGCCTGTGAAGGTTTGCATACAAATGCTCACGTTTGTTATGAGTCATTCCATGTCAAATCAATGCAATTTCAGACCAAAATCTCCCTTGACCCCTCAGATTTTGATGAAACTTGGTTTATCATGTGTCTTCACATAATTATGAAAGAAAACACTAAAATTATTTTTTTAATGTATTCCATTTTAATTTTATTAACAATTAATTAAAGCACTTTTCAATAAAATTTGCTACATCTTGAATTACTTAACTGCCATTTTCTCAAAAACTAAATGTGATGCAAACTTGGTTTAGATATCATTTTAAAGCTCTTTTTATGGCCTTTAATTTGATATGCAACATGATCAAATTTATTAAAATTTATTTTTTTTTAATTCAAATTTAAATTTTAAATTTCTCAAAAAGCGACATTTTTAAAATTTTCAAAAAATTCTCAAATTGACTTCATATTGCACTTGTACATTTCCCAAAGTTTTATTACGGGATCTCTATGGGATCTGAAGATACATAAAGTTGAAGTTCATATGTAAAGTGAAAATTTTAACTTGCATTTCAATTATCTTTATTTTCAACTGATGATAAAGTGTGAAAAAAAATTATATAAATGCCACAAACTAGCATTTTTCACATTTTAAATAAATATTTCCATTTTTTAAGTATATTAAAACATAAACAATAAGAAATAAAAGTTGGAGTGAGTCGACCAATGCCAAACATCAGAGAGTATGTATTGACTGCTGTTTTTAAAACTGTCTCTTCTCGTAGTGTTTATAACATTAGAAAAATCTTGGAAGATGGATTGCAAGAAAATTTGAAACCCAAACTTTTCACCAATAGATTTTAGTTGATGGGTGTAGCTTAGAAACAGTTCAGAACCCCGTGCAAGAATTTATTAATATATATCTTCTGTGAAAAACTCGAGATTCTTCGCCATGATTTCATTAGTTAGCAGCAAAGTGCTTTTAAATGTTATGTTCTAAGGAAAATTTATTAGCTTCTGAAATGGTTGTAGTTTGCGACTTTTCCGAAAATAATAGTTTTATCTTATAAAATGAAGCACAATCATACTATTTGAATAAATCCATATTTACATCCATTTGTAGTATATTTTAAAAAAGAAAATGAAAATAAGCATTGTTGTTTTGTCACCTCATAATGTCTTGAACATTTTACCATAGTTGTATAAATATTTCAGAAAAAACTTATTCAGTTTTAAAATCTAAATTCTGTGAAGTGAAGAAACTTTACTGTTTTACAGATGGCAGTGCAGCCTAATACAAAAATATAAAAAAATTCATAGATCTTTGCTATTACAAGAATGATTTTGGAATTGAAGAAGAATGACATTTTTCTGCTATAGCTGATGGCAAAGGATCTTGTGATATAGTAGGTGGTACAGTGAAAAGGGAAGCAGCAAGAGCAAGCCTGCAGAGGCCTTACCAAGACCAAATAACTGCACTATTTCGGTTATGTTATATGAATGGTTAAAATTTCACTAATCTAAAATAATGGAATTTTATTATGTAACCCAAACCCAAGAGGAATATATTAAAACTGAGCAGCACCTTAAACACAGACTCAGCCAGACTGTGGCAGCACCTAGTACTAGAAAATTTCATGTAATGGAAGGGAAAATTCCCTTCAACATGTGAGACGAAAGTAAAAACAAAGATATTTTCATTATTGAGAATGTAGAAACCCATGCAATTATTCCCAGTTAAATCCGATTAAAAAATAGATTTTGAAAAATTAATTGGCTACCTTGCTTCTTACTACAATGATGCATGGTATCTGTGTTATATTTTAGATGGAAATTAAATAAAGGTTACCTTTCTTCATCCATCAGGACCACCCCATTCTTTTTGTTAACCTTCGGCACCTGATGTTCTGTAGATTTCATCAACTGATGTCATTTACAAAGTAAACCTTACTACACCAACTGGTCATACATATCCTCTGCAACTGGATAGAACAAACAAGATTGAAAAATTTTTTACAGATTTCTTACAATCATGAAATGATCAAGTCTAATCTATTTTTGAATAAATAAATTAAAAAATTATTTTACTTTGTGAGAAGGACAGAAATATCTTGCATATAAATCAGAAAATGCATTTGACATAAAATGCAATATTCATCTATATGTAAAAATGACATTGCCAATGTAATTTAATTTTTTCTGAGCATATTTTCATGTACTATTTACATCAAATATTTGCAAACAAAATGTGATATTTATATCTCATTATCTGTATTTAAAAAGTGATCTATATTAAGTATTTATAAAATGATATAGTAGAAATATTAACCCTTTCAGGAGTAAGTAATTGTATTGTGTTTTTGTAATGTTGAATTTACACCGGAATTAAAAAAAAAAAATTCTTTGAAAATAAGGAAAATCAACTTTACAGGTATTTCCACCAAAGTTATAAAAGTAAAATTTATTTAAAAGTTTCTGGTACAAATCTTGATTAAAATTAGATAAGATATATTCCACCGCCATTCAAGGGGTTAAGTACATATAAAGTGTTAAGTAGTTATAAGTAAGATTAAACATGTATAATATAAAGGGAGCCATCTTAAATAAAAAATGAATGAGTTTTTATATGAAATATGTCTCTAGACCTCACAAAGGAAATTAAATTTTTAATTTATATATTCGAAAATAAATTGGACTGGATCTTGTAATATAAAAGGATCTATAAGCGTTTATAAGGTATATATTCGTGAATTATCAAATAATAATATCCAACTTTTCATTGCTTATTGTTTATGTTCTAATATATGTAGAGAATCGAAAGCTTTAATTAAAATGCGAAAAACATTAGTTTGTAGCACTTATATAATCTTTTTCATTACTTTGTCATCAATTGAAAGTAAAGATATTGAAATGTATGTTAAAATTTTCACTTTACATATGAACTTCAACTTTATTTATCTTCTGATCCCATAGAGATCCCATTACAAAACTTGGGGAAATGTACAAGGGCAATATGAAGTGAATTTGAGAATTTTTTGACAATTTTAAAAATGTCGCTTTTTGAGAAAATTAAGATTTGAATTAAAAAATAAATAAATTTTAATAAATTTGATCATGTTGCATATTAAATTAAAGGTCATAAAAAGAGCTGTAAAATGATATATAAACCAAGTTTGTATCAGATTTAGGTTTTGAGAAAATGGCAATTAAGTAATTGAAGATGTAGCAAATTTTAATAAAAAAGTTTTAATTAATTGTTAATAAAATTAAAAAGAAATATATTTAAAAAAAATTTAGTGTTTTCTTTTATAACTATGTAAGGGCACATAATAAACAAAGTTTCATCAAAATCTGAGGGGTCAAGGGAGATGAGGTGTGTTGATGTGACATGGAATGACTCTTATATTCTTCCAGGGAATATATATGTAAGTTTCAGATTGCTTGTTTTTGTTAAGTAGCCATATTCAAGATACTTAAATAAGCAAAACTGCTCAAGTTTATAATTCTTTATATTTCTAAGTTTTAAAAACTGGGCAATCAACTAAATTTTCTTTTCCTATGGTATGTGTTTTATATTGCTAACATTCAGTGCATAGTTACTATTTTATTAATTCCTTATTAAATTTTAGCTAATGAACACTGAATAGGTTATCTTAACAAATGTTACCTTGAACTGTTGATATTTTATAATTTTTCTTTCTCAGATTTGGAGGCATAACAAAAAATTTCAAGCTGTATTATGACGGGAAACATTATGTTGGTGAGAAAAGGTTCGACACTATTCAAGATCTTGTTGCTGATGGCCTTATTTCGCTCTATCTGGAAGCTCATGCTGGAGAGTATATTGCAACTATGTGCATTGAATCGAAATATGAAGACAGTCCTTATATGACTTTGAACTCATATAAAAGAAAAATTACTAGAAATCGTGTTAGAAGTAATATAAGGCATGCAAAAGATGAGCTTGCTTTGAAGAAAGATGTTTCTAAATGCGAGACATTCCATGAATATGACAGGCCACCTGTTGAGGTAAAGATAATATGTTATGCATGTATACATGCATTTTTACATAATTTTTAGTGAAAAATTACTTTAATAATCATAACTTTTCTCTTAGAATTCATCTAATGATGTCTTCCTTCATGAAGATGGTGAAGGCATTGATGTTCTACAATTTGAGAAGAATCATGTTTTCAAGGTGAGATTTTGTCTACTTTTATCAAATAGATTAAAAGCATAAACATTATTATTATATGAAATTTCTTAAAAATGCACTTCTCCTCCTTTTCAGAATTACATATTTTCATTAAAGGTTTTAATTGAATTTCAATGCATATATCACAAAAAATGATTTCATAATCTGGAATCATGATTGTATTTAATATATCTGGCAACTCTTTTATTACTTTGATTACATCAGTTCCATATACTAGAAGTCAAACTAGAGGAAGTTCACCATGTTTTGCCTGTCTCCTTTAACCCTTTCAGGGGCAGAAGAATTTTGTTCGTAAACTGATGAAATAATTGACTGGCACCAGAATATTCAAACGAATTTCTTAGAAAATAAAAACCGCTAATTTGCACTTTCATTACAAAAGCAAAATTTTATTAAAATATTCTTGGTGCCATTAGTCAGTTTTGGAATTAAAATTAGGTGGTTAGACCATCTAGCCACCACCCATGAAAGGGTTAAAACTCAAGCTGTATCTTGATTGTCCTTCAGCATAAAAAATTTCTGAACTACTGTTTCAGAAACCACATTCATGTCATTATAAACACACAGAACATTTCTGCTTCTGACTAGCTTTTGAGTGTTTTCTTTTTTTTTTTTAATGTCAGAATTTGCTTGTAGTTTTAAAGATAATTTTTTATGCAACTGCTTGCAGAAAAGAAGGTTAATGTTTTTGACTGTGGAAAATGTAAAATTTTCTTTAAATTTAAGATTTAAACACATACTGTAACATTTAATGAACATTTACCTGAAAAAGAAAAACATACTGAAAACACATTTGATATTTCGATATCTCCCTTCAACTGAAAAACATGATGATCATGTCAAAAGATTATTCATCTCAAAAAGTTCATATTAAGAAAACATTTGGTTTATTGGTTTAGTATGAAGGTCAGGAGCAGGCAAGAGGAGGTTCCATTAATAAAAAATGAAGCACTCACTGAATTAAAACACAAAACTACTCATGTGATAAACATGATGATATGCTTTATAAATTATCCCCCTCTGAAAAGGCACTCTGATTTCTTACATTTTGAACATCTCTTAAACAGTTCCTGGGAGTAATTGTTATCTCTCGAAGGAAAATCATAAATCACCACACATCACCAATTTATAAAAAGTTACACTAACTGAACATACACTAAATCAAAACAAAGCCTTTGCATGCATTTTTTTCCACAATATTAAATTATTCAATTGAAAAGAAATTTTATGGCCCAAAATTTAATGAAGGCCTCATTAAAATATAATTTCAAAAATTATTTTACAAAACTTCAAGTTTTTCTTTTATGAGGAGCTTAGTAATAAATATTTGTAGGATATTGTAACTATTAATATATTATAATTTGCATATTTTATCATAAAGAGTTTCACAAAAAAAGTTACTTAATATCAATATACTTTTTCTCTTTTTTTCTGTAAAAGAATGGGAAAAACCGATTGATGTTTGATTCTCACAGTATAGTAAGCATTCATTTAATCTTAAATTTAGAGTTTCATTTTTCTAATATATCTGTGAACCATGTTAATTCTTTTGTTGTTTCTGAAAAGATAATGCATTCAGCTTCCATAGTGGATAAGCTGATTAAATGTATGCTGTATGCTATGAAATTGATACTTCATCTAAAAAATACCCTGTATCTGTTAATAATCAATTTTCTGTATCTTATGACCTTTGAAGTGCATCATGCTACCATTCTTAGTAAAATCAAAATAGTAAGACACCTTTTTCAAAGACTGTTAACCCCCTTCAGGACTTTGGGTGCATATATGCATTTTATTTTTGGTACTAGTAACAAAAAGTAACATTTTTAAGTACTTATTTAACTAGGGCATTTTCACAATTAAATGAATAAAGGTAATTGAAAGAAAAAAAAAAAAAAAAAAAGTAGTGCCGACCGAAGAAAAATCTTGTATGAGTTGTTTATCCTATAGGTGTTAAACTTTCTTGATATTTGCATTTTTTGATGTTACATTTATAATTTTATTAATATATATGTATACAAAGTCTCCTCTCTTATTATCCATTATTTAATTGTTAAACTGGTGGTTTTAGATATGTAGGTCCTGTTGCAAAAATGTTTCAAATATGTTCTATCATATTTTCATCATCAAGCCTCATTCACATCAGAATAGTTTTTTGCAAAAGATATGATATTTAAATTTTAATGCATCCTATGGATCTTATAAGCAGGGGTGCAGAATATGTCCCATCTGGCGATCTAGGATTGGGGGAAATTTTGCAGAAACATATACAATTGATTTCAATTTTAACAACGAATTCCATAAATCCCTGAGATAGAAAAATTTCCCTACAAATAAAAAGATCCGTATGGCGACCTTCACAAAATCGATCTCAGAATAATATGTACCATATATCAAGGGTGATTCTGTTCTGAATTTTCCGAAAATTTAAGGCTTTTGGTTCCGAAAACTAAAAAAAAAAAAATCTGTCATCAATCTGAAAGTTCGGACATAAAAATACCGCAAATTTTGTCAAAGAATAATGGAAAAAACATGCTTTTCGTCACAAGATCGCAAATTTCATCATAGGAATGACAAAAAAACATAAATTTTGTCAAAAGATCGTAAAATAACCACAAATTTTGCCAAAGGAACTTGAAAAAACTGTGAATTTCATCAAAAGATCGCAAAATAACAGCAAATTTTGTCAAAAGATCATAAAAGAACTGCAAGTTTTGCCAAAAGATCATGAAAGAACTGCAAGTTTCACCAAAAGATTGCAAAAGAACTGCAAGTTTTACCAATAGATCACAAAAGAACTGCAAGTTTCATCAAAAGATCGTGAAATGAATGAAAATTTTGTCAAAAGATCTCAAAATAAACACACATTTCATCAAAAGATCGCAAAAAAAACTACAAATTTTGACAAAAGATCATGAAACAACCACAAATTTCGTCAAAAAAACATGAAACAACTGCAAATTTCATCAAAAGATTGCAAAATAACCGCGAATTTCATCAAAACATGGTGAAATAACCACAAATTTTGTCAAAAGAACGCGAAAAAACATGCAAATTTCTTCAAAAGTTTGCGAAATGAACTCAAATTTCATCAAAAGATCACGAAATGAATGCAAATTTCTTCAGAAGTTCGTGAAACAACTGCAAATTTCGTCAAAAGATTGCAAAACAACCACAAATTTTGTCAAAACATTGCAAAACAACCACAAATTTTGTCAAGGGGGGGGGGGGGACAACCGAAAATTTTGTCAAAGATCACAAAACAACCACAAATTTTGTCAAAAGGGGTGAAAAAACTACAAATTTTGTCAAAAGATCACAAAAGAACAGCAAATTTCATCAACCGATCGTAAAACAACCACGAATTTTGTCAAAAGAGGGCAAAATAAGCACAAAACTCATCAAAAGGAAGGCAAAATAACTGCAAATTTTGCCAAAAGATCACTAAAAAATTGCATATTTTGCCAAAAGATTGCTAAAAAATGCAAATTTCATCAAAGGATTGGTAAAAAATGCAAATTTCATCAAAAGATTGCTAAAAAACACAAATTTCATCAAAGGGCCACGAAAAAACATAGTGCTGGGAGGGGATTTCCCCCCTTCCCCCACTCTGCTGTAACCTTTCATAATTTTTTTTTTCACTCAGAATTGCCTCTTGCCATATATACTTGCACATAAGTTGAGAAATATTGGAAAAAATAAATTTTTTATACCTATATTAATACAGCCTTTACCTAAAACATACCGTAAAATTTTGGGGAAATTTTCATGTGGATTGGGGAAATGTTGGGAGTAGAAACATTTTCTGCACCCCTACTTATAAGTTATATTTAGAAAATGTTTCATCATACTCTTAGCAAGTATAATGAAAAATCCATTATTTTAAGACTAAACCTTACTGAGTTTATAATACTTTGAATTATAAAGTTTGAACGTTTTTTTTCACAAAAAATTAATCTTTTTGTTGTTAGTGTTAAAAGTTCTAAAAATTCATAAAATTAAAAGTATCGTAACTCTTTAAGTTTTCGTTTGGTAAAAACGAAACTTCTTGGTATTACTTGTTAGAGCATGGAGAAAGATTTTCTAACTATAACTTATAGAAACCTGAGAATGTATAAAGTTTTAATTTTTATCTTTATAAAAAAGCTATTTTGTCTTTTTGAGTTTTCACACACTTGACCCAAGGTTTAAAAATGGGCAGGCTGCTGCTGCTGGTGGAAAAAGCACATTTTTCTTATACTCAAGGGCACTTTTTATATTCTTAAAAGCACTTTTTTAATTTTAAAAGGCATTATTTTGATTTTTAAACCACTTTTGACAATAATAAAAGGGTATATATATATATATATATATATATGCCAATCTTCCTTTTTTTTTTCAATTAAATGAAACCTATTTTGTAAAAAAATATATATTTAATAATAAAATATTACTTTATTATATGTAATACTTAATTTATTTCTTTTATTAAGTAAAATTTATGGTTCAAAATATGTTTATTTGATATGAAAAGGTGTGGAAGGTTGTCTACCTTTTTGTATATATTTAAGCCATTCTAATATTTTCTCTAATTTTCTGTCTTCAATATACAACAGTAAGTCAATTTTTACTGTGAAAGTAAATTTTAATTAAAAGGCAGTAAGGAGACAATGTTTTTTATTGATGGGCAAGAAGGATTGTTATTTGTTTGGTCGAGTCACAAGAAGGGTTTTTTTTTTTTAAACCAAAAGTTAGGCAGAGTGTATCCTTCTCCTAAAACTGTCTGGAATGAAGAAATCTACTTTTAATATTATGCAAACATTTGAAAATTTTTTGCAATTAGAACTGTTCCTCTACAACTATCAATTTCGAATTTAGCTGTTTAACAATAATAAAAGGGAACACCCCATATACACTGGTTTCCAAAAATTAAGGAAAAACAACAAAAGTAACGATTACTCAAAATGTTACTAGTAGATTTTAATAATACTGAGATACAATTTACAACACATAGTAAGGTATAAAATAAATTACCAGATGATTGTAGTGTTTCAGAAATTAATACAATTATAAATGCCTCAGTTTGGTATAGGAAAAGTACCTTTAATATAGAGTATGATCATCCCTAGAAGCAATACAGCAAATACAGCGAAGTGTGATACTGTCAATTATGCGATCGATAAGTTTGCTGGGAAGTGTGAGCCATTGCTCTTGTAAAGCAATTGTAAGCGTGGCAAGTGTCTGAGGAGGGAGATTGAGAGCAGAGACACCTCTTCCTAAAGCATCCCAAAGATGCTCGATAAGATTCAAGTCCAGTGATCGCGTTGGCCATTCCATGCGCTGAATTGTTTGGTGCTGAAGATAATCTTCTACGATGTGAACCCTGTGCGGTCTGGCATTATCGACCTGCAACAGGAAATCATTACCTATTGCACCGGCATAAGGGTGCACATAAGCATCAAGAATGTCATCTCTATAGACGTGAGTATTCACAGTTCCACATGGAAAGACATGGAGGTCTGTACGTCTGCCCAAAAGGATACCATCCCAAACACAGACACTGCCTCCTCCATACGAATCTCTTTTACGAATGTTTGATGGATGATAGCGTGTTCCCTGTTCTTTCCAAATCAAACAATGCCTACTTATGCTTTGGAGGCTAAACTGGAACTCATTTGTGATGAGAACACGCATCCATTGATCAGCCGTCTAGTGGACATGTTGACATGCCCCTTAAATGTTCCCTTTGGAGACATGAGGTGAGCGGCACACAAATATCTGGTCGCATCGCATAAAGACCCACCTTCTTGAAGCTTTCTACACACAGTAGACGTTGATACCAACCTTCCAGTGGCTGCAGCAAGGACAGATTTCAGATGAGAATGGGTTTCTGTTCTCTTCCATCGTACACATAACCGCAGATATAGATCATTGGTGCTTGTCGTAGCTCTTGCTTGTCCTTCACTGAATCTGCTGGAGGCTGAACCAGTAGTTTGAAATTGTTGCCAATGCCTATGAGGAACAGAAGGACTTGCATTTAGCCATCTGGCCACCTCTGTCTGACTTTGGCCTACATCCAATCTTCTAATAGCTCTATGTCGCAGTTATGCGGACAAATGATACCTTGAGTTCATACTAATGAATTGGCTATTTCAGATATATATATCTGCCAATCTTCCTTTTTTTTTTCAATTAAATGAAACCTATTTTGTAAAAAAATATATATTTAATAAAATGTTAATTTATTATATGTAATACTTAATTGATTATTAATAATTGATGATAAATTTATTAAGTAAACTTTATGGTTCAAAATATGTTTTTTTGATATGAAAAGATGTGGAAAGTTTTCTACCTTTTGGTATATATGTAGGCCATTCTAATATTTTATAATAAATTGTATTTGTGCATTATATTTATTATGTTCTTTTTTAATTATTATTTTAAAGACTAACAACTTTATTGGACTACCATGGTGTGATTTCTGTGGCAATTTCATGTGGGGGCTTATTGCTCAAGGTGTGAAATGTGAAGGTATGTTTTGTAATATTTTTCTTAGTGTGTTCATCTAATTATATTTTGCATTATGCTAATTCATTAAATTGCAGATTGTGGCTTTGGTGCTCACAAGAAATGCTCAGAAAAAGTTCCCAATGATTGTTTGCCCGATTTAAAACATGTTAAACGAGTTTTTGGAGTTGATCTTATTACTCTTGTGAAAGCCCATAACACAGTAAGACCATTTGTGGTAGATCTATGCATCAAAGAAACCGAAAAACGAGGTATTGTTATTGAAATATTTTGTCATTTCAGAATTATTTTAACATAAAAAATATGTTTAAAAGTTAATACTTGTTTTGTTTTTTTATGCATGTAGGTTTGGATGTTGAAGGCTTATACAGAGTTTCGGGTTTCAGTGATGAAATAGAAATGTGCCGCATGGTATTTGAAAGGGGTATCATTTATATTTATTATTAAATATAAAGCTAACTAACAGTTTAATATTAAATTTACTTGTATGCTTAATCATTTAACTTATTGGCTTTTTTTTTGTTGTTCAGATTGTGAATGTGCAGACATTAGCAGAAATGCATTTGAAGATATTAATGTTATAACAGGTGTTCTGAAACTGTTTTTTCGCCTTTTGCCTGTTCCCTTAATAACATTTGAAGCTTATAGTTCCTTCATTGCTGCTGCAAGTAATACACCACTTTTTTTAATGGCTTTAATATTTTCTATTATTGCTTTAATTAAGTAATATTTTAAATAATTACATTTAATAAGATAGAATATATTATGAATTATTACATCTAATAGGATACTAATGTTTTTTATGCTTTGAAACAATAGTTTAGAAAGAATGTGACATTGAACTATTTTGAATTATTTTGTTGAATTTTCAGCCTTTAAAATCAACTTGCATCTGCTAAACAATAAAATTTAGTTAAAATGAACATTTATGTCACTTATGTCATTCTTTAGTGCTTATACCTCTTTTCTTTAACCCCTGAATTGTCGTGCCTGATACATTCACAGGCTGCAGCTCATATTCAAAATATTAGAATAACTGAGAAAAAGTAATAAGAAAAAATTATTTTTCATTCATTTATTTTTGATACTAAGTAAATGCAATTAAATTTCTTATAACTTAAATCTAGAATGTTTAGATAAGATTTTAACATCTACAAAATATAAAATACAGTACAATAATTTAGTTATATAGCTTTCTGAAACACATCAAAATATTAGAATAAAATTTAGATTGGTTCAAAATATTAGAATATTTTATTTTATGCAAAAATATTACCTTATGAATATGAAGTAAATGGTAGTTAATATTTTGTAGCATTCCCTTTAGCTTTTGTAACAGCGTACAATTGATCTTGCATACTACATACAAGGTGTTTACAAACATTTCTATCAATATTAGCCCAAATAGATTTTATACATGCCACTAACTCAGTTTTACTTGAAGGAGGATTTTCTTGGAGTTTCCTCTTCATTATACACCATAAGTTTTTGATGGGATTAAGGTCTGATGAGTTTGGTGGCCAAGGAAGTACCATAATGTAGCGTTGGCGGAACCAATTCTTAGTTGACACCGAGGTATGCGGTGATGCTAAATCTTGTTGAAAGATGAAATCATCTTCAAATAAATCTTCTGATGATAGAATCATGTAATATTCTAAAATTTCTTGATATATCAGAGAGTTAACCTTTTCATAGATGATGAATAACTTTCCAGGTAATTCTGCACTCATGCAACCCCAAACCATGACACTAGCAGCAAATTTTATGGAACGTTTAAGGCATTCTTTATCAAATGCTTCTTGCTTCATTCTCCAAACTCGAATACCTTGATTATCATATGAAACACAAAACATACTTTCATCACTAAATAATATATTTTTCCAGTCTTCTTCGGTCCATAAACGTCTTGATTTACACCAATTCAATCTTATATGCTTTTCTTTTGCAGTCATGAGAGGTTTTGTTTTTGTTATACGAGATTCAAACTTAAATTTATGGAGACGTCTTAATGTTGTCTATGTAGAAACTTCAAATCCTTCTTCTTTCCATTTTTGGTGCAAGAATCGCACACTTTTAAAACGGTTTTTCTTAACTATGCGCTTCAGTTTCCTGTCATCTCTAGCAGATGTTTTTGGTGTTCGGTGATTATTTTGAAATTTTCCATTTTTTAAATTTTGTGTTAGTATTTTACTATTGCTTGATTGCGAACAATGTAAATAATTCGCTATATAACATTGATTTTTACTGTGCCAATACAAATCAACCATACAAAGTTTAATAGATTCAGGAATATCACTCACACGACACATTTTAAGACAAAAAAGCAAAAAAAATGTAAAAAGAATACTAATTTTAAATAAAATCGTCTAAATTTAATCAATGATGTCACCAGTTATGAATTGGTGATAATTAAAGGAGAATTAATGTGAAATATTCTAATATATTTGAACCACTTGAATAAATATTTTAATAATTTGACTTTTCAAAATATTTTTTTCCCAATTAATCTTTTCAAAAATGATATTAATTTTAAGATAATAAATAAGTTTAATCAACAGTAAGTGCTTAATAAAAATATTGTTTGTATATTTGCCTTAAAAGACATTAAATTCCCAAATGATATTTTCAATTTGTAAAAAAAAAGGAATTATTCTAATATTTTGAATATGAGCTGTAATTGCACGTGAAATGAAAACCACGATGATTAAGGGGTTAATTTTAACTAAAGTCTGGATATACTCAAATGACATTTGAATGAATAAAGCTAGAATTGTGGAATAAGTGTCTACCTGTTATAAACCGGGTATGTGCTATCATAAGAGAGTGACTGCAGCATGTCTAGTGGCAAAATTAGGTAGTTATCAACTCTATATTAAAAACTATGAGCGATAGCCAAAAAAAAAGTGAATTACAAAAGTAGAGTGTCCTAAATTTAATATGAAATGATTTCTTAGGTGTAAAGATAACATTATTAAAAGCCCTGAAAAAAAAAAATTAACATCCAATCACCAGCTTAAATATATCATTAATTATGTGCAGCTATGTGGCATTATGAAGCATATGCATTAATAAAACTGACACATGTGAGCAAGAAGCAGTTTATTTTAATAAGAAAGTCAGCTTAAGTATTCTTAATTTGTTCATTTGTTCACCATCTGCAGCAATGCATGTATGTGCATATGTATCTCGGCGATTTTTAATATAATGTTTTGCATTTCACATCATTTCTTAAAATTTGTGAATAAATTCTTATGATGTTTTAGCCTACTATAGTAAATTTTGACCTCTGTAAATTTTAGCATTTTTCAACTATTTTTGAAAATTAGTAAAACTATTTTCAATTTTTAGTCTATTATAGTAAATGTTTTTATATCTATATGTTTAAAAAGCTAAGCGTTTTCTTTCGACAGTCCATGAGAAGGAACTACTGCATCAAATTACACCAATCTTTTTTTTAAATGAAAGATATTTGGCCACAGATTTGTTATCGTACATTAGTTTGTTCAAATATTTTATTAATTGGCCATAATTTTAAATTAAAATTCTACAGTTGCGCATGCACATAAGTAGAAGTCTGCCTTTGGAATGACGCGCTGCACATGCGCAAAGATGCTCGCTCAGTTGAAATATCGTATCACAGATAGAAGTTGTTTTAAGTTAATCTGCTATTCGATCTTACTGTAAACAAACTTTTCTTTCTTTCACAAAGTTAATATTTGGCTCTTTCAGCATTATTAACTATTCAAAAATTTATTCTGTCGATATTAAGAGCTATATACGGCTCATTTCAGGGGTGTCACATTGTTTTGGTCATATTACATGCTGAAGATAAACACAGTGATTTGAAGCTAAAAGTTATGGCTGGTGAATTGCCAGTAGTTACACATGAAGATTGAGAAACTAGCATGTTAAGTTGTAGTTTCTTCTTTAAAAAAAAATAAGGTAAAATAAATATTAAAATGCAAAGCTATTTTTGTAAGATCAAAACTCAAATTCAAGGCAATTGCGTATGCGCCAGCTGTGTTTTTGAACCTCTTCAATTTAGAAGTAAAAAAAACAAGTTCTTGCTAGCGTAGTCCATTAAGGCAGCAGTTTAAGGCTCTGAATTTTTGCAGAGGATGCAGGTTCGAATCCAAGCCTAGCAAAATGTGTATTATTTTTGTCAATAATTCATTTCAATAATGACATATTTTATTAGGAAGAGAAATTATAGGATTTTTATTTTATTATTATTTGAATGCTTTATAATTAAATAAAATTTAATACTCAATAATATTTTGAAAAAAAAAAATAATGGTTTTATATTTAAAATATTTTGCATGTAATTATCAATTAAATAAACTGAACTGATCTACAATGTTCGTTACATTTTCTGACCATTATCAAGAATATGCAGGGTGTCCGGCCTCAATGGTGTCCAATGGCTAATTCCTAAACCCTTAGTCATAGACATATAGTTCCAATTACAAAAATGTTTAAAATCAGGTAAAGAAATATCCTAAATGTGATTTGGGTCAATAAAAACATTTCTTAAAAAATTACGAAATTTAAATTTTTATACGGTCCCTCAGTCCTATAAGTTATATTTAGTAAAATTTTCCTTTTACACTGAGAAGTAATACACAAAAAGTCCCGCTATTCTATGATTAAAATTGACCGAGTAATAGCTGTTTAAAGTTGCAGCATATTTTTCGCTGTAAATTCGGGGTCATTCACAAATTTAGTCGAAATATAATTTCGTCAGATATATTAAAAAATGGTTGAGAGTAAAATTAACATTGCAATATAAATTTGAAATCTTTAATCATTCTGGCATATTAATGCTAAATATACAATTTGTAATAAACATTTAAGAAGAAAGAAAAAACAGAATTTTTGTTAAATAAAGTGATGCTAAATTAACAGCCTCAATTCTTTACAAAATGATACGTATTTTAAAATATTATTAGATTACACTAGCCTGCAAAAGTTGGGTTATGTCATGTTTTTTAGCTTTTGATAATTGATTCTTATGTATTCTGTACAGCTGAATCTGAAATTGACCTTCATTTTTAACCATCACATCAGGATCTTTCGCAAATTTCAAAGTTAAAAAGTTCAAAGTTAAAATTGAATCTCCTCCCTCATCTCATCGGACCACTCAGCTATTTAGCTGTAAGAATCCCAAGATAAGCAAAAATATCGAATAAATTGTTGAATAAAATAAAATAAAACAAAACAAAAAAAGTTTTACATATGTTTTATAGTATGAGATTTTCGCTATATTTTAACTTACACATTTACGATTTGCAAAAATATTCTAACGTGATGGTTAAAAATGAAGGTCATTTTCAGATTCAGTGCTAAAAAGTACGTAAAAATCAATTATCAAACGTTAAAAAACACAACCATCTCCTCTAATTTATAGTATCCGATTTTTGTTATTCTTTAAATTTGACAATTTATGATTTGCAAAATATTCTGACATAATGGTTAAAAATTAATGTAATTTTCGGATTCAGTGCTAAAAAATACATAAAAGTTTAAAAAAAAAAAAACCCAACAATCGCAGTCTTGTATTATCTAAAACTTTTTCTTAAACTTCTTGGCAGGAATCTATCCGAAATTTTTTGTGTTATCCTGTAAAATAAGTATAAATGGTAACCACCGAAAATCATAATAATATTAGATTGTTATTGGATTTGCGCCAGTATGTAAAATGTAATCTCGATCGGATATTTAAAAGTGAGTTAAAGTTCGGGTACAAATTTTGAACTGGAAAAACATACATATGATCATTAAAGTAACATAAAAACTTATAAAAATAACATAATTTTTGTTAAAAGAAATCATAAAAGAAACAGTCTCAAATCCTGACAAAATAAAATATGTTATTTTAGCCAATCTGAAACTTTATAAATGTTAACTTAATCGTAATACTTGTACGATTTTTTTTCAAAGCGCAGATACACATGAAATAAGATCTTCGAATACTTTAAGCACTTGGTATGTGATCCCTCAAAGTCAAGCCGAACTCACTTGCTTTCAGAGCAGAAAAGTGGCATAAGTCATGCATTTTTAAAGTTTCATAACTCGCTCAATTTTAGAGTTATATGAATAGGACTTTTTTTTGTCTTACTTGTCAGTGTAATAGAAAATTTTACTAAATATAACTTATAGGACCTGTGGACCGTATAAAAATTTAAATTTCGTAATTTTTTAAGAAATGTTTTTACTGACCCAAATCGCTTTTAAAATATTTCTTTACCTGATTTAAAACATTTTTGTAATTGGAACTATACGTCTATGACTAACGGTTTAGGAATTAGCCATTGGACACCGTTGAGACCGGACACCCTGTATATGGGTGTGTGTCAGAAAGAAAAGTTTGTCATTCATTTGCATAAAAAATAAAACGGAAAGAAAGAAAAATATTCATATATGAGCTATAAAAGAAATTACCTTGATATTCAGGTTTAATATTTAAAAAATGTAAAATAAAATTCAAGTAAAATATATGTATATATATTACAAATCGTTAGCTGCATCAAGTTTCAGATTCAGGTTTTTAGAGAATGAGACAGATAAAAATAAAATTCATGGCAACTTTTAATAGTCCTGTAGTTTAAATAAATAAATAAATGAAAATAAATATTGTTATTAAGAAAAAAAAAGAGGCCATAGTAAGTAAAAATAAATTCTCTACCTGGTATTTTAAGGTAAATTTCTGATAAAAAGCAAGCATAATTGGTTGTAAATTATAAACTTCAAGTTCTTTCACTTCACTGAATAGGTTAGACTGACAGCACCAGCTATCGCCTTAAAGACACAGTAGTCACTTATCAATATAGAAATTCATCACGTAATTCGTCATTCAATAATTAATTTAAAAGCAACTAATTAAAAATTCAAGAATTTTTCTAATAAAACATTCAAGTTATTTACCGTCAAATCTTGACGGGCACTATCTAGTTTTCAATAAGTTTTATTTGGAATTCATATAGAGATTTTTAAAAATTGTTTGTGATAATTTTTAAAGTTTTTTTGCGTTTTACAGATGATATTTTTTGACATTCGTAAAAGGAACTTGGTTTCAAACATTTAACCTAGTAGTAAATTTTGTCGTCAGTGTTTTTTTTAATTTATTTATTTTGAGTAGCGATTTTCTGCATTCTGCAGCTATTTTTTTTTTTTTTTTTACTTTTATGGAAGAATTCCGGTTTTAACCTTTAAAAAAAATATTCCTCTATTAAAATATCTGATTTAGTATTACTTTTTTGCAGTATTGCAAATGTGTTCCTGTCGTAAATAATTTGTGGAATTAGGAGGGGGTGGTTTGACAAACGTGTTCCTCTCTTAAATAATTTGTGGAATTAGGAGGGGGTGGTTTGACAAACAAACTGTAAATGATCTGAAATTCTGTATTACTGATGTCAGGAGGATTCCAGATTTTGGATTTTGTACTGCATTACTTCTATTAATAAATGTGCATTTACTTTATGAGTACATACTGTGCATGTGATTAGTGGCATATTTAATCTGGTTGTTGGATATTAAAAAAGTATCTTGCAGGTCTTCTAATAAAGTTATTTTGACATGACATCATTTCATACTAAATCAAGGGTACTGTACACTTTTGTAGTAAATTTTTTTTCTTCGTCTCATAGGGAGTCTAAAATCACAATTTAAAAAAAATTTTTAAATATAAAAAATTTTAAAATCTAAGATGAACTTAATTTGCAATGTTTTTATTGGCATTTTGCCTAATGAATAATTAATAAAACAAAAGCTTTAAATAATAGTTTATAAACTTAATTTCTTAGACTTCTAAAAAATACTTTTTTTTTTATTGCATGATTTTTTAGAAATTGTTTCCGTAAATTTCAAATAATATTTGGAAATCTTTCACAAGTATAAATTTGAAGGTTTACAGTTTTTTTAGATATTTTCTGTTAGACTAAACAGTTTTCTGATAATTATATTAGGTAATGAATGATCATCTAATTAAGCTTTTCCATGGGTTAAAATTAGATTCACAATTGGAAAGAGAAAAACTTGTGTTGGTGAAGCATTCTCTTAATGAATGTAACTAAAATATTGTATTAACTATAAAAATGTCTTAATTGTAACATTAATAAAATATATATTCCAAAAAACCTCAAAATATATACTAAAAATAATTTAATTGCATAAAAGATGTCGGATATTAATAAAAAACATTAAAATATTGACATGTTTTGTCGATTTGACAATCTATTTCATTTGATTGAGTGAATCAATCAAAACATATCAATATTTTAATGTTTTTATTGATATCTGACATCTTTTAAGTAATTAAATAATTTTTAGTATATATTTTCATGTTTTTTGAAATATATATTTTATTAATAAATGTAACTTATTTTCAGTTTTTTGGTTAGCATATACATAAGTACAAATGTGAAAGAGCTGCCGTGATATTTGTTTGTTATTTGTGTTACAGTAACTAATGAGATAACTTATTTGCAGTTTTTTTTTTATTTCTATAATAACTAAGTATAATTTTATTAATTAAAACATAAAAAATATAATTATGGTCTTAAAAAAAAGTTAATTGTATAATTATTATTTATTTTACCCAGTTTTAACAATTTAATATTAAATACAGTTATTAATAATTTCAATAAATGTAAATATTACTAGTATTTAATATGGATATACATAATTATTACAAAACTTAATATGCTATTAACTAATGAAATTACTTTTATGAAGTTTTTATAATTTCTGTAATTGTTAATTATATGGTCAGGTGGGGGAAAGTAGGGATAAAATCAAGCTTTTTTAAGAAAATGTCGTAAAATCAAACTATTAATTTTATTTTAATGAAACTTTTGATGCATTTTATATATACTAGATTCATATCGATTAAACATGAAGCATAGCCATTCAGTGTTGTTAGATTGTTTTCTCACAGTGATATATTCAAAAGAGTATGTTTTGATACCACCACTTTACCTTATGGTAGGGGAAAGTAGGGGTAGTTCGAAAATTAGTGTATATTTAAATAAAAAAATATGTAAATTTTTTTAAAAAATACAAATATTGAAATAAATTTATCTTAATTATATTTAAAGCTACAAATGTACACAATGTATATTTTTTACATATTATTTAATTATAGAAATAATGTCCACAGCTATCAAAATTAGATTCACTTTGTATGAGACATATATTGCTGAACTCTACATAACCTTCATCATCAATAACAAGAAAAGAGTAACAGTCCCCCAATGGTGACTTAATGGTCATTAATTTCTATCACTTGGCTGATGAATTTAGCTGATTGACTTTTTGACCGGTATTTAACTTCTATCCATGAATGTTGCTTTATTTCTTTAAAGTCTACTTTTATATTATCTGTTTTATATTATCTTTTATTTTTCATTAATCAGTCTGCATTTTGGATGTTCTGCCTTTCCTTTTTTGAGATTTTTTTTTTCTATGGTCAATTTCTTCTGTGTTTTATATGTTTCTTATTATTACTTATAACATTGTTTTTTCTATCATTCTTATCTTTCTAAACTACATTTAAAAAATAAAATTCAAAAATAAATTGTTTTTCAGTATTAAAATTACTACCTAAGGTTATAAATAAATAAGTAAATATATTTTTTAGTCATTTTATTACAAAATATAAAGCATTAGACATTTACCAAAGTTAAAAATCATCCCTATCATACAACACTTGGCTAAGCCTAACCATACCCCCCAAATTATCCCTCCTCAGAAAACAACTGCATAAGAAATAGAATTATAAAATTTATTCTTCTCTTTCTATGTAGATTGGTTCCATAGATGTTCCTCTAGAAATCTGAACTAAAATTAATAGTTTTCGCCAGTTAATTATCATTTTAAAAGAAAGTTCATCAGCAGCTTAAATTAGTATACCATACGCAATGAGCATAAACAAGATAGCTTATAAACATTAAACTCATTACCAGCTTCTTAAACTAAGGTAAAAATATTTGCCATAATCTCCATATATGTCTCTAAAAAAGAATTAACTGAATATCTTAAATTAAAAAGAGAAAATAAGTGTTTTTCAATATACCCCCACTTCACACTATGGGGTCCATTTTCTCCCAACTGACCCTAGTCTATTTAAAGCGTAAAAATATAGATTATTTTCCTAATTAGAATGTTAATTGTTTTGGAATTCTACAATTCTTGGTAGCTATTCAATACCTTAATGAAAGAAAAAATAAAATAAAAATCCAATAAAAAAAAATAAAAATAATGAGAGGAATTAAATGTGACTGTAGTGCCTTATATAATCAAAATAAACAAGACCTTAAATCCATTAAACAAATTTTATTTTTGACATTTAGAACATAATGCTGGTAGTTTTAAGAAATAGTTAGATTACAGGATCATAAAAAATGCAATATTTTTTTTACTGAAGTTTATTTATTTAGATGAATATCCACTCATGATTTACTGTATAATAGTGAGCAGTGAACAAAGACTGGGAATGCATGCTTTTAGGAAAATACTTTTACTTTTGAAGCAATAATTCAGTGGATTGTACATTAAATGTCATGGGGGAAGAAACAACTGAATCTTTTTGGGAACTTTTCAGAAATAGCATAACATCATAACATAAAACAATAATATAAATGTTTTGAATAATTTTCTTATTATTAAGCCTTTCAGGATATCAGATGGAAAGAAAAGAAAAGAAAAAAAAAACTTTTAAGTGTTGGAATATATACATAAATACATGGAAACTACAGAATTATGTTTGGTTCTCAATGTTAGGTATGCATAGATTGCATGCTTCGATTTTAAATCTAAAAATGTATACCCAAAGAAAAATTTTTATTTGCAAAAATGAATGTTTTATGAGTTAAATATTTCTTTAGTTTTAAAATCATAATCAGTAGCAACTGGCTATTTAAGCATCATAGGGTTCTAACTGTACCGAAAATTTTATATTGAGATTCGTTAAAAATTATTTTACAGTTAGCATGAACAATTTATAAATACATTTAACTTATTTGAATCATTTTATGAAACTTAAATTTCAATTGTGTAATATGCATATATGTATACATATACTTTTAATTTTAGTATACATATATACATAACTGATCTCTTAAGATTTAACTCATGGACTCCACATTTCGGTTCAGCACCTGCCTACTCCACACTATTGTGATTTGCGATTCTGTAACTTCAACTGCATATAACTTTATTGCCAATAGAATGATAATGAAATCTAACTCATGATTTCTATTTGAAATATAATGAGGAATCAAACTGTGATATTTATTTTTATAAAAAATTTTATCTTGTTAATAAAAAATTTAAATTAATGAAAGTGTGTAAAAAAAAAAAAAAAAAAAAAAAAAAAAAAACATTTGAAACTTTGGTTGATTTAAATTTGCATGTCAAAGTGAAGGAGATATTTAAATTTATTATCTTTGCTTTTTTTTATTTATATTATGAGTCATGATGAACAGTTATTGAATTCTGGGTGCTATTACTTATTCTTATGGCATAAAATTTTCAGAAAAACCTGCCTTAGGAGAAAAATTAGAATCATTACAGGAGGCCTTGAATAACTTACCACCTGCTCACTATCAGACTTTAAAGTTTTTGATGGCTCATTTATATAGGTAAGTGTTTTACCTTCTTATGTCATATAATGAGTTTATGAACCATTTTATATTTATAATGCTTGATTAAGTTAATAATTTAGTAATGTTTTTGACTTTCTATCATACTAACTTAAATATAATTTATTAAAAATCTGTTATATTGAATTAATTTTCATCCACTCTACTTTTTAAAATTTAATAATAAAAGAAAATTAAAATTTTGAACAGTAAAGTCATTAAAAAGTCTTTGTATTTCCCTTCCTCCGCTTTCAGGTGAAACAATTTTCTTCCAATGTATTATTTTTTAGATTATAAATGATGATAAATCTACTTACTTGTGTGGGATTGGTAATAATTAAAGAACTTGTTTCTTTAAATGGGAACCTTTAATACGAAAAATAAAATAGCTTATATAGACAGTTTATTTGAATACCTTACTCCTTTTATTGTTTTTACGAGTCCTTATTTTTTATTTTGAACTTAAGGTGTGAATGCTGAAAAAAATATTTTCAGAAGATTTTGTCTACAACTCTCAAATAAATAACTATTGGTTTAGATGCCGTAATATTTACAGCTTTTGTAGTTTGTTTTTAACCAGGTGTTTTTCTGCAAAGAAAAACTAGCAGGAATGACTGAGCTAAGCTCGGTCAAAATTAGCTTTCTGTTTTCTCAATATATTATTCCCACTGAATCATTCTTACTGTTTTAGTTACAAGTAACTTGACCCTGAGCCATAGTGGCCCAAAATGATCCACTAATCAAATTTTTTCGAACATGCAACCTACCCAATGCTCTTCTAGAGCCTGAAAACGATAAAATACAAAATTTAGTGAAAATCGTTAGTCATTTTCTAGATAAAATTAGCTTGATCCACGTTGATTCAAAAATGACCCACTAATTTAAATTTATTGAACATGTGACCTATTCCAACAGTCTTCACATGCTGGGAAATGGTACAATAAAAAAAAATTGTCAAAATCGTTTGAGCCATTTTTTAGATACAGTTAACTTGATTCTGATCCATTAGGACCCAAAATAATCCACTGATTGAATTTTCTTGAGCATGCGACCTAGCCCCATGGTCTTATGCCTGGAAACAGTCAAAATATTTTGAGCCTGTTTTTAGATTCAATTAGCTTGACCCTGACCCATTGTGTCCCAAAATGACCCATTAATCAAATTTTCTTGACCATGCGACCGAGCCTAATGGTCTTGTTGAGCCCAAAAACAATAGAATACAAAATTTAGTTAAAATTGTTGCAACCATTTTCTAGATAAAATTAGCTTGACCCACAGTGACCCAAAAAATAACCCATCGAATTTTCTAGATTATGCGACTTAGCCTAATGGTCTTCTCATAATCAAAAACTATAGAATATAGAATATACTAAAAATCATTAGTTGTTTTTTAGATAAAATTAGCATAACCTGCAGTAACCAAAAATTAACACATTAATTGAAATTTCTCGAGCATGTGACCTAGCCCAATAGTCTTCTTGTACCCGAAAACGTTGGATACAAAATTTATTCAAAATCGATTGAACCGTTTACTAGATAAAATTAGCTTGACCCACAGTGACCCAAAAATGACCCACTAATAAAATTTTCTCAAACATGTGACTTAGCCCAATAGTCTTCTCATGTCCTGAAACGGTATAATACAAAATTTTGTCAAAATCGTTTGATTCATTTTTTAGATACAATTAGCTTGACCCTGACCCATTGTGACCAAAAATGATCCACTAATCAAATTTTCTCGAACATGGGACTTAGCCCAATGGTCATCTCATGCCCAGAAATGGTATATTACAAAATTTTGTGAAAATGTTTTGAGCCTTTTTAGGGTTTTGTTCATCTGACGAAACCCTATTCGTCTCACTCCTCTGTCTGTCTGTCCATTACAGAGCCCATTCTCAGAAACTATATACTATGCTGAAGATTTGAAATTTTGCATACTTATAGCTGAACACCTCACATCAAATGACAAATCATAAAATTTTGAAAAAGTCTTAATTAACGGACGTTGTTAATTAAAAACCCCCAATTACAAGATCGGAAAGGCATTCATAATTCAACAAAAGCATGGATTTTTTATCAAATTGCAAAAAACGATCTCTTCCACAGATTAAAAACAGGTGTCATCATTATCTGCAGACGTATTGCCACCTGAGCAAATTAAGCAGATCACGTGGTTTTTCGTAGTAGGATTTTTTTAAACTTTTAAATTATTAAATTTTTTTATTAATTTTTTTTTTACATCTGGACGTCAAATTTTTCGCTGATTTCACCAATGTCAATTTCAATCTTCTATCTTAATTTGATTTTTAAGACTTATAATGGAACCAGTTCTTTTAAATATGAAAATTTGAAAGTAATTCCAACGATCTTGGGTCTTAATGGCTCTTGTGCTATCATGCCTTTTTTCATTGTAACCCTTTGCGGCCAGCTTAGCACTTTAAAACTTAAAATTATTATTCTCTTCTGCAAAGAAATCTATCTTTTATTCACATTTCCTTAAATATCTCGGTTCCTATTGGTCGTAGAGCTTACATCTCGTGTCAAAATTAGCTTCCAAGCACCCAAGCAAACTTTTCCCAACGATTATTTTGCTGTCTTCCGATTTCTTCTCACTCTATTAGGGGTCTGGGTAGGGCCACTTTTAAATATTTTTCGATAAGTATGAAATACTGGTTTGCACCCCTCCCTCCCCAACATATATTTTACTTTAAAGGTAAATAAATTTCTTGTTAACATATTTCAAAAAATTAATGTTACGAGGCACCGCCACCCCGCAGGGGCCCCCCAACATTTGGCGTTGTTTTTTCTTTAGGCCATAACTTTGTCCCTAATTGAGCCACAGCCGAGAGAAATATAACTGAGAAGGCTCCAGCGAAGCTAACTTTTCCCTGCCTGTCGAATGGCAATCTCCATTTTTCGATAAATGTCCATCCTTCCATTTTGCCCCCCTCCCAAGGGGGCCACTTTTCTATATTTTGCAGTTATCCATCATGTAATATATCGTAGAAAAGGTCTGTGACCGCTTAATCATGTTATGCATCTCAGGTTTTCATCCCCCCTTTGCTCCCCCAATAGGGGCACTTTTCTAAATTTTGGCAATACCCATCAAGTGATATATAGTTAGGAAGGTCTGTGACCGCTTAATATTATGCATCTGAGGTGTTAATCCTCGCGCTTTGCCGCCGCGTGATGAAATAAATATTACTTATTCAATATAAAAAAATTCATAAGAGTTGATACCACTATTTTAGAATAGTAATTTAGCAAATATCTTAAATTGGTATTTAAGACCGCCAACCCCTCGACTAATGTATCTACAGATAAGTTGTAGAAAGGAGTTTTGTTCAGATACACTTTTGTTAAGAATAGAGTGCACTCCCTGGTGGTGAAATATGAAACTAACAGATTTTATTTAAATTATGAAATCTAACAACGTGATCTGTTTAAAACTTTAAGGTAGTTTGTAACACATAATAAAAAGTTTAAAAATAATGGCGCAAAAAATTTTGGGAAGGGGGGGGGAGGGAGGGGCATTAATATTTTTTTGTTAAATCTTAGCATTTTTTACTGATTTGTTTGTGGTTTTTTAACAAAGTCCTGAGATAAATGCTACTTGTTCAATATAAAGTAGTTCATAAGTGTCAATACCACTATTTTAGAATAGTAATTTCAGCAAATATCTTAAATTGGTGTTTAAGACACACACCCCCGATTATTGTATCTATTAATAAGTTGTAGAAAGGAGTTTCGTTCAGATACAGTTTTGTTAAGAATAGAGTGCGCTCCCTGATGGTGGAATCTGGAATTAAAAGAACACGATTTCATTTAAATTAGGAAATCTAACACGGCAATCTGTTTGAAACTTTATGATAGTATATAACACATAATAAAAAGTTTTCAAAAGAATGGCGCGAGAAATTTATGGGGGGTGGGGTGGGGGGGGGGGGGGGGGTGGCATATTTTTTTTTTTAACCATAGCGTTTTTTTACCTTTTTATGTGCAGTTTTTAAGGATTTAATAATTATAAATTACATCAATTTGGCTTTATTAATTAAAGGATAAAGTGTTTTGAAGGGAATATTAAACGAAACCCTCTCTGCGATCTGTGATCATACTTACCCACTTGTTTGAGATTGAATTAGCTTGATCTTGACTCATTGTGACCCAAAACGACCCAGTAATCAAATTTTCATGAACTTGCAACTTAGCCCAATGGTATTCTCGTGCTTGAAAACGATAGATTAAAAAATTTTGCCAAAATCGTTCGAGCCATTTTCTAGATAAACTTAGCTTGACCCACAGTGACCCAAAAATGACCCGCTAATCGAATTTTCTCAAACATGTGACTTAGCCCAATGGTCTTCTTGTAATCCAAAACTGTACAGTGTAGAGTTTAGTGAAAATCGTTAGAGCCATTTTTTAGATAAAAATAGCTTGACTCGTAGTGACCGAAAAATGATCCACTAATCGAAATTTCTCGAACATATGTCCTAGACCAATAGTCTTCTCGTACCTGAAAATGGTTGGATACAAAATTTAGCCAAAATCAATAGTTTTTTAGATATAATTAGCTTGACCCTGACCCATAATGACCCAAAATGACTCGCTAATTGAGTTTTCTCAAACACATGACCCATCCCAATGGTCTTTTCGTGCCCAAAAATGGTAGGGTGTAAAATTTAATCAAAATTGTTAGACCTGTTTTCAAGATAAAATTTACACACACACACACATACAATTTTTGCTCGTATTATAATATAAGATGTGTGGTGACCAAAACAATTTACCAATACTAAGTACTAGCTGACCCACACTGGGTTGCCTGGTCTCATGATAATTATTCTAATGAGTGCATTCTGATTAAACACCTGGCCCTTGCAACACCCTTTTACTTGCAAATTTGCAGACTGTAGGTATATTACCGAAACAGGTCACACTTACAGAATGTTTCTCTCTGATAAATGAGAAGGTCACATGATTAATAATTGCAGGAGCTATGAATCTCTTGTAAAGAAAGAAATAATAATTGCAGACATTGCAGCATAGCATACACAATCATGTGACGCTTACAATTTCAGTTTTATTTATATTAAATAATGTTTGTGTGAATAAATAAGAGAATATTAACATTTTACAAACTACTCATAGCCATCAACATAAAAAGCAAGGGATATTCATTTAAAGTACAGATATGAGAATTCTTTCAGTGTTATGTTATTTTATATTATCATGAATGTCTACTTAACATTATTTCTAGTACTCCTATAATACCTCTATCTGTACTATATACCTCTATCTACACTCCTATAACAGTAAAATGCTGTCACATCCATTTAAAGAAAATAAGTTTTTACTTTTTATAAAATGATATATCTACAGTTTCTAATAATTTAATAATCAGATTTTTATCTATTTATGTTACTAAGCACCAAGAATTAAATTTAATGATGCATAGTAATTAAAGAAAAGTTAATACATGAAATGTTGAATTTAAAAAATAAATTTAATTTCCCATTTTTCTGCAGTAAGCAACTAGAGAATTTGCAAGTTTCATCGATGGTTGATTTTTACTAACTTCTAATGTATTAATTTTCTCAGTATTGGATGCTCATTTTGAAGTAATATTTAAATGTACAAATGCGAAATAATAAATTTGATAAAATATAGATTTGTAAAGATACTTCAATTGATTAAATACTGTTTATTATTGAGATTTTCTTTTTTAGAGCTTGTCTCTTATCATGATGAACCAAAAGTATACCTCATTATGTAATATGAATTATTAACAGAATGAATAAATCATAATTCTTGAAACAACATTTTGACATTTATAAATGTCTTATCTTGAGAAATGTTTTGTGAGTTAATAATAAAACACTGAAGACATTTCACATTGCAGCTGATTGAAAGTATGTAAGAATGTATGAGTGAGCATCGAGTTATGTGAAACTATTTAACTCACACACATTAAAGATTATTCCTTCAACTTAAATGAATCTCTTAGCATTACATCTAACTCAAAATAATAATAATAGTAAAGATAATAAATACTAGCCAGTTTGAAGATAACGAAAATCTATATTATTTTCAAGCTGAAAAACATCTAATTATTTATGCTTTAAAGTATTATTGCCTGAAAGCAGGGAAAAAAGTGTAAAGATGTTTTGAAAGGGTTAATATTGATATTTTTTAATGGATTATACCATTAGAAAAGGTTAATGTACAAAATTTAAGCATGTATTATTTCTTTTATTTTATTTCTAATAGTTAAGCCAGTGAACAATGAGCTCTCAGCTAGATAACTGTGAATTTTTATGTCATTTTGTGATATTCATTATGGTTTTTACTTAAAATCTTAGTTAATTAACAAAACAGGAAAAATCTGAGCCTCAAGTGCCTTAGGACCTGCCTTGGAGTATCCTAATCCAAATTTTCAGACCTCCATGTGCATCATATTTTCCCAGCCATCTCGCAACCATAGAAACACATGTACACACTCTTTTCTTTTATTAGTATAGATTATAAAAATAGCAAATAAAGCCTTTGTGCAAGAATATTAAGAAGCAGAAAACCAACGTTTAAAAATGGACAAATAATACATAAAAAGCAGCAAACAGCTGTTTTGAATCTACTAGCAAGATTCTTCTTCAGTGCAAAATAGAGCAAGGAACAGCATGCTAGAAAAAGTCCAGTCTTGCTTTTTCTAGCACGCTGTGCCTTGCTCTATCTTTCACTGAAGAAGAATCTCGCTAGTAGATTCGAAACAGCTGTTTGCTGCTTTTTATGTATTATTTGTGCATTTTTAAATGTTGCTTTTCTGCTTCTTAGTATAGATTAGTTTGATCAAAAATTTATGCAAATTATGATAAAACACTCATACTACAATATATATTAAAACACACATACACACATAAATAATGCCTGCATTCAACAGTTAAAGGTATATATAAATATTATACAGACATACAAACAATAAATACAATAAACCCAACTGGAGTGAAAAATTAGCCAGAGCCAGGAATCGAACCCGGGACCACAGTATACAAGACTGCTGCTCTAACCACTGAGCTACTCTGGCCGATGCCTGAGTCTGCAATTTCTCACTAATAAACCATGTTGGGGAAGTCACCAGCCATCTATACGACAGCCTTGGATGACCGGACAACGATGAATAGATTTTACTATTACATCGATCTAGGATAATTATAATAAAACACTCATACTACAATATATATTAAAACACACATACACACATAAATAACGCCTGCATTCAACAGTTGAATACAGGCGTTATTTATGTGTGTTTTAATATATATTGTAGTATGAGTGTTTTATTATAATTATCCTAGATCGATGTAATAGTAAAATCTATTCATCATTGACCAGTCATCCAAGGCTGTCGTATAGATGGCTGGTGACTTCCTCAACATGGTTTATTAGTGAGAAATTGCAGACTCATGCATCGGCCGGAGTAGCTCTGTGGTTAGAGCAGCAGTCTTGTATATTGTGGTCCCGGGTTCGATTCCTGGATCTGGCTAATTTTTCACTCCAGTTGGGTTTATTGTATTTATTGTTTGTATGTCTGTATAATATTTATATATGCATTATATATTATGCAAATGTTCGAACAGAATCAAAATACATATACTGCAGAACCTAAATAATATGAGCCTGATTATATCAGAGCATCAAATAAATAAAACTTTTAAAAATTCCCTTCAAATCCTAACAAGTTCTAAGGAAAGTGGTTATAATGAAATCTATGTATAACTAATAATTTTAATCTTCCTTTGAGCTTTGTTCAGTTCTTACAATTTTTTCTTTTTTTTTTCCATATAAAGAGTAATTTTATTCATTAATATGTACACCTGTCTGTTAAATTATCATCCTCCAACTTTCAGGTAATTTCAATAATTCATTGCTTGTAGATTTTTCTTAAACAAATGAATGAAATTCATAGATTTTAAGAAACATTTATGGATTTCAAGTGAAGTTCTTTTAGTCAAAAAAAATTCTGTTAGAATCAAAACAAGTTATAACTGGCAAGCATGGGTGCAAGTTTTCCGTCCACAGGATGGAATTCTGCCTTTTGAAAATGCACAAGGACCGAAACAAGATGGAAAAAATGCCCAATGACTGAAAAATAATGCAATGATGTGCGCCGTGAAAAGAAAAGAGAATTTCATCAAATGTTCCATGAATAAAAGCACAAATTTCAGTTAATTACTCTTGCACACAATCACAACTTTCGTCAAATGGTTGCAAAAAGACTCGCAAATTTTGTCGAGGTCGCATGAAAAAGGCCGCAAATTTTATTAGTCAGTCATGGAAAAATACCCTAAATTTTGTCAATTGCTCGCTGAATAAAATTACAAATGGGTCAGTTGCTTTAGAATCAAGCACAAATTTTGTCATTGAAAAAATCATAAATTTCATTGAGGGTGCATAAAAAAATCCAAATTTCGTCGAACAATCATGGTATAAAATCATAAATTTTGTCAATGATCATGGAGAAAGAAATTGCAAATTTCTTCTTATAACTGCAGAAATAAATTGCAAATTTCGCCAAATGATTGCATAAATTAATTCTGAATCCTGTCAAACAATCGCAGAATAAAATCGTGAGTTTTGCCAAGAGGTTCCTTAAAAGTATTGCAAATCCCACCAAACAGGTACAGAAATTAATCTCAAATTTCGTCAAACGATTGTGGGATAAAATCGCGAATTTCAATGAGAGGTCCATAAAAAAAATGCAAATTTCATGAAACATGTTTAGAAATTAATCGCAAATTTTGTCAAGTGATCATGAAATAAAATGGCGAATTTCACCATCAAGGAATAAAATCATAAATTTTGTCAGTCACTTGATAAAAATATCACACATTTTGTTAATGGGTCATGGAAAAGATCATAAATTTCATCAATTGGTTGCAGGAAAAAATTCATGAATTTTGTCAGACAATTTCAGAAATTAATTGCGAATTTCATCAGAAGATCACAGAATAAAATCATGAATTTCCTCGAATGGTCGCAGATCGCAAATTTTGTCAAATGATCACGGAAAAGATTGCGAATTTCATTATGAAGTCGTGAAAAAAACCCCAGAATTTTCGTAGTTGGTCATGGAAAAAGTCGTAAATTCAAATCAAGCTGTACATTCCGTATACATAAAAATGATAGTTAAGTATTTAATATTAATGTTATTTGCTTCTGATTAGAATACATGAAAAGCAAACTCTACATTTGGTTCAAAGAATGTTAATGTAGTATAAATCTCATGGCTGAAACTAAGGGGGTGGGGGGGCATATGGCTTGGGCACCGGAATGGAAGGCAAAAGGGGCGCCAAATGAAGATTTTGTTTGTCGATTTTTCTCACATCTGTGTTTAGTACGGTATTGTTAAAATCTTCCTGTCTATGGTATGTCAAAGCATAGAAGAATCTAAAGATGATTTGGTACAAGGGTCCTGTATAAAATAGAATTTTTTTCGATCCTGTTTTCAAGGTTTTAATGAATCAATATTTAACAAAGCTGATTATGTAGTTCAGTATTATATATTTTATGATTAGATATTTTAAATTTAAAAATATGTTGGCTATTAGAAACTTAGTAAAATTCTCTTTGTAAATTTAATTTGCAGAAGGAGGGTGGGCAAAATCCTTGTTTGCCCCGAGTGCAAAAAAGGCTAGTTTCGGCCCTGATAAAACTCTACATGTTGACAGGTAGTCATTTTTCAAATCAACTATGAAAATGCAGTATTTTTGTTACAGGAAATACTATAAAACATTTTAATGCAAGAAATTGATCAAAGTACTTATTTTATATTCAGTATAATATTGTTCATAAAATTTAAACAATAAGTGTTGGAAAAAATGTCCTAAGTTTTACTTTCACACATAATTTTTTCTTTTCTGTTATTTTCTGAATGGCATCCCTGGTTTCCACATAATTGAATTTTACTGTATATAAATTTTGTATTTTTGTCTGGGTGGGCATAGTGCGTGTATGCATTTCGGGGGTGGGGGGAGAGCTATGAGTTCAAAATATTTTCAGTCTGCCACATCTCAAACTTGCACCCATGTTGGTAAGGTACTAAATTAAGTGAAAAGGCAATCCATCCTACTGGAATATTCCAGTAGAATTCTAGTGAGTTATCAATAATAAACATCTTTCAGAAGATTCTTTTAAAAGAACATTATCTGGTTATGCAATATACAAACATTTTTTAACAAAGTCCTTTTTAATTCATAAATCACTTTCAACAAAAACACAGAAAAGCTTATTAGACTTGGAGTCATCTTTTTTAGAATACAAATACATTTTTGAATAAAGAACCAACATACTGAAAACTTTACTAACCCCCTTTTTTCCCCCGAATACAGTAAACTTTGTGAAATCTGCACCTAATAGGCATTTTTTGTTCATATATTTTTCTTTTCAACCTGACTCCAAATTAACAGCATTTGTATGAATATATTTAAAGCAAAACTATTTACTACATATTCAAATTTATTTTGTTATTTAATTTTTAAAGCATTAGCAGAATAGTTGTTTTAAGTTTTGATGTATGACAGGTATTTTTTTTTTTTAATTAATCTGTAAGTTATCATTATTTGTAGTTCTTAAAATGCAAATGGAATTTGTAGATTATTGAGTACAAGATCTTTTCCAATAAACACTATGTTGAAATCAATTAAATTATTGTTACAATGCATTTTTCTAATCACCTAATGTTTCTATTAAGACTAACTTAAAACCGTAGTTACTCTTTTAATATTTGCATTTGTTTGTCTGAAATTTTAACTTTAGTAGGCAATATGTTAAATATATAAAAACTTTAAAAATACAATTCAGTTTTATGGAAAATTGGTAATTGATAAAACTACTACCATGGTACTTTTCTCCCATGAACTTGATTGATACCTGTAAAAGATCTTGCAGCAGGTGCCCTAGAGAGGACAGATTTAACTGGTTATGCAATATACATACTCATTCACACACACAATCCATTCTTATTTAAATTATTTATAATAAAGTCACAACAAGTGTTATTAGACTTAGAAAGTTATTGTCAGGGTGATAACCTTTATACTGATTATGTCAGTATAGAGTTTGTCTCAACCTCTCTTAGTGTTTTGCAATTGCAAAGATCTTTCAAATGTTGTTCTTCATATTAAAGACATTTAAGTGAAAATAGTTATTTTTGTAAAAGTTGCAAAATTGCAATTTTTATGTAGTTTCTGGATCCTATGTTATATTTGGCAGAAAAAAAATTTTTTTGTCTAGCAAGTAAAAAAAAAGTTTGTTTTGTACTATCAAAACTTAACGAGAAATGATACTTTGAATTTTAAGAAATTCAGCTTTTTCTGGTACTAGAAATAGAAACATGCCCTTTTAATTAGTTGAAATTTCATAAAAATCAAAGTATCGTTACTCATTACGATTTGGTCTGACAAAAAGCAAATTTTTATTAGTTTTAATTGATGTTAGAGAAGGACGTTTTTATAAATATAAGTTATAGGAGCCACTGACTGTATGAAAATTTAAATTTTGTATGTTTTACAAGAATAGCTATTTTGACTTAAATGACTTTTAATATGATGGAATACAGCATTTGAAACATATTTGTAATGGGACACACTGTATATATGACATAATTGAAATATCAGTGGTTACTTTAACTAATTTCTATAAGTGAATGATAGATTTTGGAGAATGGTGGATCAGTTTATAAACTGGTAGTTTTTAGAGAATCAACAAATTACACCCAATGTTTGTTCTTCATTTATCTTTGGTTTAAATTTGTCCAGAAAATTATATACTTTTTTTTTGCCTTTTTTTTAAACCATCCTGTGGTTAATAGGTTAAATTGTAAAGATAGTCATGTTAAATATATATTTTGAAAATTCATGTAATTAAAATGTTCTTTTTTAATAAACAATGAAATGGCCTAAACATAATTTTTAGTTTCAAGAACAAGCATTTATTTGTAAAAATTAATACCTGTTATAATAATATAAATTATAAGTTACATTAATTTAACTTAAGAAAAGAATTTGCCTTGTCAAAACATAGATGTGTAAATTTTCAAACCATTGTTTTCGGTACTTTTGATAAATAATAATAAAAAAAATTATGCTCCTAGTGTCTTTAAAAACCATCTTCTCTGACCATTTGTATCCAGATTTTTTTTTTTTTTTTTTTTTTTTTTTTTAGAAAAGCATTAAAAGGAAATTTACTCACTGTAAATCTGATGGTGCAAATTACTTTGATATGAAAGTAATTTATTCAAACTTGTTATTATTACTTATTATAGAGAATGCTGGATTTTTTAAAATCAAATTATAAAATATTTATAAATCAGTATGTAAAAGTTAAAACATTAAAATAATTGTTAGATAAATCTGTAAAAAAAAAAAAAAAAAAAAAGAAACCTGTAATTGGTTCTGTTTGCATAACTCAGAATTTTGTTCCAAAGTAAGCTTAAATCTGCAGAACAAGAAAACCAGCTGGTTTAACTTTATTAAACATATATAACTTTTTGTTTGTTTAGGTGTTCACTGATGCACTCAGAATTGCTTAATATATTTTTTATTGTAATGTAGACTTGTTCAATAACTGTCTTTTCATTGGCCACCAATATTAGAAATGTTTAAGAATTATTTTTGTAGAAAAAAAGTACATTTTCATAGAAAATTAATAAATTTTAATGCCCTTTGCAAGATTGGCAAAAATTAATCAGTCAATGGATTTATTTCCTGTTATTCATATATTATCTTCAACAGACTACAGTTTATAGGAAAGAGTAAATACACTTATTAGAGGTAAATTAGAACAGATTAACTTTTAATGAAAAAATTTCCTTTTTTTTTTTTTTTTTTTTTTTTTTTTAAAGACTGGAGTGTGCTAAGATTTATTTGTAAAAATGTAAATGAATACATTTCAATCATTTGAAAATATCTGTTGAAATTAATGAATCCGTGATGAAGTGGATATCAGTGGCTTTCATGAAAGATAGGTAATGAGTAATTATACAATTAGACGTATAACATAATAAAAAGAAAGAATATCCAAAGTAATTTTTAAGCTATGCTATGTCAACTTCATACTTCTAAATTTATTGTGTAGAAAGTTTGCTATTACTTGTAATTATCACTGTATCAGGGTTCGAAATTAGCAATGGTTAGTTATAATTTGCACCTAAAAAATTCCTTTTTGAGAACCATGATTTAACATCCATTTGGTATTTTTGACACTTACTTTTTGAATGCAAATTTCAGTATGTGTCTACAGGTCTCATCTTCTAAATGGTCCCCTTTTTAGGAAATGGTCCACTTTTATGCTTTTTGGCCCACTTTCAGTGATGGAAAGACAATTAAAAAAAAAATTTATTAATGTGAAAAAGTCGCCACAAAATGTAAAAAAACCCTCTAAAAATTCAAAATTGCAGAGGGCAAAATGTACTACAGAGGGCTAAAACGTTTAACTGGGATTCTTTCACTAATCTCAAAAAATAGCTGCAAAACATGAAAAAAAAAAAAAAATGCTAAAAATCGCCAAAATATAAAAAATCACAAAGGACAAAATTTACTACAGAGTCTAAAAGTTTGAAATCAAATTCTCTTTACATATGTCTAAATTTGCCCTGGAATGACTAAAGAACTCAAAAAATTGCATATAAAACTTAGCAAGAAAGTAAAAAATTGCTATATACCGTCTGAATAAATTTTATTGAAAAAAGGACAAAAATCATTAAACCGGGATTTAAATGGGATTCCTTTGATGTATGTTAAAAAGAAAATGCCACAGAATGCAAAAACATAAAAAATAGCATAAAAGAATCTTTCAAAAAATTCTGTACAAATTCTGAATAAACTTTATTGAAAAGAAGGCAACATTTATTATATTTGGCTAAAAAATGGAAATTGGATTCCTTTTACTAATGTGGAAAAATTGCATAAAATTAAAAATTTAAAAAATCTAATGTAAAAATCCAAAAACTGGCTTTGAGGTGCTTAACATTAGACATACAGGTACCTTCCTTCCTAATCTTTTAGCTGTATGCTTTGTTTTTTAAAGATTTACATTTGATTTTGATGGAATAGTATATGCCCACCTATTAAATGAAATCTTAATTGCAAGTTTTTCCTCTTCCTTTTTTTAAAAGTATATATTTATCAGAAAGAAGTTTTGGAATCATGAAAATGACTTCCTGTTTTATCATGGATTTGTTATTTATGCTTTGGTTGACCTGATTACGATTTGACATTTTAAAAAGTGTCTTTCTTTAATGTTATACAAATTTTGCAGTCACTTTATTTCAATAACTAATATAAAGATTTTCATTAGATTTCATATTTAATTATACCTTAGCACATGCAATTGTTGGTTAGATTTCGGAGGATATGACTCAATAGGTAGCACTGCTATGTTGCACTTTTCATTATTGTTGATCTCAGCATCTATGGGATGAAATTTCATCATATTTCACATTCAGTTAACCTTTTCAGGCACAAAGTAATTCTGTTACTAAAATGTTGATATATTTAAATGACACCATGATTTACAAACAAATATTTTTGAAAATAAATAAAAGCTTTTTTTCACGTACACTATAGAAGGCAAAAATTTAATTCAAAATGTGGTGCGGTTGTGGCTTTTGGAGTTTAAAATTAAGTGGGACAGAATTTAACCCTTCATGCAAGAAAGGGTTAACCCTTGACATAAATTGATGCTGATTCAATTTTAGTGTATTTCACCCAACAGCTAGCGCTGCTGTCTTGCATATTTAATGATTTTCATGATAGCCTGATGCTGGCATATTTAATAGAATATCACCAAATTTAATATGCAAGATGATTACGATAAACTGCTGGTTCAATATTGGTTTTGATCAATCACCAAGGGTGTTGCCATGCCATGCTATGCTTTTCTGGTAAACATTATAGCTTATCTCAGCTTCAACTGTGTAGAAAGGGATGTTTGAGGTTAATAATTAACAATATATATGTTAATGTAATTTTAAATTTCAATATTCAACAGGAGGTGCTATTATGCTGCGCTTTTTAACGTATTTGAAAAGGGTTTGACTTTGGTTTGTTTTTTCGTCTGTGTGTTAACTGTTGTAAATATACTCGAATGGCCATGTAATTTTTATATACTGTTTACTATAGCACAATTGCTATTGAAAATGAAGTGTGTAGCATTTATAGTTCATTTACAGGGACAGTAAAAAAATTTTCCATTACATTACGGCCAATGGGAAAAAGTAGTTTAAGTGTATTTTAATGATGTTACACCATTTAACCCTTTCAGGGGCGCCGTTTGCAGACTGCAAACGCATTTTAAGGAATTTTTTTAACTAAGAAAATCTTCGAATTTTTTGGCTTTTTACGGTGGAAAATACTGTTTACTTCTTTGATTTGATAACAGATGGCAGCACTATAGTTTATGTGATCATTTACATTGAAAGAAATGAGAGCAACTTAAGGCTGTTCTACACATGGTTCTATTTTTAATTAATTCAAGGATTAAAAACTTAAAATTTTTCAATTTTTTACATTAAATTTTATAAATAGACCTCAATGACTATTGACACGTCCTTTATTCTTTAAAAAAAGGTTTTATTCTTTTGTATTTTTGCGTTTATATATAGCGTTTGCAGACTGCAAACGGTGCCCCTCTACGACTTTAAAATCCAGACTTCCCGGACAAATGAAAAACATCACTATTTCTTATGTTACACGGTATTTATGTTTTCTATCCTATATGATTTGATATTTGGGGGTAAAAGGGAATAAAAATTTGATGACCATCTGAAGAGGAGGGTGTTTTAAAAAAAGGGGGACATTATCTTTTCTTTTTTTTTTCCTGGCTTCAGCGAAATGTGTCCTTAAAATAGCTCGCGCTAATTACATTATTTACATATATTTTTTTCATTCGTTTTATACTTTTTTTGGTTTTTTTCTTTCTTACTTTTTACATTTTTCTAATAAACTATTTCTTACAAATTTTTAACTTCCTTTTTGTATTTTCCTCATATTTTTAAAAATTCATCTAAATATTCTTACTTTCAAAAATTTTTTAAATTTTAAGTATATAATTAAACACTTGTTTGATTAAAATAGTTTGATAAAATAATAATTATTATAACGATATGAGTTCAGTTATTTTTATTTGTTTTTCTGCTAAATATTTATAATTGTCTGATTTTTTATTTTTTTTTATATTTTTCTTTTCTTTTTAAAATTCTCATATTTTTCAGTTATCCTCTTTTTTAAAATTTAAAGTAAATAATTAAAATATTTGTTGAAAATAATTAGTAAAATATTTATTTAAAATATTTGAAAATTGTTTGATAAAAGAATTATTATTCTAATGCTTTGAGTTCAGTTATTTTTATAGTTTTAAAAATTTCACATAAATCTTAAATTTTCTAAGTTTTTAAATTTTTAGTATACAATCGAAATTTATGTTTATTGAAAATGATTTTGTAAAATATTTATCAATATAACACTATAAGTGCAGTTTTTAAAATATTTTCTCCAGTAAAGCAAGGTAAGTGAGTGTTCGAACTTAAATGACCTACATGGGCGCCGTTTGCAGTCTGCAAACGGCCCCCTTTCTGTAACGGGGACTGCTAAATTTTTTTAAATGACATTTCTGTGGTCTGTAGGACCAGTGTATCTCCTTCTGCATGTTTTTTCAAAAATAATTAATAATTTTAACATTGCGCCCCTCAAAGGGTTAAAACATAATGAAATCGATATGCATTTATGAAGTGTACTAAAATGTGCATTCTGTAGAATATGGAGGACAATGCATTTATTTTTCACTTACAGGGCCACACAAAAGAATTGCTATGTAATGGTATACACAGGGAAAAACTGTTTGCTGGATAATTTAATTATTTTACACTATTTCCAATATAATGAAACTGATATACATTACTGTGGTTTACTACAAAATACTTCCTGTAGATTGTGATGTGCACAGCATTTATCATTCATTTACAGTGGGACACAAAAAATTTTAGATACAGTACTGTATTCAAAGTAATATCTATTAGCGATAATTGCTGGAAGTGTGTTTTTAGTTATGACATGCACTTTTAAGTTTAACTAAATTTTTACATATTATGTGGCATGTACAAATGCTATACATCATATACACAGCTACAAAAGAATTCATAAGCATTATAGAGTATGAGTGCGAATTGCTTAAAGGCAGTTTTTAATTGAGTTATGCCTTTGCAAGCTGAATTATATATAGCATACTAAGATATGTTTCTAGCATATTAATAAAATCATATAGAGGACCACACAAAGAACTAGATACATGTCTGCATATGAATGTTAATGTCTAGGTGTGATTTCAGTTGTTTTAAATGTGCTTTAGCTTGCCTATTATGTGTTTTTTTTTTACTAAACTAAATTTTAGCATACTATGTAGAATATATACAAATCTATAGATCAAATACATCACTGCACAAAAGAATTTAAGTACTTTCTGTCTATGGACAGTACTTGCTGAAATCTGGTTTCCTAATATATTATCGTTTTCTTGAAATGTCTACTTAGATATCTTATTTACCTTATTAAACAGAGAAGTTTTTCTAAGTATTCTAGAAGTGCTGAAAAGTATTTCATAATCTATGCTTGACACATGATTTTTCCTTCATGTTTTATTAACTGATTCCTGTTACTCTGTGTTAAATTCTTAGAAATGCACTGTGTACTTTGTAATCGTTAGTGTGTAACTGTGCTAACATTTAATTTAATATTTTCTTAGGTACATTAATTTTTAGTGTTGATATTTTATTGTAAATTGGTTTTTGCTGTTCTAAATATTTATAAAGCAACAATATGAATTAAAGGTCCAGTCTCTTTCAATGTGTTATATTACCTACCTACAAGGTTGAAAAAAATGTATTTTGGGGAAATTTTTTCAGGATAATGAAACAAGATATTTGAAAAAATCTTTTTGTGTTTTGTTTATTAGACTTTAAAGAAATTAATTTTTTTAATGACGAAATAAATTTGGGTGTTTCAGCAGATCCACTTACTAAAGATGGCATCATTCTGGTAGCCATCCACAGTGATCACAGTAATTCTGTCTAATAGTATCTGTAATTATAAAAAGCATAATGTCTTTACTCTGAATACTTAAAACTAGAGAGTAATCATTTAGTTTTTGGAAAAATAGAATTTGAACAAAATGATGGCTGTTTAAAAAGTTAAGGTACCAATTTTCACTAAACATTTTGAACTTTGATTGTTTATGAAAAAAAAAATTAGAAAATAAGCATCATATTGCCAAAAAGAATGAGTACTCTCTATATAATATTGTTGTTAAAAATTGGTCAAACATTGAAGAAGATTGGTTGAAATTTGTTCGTGTTATCGTGATCACTGACTTTTAAAACCTAGTTTTGTGATAATGGTGCTTAAACATTCAAGTTGTGATTTATGTATGATAGAACAAAGTAAATTAAAGTGGCGTAACTTTCTTAATTTTTATCATATCGGCTAGAAAATGTAGCTGAATATTCTTTACTAATTGTACTTTCAGAAAATGCATTTTTTCAATGTTTGCAGGTAGGTATAACCCCTTAAAGGGTATTATCAAGGTAAGTGCTAAATATTGAATATTTTCTATCTGTGTGCAGTTGGATATTTAACTTTGTTTCAATAAAATTGTACATATTGTTTAATGATATTTATATAAAGATAATCAACTGTCATATTTTCTGGAGTAATATTTAAAAATATGCTTCATATATAGGCAAACTCGGTGCTGTATTTTTAAACAAATGATCTTTTTTTAGTTTGTCCCTTTTAATGTTGCTAAAATGTGTTGGAAACTCTGAATCTTTTGTCGCCAACTTAATTTTTTTTTTCATATTGGTTATCATAGATCACATTTTGTTGGAAATGTTTTTAGGTCAAGTAGCTTTTAACAATCTTTTGGGGTATTTGCATCGAATAAATATCTTTTCTTTTACTAAGGGGCTACTTCACTCACACAAAGACACTTGCACACTAATGTTAAATCTATGGGGGCATCCTTTTAAAATATCTTCTTAACATTTCAATATTTTAAAATACTTTTTTTTTCAGCTGAGGTCGATTTCTACAAATTTATAAAACTTCAACAAAAATCAAAAAACCCTTTTGTAGAAATTGACCTCAGCAACCAATGCAAAGAAAAAAAAAATTCAAAAGCAAAGGAGATATTTTTAAAGATTATCCCCATATCTTACACATTAGCATGTGACTGAAGTAACCCATTAATATGTAATGCATTTGTTTTGTTTGTCATTATTACACAATCAGCAAAATAATTTTTGAATTGTGTCCAAATACAAAATTGGCAACTGAGGCAAAATGCTTAGGTGCTATTGACACCTAACTTTTTCTACTAAATTTCTAACCCTGAGTTATATTTGCATAAAATTTTGTATTTTGATTAAATGTAGTGTAACAAAATCATTTTATAATCAATTTTTTTTTCATTAAAAGTTGAATTTTTCGTATTAAGGTTAATTGTCTTTTTTATGAATATCCTGAAAAAAGATGAATTCAAATGTAATGGGAACTTTCATTTGATTTTGTTGTAAATTGTTCTCAAATAAGTGTTTTTTGTGTGTGTGTTTGTTTAAACTTTCAGATTGGGACCTTCGATGACAAAAAGCTACAGGGCGATTCCATGCGGAGAGTCACACACGTAACGCAGGCTTTAATTTGCATTTATTCAATTATTTATTATATTTTAATGTTAATTCTGATTTTAGGTGGTATGGTAAATAAGTTATTAACATATTTTTTAGTTTAAATGTGTGTAAGTAAAACTCACAGAAATATATCATTTAATTTCATACTCAAAATGTGCATTTTTTCTGAAGTAGAAAAAAAAGCACATTTTGAGTAATGAAATTAAATGATATACTTCTGTGAGTTTTATTGCCACACATTTAAATTGAAAAATATGCTAATAACTTATTTACTGTACCACTTAAAATCAGATTTAACATTAAAATTTAATAAATGAATAAATGCAAATTAAAGCCTGTGTTACGTGTGTGACACTCTCCACGGAATCGCCCTACAATTCTTTTTCTGCATTTTGTTGCGCACTGTGCTTTGTTCCGGTTCATCCTCAAATTTTTTTATTTTTAACAGTCTTGTATTTTCAGATAAATAACTATTGATGTAACTTATATCTAAATTTTTGCTGATATTTACTGTCTAATAGCTATCTACTATCTGTATTATTAATTAGTAGTTTTAGATTGTTTGTTTTTGTGCATATTGTGGCAGTTTAAGCAGATGTAATTAATTACTAAACTGAAAATTGTATTTTAGGGTTGCAGAAAGGCAAAAGTATAATCTGATGACTCCTCAAAATTTAAGTACCGTATTCTGTCCTACACTACTGCGATGTCCTGATGTTTGTAGTGTCCCAGACCAGTTAACAGCTTGGCATGCTGAAAGTACTGTCATCGAACTGTTAATTACACACCAAAGGCAACTCTTTGATCACTGACTTCATGCTTCATATTGGTTAAGCCATAGTTTTTAACATTGTAAAGATAATATTTTATTATGATTTCTGCAGTTATATATGATGCATTATGTCCTGCCTTTATATGTTTAATTATTCAGAACATTAAATAAAATGTGTATTTCTTTCTAGTTTTGGATTATTTAAAGTATTTAATGTGCTAATGTACTTTAACCTAATCTACATCTGTAAAGAACTTTGATTTCTTTTTTTTTTTAAGAATGTAAAATGCTTTCATAAGACTGATTTTAATGAATTGTTTATTTTTATTTTGTTAAATACATTATAATGTATCTGAAACTGCTGACACATGTGTAAAATTTTATTTAATTTAATTAGTATAATTATATCTATTAAACAATTTTTTTATAAACAAATAATATTTACATAAAAAATTCTGCAGAATTTATTTATTTCTGCAATTCACTAAAAGTATTCAAAATGTAATTTCTGCAGTAAACAACTATACATAATCTTTAAACTTTATGGAGAGGTAACTTTGGAATCTGTGAAGGATTGAAAATTTTGTCCTTTTTTACTGTTGATTACTTTCAGTAACATTTTCCGATTTTTTTTTTTTAGCAAAAACCTACATTAACTGCAAAATCTTCAATATATCATAAATTTTTGCTCTTGTTTTTTAATGTGCAATGTTTTTAAACTAGGATTTAAAAAATTATTCTATTGCATTTATTGTATGTAAAATCCGTTTAATATTCTTTCAAATATCTCAGTGATCCATCTTAAGAAAAGTGCTTATATAAAAGTTAGTTAATATATTTTAGATTAACTGTTGCTGTAGATGAAATGTGCACATGTTTCAAAATTTCCTCCTAAATAACATCTCACAGTTTCATTTCGGAGAAATTAAACTTAAAAATTAACTTTTTTATAATTTATTTTTCCAGCATAAGACTTTATAATATCCTATTAATTGCAATAGTTTTCCTATTAAAGGTCTATTATTAGTTTAAAGAGTTCACAGCTTTAATAAATGTTGAATGTTATAACACTTAATTTTCCTTGTTGCAGTACATGCAGCAATGTTACTAATGAAATTTTTTGAATTTATTTGTGCTATTTGAACAGTACTATATTTTAAACTTACTTAATTTGAAAGCCATTTGCATTACTATTCCCATATGTCTGAATAATGCAAATGAATTTTTGTTTTAATTTTTCAAGCATTGTTGAAATGATGAGAGCAAATATTTTGAATAGGTAGCCTTATTTGATAATTATGATAAAAGGGTGTTGAGTCTAATTGTCTTTTGGTTGGTTGGTCTTTCTTCATAAGATGTTTTTTTTTTTTTTAATATATACCTATTATTTAAAAGATAATGAAATATTTATTACTTTTAATACTCAACATATATAGAATTCTAATAACCTAATTTAAGCAGCCCATGTGTGCATCCTGATATGAAATGTGATAGAAAATTTATCTTAAAAAGCTGTGTAGTCATGTAAAGTTTGTCACTGTATACTTTAAAAAATTGCAAAGCCTAGTTTTATTTTTTAAATCTGCTAGTATGTTTCAGAGGAATATTGCATGTCAGAGCACTGCTATTGTATAATGTAGCGGGGGAAAACTGTAAATTGATTTTCTCTTGGAAATTAATGTATAATTGTGAAAAATAAGTATTGCACATGAAAAATAGCTTATTTTCCAGTTTATGAACCTGTTCTAGTCAAGAACTATATTTCTAATTTGATATGTAAAAATTTTTATTCATTGAATTTGAAAAACGTACATCGTTTTAACTGCTTTTTACCTCAAGTAAGAGTACTAATAGGAAAATTTATATTTTGTATTAACAAGAGGGCTGTTAACAATTGCTTTTTCAGTACATTTTAATGTGACTAAAATAGTCAGTTATTGTTCCTATTATTTTTTCTGCGTTTTTGTTGTAGAGGCATTCAATAATTGTATTTTTATTTCCTAATATTCTGTTTTCTTGGGCAAAATTTTCAGTAATGGGATTTATTCATTTATCTTGAGGTATTGAGATTTCATCTGATATAAGATAAGATGAAATATTGCTTTTCATGAAAAGCCCTCAAAGTGTTATTTCAAAATAAACCTTTGATTTCATTAGAAAAATTAAAAGAAAGGACTTAGTATGAAAGTTGACTGTAATAGTTTAAAAAGCTACGTAATATGGAAAAAAAATCTACTCTTGTTCACTTTTTCTTCCTGAATTGTAATTTGTAAGCTATGTAAAGCAGTGCCCTCTTCCCGCTCCCTTTTAGTTGTTCCTATTTTTTGTTGTACATTTACTTTTCTGCTAAATATTATTTGAGCAAACATTAATGTTCCTACAATGAATTAATCTTATCAATGGATATGTTGTACAAGTTTAAACCACCCAGATGTGTAACAGTTCAGAATAGGAGACATGTTAGATTTTATCTTGAAACTCTTTTGTTATTTTATGTTTTATTTATTCTTTTTTTTTCTTTTATAGTGGCCATTTAGGAGAAAATGCATATGTTAAGGCATTTTCCAGAGTAATTTTAAAAGTATACAAAATGTAAATTTGGCTCTTGAAAGAGTGGCTTATTCTCTGACATACTTAGATGAGATATGAGCTGAATTTTTTAATGCACAAGTTTTTCATGTTTTTAATTTGCTAGGGAACTTTTTTATGCATTTATTTTACTTCATAGAAACATATAACAGAACTATACTTGGAAGTCTTTAGTTTGGTATTTTGGCTACAAGTTTTGTTCTTATCATTTCAATCACCACTCTGTTGTACAATCACATCAATTCATTTATAAATGTATATAAATATATGCATAAATACAAGAAAAGTTTGTTTGTGTTCAGTATTTAAAAGTCTGAGCCTATATCAGTGCTTTGAAAGTGCAAAAGACAATTTTCAGTAAAATTATTGAATCTTTCCTTAAGTATCTTCCTCTTATTGAATATCATTTTTTTGTATTTAAATTTATGCCTTTTTTCCCTTTTCTCAATATTGCTCATTTTTTCTTGAAATATTTTTTAATATGTAAATATTGGTACCTGTTTCCTTGTTAAATTTCTCATCTATTAAAACCTTTAAAAATTCTATTGATGTTCTGATGATTTTTTTATTAAATATGTCAAGTTATTTTTTATAAATTCTTGAAAAGGTATTGTTAAAAAATTGAAATTATCATATTGTTCATGTACCATTTTTCTTTTTTTTAAGCTTATTAATGTTGATAACAAATATTGCTGTATTTTTCCCAGAATTGAATGTCTATTGACTGTTATAAAATTGAGCTTTGTTGTGAAACTTTGTCTGTGATAAGTATAAAAATGGGCAATGTTGAGTATCATCAATTAATTTTGCGGGCAGCATGATTATTGTACTGAGATTGATGATAGATCTGATTTATGTTAAAATGTGAGCTGCATTTTTGTCTTATTATTGAAATAAGAGGAACGGTGGAATTCTTAATGCATAGTTTCTTATGTAGAATTTTGATTTCATCACTTAGTTGCACTGCATTTTGTGCTTTCAACTATTCTAACATAAATTAAAATTATGTATACATTTCTTGTTGTTGAATATGTATATTTTTGATGTTATTTGTTATATTAATATTTTCCAATTTGTTTGGTGATCAGATCCTGTATATATTACATAAGCAGTATTACTTTTATATGGCTTTATTGGCACATTGTTCTTTTTGTTTTTCCCGTATCATATTCTTTTTGTTTTTCCTGTATCATACCAAAATTTTTGGCTGTCAAGCCATAAAAAGTATTTTATTTTATGAATTATGAATTGGCTAAGGGAAGAATCATTTTAAGCTGATATGCCGACTAAAGTGTAGTTGTGAATGGATGAGTTCAGTCAAAAGTTCTTGGTGCTACATAGGCATTTTATATAGTGTATATGTTTGCTCATGACAAATAGTTCTTAACCTGTAGATTTCTTACTTAGAATCTCAATTTCTGAAATTATAATTGTTAAGATAATGTGTTTTCACAAATAATTGAAATTTTATACAAAAAATAAAATATCTAAAACTTTTTTTATAGATTTGAATGATAAATGTGCTTGCTGCACACCTTGTATGTTTTAAAAACTATATCAAATGTGATTCAATCATTTGGGATGATTTTTAAGTTAATTCCATTATTTTGTTTATGTGACTTTGTATTTTTTAAATTTACTAAGCTTTCTTAAATTATGAAAAACTTCAAATTTTTATCATTTTAGAAGCATTTGTAAACTACTTTTTACTTATTGTTTTTATAAACATTATGTATTTAAAATATATGGTGAGAGTTTGTAATAAATCATCCTGTGATTCTTTTTGCTGATACATATTTGTTTACAGAAGTAAAGATTTAAAAAGTCTGCATTTTGTTCATAATTTATTTATTAGACTTTTAATTTAGCTGAAATATAAAGCTTTACACATTTATTTTTGCCTTTATGGATCATTCTCAGTAAAAGGTTCTTTTTATAGTGCCAAAGGGATAAATATTAAGAAATGTGGTCTTAATGTTTTCATTCATATGTCATCCCTACATCTAAAACACAATGTTTATTTCACTTATGTTTGTTTAAAGAATTAATAATTTTTCAATAATAACTAATTAAAAGCCTTTAGTTAAGTTCTAACTTAATATTTTTAGAAAAATTGTTTTATTTTTACTATGTAATTAACTCAGAAACTTTGTCCCTAGCCAAAATAGTCTCTGTGGACACTGAAAATCTGTGCTAATAAAAGAAAGTTTCACTCTCTGTCCACAATGGCTTGTGAAATCTGCTCTACATACAAAGCTGGAAATTTGTGTGAGGGTAGTACAAGGCCTTTCCTAATGTATCTTAGACTCAGAATTTTAAATTTCTAATAATTAGCTGAGTTATTAATTAAAAATTGCAACACAATCTCATTAAAAATCATTTATTTCAATCCGAGAATTGAAAGTGCACACATATGACCAGAAACCCGATTTACACTGCTGAACAGAGATGAAGCCATATGTGGTAATTCGAGGTGATTTATTTTTGTTCTTTAAACCTCAAATGGCCAAACTATATAGGGTAGTTAAAAACAGAAGACATATTCTGAAAGAATGTACTTTTACATCTTAAATGCCATAATCAGTTTGAAAAAACACCAATGTTAATCCTTTATTAAAAAAAATTCAAAATGTGTCATTTTCATAGTTCTCTTTTTCTACCATAGGGCATCACTTCCCTAGGATGCAATTTTGGAGATACAGGTTAACAAAAAATATTTTTGTAAAGCTGAAAGCTTCTTCTCTTTGAAGGAGTAATTTTTTTTCAAAAACACAGATTTTAACCATTTCGAAAAAATTCACAACTGCAGGTCTCTCTGTGCCTTACAGATACGATCATTTTTCTACGGTAAAAGTGCCTATTACATATTTCAACACAATCTTTTCAGAGCATCTCTGCAGACCAGATTTACATCGCCTTCTAAAATTTTGAAACGTTTAGACGGAGTAGAAGTATTTTTACAAAGTAAAATGTGTGAAAATTTCAACGAAAACAATAAAAACCAAGGGGTTTTGCTTGACTTCGGCTCAAGTTTTCACTACTAAATATGCACATTTTTTTAATAAAATTTTAAAGACAGTTTGGATACAGTTATATTTATAATTTATTAAAATATTACAGAAATTGGACAATAAGAACTATTCTTTGCTTGTTGCAGGTGTCGTATGCTTAAGGGAATTTTTCAGGACAAATATCAGTATTTTTTTATAGAAAAATAAATCTAGGTTAACCCCCTGACTGCCGAGCAAATGGGTAAAACTGTAATGTTGTTTTCCCTATAGTTTTTTAAAAATCTAAAAAAAAAAAAAAAAAAAAAAGATTATTTTCCTAACAAGATATAAAAAATTTAATTGTGTTTAGGAATATAAACCTTGAGCATATTAATCATAGCAAAATGTTTTAAAACTGCATTATATTTGCAGAATTATATTAATTTAAATAATGCTTGTATTGTTGTGAAACCTACAGCTTAGAGAACGAATATATCAGTTCATGGCGGTGAGAAGGTTAAACACTCAAAATTTCACCTTATTTAAGAAGAGATTTTCTGTATGAAAATACTGGTACCGAAGTATTTCCTGGTTTTATTTTTACTGCTCATGAATTGTCAGGACAAGTACGACCCCTGTTGTTGTGCTGGCTAAACCAAGCCGAGAACAAGGAAATAAAAGGAGAAGAAAACATATTCCTTTTTCAACTATATATCAATATTTTTTCTTATGGGATGCAGAACAATCATATTTATGGCTGCTGAAAATCTTAGTGTTCACACAATCAGGACTATTATTTTTACTACTAAAATAGACCAAATGGGAAAAAAATCTTATTACAAGCCATTTTACTATTAAATATCAATATTTTTTCTGGATTGTTTCACACAGGCTACGAAAATATTATGTTTTTAACTCCTAAAAATTTCAGAGTTTGAATGATAACGACTATTTAAAAAAAAAAATATTTGAAATGCCAGACGACCCCCGCACCTCCCTCCTTTTTTCTGGCATATTTCAAAATTACTCATTGACACCGAAAAAGGAAATATGTAAAAAAGAGAATACAAAACATCATATACTTTCAATTTTCCTTGCAACACTGCAAACTATTTTTAAAAAATACAAAAATTAACTGTTTGAAAAAAAAAAAAAAAATCATTTCCCGAAGTCACTTTTCATTTTTTCTGCACATTTTGTCACAGGATTAATATTATTTAACATATTTTGATTTAAAAAAATATATATATACTTAATTGTATACAATAGCTCTGAAATTTTGAATCTATATACTAACCTTTTAGCTAATGATCAAGTATCAGTTTGGTTCAGATATACTGTGATATAAAGATGAAATAATTAGTTTGAAAAACAAAAAAGAAATCACTCAGAATTTCAATAAAAAAAAATAGTTACGTGTAAATCAGGGATTTTTACAGTTAATTATCAATATTTTAGACATTAATGACATTGTATGCCAGATCATCATTAGGTGTAAGAAAGAAAACCTTTTTTTAGATATAACTCTTTGTTATGTTGTAAAATTATTGAATCTTTCCCACTTTATTAGTTCCATTTTGAGTTTGGAAAAGTTCTCTGTGTATACTCTGTGGTCATCATAAATAAGGTAGAAAACTCTGATTTATAATTATAATACATACATGGTGTGTTCACAAAGTTTCAAAACTGGTCTGATAATTCAAAATTTATTAAACATTTTTGTACTGCAAACTAAAATTCTTCGAAATATGACCCTTGGGCATCAACAGACCGCTGCCAGCATTTTTTTCCATTGTTCATAGGCCCCATAGAAGTCTTTGCACGAAAGTTTGTTAAGGGACCTCGTCGAAGCTGCCTGCATCACTGGAATCGTGTTGAATCGCTTCCCTTTCAGGTCTTTCTTGACCCGGGGAAACAAAAGTTGCTGGGACTGAGGTCGGGGCTGTAAGGGGCTTGCAGCAGTATTGCCACGTTAAATATAGCCAAAATTGATCGAGCACTCCAGAGAAAAACTGACCTGATCTGACGCGTCCGCCCAGACATTAGAAATGATTGGATTGTTCCCCATGACAATGCACCCTCTCACACGTCGCTCGCTGCTGCCGAAGTTTTGGCTATCTTTAACGTGGCAATACTACTGCAAACCCCTTACAGCACCGACCTCGGTCCCAGCAACTTCTTTTGTTATGTCATTTTAGTTATGTTGGAAACCTGAAAATTTCAATCCATTATTGAAATGGACCACCCATGGCACAATTTCATGGTAGTAAAAGAATCATCTCTTAACCCCTTGGGGACGAGCGACACGTATACGTGCCGGAAATAGGCCTAATGATCCTCGTTTATCCTCACCAGTAAAATTTTACTGTAAAATTTGCCTTATTTAATCCGAGCATTTTCCCGATTTGAATAGGCACAAACTTCTGTTTTTTAAAACCGGTAGCAAAGTAATAAACATTTTGTAAAAGGCTCCCGTCCCGAAGGGGTTAAAAAAAATTTCTGAATTTGTAAAAGATGCCTTTGAATGGAAAAGATTTGTAAAATTTGCACAAATTTTACATAATTTCTGAAAGTGCTTCATCTCTAACCAACATTTATATTTTTCAGATTAAATAAAATTATTTTTATTAATAAATCTATATTGTAGACTATAAAAGCAAAGTATGAAATGTCATTGTGTAATGGGTGAATTTAGTTTTCTGAAAGTTGAATATATTAAAAAAATTAATTTTTCAAAAAAGTTACATGGTAAAGTAGAGTTGAATGACGTGGGAAGTCAGGAAAAATGTAAAAGTTAAAATGCTGTCCATTCTGTTCAATGAATTTTTTTATGCCAATTATTTTAAATATATCAAAATTTAAAAATAACCTGTTATTTTTTTTCTTTTTCTGAGGCAGGTGTCCTGGCGGTATGTTTTAAGTCTGAGCAAAATTTTGGTTACATTTATGCATTTCCTCGCGAGAAACTTGATAATTAATTGTTGTGTAATGGAAGATTGTACTGCAAGCTTATTTATTAAATAATGACAAAAAGTTATCTCAGTGGGCCAAGTGACCTCACAGTGAGTTCCACACAAGAAACTTTGCATGATATCCTCTAAAATTACATTGATTGCATCTCATTCCACTACCAGATTATCTGCACATGTCAGAATGAAATATCCGTTTATATTTGATTGACCTTCATACATAGTTTAGAACATAGAAACAGGCTGACTAAAAATATCTTTAACTGTCAAATTTGTTTTCTAACCTAAGACACAGTGTTCTTAAGGGTCCTGTCCCTGCCAGCGAAGACACTAACGAGCTAATGCTAATCCTATGGGGAGGGATTTTTCTAATATCTCGTTTGCATTTTGACATTTTTAAATAATTTTTTTTTGCATTGGATAGCCGAGGTCCGTCTCTACAGCGCACCTTGGTTACTTTTTTGATTTTGGTCGCAGATATTTTTAATAAAGTTACTTTCAAAACTGGTTCTGAAAATGAAAGTGTCATTCTAAAAAATATCTGCAACCAAAATCGAAAAAGTAACCAAGGTGCGCTGTAGAGACGGATCTTGGCTATCCAATGCAAAAAAATTATTTAAAAATGTCGAAATGAAAACGAGATATTAGAAAAATCCCTCCCCATAGGATTAGCTCATGAGTGTCTTTGCCGGCAGGGACAGGACCCTTAAGGCTCTGCTGCACTGAAACTCCCTGATCACGGAATCCCATGTTAGCCTATGGGAAAACTTTGAAGCACGACTACTCATTACCTAATATAATTATTAAAATACCATTTTCACCTTCAGAAAGTAGGCGTCAGATGCCAATGATGTGTGTTTTTAAAAATTATCTCCATAAATTTTAAGTACATAAAAATTCCCTATAAACTCTGAAATTTCCATTTGATTAAATTTTATCTTCTTAAAAATACTTATAATTTACATGGACAAATTTTAAAAATGCACATCATCGGCATTTGACATCTATTTTTTGATGGTGAAAACGGTATTTTAATAATTATATTATGTAATAAGTCATCGCGCTTCAAAGTTTTTCCATAGGCTAACATGGGATTTTGCGATCGGGGAGTTTCAGTGCAGAAGAGCCTATAAAAATGACATTTTATTTAGTTATAATGATTTATATTCAGAGTTTTTATGCCTGTATAGTACTAAAATTTGTTTTATTCAAGTTTAGTATTTAATATGTACATCAGTATTTTGCAATTAATTGAAACACATGCCTCTCCTTCTACATGCATGCAAATCTGATGAAGACCATGGCAGTCACATTATTACCAAATGTGACCTTCATTAACCTTTTAAACGCCACACTATGATCGAAGGATAACACAAACTATTTATTGGTAAAAATCTCATTAAAACTCAAACATAAGCACTATGAACAATTTTTTTTTTCAAAAAAAAAATTTTTGTATATGATTTATAGCATATTCCAGAAATGGAACATTGGCAGGAAACACTTAGTTTTTTTACATGTTTTTATAAAGTATGATTAAAGACATTTAAATTAAAATCTCTATTTCTGTGCACAATCTTTTGAGGATTTCAGGTAATGTATAAAGCTTTTTCAAGAATAACACTGGTTAAGCAGAAAAATAGCTGGGCTTCGCCCATCGAGCCTTAGTTGGACTCAAGATTCCAGCAATTATTCCAGCAAAATTATTCAGGAAGCGATACGAAGCTATAAAAAAAGCTTTCACACTTAATTAAAAAATATATATATTGTATAGATGATGGGCAGGAAGTACTGTTTTACAATTATTTATCAAATAGTTAAAAAGAATTTTGAAAACAGCACAAGAAAATAATAATAATGTCTGTACAAAAATTCACAGCACAATAATTATATAAATCAAAATCTGAAAAATACAAGGGGGAAATTAAAAAAAAACTTACCAAAAATTCTTAAAATAAGAAAAAATCACAAAAATAATTATTGTCCTTAACTTTTATGTCCTACATTTGCTCTACTGTCCATGGTAGTTGGGAAAGTATTTTTCATGCATTCTTTTTTCACACTCAAAACATTTTTTTTAGTGTTCTTCTGGCATACAGCACATCGTCCTTGTGTTGATGGCACCAGATAATGTGCATCTGATTGTCTCAAAGATCCAGAGCAATGTGCACGCGGCCCAGGAACAGAATGGGGTAGGGTGTGGAGAGCATGGGGAAAAAGAAAGTACATCAAGTCATAAACATCTTTTATCGACACGTACTAAACTGCCTCGTATGCAGAAGCTTTTTATCAATACTTATATGCACTGCAATCACAGAATTTTATCATGTTAAAAAATATACCTTTACACGCCAATGTTCCATTTCTGGAACATTCGAATTTTTTATCTAAAAGAAGCAATAAAAATTAATTTTTTTTATAAGAACTTGTGTTCTACGAATAAAATGATCATTTTTACTTGCTTTTACTTAATTATAAAAATATTTGTTAAATTTTGAATTTTATACGAATTTGTGAATTTTGTCCAACGAAAAGTCCAAAAAAAGGCCGAAATTACGATTTTTTTCCTAAGACATGATTTATTTTATTAATGTAATATCGACGCCAAAAAATCAATCCATACTTTTTTTAAAAATAATAATTTTTATAGAGCAATATGAATAAAAATGTATTTTTTGCAGAATTTTGAAGTTGATGTCCCATTTATGGAACATTGGCGTGTAAAAGGTTAAATGTAAAATCTGGCAATTTGCATTCATTGTAGGACAACAAAATCAAATTAATCTATCCCAAAATAGCAATTAAGGAGTTTTCCATATGTAGCCATTTTGATAAACATTTTCTCTACTCTTTCCTTACTATAAATTGGGAGTCAGGATATCCAGAAAATATCTTTTAAATGTTGTAATCTTCACAGCATGAAATATTGAAGTTTCGGTTATAAGTAGAGATGGGAATGCTTGGAAAAATTCCTGGAAAAGTTGGGAAAAAAACGTTTTTTTCCGAAGGGCTATTTTTCCAAATTGGAAAAATTGATATTGATTATAAAATAATGTAGTCAAAATTTTATAATTGCTACATTCTGATACTTTTATTTATATTTTTTTCATGTTTAGTGTCCCTTATGAAAACCTTAACATGGAAATTATCTGTAAGCAGGGATCTCTTTAGAAAGAATTTGAGTCTCTTAAATTTCAGTCCTTCACAGTTTTTCTCCTTAAAACATATGACCTTTAACAAAATTCTTTCTCTTAAAAATAGACATTTCAGTGTTTTTTTACAATCTCCAAATTAAATCCTTCACAAATATAATGATTTTAGAATTAAAAAAAAAATAAATAAAAAAAACCTGTTGTATAATAGCTGCAATAACCAATGAATCTATTATCTAGCTGTTTATATGTACAAAAGACCATCTCAATGTCTAAATAAGAACTTAAATATGATAATTTCTAATTTACAAAATTTTGGTTACATTTTTTACATTTCATTCACAGTTTTTACAAGTTTACAATTTCACAAAAACATGATTGTGTGAAAAAAAAAATCCAAGCAAATCCCTGGTAAGATAATTAAATGCAACTTCTCTCGTTAAAAATGAAAATTCCATGTGTAAAAGTATTTCAATATTATACCAATAAATGAAAATGGTAAGATGGAAAATTTAATGTAAAATTTGAAACATGCATTTATTTTTATTCGCACGACTCGTGTAAATGTATTTTCAAAAAATATAAATACATACAAACTTTGCAAAGAAAATGTAAGCAAATCTCTGTGAAAAATCTAGTTGAAAACAACTTTTAAGCATATGGAAAAATCCACCAGTTTTAAAAGTTTCATTTAAAAAAATATATAGCTTTCAATATTAAGGATCTAAATGTTACTAAAACATAGTTTGGGTTTAGTCTGGAAAGCTGTACCGAAACCACATATACAGGAAATGAAAATTGTAACTGTAAGGAGGGGGGGGGGGGGGGGAGGTATAATTTTGTAAAATAATACCAATTTTTAAACAATGGAAGATTTGAAAATGATAATAGTATTTTTAATAATACCAGAACTACTATAATTCGTTTCTTTTACACTGGCATCCTTTATGTATTTGAAAACCAGTACTATGTAGATGAGATGTACAATACAGTTTAAAACTGCTTTAAAACAACAGTAATATTGGTTGAAACTAAAGATTTTTTTTTTGTTGTTTTTTAAATTAGTTCTACTGATATAATTAAACAAGTGCTACTGAAAAATCATTTCAACAGGCACATGATATATTACAAACACTGGTGTTAAAATAAGCAAAAAAAGCTACTGTCAAAATTCTGAGACTGAAAGGATAAACTTTTAAAAGCTGGCTTTTCTCTCTCTCTCTCTTTTTTAATAACATATTCACATGTAAAGGGAAAATAATATTTTTTAGTGTGTATAAATAATGAAAAAGTTTATTATTGTATACTTTTTAAGAAAATATAACTTATTTTTGAGAAACATTTATAGGAAATCAATTTTTTCCAACTTTTCCAGAAAAAGACTGGGAAAAAAACGGTTTTTTTCCGCCACACCAAATTTTCCAGAAAATTTACATCTCTAGTTATAAGTACATGTTAAGAAATTTTTCCTAGAGCATATGCAATTAATCTCTTGTAGGACGTCAACAAAAGTAAATCATATGTTATGAGTCACAGAATGAAATTTCTTCCATGATAATCTTTTAATAATGGAAATGTATCACATAAATCTATATATAAATTTCTATTGATTTACATTTAAATGCTTAAGGCTGCAGATTTTTTGGATCTAAGTTTTCCATTCTCTATGTTACTTATCTGACTGAAGTACCTCCAATTTCTAAAGATATCTCATGAAAATTTTGAGTTTTTCAAATTTTACTTTTTTATACAAATTCTTAAACTTGTTCTTTATTGCAATTTAAAGAAAAATTTAAATATTTTGTTATAAAATACTCAAAGCTTGATATAAATATATATACACATATACACTGCTCTTCAATAAATTGGAATTTTCATAATGTTTTTTAAAAAAATTTCCTACATTGGCATAAAAATATTTTAGAATTTCATTAAGAAGGTATACATTCTTGATATAAATCACTTTTTAATTTTGAATGATGTATTTCCTTCCCCTCTTAAGGTGATAAGTCACTCCCACATTGAGCAGGAGAAATGTTTGAATAGAATTGTTTCAAAGGGCACCTTATTTTTGGCAGCTCTCAGATTCTGGGAAAATGCAAAATTTTTGCTGGACAAAATAATGTGATTTTTTTTTTAAAACTAGCAAGCACTTTTTAGGAAATTGCTGAAGATAAATTTAAAAAGAATAAGAAAATTGCTGCATTGTGTAATGATAAAGTGTATTTAAAAATACTGTTGTTATGTAACAGGTATAAAAATATGAAAGAGAATATAATACTCTCTGCTAATTCTATTACAAATACAGTCTTATTGCATTATAACAAACTTTGTGGGACTACAAATAGCTGTTTGCTATAACATAATTTAATGTTTTTCACTTAAAAGAAAAGTTTTACAGATGTTATTCGAATGCAAAATTAAAAGAAATGTCAACTTTCTAATATTATATATATATATCTTTAAGTTTGAACCACTCATTTATATTTGATATTCTCTTTTACATTTCTCAAATAGTAAATTTGATGGTGATTTCTAAAATATTGGAGTTTGTCCTATTTCGCCATAAGAAAATGACTGTAATCATAAAAGTATAATACTTGTACCAATAAACTGGAAATAATGTCAACAGTCACTCTTAGTCTGATATTTTCAAAACAGATGACTTTTTCATAAATGGCACTAAACTTATTGGGATTAGAGTAGACATTTTTTATTTCATTTAAAAAAACTACCTAAACAAAAAATTATTGTAGTTATTACTATAAGGAACTATCTAGTTCATTTGAACTAGTTCAATGTACTGGTGTAAGAAAATAAACGGTATGAACTGCAGGGAGGAAGGAACTACATTGCCCAAACCTAATGTTAGCCAAATAGGACAAAAAAAAAAGTTTAAATACAGATTTACTTTAATTTATTATTAGTTTATATTGTTAATTTTAAAATGAGTTGATTTCAGGGTACCAAATCGAAATCTAGTACTTTTAATTTGAAATTCTGCTGAATGATTATACAGTATGGAACCATTTATCCAGAAACCAGTTAACCGGAAAACCAGTTATCCAGAATGCTATTTCTAAAGGACTGATTTCAGAATCTTTGCAGAAAAAGTGTCATATATTGCCAGTTTGACATATGCATTGCTTGAAACAATTGTATAATTTGATGACAACATCTAGTATTTGAAATGGAAACATATGTAGTTGATTATAGATGTTTTATTTTTTATGCAGAGGAAACAGAAGAATTTTTGCTCCCAAGAGATTCATCAAAATTACTCAAACTCTGATTAACTTTTGATTTCTCTTGCATCTGATTTTTAATCCAAATAATCTAATAATTTAAAATCAAAATAATGCCACAACCACATATATTCCACAAAACTTATCAAATGGATGCTGCTTTAATGCCCAACCAGTTAACCAGGAAAACCAGTTATCTGGATTACATCTGACCCCAACCATTCTGGATAAATGGTTCTGAACTGTAAATGTCTTATCAAAAGAAATAAAAAGTCGTTGATATTGTATTTAAAATATCTCTACTGTGCTTGTTACAAAACTCAAAATTCTTTTTAGGCAAATTACAGTATTTGAAATTAGTAAAATTTAAATTAATTTCATTGCTAACAAAATTATATTTATCTTTGTTTGAATATCACATGGCATGAAAATATTTCATGCATCAGTTTCTTTAATAATCCCATAGCAATATTGTTACTTTAATGATTACTGCAATTCTCAAGCCTGTTGAGCAAAAATTACAAAAAATCGGCCATATTCTATTGGGGGGGGGGGGGGGGAATCTCTATTAAGGTTTTATTTATAAATGAATAGAAGTCTATTTTTGAGTTCTGTATTAGACGCTTGTTCAATGTTTAATAAAACTGTATCTTAAAACAATATTAGTAATTCATATTAGTTAAATTAGTGATATATTTGCTGAAATGAGGCATAAGGATTGTTTATCAATACCTAGCTAACAATATTTTTATAATGTACATACGAATGGTTGTGAGTTACTTATTTATGTAAATACAAAATTGGAGTTTGAATGATAGTGGTCTGTTATTATAGATCGGGAGCCGGCAGTACAGACAATCACCTCATCGAGTTCATGGATGAAATTATAAGATTAGTTAAATCTTGATTCGCATATTAAAATGCAATCGGTCTGCCAAGTGATATCTTACAAGGAGAGGGCCAACCTTGTTAATCACAGATTTTGATTATTTTAATATATGTTGTAGGGTAAACACCCCTTAGTGTCAGGTTCAATGGATTTTATCCAATGCTCCTTAGTTCTTGAAAAACCAGGGGGTCTAATATTAGTACACAACTTAAATACTTGCTTTGCAACCAAAATGATAGGTTAGTCGTAGCTCAGTTGTCATGGCATTTGCCGGCTGATCCGAGGGCCCGGGTTCGATACCTGAATGTGCTACATTTGTTTTTCTCATTTTTTGTTTTATAAATATAGTTGTAATTATAATTTAATAATTTCAATTAAAAATTTTAACATCATACATTAATTATAATGTTAACAAACTTAAATTTATCATTTCTTATTTGAAAATTATTATTTCTCATCCATTAAAGAGGTTTAAAAAGATATTGGATCTATTATTGAATGATAAAAATTCCAAAATCGTGACAAATTCTGTTGTGGTGCCATCTAGTTATGATAAAATAAAAGAATATTCAAATAAAATAAAAATAAAAGCAAAAAGAAGATAAAGCGGAAAGCAAAATAATTGAAAGCGCAAGCATACTTATTACAAATTTAAAAATCTTTAATATGCAAAAAATTGGTTGTAATTTAATTCTCATGCTAATTTTTAATATAATTATCCTTGTTACTTTAAAAACAGAATAATAGTATTATCGCATTGACTTCCTTTGTTAAAGCAATGTGTAAATGATGTTTGTTTAAAATCACGAATTGACACAAACGCTCAATATCATTGCATCGATAAAGAGTATATGAAATACATTTTAAAAGTGATTTTTTAAGAAAAAATAACAGTTTTATGATGTTTTATTGCAACTATTTAGTTAAAAGTAAAAAATTAAATAGGTTAAAATTATAATTGATATACAATATTAAAAATTTTAATTGACAATGAGATTATTAAATTATACTTACAAGTAAGTTTATAAAACAAAAAATGAGAAAAACAAATGTAGCGCATACAGGTATCGAACTCGGGCCCGCGAATCAGCCGGTAAACACCATACCAACTGAGCTACGACTAACCTATCATCGTGGTTGCAAAGTAAGTATTTAAGTTGTGTACTAATATTAGACCCCCCGGTTTCTCAAGAACTAAGGAGCGTTGGTTAAAATCCATTGAACCTGACACTAAGGGGCCTCTACCCTACAACATATATTAAAATAATCAAAATCTGTGATTAACAAGGTTGGCTCTCTCCTTGTTAATGAAAAACACCTGAAAACTCGATTTTAGCAGCTGACTCGTAGGTTTACCATTGTGTTTTCCTGCACCAAATGGTATGAAAATATGAAGGACTATGAGCAGGAAAACTCAATGGTAAGCCTACGAGTCAACTGCTAAAATCAGGTTTTCAGGTGTTTTCCACCAAGATATGACTTGGCAGACTGATTGCATTTTAATATGCGAATCAAGATTTAACTAATCCTAGAATTTTATCTGTGAACTCGATGAGGTGATTGTCTGTGCTGTCGGCTCCCGGTCTATTAGGTTCTAGTTAGTTTAGCCATATTGTCATAGGAAAAAAATTGAAAAGATCATGACTCTAAATTTTTCTTTTTTAATTTGTTTTCATGGTAAGCTCTGAAACTTTCACAGCTATGCCATATCAAACCCATATATATCAATTCTGAAATTCTTTTTATTGCCAGTGCAGTAACCATGAGATATAGATATAGACTTAAATCTGTATGTATTTTATTTTGCCCTGTAATGCTTTTGGTAGTATATATGCTACAATCAATGTTGTCTGAAGGTTGGGATAATTTTTTTCAGATTGCTTCTTGCTTCCCCTTTATTAAAAATAGTGATATTTGTCTTACATAGTGACAGTTTAAATAAGGCGAATATTACTGTTTCAAAAAAGTGGTGGCAATAAGCCATCTGAATAAATAAATAAGGAAAGAAAACCTGCCCAACTCTTACATCAACACAAGAACATAATAGGATATTAAGTATCACAGGGGATGTTATTAAGTAGGTATTAGTCTTGTCCATGCTACTAATTATAGTTTTAATATCTATTGTAGAAAGAGCAGATTAAAAAAAAGGGGGAGAAATTGTATTCTAAATTATAAAAGAAAAAATCATTCAAAAATTTTGTATAGAAATGTATATAGATAATGAAAAAAAAAATGCTTTAAGAGAGAAGTGTTTTCACCTTCATCAAAGAAATAGCTAAGTGCTGAATCTACTTCTATGGTACAGTACAGGGCTGAAAATCCTGAACTTTTTCTTCCACTGGTGATGCGATTTGCAGTGTTGTGATTCCTCAATGGAAGAAACTTTACTGCAACATTTACAGGTGTGTTTTGTGTATTTTTTTTCTTTTGATTATCATCATCCAGTGTTACTTAAGGCACTGGGGTAATAAAAACCATTTTGCTAGGTAAATTTCGGCCACTGATTTTGGTAATACTGTTTTGAATTTGACAGTTAACTTTCCTGCCATCATTTCAATGTTGTAGTAAAGTTTTGATCACATATTTTAATACTGTGTATGTTGAACACTTTATTTTTACTAATAAATGTCTTGAGCAGTATATTATGTTTATTTTAGGCTTTTATGCGATTTTTGTTACCCCTTCACCAACTAACATAAGCCAAACATTGAATTCTTACTGCTAGCTTTAGTTACCCATATGGAGGGGTAAGTTAAGCCACCATGTTTTATTTTTTGTCTTTAAGATACATGTTTTAGAACACTTTCATACATGTAAACACTGTAGATTGTGAGTGTAACTGCAGACCCAAGTTTTACAACTATTAGTTAATCTCTAAAGTAAATGCTCTTGAATTGGCAGAAGTTTTATACAAGTGGCATAAGTAACCATGAATGACGGTAATTGAAATTTAAGTTATGTGTGTTTTTAAATTTCAGAAATACATGTTAAAAAAATTCTAGCAGATTAACAAAACAGTTGATTCATGAAATGGAACAATCTATTTTTATATTTTTGCTGGACACACATAATTCAAGTTTACCAAATCAAAGAGATATTTATCGGGTGTCCCAAAAATGACTGATGATTTTAAAATTCAATAACTTGCAAACGGTGACAGATATTAAAAAAATTCTTGCAGGAGGGTCATGTATGATGTCAGGAGTTTTTTACTGTGATTTTTTATTTTAGTTCGAATTTCAAGCAATAAATGGGACTGGGAGCAATAGGCACTCAGTCCAGACCCGATTTTTGGTACTTCAGGATCCATTAAATACATTTTAATCTCCTTTTTTCACATTGAAGAAGAGAGAGGTCGAAAAATCAAGCCTGGATTTAGCAGTTATTGCTTGCAGTGCCATCTGTTGATGCTATTTGTAACTAAAACTGAGAATCGCAGCATACAAACTCCTGACATCTTATATAACATTCCTGCAAGAATTTTTTTAATATCTGTCACCGTTTGCAAGTTATTGAACATTAAAATCATCGGACATAAGTTTTCAGTAGTTTGTTATATAACATGATTAAGATTTTACAGTTTTTATAAGGATCTTAAATCCGAAAAAGTCCAAAATCCAGATTAAGGCCTGCCCGAAGGATTCCAGATTTCCAGTTCTGCATTGTACTGTGTTATGTCTATTAACAGTTGGATATGTGAATTATGTATGAAAAGTAACTTAAATGAAAATAAAATTTGGAAAGAAGTTTAAAGAACTTGTATAAGTCTAATAATCATGTAACCATACATAAACTTAAAAGAATAGAAGTCTGGTTATTCAAGGTTTTTTTTATCATATATCTGAAAAAAAAAATTGCAAGTTTTCTTGTAAAATTTTCAAAAATTTCTCTTTAATAAAAATATTTAATTCACTCTTTAGGCTGAAAATCATTATTGATTTTTTAATGACAAAATGTCATTTTATCTATTTGAGAAGCTCTTTTGATGCTATATTGAGTGGCTCTTTATCCAACATTCAGTGGAAAATCTCCATCTAAATCTTACAATTAGGTCAGTTTAAATCTGCTTCAAAAAGTATAAACTTTGATCTTGTGAATTTTTGAAAAGGCGGTAATAATGTTTACATTCATATTCTTTTATCAGCACAACATAATTAGACATTGATATTTATTTTGCAATTCTATGCAAGATGCCTATATATCTAAAGTTAAACTGAATTGTTATATACAAACAAACTTTTCATTTATTTAAATATTTTCTGATTTGCAAACTCTTTTGTGCAGTCGTGTATATGTGATACAATATGTTAAAAACTGTTTTATTCTTAATATATTTTTAGATTTTTCAAATTTAGGTGTCTAGAGCTTTGCAGATAATCAGAAAAATAAATTAAAACATTTTTATTATTTTATTTTTCTTATCACTGTATGATGATTATTCCAAATAATCACTTATTCACTGCTATAATAAACTTATTGAGATACTGCACTGAAATTTCTACCAAAAATTTTCTGTATACTAAACAAAAGAAGATGGTAGATATATTTAAGAAAAATTATAATTAAATCAAATAGCTTGTTTTTAAACTTGTATTTTTAATTTGATTTCTACTCATCTCTATTGGCGATTCAAGAGCTCGAATACGCCATCTGGTGGAGAAAAGATGTAACTTCTTGCTTCAGGATAATGCCGTGCTAGCGCATTGCTTTACATGTACTTTAAATTTGTTCAGAATGATTATTCTTTTGCGCAATTTCAGATTTCCTGTGACATTTGTGTTCTATCTTATATGACAAAGTAAAAATTATCCGAATTTTAATATCTAAAACTTTCAAATGCATTTACAATGAAGAATTATTTCCATGGCACTTTAGCATTAGTTAAAGGGAAATTAAAGGGACAATTTTCCTGTACCGAAGGCTGCGAGCAGCGCCTCTATAGGCCGTTTTAATTCCCAATAAATATATCCATAATTAAAAGCTATTACATTGAAATACCATTATGAAGCAGGCATGAAAGTTTTCTGCATTTTCATAGAAATCTGTTTTTTTTTTTTTTTAATGTCTTTCTAGCTGGTGTGTTTTGCTTTCTGTCTGTTTTTGGGATGGATGCAATGGGCTGCAGAGTCGGTGTCGGTGTCGGACACATTTGTGAGCAAAAGAGTCGGAGTCGTTAAAAAAAAGCTGATTCTGACTCCAGATTTTTTGTTAGACATTTTAAAGTGAAATTAAACTAATTATACATAATTTTAAATCTATAAAATGAATTATTATTGTTATTTTATGGTCTATATCAAGCTACCCAAGTTAAAGATGACCGATTTACTTCACTGTACAAAGTAGTTACAAGGGTAGGTACAGAGTAAGTACAGGGTTAAAATTGTTTTAATTCATAACTGTAAGTGGATACTTTACATTTAGTATATAAGTACTTTCCCTCGTATTTTTGGAGTTTGCGAATAGAACTCGAGGTACAAAGGTCTGCAAGTACCCAAGGACCGGAAAATGAAGGCAACTTTTCAAACAGGCCGTTTAAGTATAAAGACAATTCATATTAATGGACCGGATCAGGCTGATTAAAGAAATTGAGCAGGCTGACAAGCCCAATAAGGTTAGTTGGGGTAACTGAAACCACGAGGTAACTGGGCCATAGGCTATTTTATAAAAAACTGCTGGTGTTTTTTAAGTTTTAGCTTTTGTGAACAATGCCCCTTAATCTCTGCTTCCTAAAACAACGTGTATCAACTCAATCATAACTCTCACTCTGCTGTGATAGGTTGTCAAAAATTTACGTTTCTTTTTTTAAAAACAACATCAATTTGGTTGAACTTCCTCGGCTTATTATTAAAATACTGTAAGTACTTTTATTAAACAATCATTTCTTTTAAAGATTAGACATATAACTACATTAATATTATTAGGTATCTATACATATTTACTTCATGTTTCAAATGTATGCTGGGTGTCCCAGTTACCCCATAATTTTTTCAAGAATGGGGTAACTGGGACATGTATCCGGGGTAACTGGACCATGCTGGATCCAGTTACCCCAATAGTTATAAATAATTTTTTTGTGTTTCTCTTACTAAGAAAATGATAGAATACCTTATTAAAATTACGTAATGAAATTAAAAAAAACATACTGAGTGGTATCAAACTACATTTCTTGACCCCTTGAGAGGCGGTGATGCCGTTATGGCATCACTTAATTTTAATTCCTAATTGCCACATTGGCACCTGAATTTTATAATGAAAATTTCACCTTTATTAAGTACGCGAAAATATACTTTTACTTGTTTTCAGATAGATTATATTGCAAATATTGGTATCATTAAATTATTTCAATATTTTATGAATGCAAGTACCTCGGCCCTGAAAGCGAGATAGCCAGACCTTGAAATTGTACTATACACAGGGGTCGCATTCTATAGGGAAACTTTTATCGTTCCTACCACTATTTTGAAAATAATATCTTCATCGCACCTTTCTTTAAGGGTTTTGTTAAAAACAATAAAATTTTCCCATTATAAGCGACCCCTGGATAAAGATAAAGTACTTACGTAGCCGTTTGTTCATAGATTTACCTTGCTATTTTTTTCCTTAAAATACCCATGTGACTTTTATACTTATTATCTATGCTAAAGTACATAAGTACTTCCTTAAGTTTTATGTTTTTAGTATAAATAAATCTAATATTTCACTTTTAGTGCTTTTTTTAGACACATTGACTGCAAAGGTTTCCCTTACAACGCTGTTTATTGACATATAATTTACATGATCTGCCTGGTTTAAATTTTTTTTAAGTTGTTAACACTTTTTCAAACAGGACCTGATATCCGATATGAAAAAATATGAACGCGTGTGGAACATAGACCCCCCCCCCCCCTTGGTCTAGTTACCCCATTTTTGGGGGCAACTGGACCCATGAGGAAAGGAAGAAGAAATATGCATATTTTTATATTTTTAAATATTAAAATGCAATTTTGAGCATTTCTGTTTGATAGAGGGAACCTAACTGAACATATTTACAGAAGTTCAGACTTTAATTCAAATGAACATTAGCTTTTTGAAGCTGAATTGTCAGAAGCTCCAGAGTCACATTGTAAAATCATGTCCCAGTTGCCCCAACTAACCTTATAACAAATTTGAAAGAATCAAACCACGCCGATAAAATACGAATAATTTAGAATGAGCATGATTGGGGTGAGAATATATACAAAGGCACGGCCGAACTTGGAAGGGGCGGGCCTTAAAATTTTGTCTCTTACCGGAGGTAATGCGAAAATTATAAATTTAACTATTTTTTGGAGGTAAAAGAACTAAGAAAGCGGTACAGCATCGTAATAGAAGCCCTTGTCCCCCCCTCAAATTTTTCCTGTCTGTATGACCAAAAGTCAAAATTCTAAAATACCCTTCCTTTATTTATTTATTTTTGTGCACAGGAGTCAAAATAAGATGAAATTGTAATTATTTTCTTCTGAATCGGCGATAGCATTAAAATAGTGAAATTTCTTTATTTTTCACCTTTTGAACTTCGGATTTTTCAGGTCTACAGAACCCGAAATAAATCCAAAAGTTTAAAATTAATTCATAGTCTGATGTATCAATCCCAAAACTTCCTTATATCACATACAAGTTAATACTTCAAAATTCACTATCACAGTGCCAAAATTAAATGGCAATATATGCTCATCATGAGGATTCTAAAAAGATGAAATTCCGTGCATTAGTTCTTGAGATTTGACCACCCAGAAATCGTGTAAATCCAGCAAAATGCAGCATAGCAGCGCCACCTATTGGGTGCTTTACACCAGAACCTAATCAACAATTTCTTCTGTCAACGTCTAACTGAATATAAAATTTGGGGAAAATCCGTTCATTAGTTTTTGAGCTATAGAGCTATTGCGAAAATCGTTAAAAATCCAGCCTAGCAGCGCCACCTGTTGGGCGAATGATACTTTAACCTAATTAGCAACAATTTGGGCCAACGTCTAACTGAATCTGAAGTTAGAAGAAAATTCGTTCATTAGTTCTTGAGATAGAGCTATTGAAGAACTCGTGGAAAATGCAGCACAGTAGTGCCACCTATTGGATGATTTACACCAACACGTAATCAGCATCAAATCATGTCAAGGACTAACTGAATCTGAAGTTTGATTAGAATGTGTGCATCAGTTCTTGAGGTACAGCTATTGCGGAAATCGGCTAAATCCTTCAAAATACAGCATAGCAGCGCCACCTGTTGGGCAATCTACACCAAAACGTAAACAGCACCAACTCACTTCAAGGACTAACTGAATCTGAAGTTTGATGAAAATTCGTGCATTAGTTCTTTAGATAGAGCAATTGCGGAAATCGTGAACAATGCCGCATAGCAGCGCCACCTGTTGGCCGATTTACACCAAAAGCTAATAAGCACTAATTTATATCAGGGACTACTTGAATATAAATTTTTATTAAATTCCGTGCATTAGTTCTCGAGATAGAGCACCCACAATATTTGTGTCACATACCGACAGACAGAGTCACAGACTCACAGACAGACATTTTGTAAAAACATGTTTTTTGGGATCTCTGACCCCTAAAACGTGTAAATCTGTCGAAAACCGGAAGTCGATAATTTTCACGAATCCAATACTTTCTTCTTGTAAAGATAGAAGAAAGTAATAATGTAATTTTTTTTTTACTTTCTCATTAGAATCCACAGAATCCGAATTATTTACAAAATAATAAAATTTTCATCTTTATTTTTACTTTCTTCTAGCTTTACACAAAGAAAGTATTGGATTCCTGAAAATTTTCGACTTCCTGTTTTCGACGGATTTACACATTTTAGGAGTGAGAGATTCCGAAAAATATGTTTTTACAAAATGTTTGTCTGTGAGTCAGTGACCTTGTCTGTCTGTATGTGACACACATTTTGTGGGCGCTCTATCTCAAGAACTAATGCACGGAATCTAATAAAAATTTATATTCAGTTAGTCCCTGATATAAATTGGTGCTGATTAGTTTTTGGTGCAAATCGCCCAACAGGTGGCACTGCTATGTTGCATCTTTCATTATTTCCTCAATGACTCTATCTCAAGAACGAATTCACAGATTTTCATAAAACTTCAGATTAAGTTAGCCCTTGATATGAATTGGTGTTGTTTGCGTTTTGGTGTAAATCGCTCAACAGGTGGCGCTGCTATGCTGTATTTTGTAGGATTTACACTATTTCCGCAATAGCTCTATCTCAAGAGCTGATGCACACATTTTCATCAAACTTCAGATTCGGTTAGTCCTTGATGTGAAATGATGCTGATTACGTGTTGGTGTAAATCGTTCAATATGTGGCGCTGCTGTGCTACATTTTGCACGATTTCTTCAATAGCTCTATTTGAAGAACTAATGCACAAATTTTCATCAAACTTCAGATTCAAGTATATCTTGATCAATATTGCTGCTGATTATGTTTTGGTGTAAATCGCGCAGCAGGTGGCGCTGCTATGCTGAATGTGTCATGATTTCCGCAATAGCTCTATCTCAAGAACTAATGCACGAATTTTCACTAAACTTCAAATGCAGTTAGACGTTGACACAGACTATTGCTAATTAAGTTTTGGTCGCACTGCTATGCTGGTTTTTAACGAACTTCTCAATAGCTCTATATCTCAAAGCTAATGCACGGATTTTTCCCAAACTTCATTTTCAGTTAGACGTTGACATAAGTTGATGATAAATAAGTTCTGGTGTAAATCACCCAATAGGTGACGCTGCTATGCTGCATTTTGCTGGATTTACACGATTTCAGCTATAGACATATCTCAAGAACCAATGTACGGAATTTCATCTTTTTACAATCCTCATGATGAGCATAGATATCCATTTAATTTTGGCACCGTGATAGCGAATTTTGACGTATTGACATGTATGAGATAGAAGAAAGTTTTGGGATTGGTACATCCGAGTAATTCCTCCTTTCCATAGAAATTTTTCCAGTCTGGAGGACATAGCAAAATAAACAATTGTATCGATTTCGCTTTTTTTTCTCACTCCGCAAATGCAGAGTAGTAAAATTTCCATTTTGTGTTTTTTAGGATTCGATAGTTGAATTTTTCGAGTTTGCGGGCTCGAAATTGTAAAATTAATAAAGCGGAAAATATAATATTTTTTATTTTTGAAGCCCTAAAATGAGAATCAATACCGAAATAGTGAAATTTTAGCTTTATTTTTCTTATATTCCATCATTATTTAAACTAACTGCCAACAGTATTAGCCAGCCCGGAATCGGAATAGGAGTCGGAGTCGTTAAAATATCCCGGAGTCGGCCATTTTCCAACCGACTCCGCAGCCCTGTGCAAAAGTCTGAAGAAATCATGCCTTAACAATTTATGACGTATATATATATGTATGCATGCATGTTTATATTGTGATGGTATTGTGTTCACATTGAGTTCAGCTTTTTTTGTCTAGCTTGCACTTTCATGACAGGAAAAAGACACCTTACAACAATGGGTAATTTTGGAAAGGGAAAAAAACACATAAGTAAAAGGGACATCCGATTTCATAAGTGTGATTCTAGGCAACATTTATTATCCCAATAACAATATGACAACACATATTACTAGTTTTTTTAGGAAGTGGGAAAGTTGAATTAATTAAGTTTCATTTAAGATATCTACAACGAAATATATATATATATGGAATTTTTTTTTATAAAGGATTAAACTTCATTTTCAATTTGCATATTCACAATTGTAAATGATCATTTGTGTTGGTTTATAATTATATATATATATATATATATATATAACCATTAATTAAACATTACCGACCATCATCAAAAACCGCATTATTGTGAATGAATTGACAATAAAAATGATGCCACAAACCTATAATATAGAACTGTACGTATAAAATAAAGTACCTTATACTTAATTACAAGAATTAATAAGGAAGAATAAAAAAAAGAAGAATATGGATTCCGAAAAAATGGAAAAACTTATATATTGAATTACGTTTTCAAAAGTACAGAATTCAATGATATAAGCAAATCGGTTGTTTTCTGTGAGAAAAAAAGCTAAAAGCTGAAAATTTTTTTTCTCCTGTACCCGAACAACCAATAGAACCAAAAGAATAGTCTCAAGATGAAAACAGAACATTATCAAATGGCATGAAATGGAAAAAAAACACTACAACCCATTAAATATTTAATTTATAGCAATAGAAATCTTACACAACTTACCGAATAAATTCCCAGTAGATTTTCAAAATATATTCCCGCACATTGAATCCACAAGCATGATAAGATTAAGGTGAATAAAACAGTTAAGTTAACACAGAAATTAAAACCTATGGATTCAGTTAATTCATTTTGAAATACCGTGATAAATACAATTAATATAATATAAATAGAAAATAATTATTTATTTAATAGTGTTCACTCTAGGAAAAAAAAGGGCAGGGTGCTAGCCACAAAAAGGGCACAGTTGAAGCTGAAAGAGGGCACTTTTTTCAGCGAAAAAGGGCATTGTTTCATCAGAAAATGTAGGCCGAAACTAGCCTTTTTTGCACCCGGGGCAAACATGGATTTTGGTGCCCCCCCCCCCCCTCCGCAAAGTATATTTACAAAGAAAATTTTATTACTTTTCTAATAGCCAACATATTTTAAAATTTAAATTATGTAATCATAAAATATGTAATACTGAACTACTTTAATCTACTTTGTCAAATATTGATTCATTAAAATCTTGAAAACGGAATTGAAAAAAATCCCGCTTTATACAGCATCCTTATGCCATATCCTTAGATTCTTCTGTGCTTTGGCATACCCCAGACAGGACGATTTTAACAAAATAGTGCTAAACATGGACGTGAGAAAAATCAACAACTGGCGCCTGGGGTACATACCTCCTCTGCCACCCCCTTCCCCCCCCCCAGTTTCGACCCTGAGAAAATGTAGATCTTCGAAACTGATATAAGAATTATACATTACTACAAACTCGTCATTGTTTATGCGCACAGTTAGTAACAGATTATATATATATATATATTCTTAAATTGATATTTCAAAGATCTAGGTAAGTAATTTTGTTTCAAATAAAAAAACTAAAAAATTATTAGCCCCATAAACTAGCAGTTTTAAGGGTAAAGCAGAGATTTTAAGGGGTAGTAAAATTTAGATGGGTGACCAATTAATTATTATTACAATAAATCACCAAATATAACTTAAAGATCATAAGCTTTGTGAGCTGTGAAGGTGGGGGCAAAGAGACAAAAGCGATTTTTTTTTTGGGGGTGGGGGAGGTTGATTATATAATGAATTATTTATCGTTAGTAAAATTTTAACAATTAGGACAGAAAAAAATAAAAGCCTTTAAATTTGGTATGTTTGATAAGAAAGAGAAGCAGAATTTAGATGATTGGTTATTTATTGTCACAATGAAGTGACAGAGTTGCAAGTAAAAAAAATTAGAGTTTTAAATATTTTAACCTCCGAAGAAGGAGGGAGGCGGGGGAAGAAGAGGTAGATTAGATTGGATGATTGATTATTTATACTTTACATTTATTACAATACTTTATATTTATACTTTATTTATAATTTTTTTTTACTTTATACTTAAAATTTACAATTAGAATAAAAAAAATTATAATATTCTAAGAGTTCAAATTCTTTTATAATAAAATAACAAACAAAACAGAAAAAGTAATAAAGTAAATAATTTTAAATATTTAACTGAACTGTGGGGCTGGTTAACCCTTTATGCACCAATGGTTCTTTAAAGTACCATTAAAATAACTTGTTGTAAAATTAATGTAATAAATCGATTAATAGTAATACCGCAGTAAGAAGTGGGGGGGGGGGGGGAGATTTTTCACTGGTCTACATACTGAATACATTATTAAAGTACACTGAAATCATGCTGTAGTTTTAAGAATCTCATTAAAAAAAAACTAAATCCCATTTTATGAATGTTCTACCGATAAGTTTGGTTTGCACATCTTTTTTGGTGCATTGGAGGCTTTGACTAAATTCGCCTTTTTTCCGAGATCCTTTGACGAAATTCGCTATTTTTCGCGAACCTGTTACGAAAATCGTGTTTTTTATGCGATACTTTGACGAAATGTGATCTTTTTTTCCGAGATCCTTTGACAAAATTCGGCTTCATTCCGCGATTCTTTGACGAAATTCACAAATTTTTCGCGATCTTTTGTCGAAATACGCTATTTTTTCGCGGCCCTTTTACGAAAATCTCGTTTTTTCTGCGATATTTTTATGAAATTTGCGCTTTTTTCGCGATCCTTCGACAAAAATCGGCTTTTTTCCCGCGATTGTTTGATGAAATTCGCTATTTTTTCGCGATCCTTTGACGAAATACGCTATTTTTTCGCGGCCCTTTTACGAAAATCGCGTTTTTTTCGCGTTATTTTGATGAAATTTGCGCTTTTTTGCGATCCTTCGACAAAAATCGGCCTTTTTATCTGCGATTTTTGATGAAATTCGCTATTTTTTCGCGATTTTTTGATGGAATTCTCTATTTTTTCGCGATCCTTTGAAGAAATACGTTATTTTTTCGCGGCCCTTTTACGAGAATCGCGTTTTTTCCGCAATATTTTGATGAAATTTGCGCTTTTTTTTTGCGATCCTTTGACGAAAATCGGCTTTTTTCCGTGATTTTTTGACGAAATTACGCGTCCCACGGACACGTAATAACTATTTTTTTGCGTCCCGTCTCCGATTTTTCGCGTTATTTACGCGCTATAGCGCGTCCGCGGCATCGCTTAAAGCGATCGCTGAGAACGACTCCGGGCACATTTGACTATTTTTGAAATATGAAGGGCGCAGTTTGCCGATTTAAAAAACAGCAGGGAGCGTTTTGCCGATTTTAAAAGGGGCAGGGCGCTGCACCCTTCAAAAATGGCCTAGCGAGAACACTATATTTAAAATACCTAAAAACAATTTTAAATTGTTTAATATCAATTTATCAATATTGCCAATATTCAGCGTTAAATACCACCTGGTGTAAAAAATTAAAATTGTTACTTTAATAGAAGCTTTAAAAAGACAAAATTTTTGGTGCTGCCATCTATTATTTTATTTTAAAACTATTATTATTATTCAAATGTCACAAAAAGAAGAACCTAATAAAAGCTAAAGAAATAAAAACATATCAACTGCATTACTACACAAATCCTAATGTAAAAATACCATACTATATATCATTATTCAAAAAATTTTTAATAAATTAAATGTTAATGAAATGCTTTCAATATATTCTATTACCAAACCCGTTTAATCTACAATGAGAAATGAAAAAAAAAATTAACATTGATAATATATAGAATATAGCTATATGCTATAAAATAAAATAAATTATATATAATAATAATATAAAAAACCTTAATAATTACCATTACATATAAAAAATGAACATGAAAGAAAATAAATAAATAAATAAATAAATAATGGATGTTTATAGAAGATAGTCAGATTCTAAAATTCCCAATATCCTAAAGATCACAAATATAGTGTGTGAATTATCTTCATATTAGCCATAAAAATGCTAAAAAAATATGATTGTGACAATCAAACAAATTAAACCGATAATTAATCATGGAATACAAAGTTGAAAATAAAACAATATTAAAAAGTATAGAGGAATAATAATAAAAACTATTTACCCAATTTTAATACATACAGTATAACATTAGTTATATCAAATAAACTTATATGCATAATAATCACTAAAAAGATGGTATACTATTATTAATTAATATGATATTGTCCTGAGTAGACTAAATTTTAAAAACAAGTTAATATTGAATTTGATTAAATAAGTTAAATTTAATATGAATTGAAATAAAAAGAAAAGTCACCAATTACATATAAAACATCAAATCAACATCCATATAAAATACGTATAGGATACGTATTAGAAATGTAGTTATAATACTAAAGCCCCATCATTTTTTTAAATTAACCATTGCGTATTAACCAGACAACACCAACCTCCTGCGTACTCTAACATCTACCCACCCAACCATCCTATAGAAATTGTTTATTATTATTTTAAAATTTTTATTTTTTTATAAATATTTTTTTATTTTATAAATTTTTTTGTAATTTTGTTTACGCATGTGTTAATTTTTTTTTTTTTTTTTTTTTAAGATCATGTAAGTACTAATTGTATATTAATGAATATATGAATTTTTTTTTTGGAAAACCATGATTTAATGCATCATAAATTAGTTTTTTAATATTATTGTTAATTAGATGAGAAGAACATAAACATTTTATTCTATATATATGATTAAGTAGTATATTTCGATATACAGAATGATGAAGACTAGATTTAAAATTTGTAAATGTATTAACTTTGAATTTAAATTCTTTACGTTTATCATATAAATCAGTTATTGTTTTGTTGTCTTTTATTGTAATTTTAAGGTCTAAGAAGTTAATAGTATTGTTAGATAAGAGGTTTTCCGTTAATTCCAAATTAGTGGGATAATCAACTGGAAATTGAGAAATTTTAGATTGATCAGTGGCAATTAAAATTATGTCATCAATATAACGATATAAATGGAGATTATTATTAGTAAAAGTACTTTCATAGTGATATAAGTATAAGTCTGATAATAAACTGGATGTACAACCACCTTGTGGTATACCGACGTGCTGTAAATATAATGTGTTATCTTGCAATATATAATTATTATAGATAATGAAGTTTGTTAATGATTTAAAATATGCGATATCAATATTAGATGGTAATTCCAGTTTTTTATAATACTTTTTAAATAATGCATTTATAATATTATGTAAATCGAATAAGTATATATTATTAAAAAGATCTTTGAAGTCATATGTCGTTATATTATATACACAATGAAGATTTTTTAAAATATTGACCAGTTGATAGCTATTTTTTATACAATGTGTATTATCATTCTTTGTAGTAAGTATATATAATTGATTAAGAAGTTTTAATAGAAGTTTATTGGCTTTATTATTATATGTATTGCAACCAATAGTTACAGTCCTAAATTTAATTGGAGTTTTACGAAATTTGGGAATAAGAACTAAATAAGGATAATTAAAGTTAGTAGATAGAATATTTAATAGTTATATTTCAAATGATTTCTAGAGGAAAGTTATACCGAAAATAAACTATTTAAGAAAACAAATTTTGTAAAAAGATGTTTTAAAGAAGTATGTCTGAGAAACAAAGTTGCATCATCATCGGCCTATCACTAAATAAAATAGAAATGAACTATTTAAAGATAGGGGAAGCTGAAAAAATGACGATTTCCGACCAGCAAGAGAGCCAGCTGAAAGAAAAAAATTAAACATAATATATCACATTCTTTAATCTGTAATTTTGTCAAAATTATTCATCATTAATATCATTTTATATTCCAAGCTTCTTGCGACAAACCCTTTGAAGGATATTTTTGCCATTTTCAATGCTTTCACAAGTTTGTAGCATCTATATTTTGAAAGTTTAAGACTGATTTATTTATTATGTTATTTTGTTAAAAAATCATATTTTTTTGTCGAAAAAATTATATTTTAAGAACCAATCTTAATAGGAACCTCGCAATGCCATTTTTTTAAAAAACTTTATCACATACTCCACATGTAGTATCAAGTATTTCTGATAGTTCATTGCATGGAGGTCTAGATAGTAACCACCTTTTTTTTTGTACATACGAGGGAAATTCAAGAAAACAAAATATTCAAAACCTAATATTTGGCACAAAGGTGTCATTTTATGGTCCAATCATCCTATTAACCCCAGGATGCATAAAGTGGGGTTATTTTGTACCCTGCTGCAATGTTATGTTTATATAGTGATGAATATACTCATTCATCCTAGGATTAAACCTAAAAATTCCTAACTGAAATATTTTTGGATTTTAAATTTTTGCGTCCCCCTATCCTTAAGTTAGCTTAAAATAAAATTATGCAATGTAATAAGTTAATCTTCAAGTGTGAGTTGTTGAAAATGTAAATAATATTTCTACGTTTTCTGGGTTCTCGATTTTTTTTTTTTTTTTTTTTTTTTTTATATCTTGCATCAAACATTTGATATTATGTTTAGTTGGTTATTGTAGTCAAAATCAGGATACCACAAAGACAACAATTAAATTTATGACAAAGGTCTTTACAAAATTTACAAAACAATTCAAACAATCTGCTAATGAATGATATAAGAAAAAAATGTGAAATTATCTTCCCCTTTTTCATTATTTCATGCCTACCTTTTCGCATGTTAAGCTATTAAAGTGATTAGAAAAAAAGAAATATACAAAGGGAAGTAAAGGCCATGAAAAAAAAAGTTGCTACCTCATTTCAAAAAGGGGGGGGGGGGGGGGTCCTTCAAGGCTAGAAGGATGCTACAGCAAGAAGGGTTTATTTTTTTTTTCATGTTGTAGGCTAAGTTTAGTGTCATTCCACCTTTATTTTGGAGTCAAGCTGATATAAGAGTAAAGAAAAAACATGCAAAGCTTATGTAACATCTTAAAAATATATACCACTATAAAATATCGCTGAAAACAAAGGAAAAGCTTGATCATCACGAATAATAAAATGGAAGAGAATACTATAATAGCATTTGATTGATAAGTAATAGATATAGATACACTATATGGCCATTAATCACCGGACACTTTCAATTTTAGACATTTTGTCAAATATTTAAAGATATACTTGTCAGATTTTCCTCCTGGAACTTTAGAATTATGAAGAATATGTTTGACTTTATATTTATCAATGGCGATTTGATCAGCGGGACAATTTGGGGGCCAACAAAAAAATCACAGAAAGTAATAATATTTAGGGTCACCCTGTAAAATAAAATGCATGAAATGATCTATCGCTGTAGCTTACGAATATGTGGTTAATATACAATATGTGTATTCATTTGTGTAAGAGTAGCACGTATATTCATGGAAATATATCAATTCTTTTTTAAAGCTTAAAAAATTCTTGCATGTCTTTTGTTTATATCATTCAGGGTTTTCTACCAAATGTAACGCCAGTTTCTGAAAATTTGACAAAACATAGTAGAAATAATATAGTGCAATTGGAATGTAAATATATTAAATATTTGATGAAATATGAGCAGTTGCATGAAATATTTTTTATCTGCGCATGCGCGCACGATAACAAATTTTTTTTTTCATGATTTCATAGTCAACTCTATGGAGCAACTCATAAAAAAAGGCCAGTCAAATGTGAAAATTCAAAAGATCATTGGCAATTGAGTGAGATCATGTTTAGTTGTTCTCTAAAAATAGCTAAATGATAAGGGGTTTTCCATAAATTGTTATTTTTATCTTTTTTAAATTTTTCATTTTTTATTCATGCTTTAGTTCTCCTTGGGAAACCACCAGAACGAACCTAATCCAAGGAAAAAAAGAAGTATCAAATCTACGCTTTTCTTCTAAATCTACTCATTGACATTCATTAAATACAAACACCTTTGCTGAATGCCAGTTCAAAAAAAAAAAAAAAAAAAAAAAAAAAAAAATGACAATTTGTGGAAAATCCCTTATCATTCAGCAGCTTTTCGAAAGCAACTAAAAATCGGCCCACTCTATTGCCGATATCATTCTGAATTTTCACGATATTTGATTGGCTTTTTTTAAAGAGTTGCTCCATAGAGTTGACTATTAAATAATGAAACAAAAAAAAAAAAAATGTTTTATAGTGAGCGCATGCGCAGATAAAAAATATTTCATACAACTGTTCATATTTCATCAAATATTTAATGTATTTACATTCCAATTGCACTATATTATTTCTGCTACAGTTTGTGAAATTTTCAGAAACTCGCTTTAAATTTAGTGAGAAACTCTAATGATATAAGCAGAAAACATGCCAGAATTCTTTTAACTTAAAAAAAATCGATATATCTCCATGAATATATGTGCTATTCTTACACAAGTAAGTACACATACACATATTGTACAATATCCACATATTCGTAATCTATAGCGATAGATCATTTCGTGCATTTTATTTTACAGGGTGACTCTAAATATTATTATTTTTCTGTGTTTTTTTTGCTGGGCCCCCCAAATTGTCTTGCTGATCAAATCGCCATTGATAAATATGGAACCAAACATATTCATCATAATCCTGAAGTTCCTGGAAATTCCGACAAGTGTATCTTTAAATATTCGACAAAATGTCTAAAATTGAAAGTGTCCGGTGATTAATGGCCATATAGTGTACATAAACACAAGCATACACTACGGCAGTAAAATCTGTGACAGATTTTGGCTTCCCTTGACAGATGTGGTCCATCAGAACTTCCCTCACTTTTAAGGCTGTTCTCAAATCCAAAAGGGCAACTTTATGACATAAGTTTTAATTTATTTTGGTTCGGAAATGCATGAAACTAGCAGATGTTGTTGTTCAGAAACTATGAAATCAAACTGTTTTTTTCGTTTTTTTTCAAACTCAATAGATCTTTCAGAAAATAGTGTCAACGTGGGCGTTTTGAACCGAATTTTCACGCGAAAGAAGAATAATCACTCAAGAAAGGGTGAAAAACGTCTTTGTCACGTGATCAAAATCGCTTATAACTCAATAGGTAATCTATTAATCAAAAAATGAAAAAAAAACGGTTCGATTCCAAATCGCTTCCATAGACAAGCCTTCCAATTTTATATCTTTCCGTTGAAAAATGAATTTGTAAATGTGTCAAAACGTTTTGTGCATGTTGAGTAGAGCAGTTGAGAACAGCCTTAATTTTTTACTTCATTTTGTGTAAGGTCTTTCACTACCTCTTTCAATCATCTCTTTCTGGATTTTCTAGCCCTCTTCTCCTTCCCCCCCACATTAAGTTTCTTTTGAGTTTGTTTCTTTATGTTTCTGTCATCAGTAAATCTTATTAATTGGCCTAGCTACAGCATTCTTATTCCTTTAAATGGGTTTATAATGTCCTTTTTTTTACATAAAGAGGTTCAAGTTCCTAGATTAGTTCAAATTCGCTGTATTTTGCCATCCTTCACTGAGCTAAAAATTTGCCTCAAGATCTTCCTGTATTAAGTAGAGAAATGAGTAATTTTTCATCTCTTTGTGTGTGTGCATTGTGTCCAGGTCTCACTAACATAAATTACTACAGATTTTAGAACTGTTTTATGAATTTTAAGTTAATGAATTAAGCCTTTCAGATGCAGAAATAAAAGACATGGACGTTGTTATTTATTTGTTAATGTCTCTACCTGCAGAATATGATGTGGTTAAAGCTATGATTGAAAACCAGCCAAATGAAACTCTGACTTTGGATTTTGTTATGCAGAGACTTTTGAATGCTGAGGCATTAAAATTTGAAAGAAATCCCGATAATGTCCGCGCCCCTGTTTCAAATGACAACATAGCTTCTAGTGCAGATAAGCGTGATATCATTTGTCATAAATGTAAAACCAAAGGCCACATTGCCATGTTTTGTAAAAAGAAAACAGTCTGCTTTCAATGTGGACGCCCTGGACACTGAAAAAGGGACTGTAGAGTTCGTCTAAAAGCAGATTCCAGAGAAACAGTGGCAGTAGCATTCATGGCAGGTGAGCCTGTTGAAGGTTTTCTTCTGGATTCTGGAGCATTCACACATATGTGCAGCAAAAGTGAGTGGTTTGAAGAAATGAAACAGCTTTCTGGAACTGTCACTTGTGCCTCCAAAAATGATGTTTTGAAGATAGAAGGTATCGGCAACATACCTGGATTATTACATGGTAGGAAAATAATTTTAACAGATGTGTTATTTGCTCCTGAGCTGAATGGTGAATTAATATCAGTTAAAAACATTCAAAAAACAGGGTACAGTGTAACTTTTGAGAATGACCTAGCTGTTATTAACAAAGGCAATGAGAAGTTTGAAATTGCTAGGCTTAACGAGAAAGGACAGTATATAAGTGAATTTCAAACTGTTAAATCTTCAACATATCTTGTGAATCATAATGCAGAACTGTGGCATAGACGGATGGGGCATCCATCTAACAAGGTTTTAAAAGAAATGGGTTTGCCAATTTCTGAGTCTTCATCAAATTTCTGTGAAAAGTGTGTTACTGCAAAACACTCTAACACTACAGTGAGCAAGAGTCCTAGAAGTCGAGAGCATGTGGCAATGAGAATGATTCACAGTGACGTATGCAGCCCTATTGATCCACCTACCAGGGAGGGTGAAAGATATTTTGTTACCCTCATAGACGATCATTCAAGGTTTATTGAAGTACATCTGCTAAAACACAAAAGAGATATTGTTGATGTTTTTAAACTGTTCATGAAGCAAAACCCTGAGCTCTACAAAATTAGGTGTGACAATGCCAAAGAGTATGTGTCAGGTGAACTAGCCTGTCACTCTAAGAAAAGTGGTGTCTTGATCGATCCAGCTCCGCCGTATTCAGCTCCTTTAAATGGTGTTGCTGAGAGGGCAAACAGATATCTCTTACAGAAGGCCCGTGCCCTGATATTCGAATCCAAGTTGCCTAAAACTTGTTAGGGCTATGCTGTGCAGACAGCTGCATACCTCAAAAATCAAATTCCAAATCAAACTGTTGGAAATGTGCCATTTAAGCTTAAATATGGTAAGCCACCTGATCTCAGCATTATCGAAGTATTCGGTTGTGACGCATATATGAGAATTCCAGATAATTTAAGAAAGAAGCTTGATTCAAAATCCAAAAAGATGATTTTCATAGGATAATCAACTATGGGATACCGTCTGTTAGATCCAGTCACGAAACATGTTGTTATTTCTCTTAACGTAAAATTCAACGAAGAAAAGAAATGCTTAATGAAGTTGAAGATCCTGCTAATGAAAAAGTGATCTCTGATTCAGGTGATGTGGAAAGTACAAGTCCTAAAGAGAATGTCGGACCTAGGAGAAATGCGAAATTACCTGCCAGACTAGACGATTATTTTGTATATGAAGCTAATGCGACTTCTGTTAATTCTATATCATTTGATGATGTAGAAAAATTGCCCGAAGAAGAGCAAGTCGCATGGAAGAGAGCTATGAATGAAGAAATGAAGTCTCTGAATTAAAATAAAGTATGAGAGCTAGTTGAATTGCCAAAGGAAGAAAAGACAGTGCCCTGTAAATGGGTGTTACGTGTCAAAAGAAACAATGTTTACAAAGCCAGACTGGTTGCTCGTGGTTTCGAACAGAAGCCAGGAATTGATTATTTTGAGACCTATGCTCCTGTTATCAGTATGTCATCACTTAGACTTGTGCTTGCCATCATTGTCCAAAAAGATCTTAAAGTCTATGCATTGGATGTCAAAACGGCTTTTCTGAATGGTGAACTCGATGAAATAATCTTCATGGAGCAACCCATGGGTTACAATGATAATAGTGGCCGTATGTGCAAGCTACTTAAGAGTCTCTATGGGCTCAAACAAGGACCCAGACAGTGGTTCAAACGTTTCACAGATTTCATTCTTCATTTAAACTTCCAGCAGCTAAATAGTGAAGCGTGTGTTTTTGTAAGAAGATCTGAACAGATTGAAATCTTCATCGTGTTGTATGTGGATGATCTGTTGATTGCTGGATCTGATGATTCAGAGGTTAAAGTTGTGATTCTAACATAAATTACTATAGATTTTAGGACTGTTTTATGAATTTTAAGTTTAGATGCTCATGAAATTAAAGATGATTTCATTCTTGAAGAGAATATCTACTTTCTGCTGTAAGTCGAACTTTAATCTCTGTTTCCATCATCATCATTAATGATGTCATAATTACTAGATATCTGAAATCTGATATTTCTTCAAATTGTAATTTGTTTATAACTAATGTTGCTGTCGCCTGTGTATTCTTTCCCTTTAATTCCCTGTGTTTTTGTTTTCTTTATTAACCTCAAGGCCTAGTTTTTCCTTTCTATTCCCCTTTTATTGTATGTTCCAATCAAGGTTCCCTCATTTCTGGCTATAAAATCAACAAATATAAATATTCTCGATAATAGCGGTATATATATTGCAATGGTGCCAAATTTAATTTCCTTAACTCAGAGCGTGGTGTCTGGGTTATAATGACATGGAATATGAACAACGGGCACCTGCAAAATTTCCTCCCGGAGAAAAATGGCTGAATTCAACACTGGTTGGAAGTGTGCAGACTGTTCCAAAAAGATTGAAACACACTTTCATTTTTTTTACCTGTTGTAGAAATGTAAACTGCAAAAGGACAAAATTGTTCAATTGGAAATTTTTCATTTTACCGCATCAAGATCATTACAAAAATCTGCATTTTTAAAATTAAATCTCCGTATCTTTAAAACTGGATGAGTTTTCCTCGATTAAAAATAGACTATTGTGATACGGGACTTTTATCAAATAAGAAATGTAAATATGTGTATTATTGCAAGATAAAAAATACGGATGCTATAATTGTTTTTAATAAGTTATCAACAGAATTTATCTTTTCAATAAGAATGTTTTAGACTGTATCTAAATTCGGCTTCGAAAGCTACAATCTTTTCTTGAGAATTCGTAGGATTAGCAATTATAAAGTAAGCTTAGTTAACTTCCATTATATGCTGTATCATTGGGATAGCTAAGTATTCGGATGATCTGAAATGTACTGAAACCTTTTCATAGGATTTACAATAAAATACAAATAAACGACAAATTTGTATAAGCCTTTAAAAGTAAAGAAGGTGTTAGGCAGCATTTTACAGTTTTGGAAAAAGTATAAGGTTTGCTTAGAATCACGTAACTATGTACTAAAGGACAGGGCGGATAAGACGTATTTTTCTGAGCAAATATTTCATAAATATTAAATGTTCTCCTTAAAATCGGAAAACGTTATTTTTTTATAGTTGAACATATAATCTTTAATACCTATATACGTCTTAAATCTGAAAAACAAGAGTAAGACTAGCCTTTTAAAGTAAACGGGTTTGCCTCTTTTTTTCTATATTTCGACGTTTTTTCGAAATTTTATCAAATATTTCAGTTAAAAGGATCCCATGAACCAAAATAACAGATACCTCATTTTATAGCAGATTGTGTTAGCTTTCGAATAATGGCGTATTTCTTTTTATTTTTCGAGTCCTACATTGCGAAAAGAAGCGAAATCTTTTCTAGAGGTTCATTGTCTGTTTATCTTCCTATAGAGTACCTTTTTTGTAACTGTAAATTTTGAGTAGTGGAGAGGATTTTGGACAAGGCCAGACTTGGCGAATAAGCCGTTATCGCGAAGCCAATGTTTGCTTACTAATCTAAAACTCCTCCAAGCGTATATCACTAAGTTCTGTAATGTGGGTTTGCATAGTTTGAGAACAAACTGCAAACACCAGCATGAGTGTTGAGCTGGGCGTATGTCGCTACTCTTATAAGTCAATATATTCTAGTTCTCAAGGAAAGTAAAGGCAAAAGATGACCATAGCGGCGCAAGGGTTGTACGATATTTCGCGCATATAGTTCCTGTGTTGTGATATCCGAGTTATTGCGATAAAGTTCAACTTAAAAAAAATAATTGGTCAAGTGCAAGTTTTACTCGCGCAGAAAAGGCTCCGTATAACAAAGACCTTGTACGAAGTTTAAACTTGGCTTTGTGCCAATCGCACCTCGAAAAAAGGTCGCAAAGTTACAACGCCGCCTTGGTCCATGCCGTATTTCTCTATATAGGTTTTTAATAAATATCCAGGCTAATTACCGACAATTTGTTTCGAAAATCATTATCAATCCTTGGAGAATTCCGCGTCGATCGGTACCTCCCCCGGTGAGTGCCCACAAAATAAAGTTTGTGGGCGAAAAGAGAGTTTTTTAGATGGGGAAAGATTAAAAAAAATATATTTTCACTTTCGGAACCGGTTGGAACCGGAAACTATCCTAATAAAAAAATAACCAAAATCGAAAAAGTAAAAGTAAAAACTAGCCCGGTTGTAGATCGTCCTCATCTATCAAAGGAAAAAAAGATCCTTCAAAAATATTAAAATCAAAGCGAGAAATTCGAAAATAACGCCCCTATAGACTTAACATTAGCGTTCTCCTTTCTTCCAGTGACTGAAGTAGCCTCTTAATAATATCAACAACGTCACATAATTTGTTCTACTTTGAATGAAAGCATTAACCCCTTAATTCTGGAGCCCGTGACTTTTACCGGCAGTGTAGGCTACTTTTTTTTTTAATTCAGCTTGTTTGATTCCCAGCAGTTTTTTAAAATAATGTAATTGACTTTATTCTCGCATCATTTTATCTGCCATTAAATAAAGTGAATATTTCTACTTCAATAAAGCGGTGCCAATGAAACAATCTAAATTTAAAAAGAAGTAGCCTATGCTTATCGCGCGCGCAGCTTAAGGGGTTACGAGTGGAGTTGTTTCTTTGGATGTGAATTAACTGCACAGCATTTCTGAACAACCCCCAAATCGACAATAGGATTCTGACAATTGACCAGTCAGAAAAAAAAATGTTTCATTTTCCTGGAGGTTTTTAAAAATAAGGAAATTCATCCCGTCCGTTGCGACTAAAGTGATCTTATGAGATGTAAATTTCTAACTGGGCGAAAAATGTCCGGATCAGGATTCGAAACAGGAATCTCTTAGCTGAAGCTGCCAATGCTCTGCCGTCTGAGCTATCCCGGACGAATCTGGAGAACCTAATTCACCCAGCTAACTTTATTGACCATAGCATCTGGTCTGATATATGAATCAGCTCAACAGAATAAATCGCGGTTAATGGAACACCAGTAAACTTTGGATACGTCATTACAGTAGATTAATTTTAACACAATTATTCTAACTGGTAAATAGATCATATGAGATGTAAATTTCCAACTGGGCGAAAAATGTCCGAACCAGGGATCTCTAATAGATCCCTATAGATATCCTTGGTTCGAATCCTGGTCCGGACATTTTTCGCCCAGTTGGAAATTTACATCTCATATGATTTATTTACCAATTAGAATAGTTGTGTTAAAATTAATCTAAAGGGATCTTGTTTGAAAGTACAACATCCTGTCATTTTCATCCCATTATTTATGTATTTCTTGACAAATTACATTGTAATGTTTCGTAGTAGATCAGTGTTGACTATATCTTGTTCCAACTTTAGGCCAATATTGAAATCATTGGCATGCATTACCGCTCCAATATTAGTGTGTTGACATTTTGTCAATATTGTCAAGTAGTATTTGGCCAATACAAAGCTAGTAAGGCCAACAATGGAGCAATATTGTCGTTTTATTGGAAATATTTACGATGTAATGGCAATATTGTCTAAGTCTTGGCTTTATATTAACAAATTTTCCAAGGAATCATCAATATTAAAAAAATTGGCTTGGGAATATTTCCAATGAAATGTTGATACTGTACAAATATTTGCTTTATGTTGGAAATATTTCCAACGAAATGCATATATTGCGCCTATATTGGTTTTATTAGTTTTAGATTGACGAAATATATTTTGTCAATACTGACTCAATATTGGTAAAATATCAACACCCGAACGTTGGGACAGTATTTCATGCCTATGACTTCAGTAGTGGGCGAAGATATAGCCGATATTGGCCTTACATGAGGGTTTATGCTGTTTATAAAGAGATAAATAGAGTGCGAATTTGTCACAACAACGAAAATTAGGCTTCTTTCCCCAAAAAATACTTTGAATTTTTTGACTAGAACAATGTAATAATGATTCTTTGTTGTATTCAACAGATGTTATTTTTCCAGTGAACTTGACCCGTTATCATTCTTTTTTGTTGAGCAACAAGAGTTTCTGGCCTACATGTGCGTTTTTTGTTTGCCTTATATCTAAAGATTCTATACAAGATTGTGTGTTACGGTCTTTGAAAACTTTACTTTTCTCATACATTTGACAACTTATAAAGATGCCATTTTTCTCTTTTCAAACTAAAAAATTAGCGTATAACATAGCATTATAAATAACATATTAATAAACATAAACCACGATTGCCCAATGTATTGTACATCCAGATGTGGAAATTGGATCTAGATGTTATATAAATGGGAACTTGGTATGTACGGATTGTTAACTCATAGAGTCTTGAAAATTATTGGTGAACTTGAAATTAAAAAAAGCAAAGGGATTTTTTTTCGTCATTTATCCTTTAACAAAAGAAAAAGGAGAAATTCAATAAAATAAAAAAAACTAAAAGCTTTTTTATATTAGAGGGTAAGAAAAAGTATTTAAAATGTTACTTGTAGGACTTGAGAACATAAAACTATCTAGTCTATGCTTATACATAGTAAATTTAATTATACTTTCAGTTACTTACCTTTTGAATCCAGTTCACTATTCAGGATCAGATAATTTTTTATTGTATACATATATAACGAAATCTGTGTTTACCTACAATAAATAGCACATCAAATATGTAGAATTCCAATATAGTGTACATTTAATGACTGTAGAAGATTGTATATATTTATATTACTACTTCATTAAATTTTTTAATTCTTTCATTTATTAGACTTATTTCTTAGAATTTTCAATTATTATTTAGAGAATATTGTCAGATTTATAAAAAAAATCCTCCATAGGATTCTGATTGATGATCACAGGAATATATTTAGTCTTTTCTCTGAAAATTGTTTAATGATGCAAAATGAAAAAGAATTTTTTTTACGAATTAAATGATCTTTCCAGCATTTTTACATAAAAATAGTAATTTCTTGCTTGTTTAACAATGTAAATTACATATTACAATAAGACAAAATTTAAAAATCATCTGCCTTCTTCCCTTCTCCAATGTTTTTCTTTTACCAGAGAAATATTATCCTATGTACAACAGAGCAAATACTAAACTAACATTTTTTTTTTTTTAGTTTTTTAAAATATAATTTAACTCACTTAAATTGTTCTTTTTCTGATTGTAATTATTTTTAATAACTTAAGACTGAAGCAATGAAAAATATTTCTCAGTATCAAGGAAATAGTCTCGAAAACAAATGAAACACCATTCAGTTTATAAAATTCTATTTATTTACATATAAAGAATTGATATAGTAATTTATTTAGATAATTAAATTAATATAATTAATTAACAGGAACTTCATTAAATTTTACTTTCTTCTTGATTCATTCTTTTCTCTCTAGAAAAAAATAAAAAATAAAAATATAAACACACAAATTTCATACGTATAGTAAAAGTAAATAAAGTACAGTGTGACCTCGAAAATCCGGCATCAAAGTCATCTCGCCGCTTTTTTTTTTTTTTTTTTACACTTCCACCTTATAGGAGAAAGAAAAATAATAAATCGTTAAAGAATTAAAAATTTCGAGATTGAAAGCGATGGATTAGCTGACAGTGAGATCGCAGATGCTATACTAAATTGAATCCCTTCTGAGTACAGAAGAAAAGGTATCAGTGGAAAAATGCTTAAATTTGACTGGAAAACTAACATCTGCTTTAGTAGATAAATAAGACTGTATTTTCAAAATCAATATTCTACATTTGTGTAAGATCAAAAAAAAAAAAAAAAAAACTTGTTAAAAAACTGTTCAAAGAATTGAAGCAAATATAATTGACATCGATGTTTAGGAAATTACACGAGAAGAAATGATATATATTAGGTTTTTTTGTAACATAGAAAATATGAATAGAAACTTTTAATTTTAATATTTTTAAAAATATTTAATTTTCTATTTTTCTCACATAACTATTACTTAGGTATGAATTAAATTACGAATAATGGCACCATTAAGACTATTAAAAGTATTTTTGAAGTCAGAAATTCGGCATCGTCATGGTTCTGGCAATGCCGGATCTTCGAGGTTATACTGTATACAATAGAGAGTAACACAACCAGAATCTTTTTTTTTTGTAGTATTAATACTAATATACCCAAACATAAATACTTTGAATTTGCAATTTTTATAATTTTATGACATGAATTATGAATTATGAAATTAATATTCGAAAAAATTATGAATTGCAACCTACAGTTTTTTTATGGATTTAGATTTATTAATTCCTGCTTTATGGAAATCCAAAATTTCACATTTTTTTTCCAAGTAGTTTTCAAATTATGCTTAAAAAACGGCAAAATGATGGTTTAAGAGGCCGTCTATGATAGAAGTGACTAAATATTTTGAAATTTCATCTGCTGTCCTGTAATCTAGCAGGCTTCATTGACTGCTTAAGGTGCCATGATCAAGAAGAGGGCTCTCTCGGTTAACAATCGAGTACTGAAATTCAATTTGGATACAGCCCTTAAAATACGCTGGTTATAAAATAATTAATTTCTCGGAAACTTATCATACGAATTGCATAAAAAATTGTTTTTAGGCTAATTGAAGAGTGTAGAGTTCATCTATGCTGTCAGAATTGTGTACTGCTATTGAAAAAAACAAAGTTATGACTCGTTTTAATATGTAGATGGCCCCCTAAGCAAATTTTTTATACATAATTTAAAAATAGACTTTATTTCAAATCGTTCGGTACCAGTAACTTTCTTCTACGACAATTTGTTGAGGAGTTAGTAGGGGGTGTTTACTTTTTTTTTTCCACGACTGTACCTTAACGTGCTATTATATGCTTTCTTATGCTTGCCCGCATAATATGCTATGCAGCCAGCTCAGGAAGAAATAGCATGACAAGCTATGTACAAGCATTTTATGTGCTTATTTGCTTTTTAAGCTTCTGTCAAAGCATAGAGAGGTAGGTACCTTTCCATGCTATTATATGCTTTTTTATGCTTGCCAGTATAATATGCTATGCAACCTGCTTTGATAGAAAACAGCATGACGTACTATGTGCCAGTAAGATATGCTAATTTGCTACACAAGTCTCTTCCCAGTAATGATGATGTAGGTACTTAAATGAAGAATTGTGTGAATGTTATTGCTTGGCAGCATCAAATGTTTATTATTATTTTTTAATTTATTTATTTCTTTTTGTTACTCGTTTTGTTTGTTTTAGTTACTCGAAAGTATAAATTTGACTATGTTTTTTGAAAATAGAAGAAAAGGAAATTTTAATTATAAATTAAATTAATTTTTCAAATCCAGGGAGAGACAATAGCTCTCTTTCACCTCCGTCCTCCCCTCCCGCCAAACAGAAAATTCTTAGTTTCCCTTTTATTATAAGCTAAGAGAAAAGATTAAATTTCAATTTGTTTTTCAAAATCGGAGAAAAAAAATAGTTACATTTCAAATTCGAGGGAGGTTTAATGGATCACCTAAGCCCTCTTCCCTTAACGGAATATTTAGGAGTTTGTGTTATGGAGGTTTCACTGTACATTGCAATTTTTCAAGATGTAAAATATAACTTCTATTTCTTAAATTAATTTCTATGGAAGTGGGTTAAATTCTATGAGGGATTTAACTTGTATGAGAGTCTTCTAGAGAAGCCCTCACCCCCCCCCCTCCCCGCCGCCTATAAAAGAATATTTTCTTCTGCTTCTTAGAATTTAAATATTCTAACTTACTCGAAAATAAAATGCAGTATATCTTTAAAAAATGTAGAAAAAGAAAATTTTGTTCATTAAAATCTAAAATCCGGGCTGGCCCTCTCCTGAATTCAATACTGTCTTAAATCACCCATTTGAGATTAGTTTTTAACATCTAAATATCAAAAGAAACAGAACTAAAAATTAATTACCAAAGCGGATATAGAAGAGTACCCCCCCCCCCCAACAGAAAATTTTAAACTGATCTTCCTCTTACTGTTAAATTATTTTAGGTTACATGTAAATTGTAAATTTTCTATATCTTTAAAAATGGGAGAAAAATAAAATTTTGTTTATTAAATTTCAAAAGCTGGGAGGGGGGGAGGACTGTGTCACCGCCACCTGAATTAAATACTGCCCCTTGAACACGTTTGAGATAATTTTTTAACACATAAACTTAAAAAAATTAACAAATAATTTCCATGGTATACTTAAAGGGAAATAGCCCCCTACCCTTCCCCCGAATTGGAAGAAAATTCCTCGCTGCACTTTCTCTTAGTATTTAATTCTGTTAAGTTTCTCGAAAAGATTAAATTTGCTATGTTTATTAAAATCAGAGAAAAATTATTATTTTGTTAAATTTCAAGATCCAGGGGCGGTAGATTTCTTTTTTCGAACCACTACAACGTAAATTCAATACTGCCTTCGTCCACACGTTTTAGATAAAAAGTAAACACATGAATCTAAAAAAAAAAACTGAAAATTAATTTCTATAAAGGATTTATTGGGAAAAAGCTCCCCCCCCCCCGGTTTAGATAAAATTTCAACACATAAATATTTAATAAACTAAAAATCAATTTCCGTGAAGGATTTTTGGGAAAAAGCACCTCCCCTCCACTCCCACATCATAAAATTCTTAGCTGTTCATTCTCTTAGTTTTTAATTATTTCAATTATACAAAAAAAAAAAAAAAAAAATCCGTGCTTTTTAAAAAGAGAATTTAGTCAATTAAATTTCAAAATTCAAGGAGCACTGTTTCATGTAAGAAATAAGTTCATAACAATCGAATTGAAAATATGTACAATTGACCCCCCCCCCCCTTCAATAAGGCTAATTTTTAAAATCTTAACCCCATCCTAAATTGATAAATTCTATCCTAAATACACTTCAAAATCTTTTATTTTTCTGCAACAAATAATTATGACCATATTCAAACCATTCATTAAGCAAAGGAAATTCCACTAATGAATTATAATAATCAAGCCATATTCTAATTATCCATTAAACATAGAAAAAACCCTAATAATATATTAACCTTATTAATTGAAACTTGGAGGATAACAGCATCGATAAATTCTATGTCTTATGAATAATCTTATAATAATCGATAACCCTCCATCTTATAAAAATATCAACACACAGCAGAATCAGCTGTTCACCCATTACCCGCATTTAAAATCGTTTACAAACACGACCCCAGTGGCGAAGAAAGTAAAGCATCAGGCTTCCAAACCGGATATAATGAGTTCTGTCCTTCTCAGAGGAAAAGAAAAGCCGACCTAAGTTTCCCTTCTAAAAGCTGTAGGTACTTCAGAAATTCTCCAAAGATGGCGCCTCCAACGTCATTTTTTTTCAAACCGGGAGAGTAGCAAAAAATAAAAGCAAGTGATGCTAGAAAAATATTGCTAGAATAGCAAAAATTAAAAGCAAGTGATGCTAGAAATGTAATGCCAGCATAGCAAAAAATTAAAAGCACGTGATGCTAGAAAATTAAAAGCAACTGATGGTAGAAATGTAATGATAGACTAGCAACAAAAAAAAAAAAGTTTCTGTTGCTGGTGAATTGCTGCTAGAAAGCAGAAATTACAAGCAAGTGGTGGTCTTGATTATTGCTAGGCCAGCAACATATTCAAGCAACACAAGCTGGAATATGTATGCTGGCTAAGCAGTAAAGTGTTCCAATACACACCTTGACTTGCTGGGAATTATGGTGGAACCAGCAAATGTGTTATGGTAGTTTAGAGCACACTAGACTAACATGGCTGTCGAAGTTGAACGGCAACAGGTTTTCTTACTTACTTCTGCTTATTGCCGCTCACTGGCAGCACGTCTTCAACACAGAAATAGGCCAAACTTCATTCCGCCCCGGTACCCTGTTGTGCCCCGTGTTCCACTACGGGCCGCATAAAAATATTCGATCCACTTTCAGACTAGGGACAGGAATCGCTAAAGTTGGGTTTTAAGTGTGCTATGTGTTTTCTAAATTGTTGTCTTAGATATCTTCTTTCCCTTATAAAACGGTAAATTTTCATTGCAGCATTCTGAAAGTGTTCCATAATCTATGCTTGATGCATGATTTTTCTTTATTTTTCTTTTTTTTTGTGTGATTGTAAATACTTATATAAATTTTATAACAGTCCATATTTGAATGTGGCACTTTTTGTTCAATTTCTTACGAATAAACTATAAAACTCCTTAATCTTTTAGAGAAAATATTTTGTGGAATATAGAGATTATTATTATCTTAAAAGTGTTGATATTTATATTATAAAGTTTATTAATTTCCTCTTTCTACTATTAATTATTATTCATTATAACTGTAGCTATGCTACAATATTTGACCGTGAAATTTTTATTTAAAACTACTATTAAGTGAATTATCACACAATTTGCTTTATTGCTATCTCGAACAGAGGACACCTCAAGAATTAAAAGAATATTAATGGATTAATTATTAAATATTTGTGAATATTAATTTTGAAGATTATAATTTTTATTGCGGATTTAAAATTGAATCAAAATTTACGTGTATTATCCTAATTAAAAAATTATGTTATGTCTGAAAGAAATGTTACTTTTAACTTTATTTAGAAATAGAAGTATTTCAGAAATATACACACAAATTTCAATAAAAAAAGAAATACGTAAATTTACGGAAGTCCGCTCATAAAACAATTTTTTTTTCTAATTTTATGTATTAGGTCATTCCACGTCAACTGGCCTAAGTGTCCATGCTAGTACCATTGCACTTTTGTTGTAATCACTACAGGGCATACATGAAAGTCTAAATTGCCATCTGCAAACTTTCAGAGCCAGAAGTAATAGTTGGGGCACCAGGTATGCTTCTCCAAAGTTCAACATTTCGCTGTCTCAGAAAAACGATCAAATCACTAAGTTTGTCATCTCACTGCTGATGATACAAGAAGCCTTACATATTGTAAATATGTGATAAAGTACAACTTTTTGAGCTGAAAATCATAGTTGCAGTATTAAGGGTCCTGTCCCTGCCGGCGAAGACACTCACGAGCTAATGCTAATCCTATGGGGAGGGATTTTTCTAATATCTCATTTGCATTTTGACATTTTTTAATAATTTTTTTTTTGCATTGGATAGCCGAGGTCCGTCTCTACAGCGCACCTTGGTTACTTTTTTGATTTTGATCGCAGATATTTTTAATAAAGTTACTTTCACTTTCAAAACCTTCGAAACTTTCACTTTCAAAACACTTTCAAACAGTGTCATTCTAAAAAATATCTGCAACCAAAATCGAAAAAGTAACCAAGGTGCGCTGTAGAGACGGACCTCGGCTATCCAATGCAAAAAAAAATTATTTTAAAATGTCGAAATGAAAACGAGATATTAGAAAAATCCCTTCCCATAGGATTAGCATTGCTCATGAGTGTCTTCGCCGGCAGGGACAGGACCCTTAAAGATCTGAAATCAATACATTCATCACCACTTGGCCTCAAAACAGGCCATAAAGCCAATCGTGATGAATTTGTTCCTTACTTTAACAAGCTGTAATTACTGAAAAAATGATGTGGAAGTTACCAATTAATTAAATCTATGAACATGACATAGAGCTAATGAAGGAGTTTTTTGCTTGCTTTATATTTATTAATTTACTCCTCATCTTTGAAATCGCCTCAAAAATTAAATTAATAATTTCAATCCTTTTTTAGAACCCTATATCTACTAAAAAACTTTCCAAAAGTAAAAGAAAAAAAAGGCCAAGGTTAAAAAAAATAAAAACAGGGTGAAAGTTGTGGCTAAACTATGGTGTGATATCGAATTTCCAAGCTGTTAGCATGGTACTTATTTAACATTTTCCATTAACTAAGTTGCTATGTGTAAGTCAAGTGCCTACGTATATATTGAACTAAAAATCACTTTCTCCTGTACTAAATACATCATAACGTGTTTATCAAAATTAAAATGTTTAAAAATTATTCATGATGTCTTGGCGGCCATCTTTCTATATTTTACACAAATTTCTAAGCACCAAAGTCCATAGCTAAAATACGTGTCACTAAATCAAACCTTTTATGCATTTTCCTTATTTATTTTTACTTTTAAGCTGGCCACCAAGCCCATTTTAAAAATTTTGAATTTTGAGAAACACGTTATGATGTATTTAGGATAGGAGAAAGAATTTCTATCAATATATACGTAGGCACTTGCCTGACATATGGAAACTTAGTTAATGGAAAATGTTAAATAAGTACCATAATATCATCTTGGATATTCGATATCACACCATTTTTTAGCCACACCTAACTTAACTACCTTTTTTTTTTTACTTTTGAAAAGTTGTTTTTAAGACTTTAATTTAAACACCGATAGAATTTTTAATTAAACTATTTAAACTTTTAAAAAAATCACCTTTCCTCAGCAGGCTCATAATTTATTCAGGCCTTACACACGCTTATAATATGCTTATGCTTAGTAAGAATCAGTTAAATTTCAAGTTTACGTAAGTCTGTAGGTTGATACATAATAACACTTCTTACACTCAGAATTCTAAATTACACTTAGAACATCGTTTCAATACACTTAAGAATATTTCATTTTTTAATAAACAATATAAATTACAAAAAGGGAATTTTTTATCAATATAGGTTGAAAAAAACCCACTTTATTTTCAGTTAATTTTAGAATTAACAGGATCAAGAAATATGGTTTTAAGTCTTCACCAGTAATTTTTTAATTAAACTAATTATATTTTTTAAAATCACATACTAAATGTAGCACATCGCCCTTTACCCCCTCTTCTCCCGGCTAAAATTTTATTCAAGCCCTAGATGCACTTATAATATGCTTACTATAACTTGGACTTATGCTTACGAAGAATCAATTAAATTTCATATTTACATTAATTTGTATATTAGTCTAATGCCAGACGAACGTTTTTTTGCACGCTTTTTTCCTTATGTATTATCCCTACACAATGCTAGCGGCATTGTGTAGGGATAATACGTAAGGAAAAAAGCGTGGAAAAGACGTCCGTCTGACATTAGCCTTAATACAGGATAACTCTTGATTGATTTATAATTCATCATTTCAATAGAACAGTATTTCACTTTATTATAAACAATATAAATAACAACAAATAGAGGAAGTTCGTGTACTATAGAATACCATTTACATTTTTTATTTGTAAGTCACTATGTAAAATTTTGAGATACAGTAAATGTTAGTAAAAAACAAACTTTGACCATTTCTCCACACATTTTTAGTGCATTTACAGTGGAAGAAAAAATAATGCATTTGAATATTTAGCTTTTTCAAAAAAGTTACACTTTTCATGTAATAGCAACTATAGTCGGGTAATATGGAATAGGGTTATAAGGAATATTAAAATTAAAAGAAAAAGCACTATTTATAAGAATAACCAAAATTATTTAATAAGTAAACATTAGAACATCATCTTTAAATCATCAGATTCTTTGAAAATTTATTTTAATCTTTACAAAAACACAAATGTAGTCTATTGTTTCAGCCCACCGCAATCCACATGACCCCACATCAGGCATTATATCCACTCTTCCCTTCTTCCGTCCTCTGAATATTTTCCATTGCAAAACTGGAATATTGCATCTTCCTCATCTGGTACACAACCTGATAAAAATCCCATCTCAAATGATACGTCGGAGGGGAACGTCTTCACTAGACTCGTCTTGAAACAGTTGTGTAGCTGATATTCCATATTACCCCGCACACCATTTTGAAAAGCATAACCTCTTCTCTCGTCAGCATCTTAACATAGAGGAAAACTGACTAACACAACAATAAATACAGAGTGTATCTAAACTCTTGGGCAAAACTTTAAGAGGTGATAGTGCACATCAAGACAAACAATATTAAATAGGAAACTAAGGGTCCCAAACGTCTTCCGAAGGAGATAGGCGCCATTAAAGTTTAGGGTCCAAAATTTCAAATGATTATAAAAACTGATAAATTGGTCGATTCGTTTGCGGTTTTCACTAAAACTATTCTTTATGTCAGTATTTTCTTGAAAATAAATTTTAAAGATAAAGTTCAAAAACTGCCGATAGAGGGCGCTTTAGAGTTTGGAGTAACGAGCAACTATTTTTTACCGTTATTTTTTATATCTCATTAAATGCTTTCAAAAGCTTAGACTTAAACTTAAATTTTGAGCTCAAAATCAGAATCGTCGGGAGAAGTTAAGTAGCGCAAACTGAACTGTGTTCACGAGGGGTGTTCAAATTTCAACTCCTGAATACAGTTCAGTTTGCGCAACTTAACCACTACCAACGATTCAGATTTTGAGCTCAAAATTTAAGTTTAAGTCTAAGCTTTTGAAAACATAATTCAAAATCTGAATCGTTGGGAGTAGTTAAGTTGCACAAACTGAACTGTATTCAGGAGTTGAAATTTGAACACCCCTCGTGAACACAGTTCAGTTTGCGCTACTTAACTTCTCCCAAGGATTCAGATTTTGAGCTCAAAATTTAAGTTTAAGTTTAAGCTTTTGAAAGCATTTAATGAGATATAAAAAATAGCGGTAAAAAATAGTTGCTCGTTACTCCAAAGTCTAAAGTGCCCTCTATCAGCAGTTTTTGAACTTTATCTTTAAAATTTATTTTCAAGAAAATACTGACATAAAGAATAGTTTTAGTGAAAACCGCAAACGAATCGACCAATTTAACCGTTTTTTATAATCATTTGAAATTTTGGATCCTAAACTTTATGGCGCCTTAAGTCTAAGCTTTTGAAAGCATTTAATGAGATATAAAAAATAACGGTAAAAAATAGTTGTCCGTTACTCCAAAATCTAAAGCGCCCTCTATTGGCATTTTTTGAATTTTATCTTTAAAATTTATTTTCAAGAAAATACTGACATAAAGAATAGTTTTAGTGAAAACCGCAAACGAATTTTTTTTTATTATTTGAAATTTTGGACCCTAAACTTTAATGGCGCCTATCTCCTTCGGAAGACGTTTGGGACCCTTAGTTTCCTATTTAATATTGTTTGTCTTGATGTGTACTATCACCCCTTAAAGTTTTCCCCAAGAGTTTAGATACACCCTGTATAACTGCTCATCTTTGTACTGAACTTGTTTAACATAACTGATAATGGGATTTTATAATTAATACGAATGTTATAAAGTTTGCTTGCAAAAATTGAAAATAAGATTTCATTTCTCTACGTCGCTCCAGCAACAGGTATCCAAACAGAACTGAGCACAGCACCTCATGAGAGTACTAGGTAGTCGTTTGACAGTTTTACGCTTTGCTGTAATACCGGAACTTTTTCATTATTTTTTATCCATATAGGTTGAAATAACCACTCTATTTTCGGATGCTTTTAGAATTAAACGTATTACGAAATATCGTTTTAAGACGTTACCTGAAACACATGTAGATTTTTTTAATTAATCTATTTAAACATGAAAAAAAAATGCTTACTAAATTTGGTGCACCCTCTTCCCCGTTTGCTGGTTTATACTTTATTCAGATCTTATATGTACTTACAAAGCTTATATGTACAGTCGTGGAAAACAAAAGTAAACACCCCCTACTAACTCCTCAACAAATTATCGTAGATGAAAGTTACTGGTACCGAACGATTGGAAATAAAGTCTACTTTTAAATGATGTATATAAAATTTTCTTAGGGTGTCGGTCATCTAAATATTAAAACGAATCCAAACTTCATTTTTTTCAATCGCAATACCCAATTTTAACGAGATATTTCAAATCTTCGGTTCAAACTATGCCTAGACACTAAATTTCAAGTCATTTGAATAATAAGTTTTTGAATTATAAATATTCAAAATTTAGTGCTTCTAATGTTAACTACATTTTCACATTTTTATTTATATCTCCTGAAATTATGCTCCTAATGTGCTATATATTTTTTTCTTTTTTTATAGCAATAATACTAATATACCCAAACATGAATACGCTGCATTTGCAATTTTTGTAATTTTATGATATGAATTATGAAATTAATATTCGAAAAAATTATGAATTGCAACCTACAATTTTTTTGATGGATTTAGATTTATTAAGTCCTGCTTTAGGGAAAACCAAAATTTCACATTTTTCTTCCAAGTAGTTTTCAAATTATGCTTAAAAAACGGCAAAATGGTGGTTTAAGGGGCCGTCTATGAAGGAAGTGAGTAGATGTTTTGAAATTTATTCTGCTGTACTGTAATCTAACAGGCTTCATTGAATCCTTGAGTGGCGCTAAGGTGCCTTGATCAAGAAAGGGGCTCTCTCGGTTAACAATCGAGTACGGAACTCCAATTTGGATACAGCCCTTAAAATACGCTCGTTTTAAAATAATTAATTTCTCGGAAACTTATGGTACGATTGTATAAAAATTCGTTTTTAGGATAATTGAAGGTCGTAGAGTTCATTTATGCTGTCAGAATTGTGCACTGCTATTGAAAAAAAACAAAGTTATGATTCGTTTTAATATGTAGATAACCCGCTAAGCAGATTTTATATACATCATTTAAAAGTAGACTTTATTTACAATCGTTCGGTACCAGTAACTGTCTTCTACGATAATTTGTTGAGGAGTTAGTAGGGGGTGTTTACTTTTTTTTTCCACGACTGTACTTACTATAGCTTCAAATTTCGCTTGCTAAGAATCAATTTAATTTCACATTGACATTAATTTGTATATTAATATGAGAGACAGCTGTTGATTAATTTATAATTCATCATTTCAATGGAACAGCATTTCACTTTATTATAAAGAATATAAATAACAATAAGTGCATTATTTTATCCATATAGGTTGAAACAACCATATCGTTTTAAGACTTTGCCTGAAACACGTGTACATTTTTTAATTAAGCTATTTAAACTAAAAAAAAAACAAAAAAAAAACATACTGAATTTGGACGGTATTCCATAGAAAATGGTGAGCAGTTCGTTTGTTGTTTTGGTAAATTTTCTTAATGTTAGAGTTAATTAATAATTTTATTGTTAATTAAGGATAGATTTTAAAAAAAACTGAACTTTATAAAAGCACGTAGTTTAAGAAATTACCTGTCCAAAAATTCAATCCTTACCTTTTTTCTGTTCATTATTTAAGTCTCCATGTTGGTTTAAAAATTAAGTTTGACGAAGAAAAAAAAAGTGTTCATTTTTATTAACTCAACGATTTTTCAAAAATTTTGTATTTCTTTATAATTCACTCACGAAGACAAATTTGGTCTGAAATTAAAGAATGCGTTCATTAGACTCTTCTATTTTTGTTTTATTTTTCTGCGATGCTTGGTTCCTTTGCTATTTAATATTTTGCGCTGACCTGCTTGGTCGATTTAACATTGATAAGTTGTCTCCTGTATAGTAAGCAGTAGCGGTCTGTCGTTTGGTTCTTGGCGTTTGTCTGTTCGGCGGGCTGTTTTTTTTTATAGCTTGTCTTGTCTGAACGACCGTCCTGCTTGATCTCAAAAGGGACATTTCAAATTTGATTACCGATAGTAACACTTAAAAGAGCACACCTTAATTGACAACAAACCTTTTGTTTCATTGTGGGCCTTTTCCGAATAAGGTAAAAAAAAAAAGGCAAGATTCAAACCACCTATTTTGCATGAGATTCCCAAGGATACATGGGTAATAAGTGAAGTTTGAGAATGTATGCAAATGCATGTTAGTGCTTGCCAAATTGCTGCGGATGGTGGACACACTGAGAATCTTAACTTGATTTTTAAAAATTAAATTGTTCCTCTATCTCTTGTTCTATTACATGTGTTAGTTTTATTAAAAAAAATATATATATGCATCTCTCTTATAAAGCCCACTTCTAGGAGCAAGTAGTGACGTATTTAAGCCGGCGATTAGTTATCGAAAAATGAACATTTCAATGCTTCTAATAAACTTTTTTTTACACAGAACGCATCATTTCATACTAAATCAAACACACTTTACAGTTTTTCAATTGATATCTTTTCTCTGTCTCTTACTGTTTTCGAGATAGGTTTGATAACTTCCACGTTTTAGAACTAGGATGATCAGAAATAGTATTTTATTGTTAAATGTATTATTAACGCCCTAATTGTCTTCCCGACTAAATCTTCACCGACAAATATGAGATCAAACATGTTCTTTAAATCCCAGAAGTTCAAGTCAAATTCGCCAATAATTTTGGTAGGCATTCGACAAACCGTGTACAATCGAAAGCATTCAGTCCCTGTTCCTTAACTTTTGGAGGCCAGTGTATGTAGACGACCCCTATTTCAATAACTGCATTCATATTCGGACAGAAGCACAATTCCCTGTTGAATAGTGCCTCTCACATCTGTCTGTAATAATTTGGCAATAAAATATTATGGAGTTTGCAGTATTTCTCTTTTAAACTGTACAATATGCCAAAAATATTAAATCGTGTTATTAAAATATCATTTGGTTAATTAAAATTAAAATAATAAAACTTTGTAAAAGATCACCATAAAATAAAATAATACACAGGACGCGTTTCGAGCTAAAAACATAACAGCTCGTTATCAGCTACAGCAAACACGTGTCCGCAAGCGAACAAGGTCAAAAATGAACTGAAAGTAAAGAATGTTGCAAAGAATGCGACAGATGACGCTAGCTGAAAGAGACACATGCAGAAGAGAAAGGTGTTGCCAAAAAGATAAAAGAGAAATTGATAGGGAAAAAATGGAAATAAACAAAATAAAAATAAAAATAAAAGAAGTAAATTAAAAGTATAAATAATAATAATAAATAAAGAAATATAAAAGAATAAAACAAGAAAAAACCAAAAGATCTTTTTTTTTAAACAAACTAAAAAGAAAAGAAACAAGAGAAAAGGGAAAAGAATTACAAAAGTAATTTCCACGCTGGAGATAGGAAAGGAGATGATGGGAGATCATTGACAAGATTAGCAGAATTTTTAGAAATAAAATATGCTTCATGAAAATCCAAGTGAGAGGGAGAGGCAGGGGAAGAAATAATTTTGGCCTTGGAGAAATTGAAACAATAACTAGAAGACCAACAGTGAGAAGCAATCGAAGATTTAGAGATCTCTTGATTAGCAATATACCTCTCATGCTCGCCTAATCTGAATTTTAAAGCTCTCTTTGTTTGACCAATATAACCTAAATTGCAAGAGCAAGGAATAAAATAAACACCCCACCGGTTCTCAGTAGGAACAGGATCTTTTAGAGAAGAAAATTTAATTTTATTCATAGGTTTGAAGATAACTTTAAAATTAAAACGAGAAATGATTTTAGCAATTTTGAAACAGAGAAGAGAATAAAAGGGCAGAACTATTATAGAATTAAAATTAGGAGGATTACTTGAATCAGAAAAAGGACGTTTAGGCTTATTAAATTTATACAAAGCTTTATCAATCAAAGAGGGATTATAACCACGAGCAAGGGCAATAGATTTGAGATAATTAATTTCATTATTCAGAGCAGAAGAGTCAGAACAAATGCGTAACGCCCTAAAAACAAAAGTATAAAAAGACGCCACTTTTTGTTGAGGAGGATGATTTGAAACAGCATGAGGAGGAAGAGAGACAGCGAAAGGTTTTCTATAAAACATCATTTGTATAAAACATGTATATTTCTATAAAACATCATTTGTTCTCGAACAAAAATCGAAGATTCGATTGAGAATAACTTCATCTACAAATTGATATGCAGAAGTTGAGCTCGTTAGTTGTTAGTTCCATAGGTGACAAAACATCTACATTTTCCGGAACTCTGTTTCAGATTGTCCAAAGTCAAATAAACATATATTTAACAAGAAAAATAAACTGTGTACTGTTTTTTAGGGTTTCGTACTTAAGAAGTAAAAACGGAACCATTCTAAGATCACCCGTGTGTCTGTCTGTCCGTCAGTTACAGCCGTTTTTCTCGCAAACTATGGAACATGGAATGTTCAAATTTGGCAGAAGTAATAAAGACTATTGATCCACACATTTATAGATTATTAACCATTCACAAATATATTTAGGAAATAAGTTGGGGAGCTAATTAAGTTACTTGATTTTTTTGTATAACGTGTGGGGTATCGTGTGAAAGCTCTCGTAACGCCAAACTCAAAGATACATTTATTTTAATTTTAGGTATTATTTTCCAGAGATATCGCCGAAAATGTAATGAAAAAAAATGCCCCTAGCCCTCTATTTCCGAATCTACTGAAACTAAAATTATGAAAAAAATTGGGGTAGTAGAAGTTTATTTAAACCTTGAAGGAAAACTATTGTGATTATCCTAGATCACATAGTTTTTGAGAAAATCGCATTTTCCCGTTACACACAAGTTTCACTTTGCGGGCGCTCAGCAAGAGAGTTGAGGGGTGCTCGAGGTACCTATTGTCACAGTATAAAAGGATTGTTGATAATGATTTTCGAAAACAAAATGTGGATACTTAGCCGATATATTAACCTTTAAAAATACGGACGGTTTGGACATACATAAAGACACGGGTGGGGTACTCTACGCGCCATCGGCTTTTTAGGCTTCATATATCTCTGAACTTTCATGGTATATCCATCTATAATTTTCTAGTAGGGTAACTAGAGGTGAGATGCCGTGTTGTACAAGATGCCGTATCACGCAGTTTTCATATGCGCAGGCAATGTAGGAAAACGCTGCTCAGTTGTAAGGAAGAGGATTCTCTAGTGATACTTTAATTTCCATTTGCGTTCTTTTTTAAAATTTTTACGTGGTACTTTTTTATTGCTATTTTGTCTTAACACTTCTGGCAAGTGTCCAAAATATTTTACGTGACTTCTTTATTTGCCTATATAAGTCTTAGTTTAAACACCATCGAAATAAATCTGATGTTTTTAGAGAGTACTGGTACCTGGCCTTTCTGCAAAGCATAAATGGTGGCCGGTTCCCGCTTCCTCATGTCAGTGAGGAGCACCGGCGACTTGCCCAATACTTTGGGGCGAGTCGACGAAAATTTTTTGGGGTAAGATGCCGGTTGTTTTCCCCTGGGGTAACCCTTGTGGCATGATGCCGGTTATTTTCCGTTGCGTTCAAATGCCTGGTTGTTTCGTTGTTTAAATTACTCTTGGCTATTAACTGACTTGTCAACAAATTTAATCAGATAATTTAAATCAGTGATTAAATGGTGATTTTAATCAACTGATTAAAAAAAATCATTGATTAAAATTATAAATATTCTAAATGTTTAAAATGACATAAAGAAATATTAAAATCTATGATGAACATAATTTGAAAGGTTTCTATATGTATTCTGCATTATAAATAAACTACTTTGGCCTTATAAATAATTGTTATGATTAATTTTAATCATTGTTAAAAGTTTTATGTTAAATACAGTTATAAATAATTTTAATAAATGTAAATATCGGTAGTATATAATATAGTTTTAGATAACTAGGCGTTTCTGCCCCCTACGAGCTATGCTCGCTAACCTCCATCCAGTCACCACAGACTCTAAAAACACTCTAATTTGATCTGCTTTGAAAAGATTACGGAATATTAAATCGTAATTAAACGACTAGTAGCGATCACCTGTAATCAGGTTTCCATTCATCCCTTTGGTCAGAGGGATTTTAAGACAGAATCAATTGCTGTCGAGACAGCTAACTGCTACATTCGTGATTGATTAAAAAACATCAACCCAACAATTTAAAATAAGCTTGTATAAAATGGCTAAGTAAACAATTTTATAAAGACGCTATAAGAAATTTATTTTAAATTAGACATTTTAAATGTATCGTTTTAAATATGACTTAATTTTCAACAAAGTTTTTTTTTATCATTTTAATATTCAAATAAAAATAATTTTAAAGAGCTATAAAAGGCAAACTAAATCGGTGTGACAATAGCAACGGCGAATTTCTAGGTGTCTCAAGCCTTTCTAAAAAGTAATTAGAAAAGAAGTCAAAATCTTCAACTGACGATGATACGGATGATGATTAAATCCCCTCCCAAGATTCAGAAGACGAGGATTTTTTTAAGAAGTGAATGCGAATGATTGTTCAGAGTGTCTAGCAGAGTGCAATAAAATCTCGGGAAAATGTGATGGGATCAAGCGCATTAAGTGAAACCGTTAGTTATATAAAAGCTGCTCAAAGTTCCTAAACAAATGAGCAGTTTGTAGCAGACCTGAGATATTGATAAAAAGAACAAAGGTACATATGAAAAACAATAACAAAAAAGTTTGACTCTAAAGCACTTTGTCACAGTCGCTTTACCGTAGTTAAACTTGTTATAATGTTTAAAAATAGGCATACTTAAGAGCCATAATTCTTTTAAATGTTATGTAGAACATAATATATTAAAAAAATATTATACAAACAAATATATTAACATTACATAAATAATTATATAACAAATAAATATTAGTTTGTTGTTTTATTATATTGACAACGTTTGTTACCTTCATATTTTTGTAATTTCCTAATATTAAGTAAATTAACAACTTTAGTATGTCGAAAATATTAAAGTTACTTTTATTCGTCACGTTATGTTTTATACTGCTTCACAAAAATTATTGTTTACATTGAAACTCCATAAGGCATCTTACCCTTAGGCCTAAATAGTTGGCCATCTTACCCATACCTATAGGTAAGATGCCGAAATGCAAGTGTTTACAAAAACAAAATTTTCGATGCTTTCTATAACATCTGTAAAATGAAGTAAGTTTTTAAACAACACGAGTCTAAACTTTAACAAGAAATCAATGAATAACAAATATAAGCAGCAGGTGATTTTTAAAATAATTATGTCAAAAACTACGGCATCTTCACCCAATGTACCCTATATGAGGCATTCTCACATAATTTTGACTTTTAAGTTCCTGAATAATAATTTATATTTTAGTACATATTCTTGGTTTTGTTTTATTTCTTATATTAGAAAATATGTCATTGCCAGATTGTATAACAATATTAACCAGATAAATAAGTTTTGGATGATATTGGGGGTTCAAATGTACCATGAAATTCTTGACCGTCCCGTGTCCCTGATGCTGATTTTTAAGATTGGAGCTGTCTGTGTAAAATTGTTTCAATAAAAGTAATTCTATGTAATTTTTTTTCCGAAAGTGGGACTATTGTTTTATGTAAATATGTACCAAAAAATGAATCTGCACACATCGTCGCTACCATGTCAAACTATCCAATGCGAAAAAAAAATGCATTTTTCATATTTTGTGCCATTTTGTTGCTTTGTGCATGATACGTACCAATTAAAATCGTCACATCTCTAGCATATTTAGAAACTTAGATAACGACCGTTTCAAAGTATCCAATATGCACTTTTTTCTAAATTTTACAATATCAAACTGTCCAATATAGCATATTCGATCCTTTGCCTCAAATGTTTGGATATTTTTCATTTTCTAAGCATCCGTACCATGTCAAACTATCCAATATGAAAATAGTCTTTTTATCAGGAAAACAAAAGCTGTTTTATTTATGGATTAAAATTTAACGCAATTAACATATGTTTTTGACGTTTACTACAGCATATGTTTTCTATTGTTAATGGAATGTGAGAATTCTTAGTTCATTTAGAGGGACACTCAAAAGAATCCCGTTACATTACACTCAATAGGAAAATAGAGCGGTGTCTTTTAATGGTGTTACGATATTTAAAACATAATGAAATTAATATGGATTTATCAAGTATATTAAAACATGTTTTATGCAGAATATGGTGTACAAGCCATTTATTATTATTTACAGGTTCATACAAAAGAATTTTGTTGTATAATGGTTTATAGAAAAAAAAAATGTTTGAAGCATTTTTTAATAATGTTAAAATATTCTAAACTAAGTTAAATTGATATTTGTAATTGATTTACATTACAAGTTGCTTACTGTAGAATATGACATGTATGATAGTTATCGTTAATTTACAGTGACACACAAAAAGTTCGGTTACACTGCTCTCTATTAGCGTTAGTTGTTTGAAGTGCGTTTCCAATTATAGTAGGAGTTTTTAACTATTTGAATAATACGTGGTGCTTATAAATTCTATAGATAATATACAGGGCTATACAAAAGAATTTTTAAGCATTACTTTGTATGGGCGTGAATTTCTTAAAGAAGTTTTTTAATTGTGTTATGCAGCTTCGGGTTTTTATTTCTTTTTACTATTCTAAAATATGTTAGTAGAAATTCCAAATATGCAGGGCTACGCAAGGAACTGAAAACATTGCTGAATATGACTGGTAATTTTGGAAGTGTGTTTATAACAGTTTTTTGCCAGAATTAAATTTCACCATATTACGTAACATGTATAAAAATCTGTACATAATATACAGGACTATACAAGAAATTCGAGTATATTTCCGTTTATTGGCGGAAATTGCTAAAGGTTGAAAGTGTAAATTGCGTTACGCGTTTTCTAATTAAACTAAATTGTCGCTTACTATCTAGATTATATACAATTCTATAGGTTATTTACAGGGCTTCAGAAACTGATTCGAGTACTTTTCCTATCTATGGACGGTAATTGTTTTTAGTAAATTCTTTTTTGGATTCCTGTATACGAAGTATAGGATTTCTATACAACATGCAAAGTAATAGTCAAATTTAAAAGCGCATACCGAAATTCAGAAAAGCACTTCCAGCAATTATAGACAGTACTGTAATCCATTTATTTTGTGTGTCCTTGTAAATGAACGACAAATGCTGTGAATGCATGCCCTATTCTTTCGTAATCTTCTTATAATGGAATTCAGTTATTTATATCAGTCAGTTTTAATACATTTGAAATAGCGTAATGTCATTAAAATATTCTCCAGACGATTTTTCCCCATATACCATAATGTAATGGAAATATTTTGAGTGTCCCTGTAAATGAACTACTAATGTTACATACTTCATGTGTAATACCGGACATGCCATTGTAAGCACCATCAACATTTTAAAACTGCATGAAAATACGAGTATATTTATGTGAGTTAAAGCGTGGACAGACAAACCGAATTCATAAACACTTTTCAACTTTGGAAAGTGTTAAAAAGCACAATAGGTTGAAAATTCACATTCAGTAGTTTCTACGAATAGACGAGCATAACTGAATTCTTTTGTACACCCCTGTATATTACCTACAGATTTTTATACATGCCACATAATAAACTAAAAATTTAATGCAAGCTAAAAGACGCTTAAAACTACTAAAATGATACTTCCATAAATTATCATCCATAATTGTCCATGTTTCTAGTTTTTTTTACAAAACCCTGTATATGATTTTACTTATATTTCACAGACACCTCACATACTAACTATAGTTCAGCTTTGAAGTGCATAACACAGTTAATAACTACGTTTAAGCAGTTCAGAATCATACTTAGTAATGCTAACGAATTATTTTAGGTAGTCTTGTATAGAATTTATAGAATTTATACATACCACGTATAATTCCCATAGTGTTAAAACTCATATCGTAATATAAAACGCATTTCCAGCAATTATCGCTAATATAACGCACTTTAACCGAAATCTTTTGTATGTCCCTGTAAATGAACTAAACTGTTGTATACATCATATTCTAACGTAGGCATGTTGCTGCACATCTCAATAATGTGTATAAATTTCATTATGTTTGAAATGGCTTACCATAATTAAACTAAACCACAAACGTTTCTTTCCCCAGTAAGAATGATGTAACGGGATTCGTTTGAGTGTCCCTGTAAAGGACCTATAAACGCTACACGCTCCGTTTTCAGTGCCAGACATGCATAGTAAACGTCAAAAACGTAAATAAGTTATATGACAATCCGAATATATTTACGAGAGTTAGAGCACGGTGAGACGACAGGCAAGTAAACCAAAAGTCATAAAAACTTTTTAACGATCAAGAAAGTCTTGAAAAAACGGATTACCAATTTATCATTACCCACGTTCAGGAGAACAATTGCTATTATAGTATTAAAAGAACCTATTATGAATTTCTTCCAAATTTTCTTCAAAGTCACTTGTTACAACTTTTTTTAATGGGCGATTAACTAAGTCGAAGATTTTTATTCGAAAATAGGGGTAGAAAACGGCCCATGAGTTTCTTAAAATAAATAGCGCGAAGATTACTATTTTTAATTACGGGTATGAAGAGCCTGTTGTTGCCCACCCCATTATTTGAGATATTTTTGTTTTCTTATATTACTGTATATTCGTTATTAAAATTATTAAAGAAAATTCTTAAGAGTTTTATATTGAATATGTAAATACCAAAATTTTTACAAATTAAACTATTGAATACGACACATTTGCTACAATGAAACAGCGAATCTGTGAAAAACACAAGATTTTTACAAGTCAAACTATCCAATATGGCATATTCGCTACTATGGAAAGACAAACCTGGGAAAAACACAAAATTTCTACAAGTCGAAATATCCAATGTGGCATATTGGATAGTTTGTGGCTGAAAAAGTTCAAAGAAGCTGAAAACGTACAAATAAGCATACCATATCAAACTATCCAATGTGATTTTTTGGCAAGTAAAATTATTGCAAATTATAAGTAAATTGGCGCTGATTTTAAATCCACAATTAAAACAGTTTTTTTACCCTCCTGAAAAGTCGCTATTTTCACAATGGATAGTTTGACATGGTACCGACGACATTTTTACGGTTGTTATTATTATTATTTTTTTTAACTATGCCCCTGGATTTTAGATTCCTTGCCATCCCTCTTGCTAAAATTATGTAGAAAGTCACTCCAGATGAAGCCACAGAATTTCTTTCAACTTTTTTCTCATGCCGAAGTATACTATAGACATAATGGTCGTAATTTTTTGACAGGAAAGTTACTGCAGAATTTAAATCAGAATTTAAATATCAATTTCAAACATTGTGGTCAGTCTTACCGTCCCCAAGATTTATTACTGCCCTTTTAAATAAATGAAAAAAAAAGTTATTACACTTCAATGTAAATAACTGTTGCTAAAAATCAATGAACATTGTGGCTATCACTTAGGCTTAAGGGGACCGGGAAAGCCCTATCTCCAGCATGTTAAATTCACAAACTTTATGTACCTTTTTCTCAGAAAAGGTGAAAGATAGAGGTCTAGATTTTTTAGAGTAGTTAGAATAACGTGATTTACGTATTTTAACAGACCATTTTCTTTCTAAGTGAAACTAAAAATTAATTATTTATTGAAAGTCATTTTTAAATTAGCATTTTTGGTAAGATTTCACTGCCTAAAATAAATAATTCTCAACAAATCATTAAATCCCTGTGTTAAAGTATACAACATAATATAATATAAGTATTAAAAAAATCTGAGTTCTTAAGTTTAATAGATATTGGAAAAAAAAGGAACATAAACATGAAAAATCCAAGTTTTGAGAAAAAGTCAATTAAAGATTTAAATGGCCATTAAGCTGTGAAGTACTCTTAGAAAGAATGAATAATTTAAACACTTATTTTTTTTATATATAAACATGTGTGACACATAGTTGAAGAGATAAAAGTTTAAACTATTTAATGATATAAAAAAGTAGAAATCGATTTTTTGGTTGAATTTTGCTTTCCCGGTTGCCTTAGCATGGTTTGCCTGAAAATAGCTGGTAATTTTCCTCACCGTCCCTGTTCTATTTCACTACTAAATGGGTGGCAATGTTCTCACTGGGATAGTAGAGTATTAAACATTAATGCTAAATAAGAACATTTTCTAATTATAGCAACAAGAACATGAAAGTTTAAAATTGGAAGTTTAAAAATGCTATTTTTTAGATTGAATTTCACATGCTTCTTATTCATGAAAGTTAAAATTATCGGAGAATGGCTCACATGTATTTCGTTATAAATCATCGTTTTAAAACTTTTAAGTATTGAGACCCTCTAAACATTAATAAAAAAAAAACTAAATAGCCTGTTTTATTATATTTTTTTTTAATGAAATCTTTGTAACGGATTCTTTCAAAATAATGACCCTATATATTTTTTATTTCTTACCTGTGTGAAAAGCATTTTTTTCAGAAGTAGCATCAAAAACTAAATTAGTTGAAAATAATTTACTTCTGTGTGTTTCAAATATAAAGCCACATGTAGTAAAGCTTTCAAGTGCTAAAGAAACGCAACCGTGTATTAATACATGTTTACGTTTACTTATCAGACTATATTGGCATCAATACCAATTATGTAATATTTGATTATTATTATTTAATAACCAATATTTCTTATTCAAAACATATTTATTTGACCTGGGTCAAAATAATACAGCGTCCCAGAAAATATCGGTACATTGCATGGGTGCAAGAAGAAGTCTATCCAACACAAGACTAAAAACTTTTCAAAGTATTAGGTATAACTGAATGTAAATGATCTAGAAGATTTTTCTGTCTTGCATTGTGGGTAAAAATTGATGTTTTGCAATAAACGGAAGTTATTTAAAGTTCTTGATAGTAAAATTGCCGCTATTTAATTATATAAAGTAGAATTTACTAGCAGTCAAAAATCTCTCCAAGACTGAAATAAGTCCTGAGATTGAAGGTCTTGTACCCATGTTACATTGTCAGCTATGGAATAGACATTTTGCAAAATCATCAAAGCATTCATTTTGAAAATTCAAAGGTAATTTTAAGGAATTGCGATTTAAACAGCCCCGAAAAAAATAATGTAATAATTTTTGTGTGTCTTCAGGGTTTGAAAATTTATCTACAATGATTAAAGAAATTGAAAAAAGAATGTGGCTATCTGTTTATGCTAAAGTATGGATCAATCCAAAAACCAGATCAATTCATAAGTACAAAATGTTATCAACTTAAATTTACAATGAGGGAACAATGCATCTGAAGATATTTTACCTACCAGTTTGTTTTAATTGTTAATCAGAACATTGCCGAATTATGAAACTGTGACTGCGAAGCCTCTAAATAAAATATGTCTAAATATAATAGGATTTATTCATATGACTTGAAGACGCATGTAAGTATAAAGAATATAATTTTCCGCTTTATGTAACATTTTAATTATAGTGTGTGTATGTGAAAATTTTAAGAGATTCGATATAAATAATGGATATAGATATAGAAAAGTCTGTTACTTCTGCTATTATTATTATTATCTGCTATTATCTGCTGCTATCTGCTATTATGTTACTATTCTGGCTTTTTAAATTCATTGTAAAGTTTTTTTTTGCAACATGTTCTTTGAGATTTTTTGCTGCAAAAGTATGTTTTTCTGCCAATATATTTTATATGCAGTGTATGTTATCTCTCTCTCTCTCTCTCTTTTGCTGATATAATTTTGATACACTGTTATTCTTATTGTGATATGCAAAAAATTTTTGTTTCTTACATAAAAAAGGAAAAAAATATCAAGACAGTGTCATGAACACGATAAAGCTTAAGCATACTATCATATGCTGACATACTAGTGACTTTTGGAGGCATATTTTATATTTACAAATCAATAAACATTACAGAAGAATAAAGGATATAGGGAGGCACTATTTTAAATAACAATGGATCTGAACCATTCACGAATTCTTTTGTGGGTTGCAGCCGTTACTTCGGAACTCTTAAAACTTTGCAAATTTCGCAATTCAAGAAGCAACTTTATAATAGTAGTTCTAAATAGTTTTGTAAAACAGTATTTTTCTTCCTCTCTTATTTTAAGCGTAGTTTTGCATCAGAGCTGAACTTTTCAAGTTTTTCTCAATGTGAATAGAACATGCAGAATCAGAAGTATACTGGCTCTTCTGACTGGCATACACTGTTAAAATTTTCTGCTGCTTCTTCAAATGTTGGAACGAGATTTCACCATCTTATGATTGCAGTTACTGTAGTAACAACAGTTGGTTCAAACCAGCATAGAACTTTTAACAATATTCCCTACTAATAATTGTTTCTTGCTAAATTAACTCCCAAATATAAAATTATAGTTATAAAATCTATGTGCATTTTTCTTTTTTATTGTTATTTTCATCTTTTTATTTTGTTTAGAATTCATTCTTACTATTTATTGAAAATGTCAATCACAAACAAGCAAATATCATTTAAAATAACTCATCCTATAAGCCTAATTTTTGTGGTTTTGTGTAATTTCTAATAACAAAACTCAAAGTGCAAAAGCTACGTGAATTTTCTCGAGGGTGCCATTTATATTCATGATTTTAGACATATCGCATATATTGTTAAAATTTTTCAATTTGTTTTGTTTTTATTTTTATTTTGTCGATAATTCATTCTCAATATTATCGAGAATTCTCATCCAACCAAGCAAACTATCATAATATGTTCGCATCTCAAGGACTATATTATTGAGTATTGTACTTTAATACGAATTATCTCACTACTATTTAGAGACACCCGAATATGCCGTGATCTATCAGATACTTGGCATAAAGAGTTTAGTTAACCGTGCTGAATAATTGAAAACAGAAGCGGTTATACGTTAGTGCAGGTTCTTTAAATAATACTTTCTGGAAGACTGAATAATTAGACATGATATTTGCCTTTTGAAATACACTTAATTAAAAAGAAGACCATCCAGGATACGAAAAGGGAGTGGGGGTGCCCCCAAATAATCGTAATAGTAGAAAACCACATATTCACTGTATGGCCATCAAAGAAAGGATGATGCCAAAAATACATCAAATGTTTGCTCAACATATTGATATTTTTAATTTGGAAAGAGCAGACAAGTCAGTAAGATCTTTAACACTTGCAGATTTTTTGAATTACAGGGATAGGTTATCAGAAGAAGTAAATTAAAACAAGAACTCGCCAATATTTCTTTCATTTTTAATTAGTTTGTATGCGGTTGACTCTAGTGATAATGTCTAGCAATTACTGAAATGAAAATAAATTAAATGTTCATGGGAGCAGATAGCTATATAAATAGCTTAATTATTGCGTTCATATTTTTATAGGGGAAAAACAAAATTTAAATACATTTCGAATAAAATAAATGCTGAAATAAAAATTAGAGTGAATAAAAGGAAAAATAAATAAGTTAAAAGACTAATTTAAAATATATGCGATACGACATCATACTTGGTTCTGCTTGTAGGCAATATGGCAAGCTTTATTCTATGTGTATTTAGAACCATCATAATTAGGGCTGTGGTGGAGGGTGTACTGTGATATACGTCGTATACCTTCTGGATTTTTTAAAAAGAGACTTCGTATACTCTCTGTTTCTCAAGTAAAACTACAGAGTATACTCTGTAGCAAGCTCTGTAGATCTGTTTTTTTTTTACGGCTACTGTATTGCTCACACATAAATTTAAGATACAGAATAACAAATAATTGTGCCCCTTTATATCACGTCTCGTTGAATTGTTCATTCGATTATATCGTTCTTTTTCACGTGTCTCCTAAATATAAAACATTTCTACATTTTTTATGATGCAGTTTTTGGTAGCTGCTTACATAAATAATAATGTAATTTTCTATTGTGGATTATATTAATAAAAGTGATTCGTATAAACTAGCGTTTTTGAGACAAGTGAAAATATATACTTGTAGTTATCACCTTCCATAATTTTAAATGACCTTAGTTATACCGCACTTCATTATTATCTGTCGACGTGTAGTATACAACAAAGAGCTGTTTTTTTTTTAGCTGTTGTTATATATTTATACACATTAACCATCAGTTATAATTTTTGCAGGATACTTTAAACTATATTCAAAATCAGAAGAAAATTAAAAATTAAATTTCAAGGCGTAAAGTAATAATCACAATTTAAAAAATATTTAAAAATTTTATGTACTTTTTAAAAATAAAGTAGACCAGACAACCTCAACCCAACCTCCTTAAAAACGAGTGAAGAAATATTCGTTTATTTTTTTTATAAATACCTAATATTTAAAGAATTAAATTGGCTGTAAAATTGATTTTCTTAAATAATCTGAATAAATAGTGTAAATGCCCGTCCTAGGACGGTGGGTAAAAATTGTGTTTTTCTCTTAAAATTTGAAAAAACTGATAAAATAATTGACAATATGGAAGCGTTTAGATGAGCAAAGTTCGGCTAGTTTGTGTTCTAATAAACACACTATTAACATTTACAATACTTCTGGGTAAACCAGGCTTTCCGGCTATTATACCATAATGAAATTAAGGTTTCTTAATAAAACAAAAATTTAACAAATATGCAATAAAAGTGCGTAGTTAAAAAAAAAGTTTACAGTGCTGCAACTATTGAAATATTACTAATAATTAATATATTTTTTAAATAACGCTTTGAAATTGTATTTTTATCGTCCGTACAATTCTAGGAATATTGAGCTAAACTTTAGACAGACATATATTAAAGTCACTTCAATTTAAAACAGTCATTAACTGCATTTTTCTTTTTTGTATTACAACTCTTAAAAACTACATACATATCTGAAAAATTAAGATTTTTGGGATACAGTGAAAAGCGTTCATAAAACTTACCTGTGAATAAAAATAGCATATGCAGTTTTTTTATGAATTTAATGTTGGTAAATTGTGCTTAACGTTTTACTGTATGAAACAAAAATAATCGTATTATTCCAAAGAATGCCATTTGAACTTTGAAAACGACCGCGGAAGAACCTTTCGCAACCGTTTTGACCTTGTCCATTCTAGAGAGCCTGTTTGTCTTGTCCATTCTAGCTGTGGTGGTGCGGGATTTCCCTAGCACGTTTTTTCTTTGTACGATCTTTGCGTCTGTTTTTGGTCACCCAATTGGGGGACCGTAGTTGAATGGGTTTACAGAAATTGATTTGCGCTGAGAGAAGAATATTTCCATAGTTTTTTTCCCAATGAATTAAGTGAATGACTCACTACTGCTTGTTTACGTTTTACGCTAATGTATGCTTTTAACTCGATTTCTGAAATTGTTTTTCAACTGCGAAAATCGTTCAAATTTTGTTAGTTTTCAATCTTTTACAGAAAATTATGTTGAACAGAAGAGATTTCAGGTAGAAAAGATTTGTATTTAAGCAGATAAGTTTTCTCTTACGCATCTGAAATCGAAATTAAGCCTAACGTCGCTCCATTTTTTCGGAGATTGGCAAAATCGATCGGTTTGCCCCAGATGCGTTACAATGCCTTTTATTATATAGAGATTATATGGCTTAGTCTATTTAATTAGCGAAGGTATGTTTTTGCAGGACATCGATGTTTAATTTACTGTAAATTGTTGGGTAAAATATTTGTTAATACACATTTATGTAAGCAAGAATTATAGTATGTGAAATATAATGGGAAATTCAAGTCTTAATTAGAATGGTCAGACTATTTTTTATTATAGTTAATTTTATCTTTCTGATTAAGGAAGCACAACTAATAGTCCTACAATAAGTACCAGTAAGACTTAAATTACAAGGATAAATAAGAAGTAGAGGTTATAAAACCGAAGCTTTAAAGTTAAATAGCATATCATATTGTACTTGAAGAGTAGAGTATTAGTAACTGAATATGAGTTCTCTCAGAGTAGATATACAGGGTGTATCTGAAATGCTTCAACAAACTTAGAGGGATGATAGTACTCATGAAGACGAACAAAAAAGCAATGGAACATGGGGTCGCAAATGACGTTTAAAGGATGAAAATCGAGAAAATGCGTTTGGAAATGGACAAACTGAGACAAGAAAGAAACACTTCCGAAAATTATTTATTGCACAGAATAGGTACAACACAGCTCGTGATGTACAGAGAAAACATATTTTACAGAAATTGTTCAAAGTGTCGACCGCGGACATTATTATACAGAGTACATCTACGGAGGAACGGCTGGCGGACACGCTCGAAGACTTCGGGAGTCCTGCATGCGTAGATTCCTGCTCATAGATTTGTTTGGCTTTCTTTAAAGTTTTGTTATCCCTTTCTGACTGGATATGCACAAAGTGAAAGGAAAACCAGCTTCGTGCTACTAGCCAGTTCTGCAGAAGCATGCGAGATTTCGATATTTTTATTAGTTTTGCGATTCGCACCCTTTAAACTTCATTTGCGATCCCATGTTCCTTTGCATTGTTTGTTCGTCTTGATGAGTACTATCATCCCCTAAGTTTGTTGAAGCATTTCAGATACACCCTGTATATTGTGTATGTTCGCATATAACTTTCGAATGGATACCTAAATTTTCACAATTCTTTTTGTTTGTTTATTTATTTGTATTGTTTGTATATTTATTCTTGGTGTTACAGTGTAAATTAAATCAATATTAAAAAATATCTCTCCAGGTGTTTCTTCTTGAATGTTCCAATTTTCACAAAAATATTCCGACCGCCACGAAATTTGGATATGTTTTAAGCTATGTGACAATATATTTTCAACTATACAACAGTGCATTTTCTTATGAAAATTGTCATTGCACTGTACATTTTTATATACGAGAACACCGAAGAATTCGAAGAAATTAAGGTCTATCTAGTTTGTTAAAATGCTCGCATTGTTACTGCATTTGAACATGTTTTGTGATATACACTGCTGGCCATCCAAAATGCAACACCCAGAAAGACAAGAGATATCAAAGACAAATTTATTTTAGAGATTACACATAGTATCAGTGTTAATTGATTCCAAAGACAACTTTCTTTAACACTAGAACCGCCGGAAATCTTACTCAAGTGTTATAAAAATATTTTACACCAGAATTTTTATTTAAAACTATTTAACTTATTTATTTAACTTATTTCTCCGTGGTACATATTTAACTTAATTTAGAAAAAAAACTTCTGGTTCGAATCGAAATATTTTCCTTTTTTACCGGTCAAAATTACCGCTGTGGCGGTTCTAGTGTTAAAGTGAGGTAGATGGGAAAATCAGTAAGAACTGTTACACCCACGTCTGTCAATAACCGCTGCTACACGCTGCGGCATAGAGAGAAAGAGGCTTTGGATGTGTTGTTGGGGAATGGCAACCCACGCTGCCTCCACACGTAGCCAAAGTTTATGTTGTGTACTCGCGGGTGCGGCATTCCGGGATAGGCGTTTTCCAATCATTGGCCAGACATGCTCGATGGGTGATAGATTTGGAGAACAGGCCGGCCAGGGTAACAATTGAATATGGTGAGCTAAGAAGAAAGCTTGAACATTGCGTGCAACATGTGGTCGTGCATTGTCCTTCTGAAATGTGGCCGCAGGCAAGCCCTGAAGGTAAGGGAGGAGAACAGACTGCAGAACCTCAGAGATATAGCGATGGCTGGTAAGTGTACCGTTAATGCGTACTAGGGGGTGCGGGAGTTGAATCCAATACTCCCTCACACCATAACACCGGGTGCAGGACCAGTGTGATCATGCGTAATACAGCAGTTGAGCAGCCTCTCCCCACGGTGTCTCCAAACTCTAATTTGACCACCGTGATACTGCAGGCAGAAGCATGATTCATCCGAAAAAATAATGCTATGCCAGTCGGATGTCCATCTCTGCCGTTCAGACGACCATTGTAAACACAAACGCCTGTGGTTTAATGCCAAATGTATGCGAAGCAATGGACGCCTAGCGGACAATCCACTGTGCTGCAAACGACTTCGAACTGTTCGTGTGGATGCCCATTGTTGTGTTAGAGACAACATTCGTTGTGTTAAGGTTGCGGATGTGGCAGTGCGTTCCATCAGTGTCATGCGCACAATATCCCTGTCTTCCAGTGGAGTGGTGTGACGAGGCGGTTGCAAACGCACTTGTCGGTCTGTCGTTCCCTCCTGCATCCACTGATTCCATATTCTCAGGACTGTTACTTGGCTACGTCCGATACGATGGCCAATTTCTCGGAAGGGTAATCTGCAATCTCTATATGCAACGATTCTTCTTCGATCGAAATCAGAAAGGTGCTCGAATGGAGCTCATGTTTTTCTACGAGGCATACTGAATCTGTACACACAAAAAATCGCACAAGAAAATAATTCACGTTCTTCAAAACGACAATCTGTCTTCCCTTTATATACAGATTTTAAGCGGCGCTGCAGTCGCCCACGATGTGCGCGAGCGCTGAATTTGTAATCATTTGCATATCCTACCGAGGTGTATACATGGTGTCAATTTTACGCTGTTTGTTTGATCCCTTCAAGGTGTTGCATTTTGGATGGCCAGCAGTGTAGTAAAATATTCTTACATTTCGAAATAATTATGCCATATATCATTCTTTTTTTTTCACGAGACCATTCCAGAAGTACCAATAGATTGTCAACTATTTAGATTATTGTTTGAACAATAAATATGATATTCTAAATTGTAACCAATTTCAATGGTATAACAGTCATGCCGTAATGATACGCCAAGCTGAGTATTCTGAGTTTAAATTTATGATGAGGCGTGAATTAAAGAAAAAAATATTCGTGTAAAATAGAAGGTATGTTTTTAAAAATAATTGTTTACTTATGCAGTCATGAATAATATGGGGACAAGCAGAGTCCAGATTCAAGGTGAAGTTTTGCGACGGGTCCTCCAAGAGTGCAGTAATGCTTTCATAATTTTGACTATTTCAAGCTGTAATTTTACATTCAGCATTATTAAAATAATGGATTTATGCTGAGAAATTCGGTAGATATTATAGTAATGAACTAAAATTCTTATGTAATTTGGCAGTTCACTAAACTTTGAGAAAGAGATTAGAAACTAGTCTACGTCACTTATCCTTTATGGGTTATTCTCCTGAAAACGTACACAGAAAAATGCCGTAGAAAATTTATTTAAAAAGCAATTGCACTTAAAAATATGTTATAACGGAAACTTGGTGTAGCATAACCGTGAAATATCGGGTGAGCCAAAAGTTCGTTAAAACTTTAAAAACTCATAAAAAAGGAAGAAATTATGATAAAAGAGTGCGGTTTGCAAGATAGGCCTCACAAGGTAGTCCAATTTTTTTAGCAGCAAAAAAAAAAAAAAAAAAAAAAAAAAAAAAAAAAAAATAGTTTAAAGGGCGCTGACGACCCGAAACACAATGGACAGGTACTACGACACAACTTGGTTGTGTCGTAGAATGTTCTGGAGGTCATGTTGAACATTTGTTATTGGAAGAACAAATGAATGGCGCGTATTGTTGTCCTGTTCATTGTGTTTTGTGTCGTCAGCGCCCTCTACATGTGATTTTTTAACTAAATTTTTTTTGCTGCTAAAAAATCCGACTACCTTGTGAGCCCTTTCTTGCAAACCGCACTACTTTATCATAATTTCTTCCTTTTTTATAAGTTTTTAAAGTTTTAACCCCTAGGGGACGAGCGTCTTTTATAGAATTTTTAATTTTTTATAACCGGTTTTTCATAACAGAAGTTTTGGTCTAATTGAATCAGGAAAATTCTTTGATTTAAAATGCAAAATTTACAATAAAAATAACTGGTGGGAATATACAAGGATTCAGAGCACCATATGCGACACGTATACCGGTCTCTCGTCCCGAAGGAGTTAACGAACTTTTGACTGAACCGGTACATGTAAATACTGTCAAAGCTAGCGTTGTGAGGTACAGTGTCGGAAATAGCGGGGCAGGGGAGTGAAAAAAGCAAACAAACAGGACAACTACTTATAAATTGAGACATAAAAATGTAAAACTATTTTTCTTCCTTTGTATTAAATTATGTAAATTAAGCAATCCTTAATGGGCACAATATAAAATATATTAAACACAACAAGTCCATGAAGTAATTTAAAATATTGTAAAAGGACAATTTAAGTTTACAAAGGAAGCATAAAATTGTATTTAAGGACATATAATAGTAATGCCTGCCACGCCTAAGCATTGGAGGGGCTTTCCAACAATTTACAGCCCATAATTGTCGATTTTATACGCTATATAACTTTCAATTTTTTAAAAAGAAACTCCGTATACCCTCTGCTTCTCGTATAAAGATATAGCGTATGCTCTCTAATAGTATACATGGAGTATTCTCACAATCTTTTACTTTCGGGAATAAAAATCTGGTGAAATTAAACTTGCTAAAATAACATTTTAATCTGATAGACGAATGTCTTAATGATTAAAAATAAAGGAAAAAATGGTCAGCAGCCAAATTTTTTTATTTAACTGAGGTTTAAGTTAAACTTGCGAGTTTAATTTTCCTTACAATTTTACCACTATAACTTTCTATTTTCTTCTAAATTTTTATTTATAATGAATTTGCGTAGTACCCACACGACATTCAAATAAGAAATAATAACAATGTAGTATTTTTAGTACAAAATTTTGGTATAACATTGTCTTAAAGGGCTGTTAAAGAAGGGACGAAAGGAAAAAAAAGGGGATGGTATAGGAAAAAAGGGACGGTAATGGAAAAAAAAGGGGGATGGTAAGGATGGGACTTTAAGGGAAATTACCACTATTTTTAGGCAAATCGTGTTAAGACTAAGTGATAGCCACAATGTTCATTGATTTTTAGAAACAGTTATTTACATTAGATTAAATTAAAAAAAATGTAATTTACCTCGAAAGGTGCAGGAATAAACATTGGGGACGGTAAGACTACCAATAAAACCACGACGCTTGAAATTGACATTTAAAAGCTGATTTAAATTCTGCAGTAAATTTCCTGTCAAAGAATTTTAGATATTCTTTTTCTAGCATATTTCTGCATGAGAAAATCTGTGAAATCATGAGAAATTCTGTGGCTGCATCTGAAGTAATTTTCTGTATAAGTTTAGCAAGAGGGATGGTAAGGAATCTAAAACCCAGGGACAAAGTTCAAAAAATAATATCAACCGAAAAAATGTGTGCAGGTTAATTTTTTGATACATATTTATATAAAACAATTGTCGCAGTTTTGGAAAAAAATTACACGGAATTACTTTTATTGAAACAATTTTATACAGACAGCTCCAAGCTTAAAAATGAGCATCAGGGACACGGGACGGTATAGGAGTTTTCCTGGTATTTGGCACCAACATCGTCCAAAACTTATTTATCTCGTTAATATTGTTATGCAATCATGCAATGGGATGTTCCCCAGTATATGAAAAAAGAAAACACAAATATGCACTAAAATAAAAATTATTATCCAGGGACATAAAAGTCAAAAGATTGTGATAATGCCCCATATCTTCTGCCTATAGCGTGTACTTTCTGTTTATTTTATTTATTTATTTATTTTTTAACGACTACAGCATTTATCATGACATGACACCCCAAGTTTGTTCAACATACGAAGTAAGTGCAAAAACAGTTTTGAACAGTGAATGACACCCCAAACTTAAGAAAAAAGGGGGAAAAATGCAGGCAGTGTCATTTTCTGTTATTGTTTTTTAACAATTATTTCACAAACTGTCAAGAAAGAGACAGAAGCTTTATGCTCATATTATGGAACATTTTCCTGTGGTATATAAATTTTACTTTAACAGTATATATGACTTCTTATTTCAGTTTAGAAATCCAGGTTAATAATTAATGCACTAAAATTATTAAAAGGAAATGCATTATCATAAGTCAAATGTTAAGCGAAGTTTCACATTGAATATGAATGTCATGTGAATGTTAAAACCTAAAAATGTCACCTAAAATTAAAATTTTAAAATTTTCCTGCTAGAAACCTTATTATATTTAATGTTAAACAAACGAATAAAGTAAAAAAAAAAAAATCATCCATAGGTGATAATATTTTTCAATCACATTTGAAACAAAATCTAATCCATGTATATAGCAACTTTTTTCACTTGAAAAGGTTTATAAATCCATTTAAATAACTAACATTTTATTACGCTTTAAAACATATAAAATGTTCACTTGAAACAAAGACAGAATATAGTTTATGATGCATTCAAAACTTTTTATGAAACCCTCTGGTGTGGAAAGACAGGAATTCTCATATAGTTATATGATTCATTTTCAACAGAGACCATAGCTTAGTGTGCATGAGTTACATATTAAATTTTCGCTTTTATTTGAACATTTTAATCGAAACTGTGGGAAAGCAAACAAATAGGCATGCAGACAGACGTTCAAACAGATAATCCGAAGTCACAAATACTTTTCAGCTACTCGAAGAGAACTTAACTCATTAATGCCGGTTGGCAAGAAAACTTGCCATGCAAGGCGAACAAAATTTTTAAATTTCGATACCAGTGTTTTAGTTTGGAAATTTTCACATTATCTAATCTCAGATTTTGAGCGATTAAATAATTAAAAATTACAAAGTCACCAAAACTGGTGTTGAAGAATTAAAAGAAGTGTAAAGAAGGCTCGTTGTTAATGGGTTAAAGAGCAAATTTAGACATAATTTTGTTGTAGTGGTTTGATTATAAGGTTTAACCGATGCACATTGTTTGTAGTTTTTCAATTAATTATTTCAACAATTTTTAATACGTGATATATGTTTATTTAACACGTTGGCATTAAGTTGCACCATTACTGAGGATTTTTTGTGTGAAAGAGTATTGCTCTCTCAGTGATTTTTTTTTCTCAATGTATTGACGATATTCGCACATTGACCAAAGAAACTTTTCAATGTTAAAAATTCTTAATTTGTGATTTGCAGATAACATACGCATATTATTTTTTTACTGATTTTGATTATTATTCTTTATCTGTTTGAATTAGTGTCTATTCCAAATTGTTCCATGTTGATTTTATCTGAATTTATTCATGAACTACAGAAGCGACTGGCAAGTGGAATTTCTCAACATTTAACAATTCTCATACAATTTTTTAAATTTAATATTTGTTTATTTGTTTAATTGGTCACACAGAGGTTGCTTGAATATAATTCTGTACACTATGGGACATTTTGAATATATTGAATAAATATATTTTTTTAAAAAGAATTTATTATTATTATTATTATTCTCATTGCAAACAGGATTTTTTTGGATTTTAATATCATATAAAAAAAAATACATTTTTTTTTATAACAAAATATCAGAATAAGTAGTAAACAGAAATGGTGGAAATCTGGCGAGTTAAGTTCAAATTTTCGTCCGTATTGGGGCTTAAAAATAAAAAGAAGCACTGGCGATTAATTATATTTTCTGTTATATATAAACGGTTGTCGTAACTTTTATAATATTACTAAAAAGAAAATAAAACTATTTACATCAATTTTCAATGCTTTAGAATTTTTAACCTCTCAATGCATAGTGCAGCTGCTTAACGGCATGCACTTTTATTGCATGTATCAAATGCACCATGTTTTCTCCAATAAACGCATTTTGTATCCATTTGTATGCATATATAATCACAACCTAACACTAGAGAATAATTATAGATGCAACACAAGACTGATGATGGATTTTTATAGTAAGTGCATAAATGATAAGCTATGCATACCCAATTAAATAAAATAAATATTGCAGGGTTAAAATGACAAGCTATAAAAGTAAGAATTTGTAACGAATAACGTCTTTTCTTTTCTTGTTACTTTTTCTTTCTTTTATTTTTTTATAATCAAGTCCCATTTTTGTAGGTCTGTATGATGTCAATTTAATTTTCCGTTTTGGATGTGTGTTTCACCAATATTTGGCCCACTTGTATAATATTTAATTTGCAACTTTTATAATGGCATGTGATTTACAATCACAGATTTTTAATTTTAATTGTTATTTTATTACATGTTATATGTTAAGAAGTGTGTTAGAAGCGTTGCGATTGCATTTTTGATCAATGTCTTATAAGCTCAACTTAAAATTTAACTGACCGTCGAAATTAATTGAATGAGGGATCTGATTTTCTTGATTCCTTTATTTACTGATATTGTTTATTTATATTACGCAAAATTGAAATAGTTATTGTCATACATTTATGGCTTTATTAGTACACCAGTGTCGGTTTTTCAAAAAACGAATCTCGAATTAAACGAACCTGAGGTTGGGGGCCCCATTGCCTTCGCTAGCGTACACTTGTATGGGGTACGCCCGCTCTGGCCTCGGATAAGATGGAACTTGAATTGGGATTTTTATTTCGACCCAGATTAAAAATCAGATTTTCAGAATCGTCGTTCATACTGCTAAAGGAACCAATTTGGAATTCTTCTAACTTGAGTTTAATCACGGCAGTAACGAAATTTATAAGGGAGTTTATTCCGTTTCGGAAAAAAAATTGTCAAAAATTCGCCACGAAATGCAAAAAAAAAAAAAAAAAAAAAAAAAAAAACGCTGAAAATCGCATAAAAAATCGGGAAAAATTAAAAAATCACAGAAAATAAAATTTACTATATTTGGCTAAAAGATTGAAGCTGAATTACTTTACGAGTGTAAAAGAACCTCCACAAAACCAGGAAAAAATCTAAAGTTTCAAAAATCGCAGAGCACAGAATTTACTATATTGGGCTCGATAGATTGAAACAGGATTCCGTTACGAGTGTCTAAAAATCGCCGCGGAAAACGAAAAAACACTAGAAATCGCTTCAAAAATCGTAGAAGACAGAAATTTATTATTCTGTGTTAAATGATTGTAACCGGATTTCTTTTACGTATATCAAAATATCGCTGCAAAATGCGAAAAAACTCTAAAAATCGCATAAAAATCGCTGTACGAATTCCGAATTAACATAATTGAATGTTGGGAAAAATTTACTGCAATGGGCTAAGAGATTGAAACTGGAAAAATTTTACTGATGTAAAAAAATGCCAAGAAACTTGAAAAAATGCTGAAAATCGCATAAAAAATTGCTGAAAATTTGAAAATTGCAAGGAACAAAATTTACTGTACTGGGCTAATACGTTGAAACTGAATTTCTTGTACGAATGTCAAATAATCACCGTGTGACGCGAAAAAACGATAAAAATCTCTAAAAGTTCAAAATCTACCGTATTGGGTTAATAGATAGAAGGACAAAAAGATTGAAAAATCTTTTCCTAATGAGGAAAAATCGCCGAAAAAAGGAAAAAAACGAAGAAATCGCTTTAAATTAAATTAAAAAAAATCTTATCAAAAAATTAAAAAATGTGCTTTGAAGTGCATAACTTTAGATATACAGGTACCTTTCTGCTAAATCTTGTAGCTTTGCGCGCAACGGTCTCTCCAGAACACAGGACACAGTACACACACAAAAAGAGACAGAGAAACATCTATCTTTATTATTATAGATTTTCTAATCATCATTCGAAAATCAATTAATAATTTGTTAAAAAAATCACGAACTTCATTTTTGTCACAATTAAGCGCTACTAATTTAATTGATACACGTGAAATAATGTTAGATTATCTTTGTGGTTAGGAGCAAAATCAGCTAAAAGGAATGGGGGACAAACCCTACACCGTAGAAAAAAAAAATCCGTTAAAATACGGAAATTGTACTGGTAATCGAGAACGCCAGCACTATTTCCGTATTTTAACGGAATTGTTTTCCGTAAATTTTGTGAAAAAAAAACGGAATTTTTTCGGGAATTTACGAAAAAAAGGAATTTTTTCTGGAATTTACAGAAAAAAATTCTGTTAAAATACGGAAATAGTACTCGACTGCCAGTACACGGATTTTTTTTTTTTTACAGTGTATAAGTATTAGTCTCGTCTTTTTCCGTCATGTAGTTGATGAATTTAAAGATTGGCGCAACAAAAATTTTGAAATTCATGTTGATTTTCGCTATTTCTTGAGATAAATAAATATGTAAAGTATTAAAATACCAAATTACGTGCTGATCTTTTGCACAGCTATTATTTTATGATATTTTAAATATGCATGCAAAAATATTGGTTAACGTAAACGGCTAAAAATGTTGGTGTATGTTTCAGGTTTCCGTATATGTATTCATCCAAACATACAATAAAATGCATATGGATTTTCAGAAGTAACAAATGGAGTACTTTATGCACTTATACGAAAGGCAAAAAGTAGCAACGAAGTCAGAACAGTATAAGACTTGCTTGCTAGGTAAAAAAAATTCACTTGCATAACTTTCTATTTTCCATTGGATACGCATGGCGAGATCATATATAATAAATATTTAAGAAAGCACAAAAAATAAATTTCATCAAATATCGTTATATTTTTTAATTTACTTAATAGTCATTTGAAACTTGTCATTGTTTGATATCAAACAATAAATGAAAATGCGATTATTCTGTTTGGCAATTTTCAAATTAATTCTTAAAATGTCCTTGGAATCCAACCACTCACAAAAGATCAAATTCTCATGAATTTTATTTGTTGTTAGGCAGAAATCCCGATGAGCTACAAATTTTCAAGATTGAAAATGTGACATGTGCCTAGGTTGTATCAATTTTAATTAAATGTAAATCTATATAAAAACTCAAAATTTTATATTTTTATAGTATTAAAAGAATAACAATAGAATAATTAAAATAATATATTTTACAAAAAAAAAAAAAAAAAAAAAAAAAAAAAGAAGAAGAAGACAGTGGGGCATTGCCTAATAGTGTTTGATTTGATATGAAACAAAAGAGATACGATTACGACTCTTGACATGTCTGAAAAAAAGTTTCGGGGCTAAAACAGTTTAGAAATCTATAAACTTCATAAATCTCTTGTTATTAGGAAAATCTTCTAATGCGATAATAGTTAAACTGCTGACTTCCAAAACCTGCCTATTTGTTTAGGTTCATGTTCATATTAAATCCGAAAATCATCAAGCACAGTAGTTTATGTATTTATACCCATAAGAAAAACAAAACCTAACAATAAAATCCGAGCTACATGAATTATTGCTTGAAGGATGGAAAAGTGCATCTGCATCATCTAATCTAATATTGATATAAAAGGAAAGAAACTCGATCACACCAAATGGCATTTCTCGACATAAATATTTAAAAGGTCGGCGGAACTCAAACAGTTATTTCCTAAATAAAGCAAATCCTTTCATACATTGTCACATCAACGCTAATTGAAAAGGAATTCGACTGTTTACACTTTTCACCTGAAGAACCGTTTCCATTTTAAAGATAAATTACTCCTACTTGCTTATAAACCACTTCCACTAAAACTCTTCATCTCCTTTTTCATTAGTATCTGCAATTGGAAGAAGGTAACAATATTATCGTCAGATCGTCATTTAAATGACAAGGAATGATCGCTGGTGCATCACTTAATATTGTGCAAATTGTGTAAGATGAAACATTATTTTGTTCAAAGTAAAAATCTTATTTGTCTAAGTATTGCAAAGCGCCCTCTTTTCCAATGAGTTTCTATGAAGTGCGACTTGCGACTTTGCCAAGAGCTCTCATTCCGTTGGATTCCGGCGACATGCCAAACATCAGGTAGCCTCGTAAAGAAATGGGGAAAAGAACCTTATCAAAATTCCATTTTTTCCCAAGAATTTTCCAATTTATAGCCATTTTTAACCTTAAGTGCTCCAACGCTTCAAAGACTGTATTTTAATGAAATTATGAACACCTGAAGCTGGAAGTTTTGCTAGTTTTGTTGAACTATAAATTAGAAATGATACCTTTCATCATAGGATTAATTTGCTCCATTTTCATAGGGCATTTACAGAGCGCAACAGGTAAGAAGATATTTGTAAATTTATATTTTTTGTTGAATACGCATGCCAAGATTATTGTTATAAATATTTAAGGAAGCGCAAAAAAATAAATTTTATCGAATATCGTTATAGTTTTAAAATTTAGTTAATACTCATTTGATCACGTTGTGAAAAAGTGTTTTCTTTTCTGCTTAAATTATATGTCTTTGGTATTGAAAAGTAATGTGCAACATTAGACTTTTTATTCAGTTAGAATTATTAACTTTAGAACACAAATCTAACATATTTGCACTTCTGTGGATATTTTTATTCTGTTTGTGTTATTAATCGTAAAACACAAATCTAACATTTTTGCACATATGCGGGAATTTTTTTATGAACCACCAGATATTTCATTTTTCTGGAAAAGATAATATGTTTTATTGGAAAATAAAAATAACAATTAACAGATTTTATTATGGTTATATTATTAGTTTGTCCCAACAAGATATTTCAAAAACTACCTCGAATATTCATTTTTACGCTAAAAATATTAAATAAATAAACAATTAAGATAAATAATGCAACGCAACTTCACCGTTAAAAAAAGGAAATCAGATTTCAGAAATTATCATCTATAGCCGGAAAAGTACTGAATTCTTTTGTGCATCCCTGTATATGAATCTATAGATCTGTATATACACTAAGTTGTGTGCCAAAATTGAGCTTAGTTACAGAACGCATAACACAGTCGAAAATTCCCCTTCAGTAATTTCCAGCAATAGGCGGAAATGCACTCGAATAGTTTTGTACACTTCTGTATATTTTCTACATATTTTTGTATGCTCCACATATTAAACTAAAATTTAATTCAGGACAAAAACGCACAACACAGCTGTAAACGATATTTTAAAAATTACGATCCATAGACGGCAATGTATCCAGTTATTTTCGTGTAGTCGTGTATATTAATTTATTTATATTCTTTGCATATAGTTCAACTAGAAAATGGATAACTCAAAAAAAAAAAAAAAAAAAAACCTCTTAAACAATTCACGTTGATTCACAGTAATGCTTACTAATTATTTTATGTCGCCCAGTATTTGATCTATAGAATTTATACATACTATGTATTATGTAAAAATTTCGCTAAATATAAGAATGCATGTCACATCTAAAAACGCATCTCCAGTTGTATGGCTCAGAGATAGTACTGTAAACGAAATATTTAGTGTGTTCCTGTAAATGAACGATAACTGTTATGCACGTCATATTCTACAGTAAGAATCTAATAGTGCATCTCAATAATGTATATAAATTTCATTATGTTTGAAAAAAGTATAAATACTTAAAATACGCTGTAAGTAATTTTACCCCCCCCCCCCCATAGATATTTAACAGACCATTATACAACTGAATTCTTTTGAGTGACCTTGCAAAATAATGTTAAATGCTTTGTGCCCCATATTCTACAGATAGCATGTTTTTGTGCACTTCATAAATGCATATAAATTTACTTATGTTTGAAATAGTGTAACATCATTAAAATAAATGGCAACCGATTTTTTTCCACCGGCGATAATGTAACGAGATTCCTTTGAGTATTCCTGTAAACAAACTATAAATGCTCTGCACTCCATGTTTAACAGCGAGCATGCCATAGTAAATTTCGATAACGTATAGTATCAGTTACATGCCAATCCGAGTATATTTACAAGAGTTAGAGCATGGATAGGCAGCAGAGAGATAAACCGAAGTCCTAAATACTTTTTAAATATGTTGGGAAGCGTTGAAAAAAGGATGTAGCACTCTATATTGAATTTAAACACATTTTGCATTAGATATCTTCAATAGCTTTTTTTTTTTTTTTTTTTTTACAAATTTTAAGCAAGATTTAAAAAGTATTTTGTAAAATCAAATAAATAAAAAGTATGATAGTTTAAATAAATTAAAGAATTAATTTTGTTTGATTTAAACTGCATAATGTTCTTATACTTTTAAGATTATATAAAATCAGCGTTATTGATTAGCTATTACTTTCCGATAATTTTTCAAAAATTTAGATTTATTTAGTTCATTATTCTCAAAGTATATAAAGAGTTTTTAGTTTTCTTAAAAAAAAAGAAATCTTTAGATATGTTACTTTATTATTTTAAATTTTAACTACACCGAGAATTGTGTAGCATAATATGTACATAAACGAATAAACAAATTAATAAATAAAAAACTTTTTCTTTGTTGAATGGTTCTTTCAGTTACTAGGTGTATTTTAATTGTTGCTGAACTTGATGATCTAGCATTTGGCATAGTCTTGGAGTAACATTAAGAACAACTTCGCTTCCTCAACTAGACGAGTTAAGCAGGGAAAATGCCTTAATCGGAATTTGCTTCCCGTTGCTGTAAAAACTAATTATCTTAAACAAGCCCGTAAGCTTAATATATACTATAAAAAAACGCTTATAAAGGCGTTCTAAGGTACAACTCATAAATGTTCAATTACGCGTGGTTTTCAAAAAATACTAATGAGAGATAGTAATAATAATAAATAATAAGTTTATACAAAATTATTGATTCCAAATTTAACTTATAAAAAATCAATCAAGTAGTTATTTCCAACAAAATATTAACCCATTAACCGCCGGAACTATAACGCAGGGATCTTCAAATTTTTGAAGAAAAACATTTGCCACCACAAATTTCGAAAGATAATCTTGGCTTTATTTAATGATCAAAGTTTCTGTTATTAAATAATGAAAATTTTTCAGTTCAAAAATAGTTGTAGCTTGATAGTTAATTGAAGCATGCGCATTTATTTCTACCGTTGCGTCAACGCAACACCAGCGGGTAATGGGTTAATTAGCATTTACAATGTTACTGAATAAATTTTTCAATTATAAATATTCCAGTTTTCATAAAAGCAACATTAAGCAGCATCCATCATGATGATGATAAAAAAAAAAGTTACAGAAACGCAAACGATTTTCTGGAATTAATTAGGTACTGCTTCCTCTTTCAAAATTTGTTTATAAAAATGTCGCTAATTTTTTTCATTTTCACATAAAATAAAGAAAATCAATTAAATGTCTCATTGCATAATTTGAAATTTATACTTTTGCATCTATCTGTATTATAAAGGACAAACGTGTCCGTCCGTAACGCTGACGTCATTTTGATGTTGGCAACAACAGCAGATGATTAAATTTCGCTTTTACTGCAATTTTTCAAACTTATAAACATCGCACATTTTCAGTTTTTACACCGTCAAATAGAGAAAAAAATTTACTTAAAAATACAATTTGTTTCAAAACTGCATTGCAATTTGTTTGTAAACTATATCGCAATTTACTCATTTTTTATAGTTTTAAAATAATTTTGAAGCATGATTTATTTTAAAAATCTATCTATACCGCGTGCAGACAATTCTGCATGATAAATCCGTTTGCAGTTAAGTTTATATAAAAAGTTCAGCATTCTTTTCCGGCTGATATTCCACAATGAAGTTAAAAAACTATATCAGTAAAATAAAATAATATAAATAAAACAGAAATTTAACAGTCATGTAATCGAACTAAAAGCTTAAACAATCAAAATGATTAGAATAAATTAAAAAAAAAAAACTGATATTTGACGATATCTTCCGCTATTAACTCATACGAAAGTATCACTAATACATTCACAACTTTATTTGAATATAAAATTGATAATTTTCAAACAAAAATGCATTTGATGTCGGTAGTGGGGAATAATAATAATAATAATAATAATATATATATATATATATAGCTTTCCCTTATATTCTTTAATCCAGGAGGTCCGGGTTGGGTCTCCTAGTTATATTAAAATTTGACTCCCTGTTTGTATTTTGCAACAATTCCTCATAGAATATGGAACACAGTGCGATGAAATTAATACTAGTTATCCGCATGGATCGGAGGATGTCATATAATCTCTAAGAACTGTAAAATTTAAAATTATTTTCGTATATTTAAATATTAAAATTAATATTTAAATAATATTATTAATATATTAAATTGTTTTGTATCATTTAACGAAGTTTCTCTAAAGATTGAAGCTAAATTATTTCATTTTTGTGGCGGTAGAAAAAGGAAAGAAAAGGAAAAATAATGAAATGTCCTCTGCTATCCGAAATTATGAAGAGATTACTTTATTTTTGTTTTGTTTGACTAAATCAATTTAATGATTTTTAGTTTGCATTCTATTTTTTAAAAAATGTAATCTATAATAATAAGGAAAGAAATTTGTCTTTCTGTGTCTATGTGTGTCTGCCGTGTGTGTTCTTACGAGACCGTTGCAGGAGTTACAAAATTTTACAGTAAGATACCTAAATGTATGTAGTTATACACGTCGGAGCCCAAGTTTGGATTTTCGATTCGATTTTTTTTTCTGCGATTTTTAGCGTTTTTTTTACATTTGGCGGCATTTTTTTACATTATTAAAAACGAATCACTTTCGATCGTTTAGCCCAAAATTGTAAATGTTGCCCTCTTTTCGTAAAGTTAATTAGGAAATAGTATAGAGATTTTTGAATTTTTTATGCGATTTTTAGAGTTTTTTCGCATCTCACGACAATTTTTTGAAATTAATAAAAGGAATTCGCTTTCAGACTTTTAGTCTAATATAGAAAATTTTGTCCACAGCTATAATTTTATTTTAGCGATTTTTAATGTGATTTTCAATATGATTTTTAGCGAATTTTCGCGTTCCGTGGCAATTTTTTGACATTCATGAAATAATTCCGGAAACAATGTTTCAGCGCAGTATAAGGAAATTTTGTCCTATGCAATTTTTGGTTTTAAGGGATTTCTAATGCGATTTTCAATGCGATGTTCTGCGGCGATTTTTTTGACATTGTTAAAAGGAATTTGGTTTCATACCTACCCTAATATAGTAGATTTTGTCTTCCACAATTAAAAAAAAAATTTTGCGATTTTTAATGCGGATTTCAAAGCGATTTCTAGTTGTTGTTTGTTTTGTTTTATTTTTTTTTCGTTTCTGTGGTGATTTTTTCACATTCGTAAAAGGAATTTTTATAGTCTAAAATAATATGTTTTATCCAGTGCATTTCTTTAATTTTTAGCGATTTTTACCTTTTTTTGTGCTACGCTGTAATTTTTTGACATTTATAAGAAGAATTCGGTTGTAAACTTTTATCCTTAGTAAATTTTTTCCCCCGCGTTTTTTCTAGTTTTAGCGATTTTTAATGTGACTTTCAATGCAATTTTTAATGAGTTTTTGCGTTCCGCAGCGGTTTTTTCTTATTCATAAAAGTAATTTAATTTCAAACTTTTAGATTAGAAAATTTTGCCCTGGGCGATTTTTGATCTTTTGGCGGTTTTTAATGTGATTTTTAGCATTTTTCGCGTTCAGCTGCAATTTTTTTTGACATTCATGAAAAAAATTCAGTTTAAAACTTTTAGCCTAAAATAATAAATTTTGCTCACTACAATTTTCGGTAATTAAACGATTTTGAATGCAAATTTTAGCGTTTGTTTGACATTCAACTGCGATTTTTACATTCGAAAGAAGACTTCGGTTTCAACCTTTTACCCCGATGGGACGCAGTGGGACGTTTTGACGATCTAGGTGGACAAAATTATTTCGTTGAATTTTAATTAGTTTTTGCTGTTTTTTTAATGCATAACTAATAAAATACTCAAACAGTGATAAATATTTGGTTATTTAACAACGTCTTAAAATAAAAATACAGGGTGCCACTAAAGTCCGTTCCCATCCTCTTAACTGCCGAACGACTGCATCTATATTCATAAACGTGGTGTCTAAAGAGGATATGTGCTACTAGATGAGACCACTTACAGCGCCACCTGGTGCAAAATGGCGTCATTAGCGTTCTTATCGCGAAAACGTTTCGAAATATGGGATAAAAGAGAATGACAAATTTGTAGAGTATCATCGGTTTAGTTCGAAAGGACACCTTGTGAACATGAATGCTAAATGAATCTCGTTCTGAGCATGAATCTCGTTTTTGAGATCGGAATACTAACTCAGCTCTTTTGCACCAAGTGACGCTGGAAGCGGTGTCATCTGGTAGAGCATAGCCACTTTACTATACCTAGACACCACTTTTATGTGTATAGCTGCAACCGCTGGGCAATTAACAGCGTTGAAAGGACGTTAGTGAGCACCCTGTATAATGCATTACAAATAATACGTTAAACATACTTATTTTGCAATTAAGTAAAAAAATTTTAATGCACACATGTAAGTTAATATTCATTTCTTTTTTGTATTTTTGTCTACTCAGAATTTCTCGAGAAATTTGTGTAGACATCCTGAAAAATAAAATTTTTAAAATAAAATCATAAAAAAACTTTAATGTTTTGTGGTACCCTGTAAATCATATAAATGCTACAAAAATTATTTTCGGTTGAAAAAATGCAGTTGAGTGAATAAATAACCTATATAAATTTGATTCAATTTGAAATAAAATTTCTGCCTATAGATGGTAATGTATTCGAATTTTTTATGGTTCCCTGTAAAAGAAATAACACTGCTACGCACTTTGTTTTCAATTTTAAAAATGCTATTGTGTATCTCAATAACCTATAGTAATTTTGTAGAAATTTAATTAAAATTTCTGCTTTTTAGCAACAATCTTTCCGCGAGTTTTTGTGCGGCCCTGTAAAAAATGCATAATTTCTACATTCTTCAAATTATAATTTAATAGAATTGTCATCGGAAAAACACATGTAGGCAAGGTTTCAGCTAAGTCAGATAATTGAAAGTGGTTTAAAATTGTCTTGCAAGATTTGAATTAATCTTTTATGTAAAAAAAGCGTAACTGCTACGTTCCATAAATTATAATAATATTGCATTGTCATCAGAATTACATATCCTGAGCAAAGTATCAGCTCAATCAGATTATTGAAATTGGTTTAAAATTAACTTGCAAGTTTTAATCTAAATTTTTGTGAAGCCCTGTAGAAACATTATTCTAAACAAACTTCTACGTTCTTTAAATCATAATAATATTGTATTGTCATTCAAATTACACATGTACTCATAGTTTCGGCTCAATAGGATAATTAAAATTGATTTAAATTTGACTTGCAAGATTTGCACTAAACATACATACATGCACTGGAAGTTAATATGATGCTTGTTTATTAATAAAAATTTCTGATTTGCAGCTATCTGCAGGAGTTTGTTTAATTTTTCAATACTTTAGGAATGGCACTTTGATTTTAAAAAAGGCTTATTGCTGAATAATGCTGAATAATTTGTTAAAGGTCAAGATGAAATTTGTAAACAACATCAAGGATCATCCAGAATTTCAGCCTTTGAAAAAAGCGGTAAAGCGGGTTTAATATCCCTTATTTTCAAACAAAAATGGATTAAATCTGACCTTGATAAAGTTGTGACATTAGATCAGCAAACTCCTGCTTTCAAATAAAACAGAATAGTTACGACGTGCTTTCAAACTTAGAAGAAGCTAGTGCAACTTTTGAAACTCCCTCAAACCAACTGCGCAAATGGCTACTTTACGGTCACAATTAATCGACACCTCTGATTTTTTATTCCAAAACTAGTACGGATCTCAAAAATACACACATTCAGCTATCAGTACACCCGGTTTTGTCAAATTCCGAAATAATCGGAAAAATGGATTTTGTCCACCTAGATCATCAAAACGTTCCATTGTGCGACGTAATAAATTTTGACCTTCGAGATTTTTGAAGTTTTTGTGATTTCATATTACTACATTCCTATATTATCCCTACTCCATATTATATATTCCTATTGTCATATTAATAGAACGCAGGATAACTATACGCGTTAGATTTCAGTAAATGGCATATTCGTTAAAATTGAGTAAACCGTATTTTTTTTCCATTTGGATAGCTACTTTTATTATTATTTTTTAAACTTAAAAATGTATATGGGGCATTCTCACAGTCTTTAGACTTTCATGTCCCTGAATAATAATTTTTTATTTAATACACTTTTTTTTTTCATATACTGGGGAACATACCATTGCATGATTGCATAACAATATTAACAAGATAAATAAGTTTTGGACGATGTTGGGGGTCCAAATACCAGGAAAACTCATCTACCGTCCCGTGTCCCTGGTGCTGATTTTTAAGTTTGGAGCTGTCTGTATAAAATTGTTTCAATAAAAATAATTCGATGTAATTTTTTTCTGAAACTGGAACTATTGTTTTATATAAATATGTAGCTAAAGATTAACCTGCACACATTTTTTAGGGTTGTTATTATTTTTTAAACTCTGTCCCTGGGTTTTAGATTCTTTACCATCCCTCTTCTAAAATTATACAGAAAATCATTTCAGATGCAGCCACAGAATTTTTTTCCAAGTTTTTTCTCATGCAGTATGCTAGAGAAATAATGTCTAAAATTCTTTGGCAGGAAATTTACTGTAGAATTTAAATCAGCATTTAAATATCAATTTCAAGCATCGTGGCTTTATTGGTAGTCTCACCGTCCCCAAGGTTTATTCCTGCTAGTAAATAAATAAATAAAAAGTTAATTTAATACAATGTTAACAACTGTTTCTAAAAATCAATGAACATTGTGGCTATCACTTAGTCTTAGCATGATTTTCCTAAAAATAGGTGGTAATCTTCCTTACCGTCCCTTTTTTCCAATACCATCCCCTTTTTTTACCTTACCGTCCCTTCTTTAACTCCCCTTTAAGACAATGTTATACAAAAATTCTGTATTAAAAGTACTACATTGTTATTATTTCTTATTTGAATGTCCTGTGGGTACTATGCAAATTCATTATAAGTAAGAATTTAGAAGAAAATAAAAAGTTATAGGGGTAAAAAGGTAAGGAAAATTAAACTCGCAAGTTTAACTTAAACCTCAGTTAAATAAAAAAAATTTCGCTGCTGACCATTTTTTCTTTATTTTGAATCATTAAGGCATTCGTCTAAAATGTTATTTTAGCAAGTTTAATTTCGCCAGACTTTTTCCCCCAAAAGTGAAAAGATTGTGAGAATGCCCCATATCTTCCCGAAATTAAAAAAGACCCAGAAGGGCTAAAACCGGGAATCTGTTATTATTTTATGCTTCATGTGAAAGAACTTTATCTGAAATTCTTAATTTAAATTATTTTAGAGACGGGCACACGTTAGTTTTAATATGAAACTAAATTTCATTCATAAACAGCAACATTAGAAACAACAGGTTGAACTAAATTGGCAGTTAATCGCTTTTGTTTCTGTGATCCTACATTAACCCTCTCGATGCGCAGCCCGAGATATGCTCGGGCATGCATTTTTCCGTCAAATTTATACTATTTGGTTATTCCCACCAGTTATTTTTTAGCGAAAACTTTGTCTGATTTAATCAGGACATTTTCCCCCGATTACGGTAGTCAAAAATTTCTGCTTTAAAGAACCGGTGATAAACGGTTAAAAATTCTGTAAAAGACGCTCATCGCGAAGAATTACTTACACAGCGAGAGGGTTAAAAACGATCTTCCATCCAGGGTTGCCAGTTTGGCCCTTTTTTTTTCATTCATAAAATTTCGCATTCTCTACCAGAAATTACCTATTATATTTTTCTCTTTATTTAATGACAGGCATTTCATTATAAATTAAATTAAAAATTCTTTTTAACATTTTTCTAGTGTGAATTCGAAGTTCTTTTCATTAAAGTAGAGGCCAATCTGGCAACCCAGATTTCAACACGAATCCAGTTTCACACACAACAGTGATAAAACAAGGATGATGTCAGTGATAAACGAGCAGTTTTTTTATACATATTTAAAAACAGTTTATTTATCAATATTGATGATTGCTACAGAAAATTTAGCCAAATTGCTCAACTGGATTGTGAGGATCTTAGATTAAGTCATAAAAATAGTGTTTTAAAATTGGTTTTTGACAAAATTTTGGTTGACACCAATTAAAACCAAAGCCTAATGTGTGATGTAAATTATTTTTTCTACACAATCTAGAATAACATTGAATTATATCAATTTACAGGACGATTAAAAAAAATAATTCGGGACAGTATAAATTTAGAATGGTAAAAAAGAAATCCATTTTTAACTTTTTAAATCTTTAGATAGATAATTCTATTCTGAATAAATTGATACCAATCTTTTAACTGTACGATATTTATTTACAGAGATATTAGGGAAAATGTAGTCATCACTCCTTCATTTCTGATTTAAATGCTCTATGACAACTGTCATGGCGGCTTGTTTACATTTTGTTGCTACGCTTTCACATTATTGGAACTTTGGAAATATGCTCAAATTCGTCAATTGTTTTTACTGGAATATCGCAAATAATAATGAGAAATCTTTAAAACATTAACTTCAACTTCCTCTTTTGTCAAGTTTGTTTACTTTCATGGTTTTATTCTGAAACGTGATCGCACATTTGCTTAGCTGTTTACTTTTATTCGCTATTAGGTGCTTAATTTGAAACATTTTTTTCTTTTTTTTTTTTCTTCAGAACAATACCTTCCTGATTTTGTAATATTATTGCACTTCTTAGTATTTATTAGCATTTATAATGAATAATAACGCGAAACGTGCTTCAGAACAGAATCCAAGAAGGAGTCAGTCTAAACCTTTGAGCTCTGAAGGTGAATTTCTTCAAAAAGCCTAAATGTCACATTGGCAACGGTATTTTGCAAACAAAAGATTCGGCGTATAATATACACGAAAAAATGCATTCATCTATTTTCAAATAAATTTGGTTGAATATTCCGGTGCCAATGTGACGTTTGGAGATTAAAATTAAGTGGTAAAAGCTAAAGGGTTAAGGGTAGACACGATTGGGACGCCACGCCCACTCACATTAATTTTACTCTAACATTTTATACTCATTTATTTTATGTAACTAATTTTTATCCAAGTGTTTATATATACTTTAATTCATGCGTTTGATAAAACTGTGCAAGAACTTCACACAAGTTACAAGTGTCTAAGTTTTTTAGCTCTCCGAAAAATTGTACTTTTCAGCTAAAAACCCCATTAACTCCTAAAGTATTCGAGCAATTTCGATAAAAAGAAAGTTTGGTGGTAAAGTATAAATACAAGATCATATGTGGCCGACAGTTTAAAAAAAATTTAATTCGTTTCAGAAAAACATTTCTGAAAAATTTCCATTGCTATAAAATAAAAAGTTTTAGTCGCAGAAAACAACTGTCTTCCATAAGTCCTGAGCATAATCCAATGAATATGGATGCCAAATTTCATCAAAATAGGTCGGATAGTTTCCGAAGAAACGGGTCTTAAAGCTCATATATTTCCCATAGGATTGCACCCAGTCTTGTCTTCCCTTAATGGTAATCGCGAAATAAAATGCGATGATAAAAATATGCCCTGAGGTGCTAATTCACCTTACAGAAGAATAAAAAGTAGTCAATTTGATAGTAATTTTGTTTCAAGTGACAGTTTAAGATATGGATTTATTAATATTAATACTTTTAGGTAGATTTCGTATGAAATACTACCTATTGGCGTCGTTCCTATGTTGGAATTTCTGAAAAATTTTTACAGGTCTACACCAATCATGACCCCTAGAACCCAAAACCACCATCAGTAAAAAACTTTATATATATATATATATATATATATATATATATATCTATCTATCTATCTATCTATCTATATATATATATATATATATATATATACAAGGGGTGATCAAATGAAAAGTTACGAAACGACGTAAAAACGTAACAGTTAAATATTTGCATATTCCGCCATGGGAGAACGTAGCCAGACATCTCGGGATGCGATTGGAGTCTCTGACTGGGATCGGAGCATGCGCGGGTGCCCGCATGCGCAGTAGAGAGCAGAGGCTCTTATCAAAAGCGGCGTCCAAATGATGCGGCAGTCCGTATGCGGACAGGATGGCGTTCGCGTTGCAAAATTCGACGATTGAGGAGCAGAGAGGTGTTATCCGATTTCTGACACCGGGAGGTGAGAAACCGGCAGCTATTCATAGCCGGATGGTGACATTTTACGGGGAGAAATGTGTCTCTGACAAGTCTGTCAGAAAATGGAGTGCCCATTTTCGTGCAGGCCGTGAGAGTCTGGGTGATGACCCGAGACCAGTTCAAGTGGGAGATGTTGGACCATCCGCCCTACAGTCCGGACATGTCGCCTGCGATTTCCATGTGTTTGGTCCACTGAAGAAACACCTGAAAGTAAAGCCCTTCAACTCGGACGACGTACTCAAGGACACTGTGAAGGACTGGGTCTCTTCACGGCCACAGGAATTCTGGGAACAAAGAATCCTGCGGCTTGTTCATCAGTGGGATCGTTGTGCTCAGGCCTATGGTGAATATTTTGAATAAAGTCTACATTTGTACCCACCATGTGGTTTCGTACCTTTTCATTTGATCACCCCTTGTATATATAACAACTTCTGTAGTCACAAGTTTTTGATAGGACCAATTCGTACCGCAAAAAAAATTAAAAACGAAAACAAAAAAAGAGGGGTGAAGAAGAAAAATTTCTATAACTCCGTCAATTCACAAGATATAAAATCCCCATGAATTTATCATATATCTTCTTAATATTGTCTTCAACATTTATATAGACAAGTTTTTGATAGGACCAATTCTTACAGCAAAAACAAATTAAAAATACACAGCGGTTGAAGAAAAAAAACATCTTATTAAGAATGTATTCAAATCCAAACTGCTTATTTTCTTACTCATTTTTAAATTAATTTTTGCTCTGAAACACGTCCAATTGATAGATTCTCTTCTTCAGAAGCTATATAATGTACCGTAATGATCAATGTTTTGATAGAGGCAGAATATATTTAAAAAAAATGATGTCAAAGTGGGCATTTTGAACAGAATTTTCCGAAGCGATTGTGTTAGAAACGAAAAATATTGCCCTACTGAGAAAATAATTGTTTATTAATCAAGTTTCAATTAATTGAAAGAAAAATAAATACACAGGTCGCTTATAAATCTTTTCAAAAATCACGTCAGCAAGTTTCGTATTTTTTCTATTAAAAATTAATCTGAAAATGTGCCAGAAAATTTCGAGTTGTTGAGCATGGAAAAGTATTTTTTTTAATACCGCCTTAACATGATTATGATAAAACCAGCTATTACATAAAAATGAAATAAAAATTCGTCAAAAGCGGCTGGATAAAACTGTTAAAGTGGATTTATATGTAATCATGATTTAGTTTTTGTTGGTGCAATTAATATACTTAACTTCGAAATCTACCTCCGCATGTAGGCCGGGCCGGCAGGGATTTTTTTATATAGTAAACTAACCGAATTTTTGTGCCGCAAAATATTTGAATTAGATATCGAAATATCAAAAATCCTTAAAAAAATGGCCTATATTTAGCATTGAATAATTTAATTTTATAAAACGTGCATATTTAATTCACTTAGCAATCAATACACTGGGGTCGCATTATATAGGGAACATTTTATTGTTCCTACCACTATTTTCAAAATAATATCTTCATCATACCTTTCAATAGCATATGCTAAGTAAAATGATGATAAAGATTACTGATTAAGGGTTCTGGTAGGAACAATAAAATTATCCCTTTATAATGCGTCCCCTGAATACAAAACAAAATTTTAACCTAATTTTTTTTATGTAGTAAATGCTACATTTTTAGAATTTACATCTATTTATTTTTGACGCAAGTCCCTATATGCTGCAGTATTTTACAAATTATTTTATATTTATAAATTTAAACTAGCACTGATTTTATTTTTAATGCTGAATAATTTATATAATTAGAAGTTTTGTTTCTTTTATTATGTTTTTTATAATTTTAAAATACAATTAAATCTTTAAGTGGCTTTTTCTCAAAATGACGTTTTTACTCTTGTGCGCATGATATCCCCAAAACTGTTTGAAGTATAACTTTAAAATTTTTGCCCTACATAAATATTCATATAATCATGAAAATGAACTAGAATTATAAATTTGTCGAGTAAAGCTAATAGGGTCTACACTAGGTCCCTGTGACATGCAATGCATAAAAACAATTGAAAGCATATCACGAACACTCCCCCCACCGGACCCAATGCCACAATAGACAGTACCTCTCGAAGATATGATTTTTTTATGCGTTTGATTTATGCTTTGCGACACTGTGGCCGAAACCCACCGCCACTACTGAATAACAGTTTGTTGTGAATTGTAATTAGTCTGAAACATTGCTGTGCTTTTTTAAAAATGCCCACTGCTGACGAGGCCACAGCTTTTTGGTTGTTTTTCTTTGTTCAGGTTATATCTGTTAAAATTTCTTGGATGTTTTTTGGTTATTCTTAGTTTAATTAAGGTGCAAGATTGTGGGTCTGCCGAATGCATTTAATACATAATGTGCTATATATAATCTGTGTAGTTAATTGCAGCTGTAGCGCTTATCGCATGGATTTTATTTTTATTTTTAATTTTAATTTTTATTTTTAATCTTTTTTGAGCTTATATATATCTATCTATATATATATATATATATATATATGCTAATATATAAGATTGGATGCATATAAAAATTCGTGGTTTTTTCTAAATTTTCTAATTAAAAGTTAATTATTCTTTATCTAATGAACCATTTACAAAAATTTTAGTTCAATTTATAGCTCAGAGTGTTATCTTTATTTTAAGATAAAGTTTATGCAAATCCCATGAAATCTGATTGAGATATCGTGCGCGCAGTGAAATGTTATCCAGCGTAAACATTTTAACCCTTAAATGCCGGGTGTTGCTTTATGGCAACATACCCAATTTAGGCTTCTAAAATACTATTAGAATAATATTGAAGCTATAATGCCTAATGTTGCCAATAAAATACATTCTGAAAATATTATTAAATCGATTTTCAACATGTAGATGGCAACACTTGTGCTGTTTACGAGTAAAGATAGATTTATTTTTTCAATTGTTGCTACATGTTCTTTTTGTTTTGTTAGGAAGCTTGCGAAATACCCTATTTTGTTCTGCAGTGAGCAGGTAAAATTTATTTCTTATTATAGTTCCTAAAATTCTTGTGTGTTTAACATTATAGAATTTTATCAAGGAAAATTATTTTTTCAATTAAAGACCAGTACTGCCGATTACTAACAAACTGTTTTTTAGCCATAAACCATACTTAAAACAAAATATTATTTTTAAAAGTATTTTTCCCATGATTTATTTAAAAAATGAAAGCCGAAAAACATTATTACAATGATTTTTGAAAAATCAGGCCTTTAAGGGTTAAATAGTATTTTGAAGCCGACTCATTGAATTTTTTCCCCTATATTATATCCAAATTAATTTTTCTAAAACATAGTTCAATATCACCTAACGATACCCTGAAATTTTTGTGCTTCAAGAATTGTTATCTTAAAAAAAAAAAAAAAGGTTAAACTCATGACAAATTTCACATGTTCTGTGACTGTTAATGGTGTACTATAATACCCTTAAACACCAAAGCTTCATATGTGATGTAAATTATTTTTTCTACACAATCTAGAATAACATTTAATTATACCAATTTACAGAACGATTTAAAAAAAATAGTAATTTGTGAATAATAAGGTTAAATGATCCTTGCTCTCTTTGAAAACTTCAAGATAAACGAAATTTCTGAAAAAAAATTCTAAAAAATGTAAAAGTTTTGAAAAAAAAAAACTTTATATGGATAAAATATGCAAATCACAATTTTTTTTACCCCTATGTGAAGTTTTGAAAATCAGTACATTTGCTACTGAGGTTTCCGAAACATTTTTTTCCCCTTTCGACTTCTATAGTTTGAAATTGAAACGAACCATTTCTCCGAATTATGTTATTAAAAGAGCTTCATTCTTCACGGGAACAGAAAACTTTCCTATACTGTAAGTACCGGTATATAATCCGCGGGCAAATAAACGTACTTACAAACAAAATTTTTTATTTAATACGATGTAACTCGTTTCTACGTAGTACTTATTTGATTTTCTTTATTAAGTAAAATTTTCCGGATTAAAACTTGTCTATTTCATCCACGGATTGTATTCCGGAATTTACGGTAATTTTAAACTTGAAAAGAAAATACAAACAAAGAAAGAAAAAGATTTCGAACGAACGTAATTGTCATTAAACTCTAACAAATTGATTAATTTACATATTTTTTCCTCTAGAGCAGTGATCTTAAGTAGCACGCCACAAGTATCAAAACTACAGTAGCCGCTACTTTTTCCAGTAGTTTACAGTGTAGCGCGCTTCATTTTAAGAAATGTAGTGTATAGCGCAATACAGAAAATCAGCTATTTATAGTGAGCACTGATGCTACTTCTAACACTACTCCAGGAGAGAAAAGTGCCATTCTACAGATAACGTGATCGTATAACTTGCTTCTTTTGAGCAAAATGTGTTCTGTTCAACAATTTGCTCATACCAGCAGCATATATCAGCTACAGTGTTTAACAACAAATCACATGAAGTCATAGATTTTTCCACTCGCATTTGTGGCCAAGTTCTGACCCGCGAAATAAATTAATTTTCTTGTCGGCAATACTTATCCACTTACTCGTTATTATGTGTTCATGTTTTTATGCCGGGTTTTATAATGTGGGATTGCTTTATTTACAGACTTATTTATTTTTTGCATTTAGAGTTGTTTTTTCTCTAATTTTCTAGATTATAACATTAGGCAACGCAATATCATTAACTCTCCATAAAATTCAATACAATTAACACAATAAGAGTTTGTTGGAGCTGCACCATCCTATAGTACAGATAATCAGTGTTGCCAGTCCGCTATTCTTTTTTATTGAAACTGCTTGATTGCCACCACTTTTTTAAGTAGTATAATTCGCCATATTTTCACCGTATTTAATCTCTCATTAAATTAGATGAATATTACTACTTCAAAAAATGGTGGCAATCGAGCAATCTGAATAAAAAAAATGTAGCGAACAGGCAACGCTGTAGATAATGCCTCAGGGTTGGCAGCGCAAAATTGTATGATTTAGTTGTGGATCGGTCGACTTTTTAATCAATGTGTATATGTATTCGCGCTGTTGTTATACATTAGCTTTGTAAATTTATTGTGAGAAATTGTATTTATGATTATGAGTATTTAAATTGGTGCATAAATGTGTTGTACCCTTTTGTAAAGTTAATTATAAAACAGACTCTAAAGAGAATTTTTTCCAAAACTGAAAGTGCCTTCAGAGTAAAACTGAAAGGAAAAAAGGAAAGTTACAATGTTAGAATTCAACCACTGATATCTTATCCAAAAAGAATCATTTATAAATATTGAAATGCAAATAAGAAATTCCTTTATTGGTTTATTATCAGCTTGAGAATTTTTATGCTAACTAGTATAGGCACTTAACCTTTTCGCGGGTGGTGGTCACAAAAATGACCGCCTAATTTTATGTATGCAGGCACCAAAAAATTTAATTAAATTTTTCCTTTTAGTAAAGCCCCCAAAGTACGTGAAAATAAGCAAGTATTTATTTTCTAATAAATTCGTTTGAAAATTCTGGTGTAAGTCAATCATTTTATCATTTTACAAACAGAATTACTCCTCGCCGGAAACGGTTAAAATGCCTAAAAAAGTATAACAGTATATTATTTACAATCTGTTAAATTTACATATTTGCGGGTTCTCTCGAAAGCTATCGAAAACTGATTCATACTTTTCATAACTTTTATTTATAGACTTAATGGGGTTTTTTTGTTTAAATAATTTTAATTTAAAATAGACAAAAAACTCCAGGGAATAACCCCAGTATAATATTTCAACTTCTCTGTTTGATTTATCGGAAAATTTTAATCGAAAAGCAAATATGAGAAAAATATCTTAAATCAGAGGGATTGAATAATTTAAAAGATAATTTTTCATAATTTCTTGTTTATGTATATATTTTCAAAAATACATTTTTTAGTGCAATCCATTTCAGTTAATGATAATTTGTCGCCTTTCAAGATGATTTTAGAGTAACTGAAGCATAAATAAATAATGCAATAAAAATCAATGTCAGAGTTAGATTGAAAAAAGTACTAATTTTGAAGCATGGGGTTAAAAATGATAATTTTAGGGCATAAATAAGAAATTGTGAAGATGAATTGAATATCATGACAGACTGATAATTAAAAGAAACTGCTTTACTAGGGCTCCCATTTAACACTAGATTAATTTTAACACAATTATTCTAATTGTCTTCATCCAGCGATTTCTGGAGTCCCATTACCCGTGATTTATTATGTTGAGCTGAACCAGATTTCAGACCAGATGATTTAGGACCATCATTTAGGTTAGCTGGGTGAAGGAGCTCCACCAGATTCGTCCGGGATAGCTCAGATGGTAGAGCACTGGCGGCTTCAGCAGGAGATTCCTGGTTCGAATCCTGTTCCGGACATTTTTCACCCAGTTGGAAATTTACATCTACTTCCATTTAACTTCAGAATACTGAATATTTATAAAAAATAAAATGTCACTAACATTTTATTATTATTTTGTAAAGTTTTACAAAAAAAGTTTTGTTTAAGGCTTTCAAATTTATGCATAACTTTCATCTATTTGTTAAGTAATCTGTAGAAATCAAATAAATACCAAACTTACCATGCTGTACATTTATTACTTAACCCCTTGAGGGGCACCGGTATATATTATATACCACCTACGATTAATGAAGTTTTACACCAGAAAAATTTTATTAAGTTTTACTTTTCTAACTTTGGTGGAAAAAAGCCGTAAAATTGCTTTTACTTATTTTGAAATAGAATTTTTCAAAGACTCTGGTGGGAATTCAGCATTTCACAAACGTAATTGCTTGCCCCTCAAGGGGTTAACCCCTTGTCCTCCAGGCTTTCGTCGGTGAAGACTATATACCAGGCTAAGCGGTGTAAAATGTTTGTGTCATAAAACTTACCTTCGACCAGTGACCTGTTATATCCGTTGCATATAACAGACCAATCCGATTCAAATATGCATCCATTACTGGGTAGTGAACGATGTATGGGGTGTACGACTTAACCTTTGATTACTGAAATCAGAGGACGTACATGTCGAGTACGTCCTGGAGGTCAAGGGGTTAAGATTTTCCATACAATTTTGACAGAACAAAAACCCTATTCAATGCTATTTTAATCATACTTTTACTCATGAACTTTGTAAAAAGTAATTATAAATCAGCTGGTTTCGTTTAAACTAATTAAAATTAACAGTGCTAACGTTTAAATTTAAAGATTTAATGAAGAAGAAAATATAAAAATTCATTTATATATAATTTTAGCTATCACTATTTTTAGGAATTAGCTATTCTCCCGAAAATAAAATTTCACGTACTTTCATTTTCTGCTAAATTGTCCTGTTTTGAAAGAATCAGTTGTCTATTTTTTTCATCTTTGATAACAAAATGTTGATGTTATATCATAGATGGTGGCAGGGGCTGTAAGCACTGCATCTTTCTTTTTTTTTTTTTTTTTTCACCGAATAAATTTGAGGTAAATTTTCAACAATATTTTTTAGTTAATATATGGTAACCCTAGTAAATGGTGCATACGTCTCATATTTTACTATAGTATTGGCAATAACCATACTTGCCAACTTTCCCTTAAACTTCCGTACAATGTGAGTTAAATTGAACCAAGTTAAACGCGTTTCGAATTAGAAATTTACTAACGAAATTAATTCAAATAGATTTCATAGAGAAACGTGATTTTAAATATATAATGATACATCAAATAAATTTTCTGGTTAGTAACGCGTAAAACCTGGGTCAATTTAACTCACTTTTTACGGAAGTTTAGTTGAATGTTGGCAAGTATGGCAATAACTGTTCTTAAAAATTTCGAACTTGCATGTCAATAAGACAACCACATACTCAGGAGTTAATTTCTGAGCGAGCTTACTTAAGCTTTAATATTCTCGAATGTTTAATCCGAGTCTTGCAAAAGCCTTGGATTGTGCTGTAAGCAGAAATCAAGTCTAGAAGTAAATTAATGGCCACCAAAGACATTCTCAAATAAAGTGTGTGTCGCTGGAGCCACGACTGTGGTGAAAATAATTCAATTTTGTGTGGGTTTGTAAAAGCGTGCTCAAATATGAAGCCACCCCATTCTCTTTAACATCTTAAAATAGCAAACCTAATTGTTGTGAATAAAATAAACTTTTTAACGAAAAAAATAGACTTCAATACGCTAATTACTTGATTTTATATAAACGAGTTTTCCTAGTTCTTTTGTGCAGCGACGGGAACTTCGCATCCAGCTAACCCAGCGATTCGCAAGCAACTGACGTACAACAGAATGAGGAAATATATTGATTTTATTAGTTTTTGTCAAATTTTTAAAATAGTACCCAATCAATTTTTATGAAAATTAAATGGGACCAATTCGGGAGTATGCTCTTTTCATGAAAAAAAAAAGCACATGAATCGGTCGCGTAGTTTCGGAGTAATCGGTGAACATCCATTAAAAAAATAAATACTTACGCATCGAATTTATAACCTCCTCCTTTTGTTAAAGCCGGCTAAAAAGTTTATAAAAAAGCCGAACCCTAGCTGAGATATCAGTAATCTAAATTTATGAACTGCACTCGTGATTTGAAATCAAATTATATGCAATAAGTGGTAATTAGCTGAAAGGAGATGCTTGTGGCCGCCACTTAGCGATAAAAATATATAACTGTGATTATTGTGAAATAAATTGAACAAGCAGAGACGAAACCATTGGTACATTATTAACATTCGTACGTTATATCAAATGATAACATGCTGAAAAATATTGGTAGATGGCTGTCACTGAAACTTAACACCATGAGCAAGACAAGTAAATGAATTTTTTAACGCATTTTATATTAATAAATACACGTAATCGATTACAGTACCAAATGTAATCATCTGGGAAAATTCCGTAATCGGGTTTGCAGCTACACGTATTTTACCGAGCGTGGTTTAACGCAACATTAATTTTATTGTTGTAACTCGTTTTCTTTTTTTTTGTGTACCAAGTTTTCGCACGTGAATTTAAATATTTGCCTCCATGTCTATATAATTGGTATTTGTATAATTAATTATTCAAACCCTATTTATATAATTTATACATGAATATAAACACCTGTCTTTTTTTTTTATACAACTACTACCATAGGTTTGGAACCACATTGTTGTAAGCATCCCTCGTGTTTGATGTCAGTCTTGGCTGTAAACAAGAATTCAGAGCTTTAGACAAATCATAAATTCAACTAATGTCGACGAGAATCCATACCTCAACCAATATATCATAATTTTAAATACAGACCAATTTCAGTGTTTTACAATTTTCCAGATTTATAAGCACAATAAATATGAACTCCCAATTTCGCTGAACATTTATCTCCAATATTTTAATTATAAAATTATTAGAAAAGTAATTTAAATTTGTATTAAAAATTGCTAGAATAAGGCGATATACCCATCCTTGATTTAATAAATTCAGTAGTAAAATATTCATGCTTAACCTACAAATATTAAAAATTTCTTGAAATTTGCAAAAACAAAACTAAAGTAAATTAATTTATTTATAATCGGATGTAAGAACTAAATATGTATTATGATACGGGGAAATCCATTGAAAAGTTAATTTTAAAATGAGTAAACATTACAATTTCTTAAGTAGAGTATTGAATAATAATGTAGAAAAGAAATGGGTGCTTAAAGCGCCTCTTCCGGACTTTTCCGTTTCTCCAGCAATTTTAATGCTCCAGAGCGAAATAATGACCGTTTTCACTACATTTTAAATAGTTATTTTATCAAAATTTTTCTATTTAGGATAAAATAATTTTTTTGTTGAAGCTCTTTTTAATACACAACATGATAGAAAAAATTAATAGGGAGGGCAAGTATTGCTTCTTGATTCCCCTTTATCGTACGTTCTCATGGTATTTTAATCAAACTTCGCTATTAACCTACAAAAACAGATCCTTAAAAAGAAGAAAACAAACAAAAGAAAAAAAAATCTAATTTGTGACGGAAGGTAAAACTTTCGAAAAATATTGATCATATCTCACTTTTTCTTTGATGTAAGGATATGAAACTATTTTTTTCCAAACATGGGTAACAACTTCATCGGTTTTAAACATTTTAAAACCTAAATCAAAACAAACAAGAAAAAAAATCATGCATCAGGCATAGATTATAAAACACTTTCCAACACTAACATATCATTAAGAAATTTCATTTTCTCATATAATGTAATGATATACCTAAATAAGCAACTTAAAAAGCACACTGTAAAAAAAAAAACGACATTTTTATAGTACAAAGTACTGTTCATCTCGCGCATAAACTCGATCACAGTGAATGTGCTGTATCTTTCTTTGATTTCCTGACTATAATAACATGGAAAATACAGTAGTTGCGTAAAATTAACAGCACAATGTGCTGGCAATTTGGACGCCAGCAGTTTGTGCTGTAAAAAAAAATGCGTCCAAATTGCATGCACATTGTGCTGTTAATTTTACGCAACTACTGTATTTTCCATGTTAATATAGTCAGGAAACCAAAGAAAGATACAGCACATTCACTGTGATGGAGTTTGTTCTGGTAAATCTACAGTGGTTTTTTTACAGTGCATATCATTCAGTAAAAATCTGTTTTCAGCAATTGCTGTTCATACACGGTAATGCGTGCAAATTCTGTTGTGGAGCTCTGTTTATTATCTATGGAATGTATGCACACCGCTTAATACACTAAAAATTAGATAAATTTAAAAATGCATACCACAGCGCAGGAGGCACTTTCAGAAGTTATCGATCACAGTCAGTCCGGTAACAAAATAGGAAGCGGGGAAAAGTCGCGTATTAAACGTGATTTGTGCAACGTTGCAGGAATTGGGCTTATTTACATATCTAATCATCTAAATAAACTTAAAAACTTTCATTTATATATTATTTATTGTACGTTCAAAAATTGTGTCTGTTACGTATATTTAGATTAAAATTTAACTGTATTTAACAACTTGAATTCATTGTTTCTTTTTATAGGGCCGTCTAGAATAATAATTGAAAACAAATATGGATTCAAATATGGGTTTATTGTCGGTTAATACGTTACAACCAAAAATAAAACAAAAATAATATTGCTGCTAGACTATTTTTTTTTTAACACAGAGAAAAAATATTAAATCTTTGAAGCACAATCCAGTTATAAAAATCATTAGTAGAAGTATCATAAGGAGTACCATTATAATCTGTCCTTCATTTTTAATGTAATAAGAAAAACTATCTTTAGTAACCTTTGTGTAAAAAATATTGTTAACATAGCAAAAAGTAAACAAAATATAGAAAACATAACAGAATTATGCAACCGCAGTCGTATTTGTTTAATCTTCACGAGCTTCCTCTTTTTTACTGTAATATAAAACATAGTAGTGATATAACGTACATTTAAAACCTCACTAATACAACAGGTATAATCATCTCTACCATAATAATTTCTATGACGTATCGGAGCATCCTGAATTCGTCTATCTCGCTCTACTACAGTAAAAACATACACGAAGGAGAGACAAAGAATGTTAGGATGCGGGATCAAAGAAGAATTGCAGTGTTGCTAATTTTGCAGGTTAATTTTTATTCAAATGTCCAACATCATTTCCATTAGTAATGTTCACCTTAATTAATTTGTTATTAAATAAAGCAAATATTACTATTAGGAAACAGTGGTTTTTATTTGAATCAAGAAATCTGCTAAATTGGCAACACTGGAGAAAGGAGAAGGAATTCTCATCTTGATCTATGAGTTCGTGTCTTAAGCGTGATTTTTTGCCTCAAAAGAACCGAAAATCTGTCGCATCTAGCGTGGTCGTGTAATAACCGTTCGCGTATTAAGAGTGATATTTTTGCATTAGCCTTATGGGAGATGTTCAAGGGACTGGAAAAAACCTGCGTATTAAGCGGGATCGCGTTTTAACCGGGTTCGATCGTACTTTTATGCCTCTCTGTTAAATGAACGATAAAAGCTATGCACTCCATAATCTACACTGCTCAAAACAATTAAAGGATATTTGAAGTTTTATATAAAATAAAGATATAAACGAAATTTTTTTTGCCGAAAATAGAAGAAGAGAATCACAAATGCAAATTTTTCTGGTTTTCAAACTGTGGAGTATGCAAATTTTGAGTTCGATGTCAAAAACGTCGCTTCAGCGGCAGCGAATGAAATTTGACTTTCAACTGGATAAAAGAGAATGGAGACAAGGATGATCGGCATTCAGTGATTGCTTTGTTTCGATGAGTACGATGTCTCAGCGAAGTCATTTGACAGATTCAGAAGCTTTGAGAATTGTTGGTAGGTTAGAAGGGGGCCAAACTCAAGCCGAAGTAGCGCAAGCCATTGGAGTGTCACAAAGTGTCATTTCCAGGATCTGGAACCGTTTTTTGGAGAGTGGATGTGCAGGCCGAAGACCAGGGCAAGGTCGTAGATGGGCAACAACGCCCAATGAAGATCGGTATTTAGCGTTAACAGCTCGGAGACACCGAACCATGAACGCTACTCTTCTCCAACAACACCTTCGCTCGGCTACAGGCACCACGATTTCAACTCAGACTGTCCGAAACCGGCTCCATGCTGTAGGTCTGCATGCTCGCCGACCGATGGTATGTCTTAGATTAACATCAAGGCATCGTCGCGACCGCAGGGAGTGGGCAACCGAGCATGTCAACTGGAGGAGAAATGAATGGAGCAATATTCTGTTTTCTGACGAGTCCCGTTTTTCTGTGCATCCGGATAATAGGCGTATTTACATCTGGAGGGACCGTGGCAGTAGGAATAATCCTGCGTTCGTGCACGAAAGTGTCAGATTTGGCGGTGGAGGAGTGTTGGTGTATGGTGGCATCTCCATTGATGGGCGCACTGACCTCTACATCATTCGAGATGGAGCTCTGACTGGTCGCCGATATAGGGATGAGATCCTCAGACCTATTGTAGTCCCTTACGCTGCAGCAATCGGAGATAACTGCAGGCCACATCGTGCAAACCTGGTGGAGGATTTCCTTTTCGAGGAAGTAATCGTTCGAATGGAATGGCCAGCGTGTTCTCCAGACATGAATCCAATCGAGCACGTTTGGGACGATCTAGGAAGACGAGTTTCTGGCCGCCAACAACCCCCACAAACTCTTCAAGAACTGGAAAGAGCTCTTCTGGAAGAGTGGGGCAGAATACCCCAACTCGTCATTAATAGCCTCATTGAGTCCATGCCTCAAAGGTGTTCAACGTTGCTGGCCGCCCGTGGAAACCATACCCCCTACTGAAAATGATTTTCTTTGAAGAAAACACCTTTTCTTATTCTTTTTTTCTCATATGCACAAATTGTGTTTTTTTCCTTTAGTACACAAATGCGCAATAAAATGCATTTTTTTCTGCCAAACATGTGTAATTTATTCTCATATAACCTACTATGTCTGTCGACCATGTATCAATCAGCTAAACAGTTTACCAGATACAAAATCCACCTAAAACTGCAATATCCTTTAATTGTTTTGAGCAGTGTATACCAAACTTGTCGTAGCGCACTTGAGAGTTTTATTTTAATTGCATTATGTTTGACGTTTCATTTCGTCATTAAAAGCAACAGAACTCATGTTTCCCCATAGATCATGATGTAATGGAATTCTTTGTGCATCCTTGTAAAAGAACTTTAAATGCTACTTATTCTATACTCCCCAGAAAGATTGTTATAGTTATTCTAAGTGATGCATATCAATCTCATTATGTTTGAAATATTATAAAATCAATAAGATGCACCATAAATTATTTTTTCTCATAGACCAAAATGTAACGGAATTTCTATGTGTCCCTGTAAACAAACTGTAAAATGCTATACACTTAATTTTCAATACGGAACATTCTATAGCAAACCTGAATAACCAGGGGTCTGTCCAGACTTTTCCCCAGGGTCCTGTTTTTGTGAAATTGTGAAAAATCTAGTCATAATTTTATGAATTTGAAATTATCGTTATATTCAGGTTCTTTTTCCTACATTTTTAAGAAGATATATGCATGTTAAATACATATTTTCTTTATGCATATAAAAGTGACAAGTCAGATTTTACTTTTAAATGGTTAAATTTGTGAAAAGTTCAGTTTAAAGATAGAAATTTTTTGTAAAAATCCTATTTTTAAGACAAAGAATTTTGTGAAGGTGAAAAGTTTTGTGGAGGGTCCAGTTTTGAGATGAAAATTTTGTGAAGGGTCCTTTAAAGCACCCAATTTTTTTCTAAACACATCCCTGATAACGTAAAACAAGAAATAAAAATTATGCGTCAAACGTAGGTTATAAAGCGCTTTGTAACCCATTCAGAATGCTCACTGTAAAAAAAAAAAATCTGTAATTTTTACAGAAAAAAGTTGAATTTTTTTACAGAAAAAACAAGTTTTAAAGAAAAACAGTTTTTCTGTAAAAAAGTTGGATTTTATAATTTTTACAGAAATCGTCTATATTTTTTACAGAAAAAACTGTTTTAATGAAAAATTACAGTTATTTTCTGTAAATTAAACGGTTTTCCACTGGCGCCAAAATTAACAGTTTTTTTTCTGCCAATTTGAGTGATTTTTTTTTTGTAACAAAACTTCACCGTTTAATAATAAGAAAAATGATGTCTAAGAAAACAATTTGGAAAATGCATGACACATTTAAAAACCCATTTTCAGCAATTATCATCAGTAGTCGGAAAAATACTCGAATTCTTTTGTGCAGCTCTTTCTATGATCTATAGATTTGTATGTATACTACATAGTACGCAAAAATTTAGGTTAGTTAGAAAACGCTTAACGCAGTTGAAAATTCCGCATCAGCAATTTCTGTCAATAAGCGGAATTGTACTCGAATTCTTTTTGTGCAGATACCCTACAGGGTATATGATCGATAGAACTATATGATCTGTTGGTGCGTTGGTGATGTATACACACCAAATAATGTATAGAAATTTAGTTAAATTTACAAACACGTACTACTATTATAAAAGGCACTTCCAGCAATTATTGCTCACAGACAATACTGTAACGGAAATGTTTTGTCTGTCCTTGTAAATGAACAATAAGTGCTATGCACACCATATTCTATAGCAAGCATCTTGTAGTACACATCAGTGATGTATATGTATTTCAATATGTTTGAAATCGTGTAGCATCACTAAAAGTCCCTGTAAACAATTTTCCAACCATTGTCCACAATGTAATGGAATTGTTTTAGGTGCCCATGTAAACGAACTATAAATGCTCGCATTATATTTTGAAACATGCCGTAAATCTCAATAACATATGCTATGAGAGTATATTGACGCGAGTTAGAGCACTGACGGACAGACAAACGGAAGCGATAAACACCTTTCTACTATGTTAGAAAGTGTTAAGAATAATGTTCGAATGTGTTAAAAGTTATATGGCAATCAAAATATTTTACGAGAGTTAGAGGCCAGACAGACAAACCGAATCCCTAAACGCTTTTCAACTGTTTTAAAAGTGGCTAAAATATTCCAAATATATATATATATATATATATATATATGACCATTATAAAAAAACATTACAAATTACCAATAAACATAAAGAAAAAAAAATGAGAAGAGACTAAATAATGGATATTTTTAGAACCTAGACAGAATTTTCAGGTCCCAAATGCCCAGAGTTCCACAAATAAAGTGTGTGGTTTCATCTTCATATTAGCCAAAAAAAAAAAAAAAAAGCTAAAGAATATGAATTTGGGACTATTAACACACAAAAAATAGATAAATAAATTATAAAAACAAATAAGTTTAAAATAAAAAGTGATTAAAAGGGATTAAAAAATAAAATTCGCAGTGCCATATTGAAAGCGTTACTGACTAAGAATGAGGCAACATTAAATACAAGTAAAAGAGATTATTTTCACATGTTGCCAAAAAACTTTAATAAAATGTTGATGGACCAAGGAGTAATAATGTACAATATGGTCAAGCATATTCCTCAATACATGTGACCAGCGACCTCTATAGATAATTTAAAAATGAATTCCACCATGTATTCCGAGGAATCAGTGAAGTGCTTACTTTACTAAACTTAAGAATTTAGTATAATATATTGTTTTGGAATAAAATCTAATATATAATAAAAACTATTTATATCTATTAATGGATTAAGCTTTAAAGCAAATACTGTCTAGAGACAAATAAATTATAATTAAATAATAATTAAAAATATGTTAATAAATTTACACCATTATATTGGAAAAATAAGTAAATGACATATTAAATAAAATTAATATGTAAATTGGTGATATTGATTCATTAATTAATGTTTAACATAAATCAATGTGCCTAGATATAACACAAACTTTCTTAAAAATTAAATAAACCAGATAAAGGGGAGAGAGTAGAACAAACAATAAAATTTATAATTAAAAAATGCACTTTATTCTCATTTAATATAATATACTGTGTATTAGAAATTAATATGATATTGTCCTCATAGGGCTAAAAATTTAAATACAATTTAAACGTTAACATTATAAATTAATGATTAATGAATATACAGGGTGTCCATAATTAAACGACCCTACTTTAAAGTTGTCTACATACAAAACTAGCGTTCATAAAGTTGTGATATTTTGTGAAAGACATAATTAAGTCATGGGAATTTGTTTAAGCTAAAAAAATATAAATAAAAATAGTTCAAAACTTCCCCACCAGAGGGCGATTTTTAATAAATTACACACTTAACTATACGATAGTTTAGATATTTTATTTATTAACTTAACCTTATTCTAAAGACAGCATTTTACGACATGTTTCTAGCATTTCCATAACACACTGGGGTCAGCTGTGGAACATGCTATCTTAAGATTCCAGATGGTATCTGAAAATGATGAAAGTCATGCAGAACATGTTTGGTTATAACAAAATTTATTAAACTATCGTAAATGTATGCTAAATATGTAATTCGTTAAAAAATGGCCTCCTAATATTTTTTCGCTCAAACAAATTCCCATAATTTTATTATGTCCTCCAAAAAATTTCACAACATTCTGAACAATAGTTTCGTCTGTAGAGAACTTTAAAATAGCATCAATTAATTATGAACATCCCGTAAATAAAATTTCTAAACTATCGTAATGCTAAATGCGTAATTTATTAAAAATCGCCCTCTGGTGGCGAAATTTCGAACTATTTTTATTTATATATTTTTTAGCTTAAACAAATTCCCATCTCTTTATTATGTATTTCACAAAATATCACAACTTTATGAACGCTAGTTTTGTCAGTAGACAACTTTAAAGTAGGGTCGTTTAATAATGGACACCCTGTAAATAAATTTGATTTGATGGCATAAGTTGCAAACCCCTTGTCTGTCTATTTGAGAAATTACATAAACTAAATTTTTATATGGCTCCCGTAGGGTAAAATTTCCAATTAGAAAAATTTTCCTTATCCATTCCGGGAGGAAACACAAAAAAATCCATCTTTATATCTGCAAAACTCACAGAGATATTAAAAGTCAAAATTCGTGACTTACACCACATAAGCATATCTCTAAGCGGCGTAATATTGAAGCATTTGGAATGAAAGATAAGGATCATCCACAAAATTATACTTTATTTAAACGGGCATATCTCAGTGAGTTTTGCAGATATCAAGATGTAATTTGTTGTGGATGGATATAGGATTCAGGAATGGATAAGAAAAATTTTCCTAAATGGAAATGTTATCCTATGGAGGCCGTATAAATATTTAGTTTGTATATTTTCTCAAATAGACCCCCAAATAAGGCCAGTTTAATGATTCAGATCACAATAAAAATTGGTATATCAGCACTAACCTTTTAAGTGTTGTTGGTTGTAATATTTATATATTTTTCTACAATATTAAATTGTGCGTATTCTTGTCGCTGTTAAATTTTGCGCTGTAGAGTTAAAAGAGTAGACACGTTAAAGCAGCCTTATTTGTTCAAATAAGGCCATAATTTGCTAAGAATATTGTTTAACTTTAATTGATGGACATTTTACAGATATTGTACTAAAATAGAACAAAATAATAAAAGTCTTTAAATTGCATATTTTGACTGCTGAAAATGAAATATGTCGGTATAAAAAAGTAAAAAAAAAAAAAAAAAAAAGTCGTTATTATTTTGTGAAGAAATCCAAACGAAGTTACTCACATTTGGGGCAGAAAATGGTACTTGTGTCCATTTGAGCCAATGCTACACATTCTTCATAGTCGTACTTCTTACACTTCGAATAAAGACGCATACACGACAACAGAAAAAGGCACGATCCTTTTGGCAAATGAAGCAATATCTTATTAGAGGACTTCTGTTTTTCACATACTTCACTTTCAAACACGAACAGTATTAAAATACAGAATATTTCAATATACATTCTAGATCGTTAATTTATCAGATGCACCTAGCAAAGATTGTAAATTTGATAAATAATTTACGTTGATTTCATATGAAAGTTTATTTACTATTTATAACAACGACGTGTCGAAAGATTCAGTGGTCCAAATATGATGACGAAGTCGGTATCGTTTGTGATTGAAAATATCTGCACGTGTAAAGGACATATAAAATGTCAGGTATATGTTGCCCTATGTCGGTCCGAGAAAGTTCTCTACAAGATATAAGCAGATGGCCTTATCTGGTACAAGTACCTTAGAGGAAAAGGTGTAAAAACCGGCACAGGTGTAAATATGGGCACCCCTCCCGAAGTGGCCATTGGAGGTGCTGAAGACTGGTGGCCAGGATTGTATATGATGCCACTTGTTGATATAAGATGATAGAGAGCAGTTGGAACCCCTTTTTTTAAATATTGTGAATGCAGCGTGAGTTATTGTGGGAATTGGTGTTGTTCGAAACTCCAATCTTTTGACAGGTATCTGTAATCGCTTTCTTTTCATGCCCCTATAGTTAGTTTAAAATAATTTCAGAGTGATACTGGGAAAGCGAAGATCCTAAGCTTCTTTTAAAAGCACGCCTTTAGTCATGCACGTCTTTAGATTACATGTGAAGGTGCCCATCTTTCTTAGTTAGGGTTGGTGTAAATATGAGCAACCTTTCTTGGTGTAAATATTGGCCCTCTTTTTCGAATTATCTTGATATGTAAGCACATTTAACTCTAGCTGTGCTAATTGATGAGGCTGCTGAAACAATGCGGTGTTCCCCGGGAACTTTAAATGCAGTTTCTTCGGTCGACATATCTCCTGTTCTCAACATGAAGATTGGTTGTTGGTTGTATTTATGTCGGCCAATTATCTGCACGTGGGATATGGGCCCTAAGGGGGGGAGTGCCTTCCGTGGAGGTCTTTCTAAGGGAACCTAATCCGTATTAACGCTTGGATAACCAAGGCTCGAAGAAAACCACGAAAACTCCGAACGATTAGGCCGACGGGCGCGATTGGGATCGAACCCAGCACCTCCCGTCTACCAGCTTCGAGACTCAACATGAAGAAGAGAACCACTACTCGTGAACGCAAAGCAGCAAGGTTGAGAGTCATCACTGGATCAATATGCAAGGATCAGTTGACCAAGTCGCTAGACAAAAGTGCCATCCTCGAGTTTTCCCGGAGTAAGAGTCAGGTCAGGGGGCAGGGGTAGGAAGGCCAAAGGCCTTCAAAGAAAAATCAACCCACGAAAGATACGATTTATCCTCTGACTCAACACTGACACTCCTCTTGTGGACAGTGATGATGATATGAACATGGATATCAACGATGGAACAAAACCTGTCTCGAGTGATGCAACTTGCATCTTTTGTGATGAAAAGACACTCACAGAGAAGTGTGGGTTAAATGTGCTATGTGCCAAATGTAGGCACACTTAGATTGTGCCGGGCTGAAAGAGCCAGTTATATTTTCAATTTCTGAAAATAATTTTTTTCTGTAATAGATAAATTCTCTACCATTTTGTATTGTTTTATCCTGTTTTAAAACATTTTAAACTAGTTTTTATGACCTTTTTTGGAGAGGGTCCATATTTGTACACCATTTTTTCTGGTACCCTTTTTAAAGCTTTTTGTAAATCTTCGTTTTTGAATTAAAATAATTGATATTAATCATCGTTTTACATCCTCTCATTTAGTAAACTTGTTATAGTTGTTGATCAAGTTCAAAAATCTAAAACAAATTAAAATGAAAGTCACTTTAAGTTAGAAACAAAGGAGGGTGCTCATATTTACACCTTTTCCTCTATATATAGTTACATATTAATCTTAAAGTTTTATTATATATAATAATCTTGTTGTTTAGACTTATCTCATGCTTCAAGCCCTCTTTGAGAGTAAGGATGTGTTGCATATTCCTCGAACGCCTTTTTGTAAATATTTTATGATACTCAGTGTGCATTGAAAGCATCCTAATACTTATCGAATTGCAACAGTCTTAAGATTTTAAATATTATGCAAGAAAATATTTTGGGGAACATGTGCATGTATCAGGGTTCGCACGGATACCGTTATTTTCAAGGCCCAATATCAGAATTTGTTTTATAGAAAAAAAATCTAGTGTAAACGGACGAAATTTCGCCATATTTCAGGAGAGATTTTCCATAAGAAAATACTGGTACCGAAGAATTTCTTAGTCATGTAATTCAAGCACCCGTACGAACCCTGATATATTTCTGTTTTTTTTTTTAAATAAGAATAATCTGAAATTCATAAACACCTATATTAATAAAGAAGCCTATTCAATGACGGATTATCAAACAGATAGTGATGGCAACTGCTTATGATTCCGAAATTTTTAGGGGCCTATAACCTGAAAAATTCACACATATCTATTTGTCACTCAGGTTATATTTTATTTTTTAAAATGTTCTAATTAATAAGTATTGTTCAGCTAAAACATTGAAATATAATGTTTATTTAGCTTTAAGTTACGTCTTAAGTCATAGAAATCTTTTCAGAATACATTTGGATAGAAGTGTTAGGAGTGTGTTGTGTACATTTTTTCTTTGACGATATTTTCTAGAAGGAGTAACCGATACTAGACTTATGAATGTTTAAACACAATAATATATATATATTTTTTTCATTTAAAAATGTTAAAATATGTCTTTGAAAGTTAAGGACCAGAACGAGGGACTCGAAACTTTTATTTACTAAGAGCCTCCAGATAACTTAAACCGAAAGAAAGGCTATTCTTCAAAATCATATTTTTAATTTTCCAAATTTATTTTTTTTTTAAATCCGAAAATATATTTGCGTCATTCCAATTTCATATATGGAGTTATTATTAATTTAATTTATAATAAAATATAGAATAATATAGTGTCATTTTATTATTTAACCAGAGCTTTTTATTAGATGCTAAGGTTGGCTACGAGAAAATTTTAATTAATTAATTTTTTTCATTGTTAAATATAATAATAATTCCAAATTTATAGTAAAGAAAAAAGTAAAAGAAAAAATGTTGACATTAATGTGCATAGTACAATCAGGGAATAAATAAAAGATTATACTATTTTGATTATTATATTTATATTTATATCATTATTAGATTATTATATTTGCATTATATTTAGATTATTAGATTTATATTATTGTTAGATTATTATTAGATTATTACGTTTATATTATAATTACATTATTTTTTATATTATCACATTTATATTATATTTATATTATAATGATTATAATATTGTGCTTTCATAAAAGAATTATTAAGGTTTTTTTGTATGTTACTGGAAAACATCGTAAAGGTCAGAGCACTGGATTACTCAATTGTTAAAAATATATATACACTGCTAAAAAAAATTAGGGGAGCAAGCAAAAAAGTGAAGAGCCATACATAGCAAGACAGCTATGTATGGGCATAAAATGGATAGTACACGTGTATCAATGCGCAATACAGAAAAAAAGACAGAAAAAAATTGTAAGGGAGCTTTTATTCTTCGAAAAGATGAAAAGATGGTTTAGGGCAACAATTTGGTTTCATGTAAATGATAAAAAAAAAAGTATTGTTTAGAAATGATGCAAGATTTTTAATATGGCGTGTGGTCTCCTCGAACAGCTAAGACTGCTGCACACCTGTTTTCCATGGATGCGATGAGATTATCGATAAGGCTTTGGGGAATATATATATGGGGAATATAATAATGGGTCACTGCTCAAGAACTGCAATCTCCAAGTCCCGGACAGTAAAAGGAGGTCTCGGTCTCGCAGCAATGCGTCGTCCGAGTATGTCCCAAAGATGCTCGATCGGATTTAGGTCAGGAGAGCATGCTGGTCATTGCATACGCTGTATTGTTTTAGCTTCAAGAATGTTTTCCACAAGACGAACTGTATGGAGTCTGGCATTATCATGCATGGAAAAAAAGAAATCACTAATTGCTGCAACATAAAATACGACATGAGGTCTCAGTATTTCGTCTGTATAACTTCGGACTGTCAAAGCGCCATTCCGAATGATATGCAGGCCCGTACGTCCACCTATGCTGATTTCAACCAATAGCAATAACCCACCTCGTCTGTAATGTGATCTTTCACGAACGAATGTGGGATTATGTTGAGTACCTCTCTCTCTCCATAACAAAACGCATCAGATGTCACATCCAGACTGAATCGGGACTCGTCTGTAAACAGAATTTGACTCCAACAATGTTGCCTGCAAACTCGATGCTCAGTTCCCCACCTTCTTTGGGCCGCACAGTGGCTTGAGGTCAATGGAATACAGACTATTGGCTTACGTGTATAAAAACCACCCTGATGAAGCCTATTTTGGGCTGGACACCCTTCGTCCTGTGACCAAGAACAACTGTATTTGAAGCTGAGTAGCATTACCCGTACCGTCTCGACGAGCTGTTAACAGGATGTATCGGTCATCAATTTCTGTATTAGCATATTTTCGACCTTGTACATGTCGATGACTACCATTCCATGTGATTGTAATCCCTGTCATCCCTGTCTTGGAATCAATTCCACAGCCTTTCGTGCACACTTTTTGCGACTCCAACAGCGTCCACTACACTTCGTTGTTTTTCCCCAAATTCAACTGTCCCGATAACACGCCAAGCCATGGATTGTGGTAAATCATGCTGTTGTGATATTTTCAAGCCACCTTTTCTCAAAACACAAGCTGAGCAATTGAATTTTACAACTGAGGCAGTGAAACAGACGTTTCTGCAAAATCCCGATTTCTGCACTTATCTCCTTTTTCTAGTTTTTAACGTCATAAACATTAATTTACACGTGAGTTTTTCTTTATCTGTTTTCTACAACACTTTAAATTGCGGATGTTTTATTTTACGTTACTCATCGGTGTAAATATTTGCATAATTTCGTTAAAACCATGTGCTCCCCTAATTATTTTGAGCAGTGTATCTACTTAAAACTTGAAAAAAGCTAGTTAGACTAAAAAAATCTGGAACAAATCAACAAGCGGTAATAAAAATTTTCGTCTTAGTGTTAATTCCAGGTCTCTTTAAGGGTTGGCCCGACCAAATATAGAAAACTAATAATGAACGCCAAATCTCTCTTGACATTACCGTGCACAAAGAATTTTAATCATATCCATATGCTGACAGGTGATAGTGTTTTTAAAATGAAATATTTGACCAATAAGTCTTGGGTAGCACTGCACATGTTCTATAGTTTAAATAAAAAAGTATATCTACAGTACATATGCATTTAAAACCTGAATTTAAAAAACTATATGACTTTAATAAAATTAAGCAAAAGCAGACAGGCTAAAATACACTATAAACAAAAATTAAAAAATATACATAAACATTAAAATAAGACAATTAAAAAATCTTTTAAATGTTTTGCCAAGCGATCACAAGGCATCACCAGTAAAAAATATCCACTGAAAATAAACAACAGAACCAAATAAGAACAGTTAAAATTAATGTTACTAACCCAAAGACATATTATATTCACTGTGAACAGTGAATACACTCTTTTTTTTTATTAGTAGCAGCACTGTTCTTGCTTGCTCTGTTCCAAGTGAATATACTCTGTTTTTGGATTAGTAACTTTAATTTCAACTGGTCTTATTTGGTTCTGTTGTTTATTTTCAGTAGATACTTTGTACTGACGACGCCATTTGATTGCTTGAAGAAACGTTTACAAGTTTTTTAATCGACCTTTTAAAATGTTTTTATGTATATTTTAAATTTATGTTTAAGTCTGTCTGCTTTTGCTTTATTTTATTAGTCAAACATAAATAGTCATATATGTAACAGATTCAGCAAATTAGATTCCGTTTGAAAAAAGATGATATCTTTTCTTGAAAGGGCCAAGGAACAGTATCCGTAACCTACTACCCACAAGATTCTGGTTTATCCTAGATATATGGCGGACCAATGGATATGTTCTATAAAATTACTCTACATTTTCTAGAATTGTCTCAGAACGATAAAAAATATTTTACTTCGAAAATGGGAGATTTTGGTATTCTCGAAGATTCCATGGTCTTAGAACTCAATTTTATCTTCCCAAAATTAAAGTTTTCTTCGATTAATGACAAAATGAACGTATACGTTATATTATTCCACAATTCTTACAGCTGTTAATGAAATTTTATTTCCTTTTTTTTCCTTTAATCATTTAAGAGTTGAATAAGACTGTATCAGACATCCAGTGGAGCAGTGAATGTTTGTAGGATTACATACTAAAATTCCATGCCAGAAAAGAACATTAGAAAACTAATAAAATAAATAAGATTTTTTAATGCTATTATGAATACGTGATGTGTAAAAATCAATGTACATTAAAGTACAAACAACCAATATAAAACATATATGCACCAATTTCAAGACCTCATAAAAAGAGTCCAACTCTTGTGTAAATTAAAACAGACAGAGAGCCAGAAATCGCATATTTTTATTATGAAGTTTTGATAAACAGAGATTCCATACTGAAGCAGTAAGTTAACTTTTTTCTGGTTGTTTGTGCTTTTCATTACGTTGGTTTCCACTTCTCAAGTATTCATCAGTATAATATATATATATATATATATATATATATATATACATAACGTTTTGAAAACTGCAAAAGAAAAATCAGTTTAGTAAGCGGTGCACGTATCTTTTTGGGATATGCAGTTTTTACCTTTTTCCTAGTCAAATATAAAATTTGACGTTTCTTTCCTTTTTTCTCAATTATATCACTTATCAGCCAGATAAATATACTGATAACTACATTCAAGCTTCGTGAATTGTAACTACATATTTCCATTTTTCACCTGCCAAATAATTTTCATACAAAGATCTGCAAATCGTCTTACGCTGAGAAACATATTTTCGCATTAGGCAATGAACATCAGTTTTTCTGGTGTTGTTGTTTGTCTGTTTGTTTTGATTAGCTTTAAAACAGATTTTATAAGTTTTATTAAAGTTCCTATGGATATATTCAAACCTTTTTGGTTAGTTTTTTGGAGTGTTGGATTTTTTTTAAAACATGAGATGCGACTTTAGATATAATAAGCGGTGCACGTATCAATTTGGGGTATGCATTTTTTATCCTTTTCCCAGTCAAATGTAAATTTCGACACTAGATTAACTTTAAAACAATTATTCTAATTTATAAATAAATCATATGAATTGTAAATTTCCAACTTGGTGAAAAAATGTCCGGACCAGGATTCGAACCAGGGATTTCTTGGCTGAAGCCGCCAATGCTCTACCATCGGAGTTATCCCGGACGAATCAGGTGGAACTTTTTCACCCAGCTAACCTTATAGACCGGTAGCCGGCAGCACAGACAATCACATCATCGAGTTTACGGATGAAATTCCAGGATTAGTTAAATCTCGATTCGCATATTTTCAAACAATCGGTCTGCCAAGTCATATCTTGGTGGAAAACACATGAAAACCCGATTTTAGCGGTTGACTCGTAGGTTTAACATTGTGTTTTCCTGCACCCAAAGGTATGAAAACATCGAGGACTGGGAGCAGGAAAACACAATGGTAAACCTACGAGTCATCGGTTTTTCGGGTGTTTTCCACCAAGATATGACTTGGCAGACCGATTGCATTAAAATATGCGAATCGAGATTTAACTATTTCTAGAATTATATCCGTGAACTCGATGAGGTGACTGTCTGTGCTGCCGGCTCCCAGTCTATTATTGATCAGAGCATCTGTTCTGAAATCTGGTTCAGCTCAACAGAATAAATCACGGGTAATGGAACTCCAGAAATCTCTGGGTACGTAATTACACTAGATTAATTTTAACACAATTATTCTAATATACTTGGTTCGAATCCTGGTCCGGACGTTTTTTCGCTCAGTTGGAAATTTACATCTGATATGATTTATTTACCAATTAGAATAATTGTGTTAAAATTATTCTAGTGTAATTACGTATCCAGAGATTTCTGGAGTTCCATTACCTGCGATTTATTCTGTTGAGCTGAACCAGATATCAGACCAGATGCTATAATGAATAAGGTTAGCTGGGTGAAAAAGTTCCACCAGATTCGCCCGGGTTAGCTCAGATAGTAGAGCACTGGCGGCTTCAGTCAAGAGATCCCTCGTTCGAATCCTGGACCGGATATTTTTTCGTCCAGTTGGAAATTTACATCTGATGTAAACTTTGACGTTTCTTTGCTTTTTAGGGTTCCGTACTTAAACCCCTTGAGGGGCAAGCAATTACGTTTGTGAAATGCTGAATCCCCACCGGAATCTTTGAAAAATTCTATTTCAAAATAAGTAAAAGCAATTTTACCGCTTTTTCCCACCAATGTTAGAAAAGTAAAATTTTATAAAATTTTTCTGGTGTAAAACTTCATTAATCGTAGGTGGTATATAATATATACCAGTGCCCCTCAAGGGGTTAAAAAGCAAAAACGGAACCATAGTAAGGTCGCTGGTATGTCTGTCTGTCTGTCCGGACACACTGTCACAACCGTTTTCCTCGTAATTTATGGAACGTAGAAGATTCAGATTTGTCAGAAGTAATAAATGCTATTGACCCAGATATATATACATTATTAACCATTCACAAATAATATTTAGGAAAAATGTAAGGGGCTAATTAAGTTACTTGAAAATAAAAGTCTTTATATATATATATATATATCGTGTGAAATGTCTCGTAACGCTGAACACAAAAATACATTTCATTTAATTTTAGGTGTTATATTTTCAGAGATATTACCGAAAATGTAATGCAAAAATATGTCCTGCCCCTCTATTTCCGAATCTACTGAAACTAAAATTATGAAAAAAATAGGGGTAGAGAAAAAATTTATTTAAACCTTGCAGGAAAACTATAATTATTACCCTAGGTTACATAGTTTTTGAGAAAATCGCATTTTTCCGTTACAGACAAATTTCACTTTGCGTTCGCTCAGGGAGGTAGTTGAGGAGCGCTCGAGATAACTTACGTCGTGGAAGTATAAAAGGACTATTGATAATGACTTTCGATAAAAATTGTCGGTAATTAGCCGAGTTATTAACCATTAACCCTCTCGCTGCGTAATTGTTTTATAAAAATAGCTTCAAAAATTGCGTATTTAACTCCTTCGCGACGAGCGTCTTTCAAGAATTTTTATTCTTTTGCCACCGATTTTTCAAAACAAAAATTTTCGTCTAATATAATCGGAAAATTTCTCCGATTAAATAAGGCAAAATTTAGAATAAAAAAATAACTGGTGGGAATGATCAAGGAGAGTTAATTAAACGGAAAAATGCATCCCCGATGAAATCTCGGGTTGCGCAAATTTTGCTGCTTTTACGTTGCCCGAGACACTCTCGGGTTGCGCAGCGAGAGGGTTAACACTTTCAGGGGCAAGTAATTGTGTTTCTCTAATGTTTAATTCATACCGGAATTTTCGAAAAATTTTCTTTCAAAATAAGAAAAAGCAATTTTATACCCTTTTTTCACCAAAGTTATAAAAGTAAAATTTAATCATATATTTCTGGTGCAAATATTGATTAAAATTAGGTGGGATATTATATCCCACAGTCCTTCAAGGGGTTAAATGCAAAGGGTGGTGAACTGTATGCGCCATGGATTTTAAAGCCTATACTGTAAAAAAAAAAATCTGTGAAGTTACTAAAGTTTTTCTAGGAAACTGGGATTCCTAGAACTTTTCATGTAACGGCAACAACAAAATTTCATGTAACAGACACACTTTTGCGCCGAAAATCAAAAAATCTGTAAGGTTACTAAGAATTTTTTTGGAAACTGGGATTCCGAGAACTTTTCATGTAACTGCAGCCGTCGTTACAAATAAAAGTTTAGTAAGATTACTGAAATTTTAGCAGATTCATTTGTAAAGTTACAGATTTTTGTAGCTTTACAAAAACTAGTTTTGTAGATTTGCAGCTTTTTTCGTACAGTTACAGGTGAAAGTTTAGTAAGCATGTAACTTTACATCTGTAGAACTACAGATTTTTTTTTACAGTGTAGATAACAAGCTATAATTCTTTTAGCAACGATTTTTTGTAATATTGTAGGTACTAATTAATATATTTATTGTACGGAACCCTCTACGCGCCAATAATACTCGCACTTGATCGATTATTTCTCAATTATGTCACTTATTTTACGTGTAGAAATATTAAAAGCATGCTTTTAATATCCTTTTCTAATTATCGAGTAAGAGTATTTCTCTTCGTAAAGTGCCATTACATAGCTTTCGATCCACTGTGTATTTCCCAGCGGCATTTTAAAGCAAAAAATATTTTAACCCTTTAGTGTGCAGCTTTGCATATATGCAAACAACAGTGTTTTGAATTTAATGGATTTTTTTATTCGTATATACATAATTCACACAAGAAAATTAAAATAGCAACATTTGTTTTAATTAATAACAGACATTCCGTTTTTAAATAAAGCGAAATTAACCATTGAAACTTTCTGGTTTAAAGTCAGATTTCTGAACTACGTAATTTCTAGAACGTATTCTATCATGGGAATTAAAGGGTTAAAGGTTCAGTTTTATAAAATAAATAATTATATAAAATAAGGTATTTGGAGACATACTTATTACAATATTTACTAGTTTGCAATACTTTAGCGTAAAACAGCCACAAGACAGTAGTTTTTACTTGCATTGCAGATGTGGCAGCAGAAGAAAAGATTGACGTATTATATGAAAAATGTATCTCTGGTTTTTTTTTCATTATTTTTCCTGTGTAATAAACCTTTCAGAGAATCATATATAATTTTTTCGAAACAAAATAAAAAATCGCGCATTTACGGATTAATGATACAAACGATAATTAAATCTTATTCCGAACTGATGCCATATAGACTTTTTTTTTTCATTTAAATTTAATTCATAGAGAAAGTCAAAATCGTTACAAAAATGTATGAACACCCTCTGTACTTGACTTGAAGCAATTCTCGTAGCGTCTTTTTTATTTGTTTAAATAGCACTAAGATTTTTTCCTTCTCCTTTTGTTTTCTTATCACCCTGTTGAACAAAAATAAACTCAAAACGTTAGCAATACACACGATGAAGTTTTTGTGGTAACAACATTCCATTAAACTTTATTGAATATTCTTCTGTTTCAAATTACACAATAACTTTATATGTGTAAATGCTGTTTGCAAAAAAAGGTATCATCAATTGGTTTCATCTTTTTCTAAAAGTAATGTATTGCTTAACTAATATGTACCAATTACTCTACTTAAAAATAACTCAGAAATTAAATTAAGAAAAAATTCCCAAGTGAGACTTTAGAATTAAATTTTAGATTTTAGGAGTATTCCGGCAAATAGGTTCTTCACGTTTCGTTTTAGTTTACTTTATACATTGAAATCGTAAAAAAAATACATTATATAGTTAAAAAAGACATAAAATTAAATAATCGCTTTATTATTTTATTTATTCTAAAATTTATTTTTATAAATAAAGAACTTTTATTAATTTTGCGTAATATATCAATTTAATATGAACAAGCGGAAGGAAATTTGTGTTTGTAGTTGAAATATAAGATCATAGTAGTATAAAGGAGATAAACTTGAATATGATTTTATCGTATTTGAAATGGTATCTTGCCAAGCACAAAGTATTTAATTTCATTTAAAATTTTAATAAATAAAACATTAATATGCCTCTCTACAAAATCAACCATTCATAGCAAATTATGAGTATTTCTTGTCACAGTATCATAATGTATTGATAATGTCCAAAATTTAAGAATTAAGAAATTAAGGCATATAAAAAAAAATTGAATAAATGCAAAATAACTATGATAATGCAATTACAAATAAGCTATTTCTATTAACCCCTTCAGGAACATGGGTTCATATTATATGCATCTTCCGAAGGTGCATTACAACAACTATTTTTTGCACGAGTAATAAAGAAAAGTAATATATGCCTTAGTTAATTAGAGCATTTTCGTGATTAAATAAGTAAGGTAACTTTTCATAAAAGTAGCGCCCACCGAATAATATTCGTATATGGAACGATGGTCCCGCAGAAGTTAAGGTACAGGGCGTACGTAATTAGCGTTTCACGTACTCAGAACTGTCTGTAGCCGAAACAATTCATCAGAAAAGTATGAAATTTGGTATGCTTCTAAATGAAGAGATGTGAAAGAGATATAGCAGAAAAAAAAAATTAAAAATGGCCACCAGAGGACGCATTATTGATTTTTTTTCAATAATTTAACAAAATATAAACTGCAGAATTGGTTTATCAAGACAAATATCGTTCAATGTGTTGACCATTATTGTCAAGTACCGTTTGATGTCGCAACGTAGTACGTTCAACAGTCACGTGAACCAAATTCTTGGAAATGTTGATGGCATAACAGGAAATATACATAACCCAGGGCTCGCAGTGTTCCTAAAATTTTCGCACTTTGCTACCACTAAATTAAAACGATAATCTTTGTTGTATAGCTCTATAATAGATGTTAAAGGAATCTACAACGAAGAATTCTTACTTAAAATACTGGTAGCAAAGTGCGAAAATTTTGGGAACGGTGCGAGCCCTGCATAACCCTTTAAAATATATAGTATATATAGTACAAATAGTATATAACGTAAATATATAGTATAATTATTATAGAAAAAATATTGCCAGTTAATCAGCGATTTGCTTTCCAAGAACTGCTTTTACGTTGTGCACTCGCAAAAACACAAAACGCGAATGAAAGCTTTTACAGTTGTATTTGTAAATAATGCCCGAAAGAAATATCAATCTCGAAAAAGAGACTCGACTTGGGTTGTGCAAAATCACTGAAGATTACCCAAACTGAAATGTGTTTATGCAGCACAAAAAAGAGATATTCGCATTCGCAGTAATGTTCAAAGAAAACGTAAGTCTTCAACTACAAAAATGAAAGCAATAAAAAAAAAAAAAAAAAAAAAAAAAAAAAAAAATTACAAAAAGTCATTCCGATGCCAGGACAGTAAAATAAGAAGATGCAATATATGCTGCTGGTTCATTTTAAGTTTTTCTTAAATAATTATCTGATTTGCACAAAAAAGAAAAAAAATCAACTTTTTATCTATTATTTTCATGGTTTGTCTTTTAGGGATTATTTATACATAAATACAGGGTGTCCATAATTAAACGACCCTACTTTAAAATTGTCTACGGACGAAACTATTGGTCAGAAAATTGTGAAATTTTGTGACGGACATAATAAAAGAATGGGAATTTGTTTGGGCGAAAAATAACTTTAGTTCAAAATTTCGCCACCAGGGGGCGTTTTCTAATGAATTACACATTTTTAAAAGCTTTTACGCTTTATTTTTCTCAGATTAAATAAGACAAATATACAGACCGCACCTGAAAAAAATAAAGCGTAAAAACTTTTAAAAATTATTGGTGTTCGAACTGAACGAACCGTACAAACTCTGAAAAAAAAATCCGTCTACGACAGCCGCCATTATTTTCACAGAGCTCAGGCCTAGTATTCAGTTAGTGGTGGCTAAATGTGTAATTTATTTAAAAACGCCCTCTAAAGGCGAAATTTTGAACAAATTTTTTTCGCTCAAACAAATTCCCATTCCCTTTATTATATCCGACTCAAAATTTCACAACTTTTTGACCAATTGTTTCGTACTTAGACAACTTTAAAGTAGGGTCGTTTAATTATGGCTATATTTATTATAAAAATGATACCTTGAGTTCTGGCAATGTTCCATTTGCATTCATTGGACCCCTGCAAAAGTTTTTCAAAGCTCGAAACCACCGCAAAGCTTCTGGCAGGGAATCATCGATTTGATAAAAAAGTTTCACCTATAAATTTCGATTTTGTAAACTGTACGACATCTTCCGTAGAAAAGGCATAAGACTGACAAGAGATTCATTGCTCCTTTCTATTTAACATTTTAATTTTGCTCGATCAGATACATCACGTGGATGTTAAAATTTGCATATATGCTGAAATTTTATCAGAAAACGCCGTCTGGTGGCCATTTAAAAAAAATAAAATTTTCTTATGCTAAATGCCTTTCGCATCCCTTCATTTAAACTCCTTCTAAATTTCATTTTTTTTTTTTCTGGAGAACATTTTTGACTACAGGTAGCTCTGAGTGGTGAACTTAAATTATGTACAATCTGTATATATGTATTCAAAATAAATAATAATAATAATAAAAAACAGAATGCAGTGCAGCATGATGTTTAAAAAAATTAAAGCATTCATTTCTGCAAAACGCTTTATTTGGGTTTAATGATCTTTAAAAAGTTTTTCAGGCCAAAACAAAACCGAAACCAAATTTCTGAGCTTTCTCCGGTTTTGGCCGAAAACAAAAGCGAAACTCTCTCAAATGCAATTTGAATCTATTAATCTACACATACATGCACAAATATTATGAATAAATTATTCACAAATACAGATACCTATCTACATAGATATTTTAGTTATGAATATGCATGAATATGTACGTGTTTGTTTTCATCAAAAGCAAAAATATAATTGAACCATAATTTTTTTAATATTTATTTTAAAAAAATCTGAGACATTTGCTCAATATGAACTTTACAGTCTTAGTACTCTAAAAAGTTTTCACAAAGAGTTTCAAATAGCTGCATAATTAGCTTTTAACTTGATCCGAAAAGAAGTACCCCAATTTCCGGCTTGTAATACGCGGATCAAATAAATTTGTTCCAAACCATAAATTTTGCTACAAATAAATTATATTTTATTAGAACCCGATATGGTATTTCTTTCGGTCAGCAATTAAAGCGTCGTCTCTAAAAAATAACATTACGTATATAAGTCAGCAGTACAAGAAATCAGATGTATCATTGTATGGTTAAATATGGATAATCTCTACAGCAATTTTTTAAACTTCCAAGCATAGCACATTTTCTATTCTTATACCGTCGTATTGAGGAAAAAGTACTTTTAAATGCCACTTGTTTGAAAACCGCATTCAATTTATTTTTGAGATATTAACTTTTTTGTACTTTTTAGCACCATTTGTTTAATGTTGGCAACTGAAGTACTCCATTCCTGTAGAAAGTAAAGAAAAAACGGAAAATAGTAATTATATCTTTTTGTTGCCATTTTCACATAACAACCAAAAAAAAAAAAAATGTAATTAAAATACGTGCTATTTTGAAAAAAATATATAAATGAATGATTCCTGATAAAACATGGAGCTATTATAAACTAGATTTAATTTTAAGTATCTAATGTTGCAAACAAATGAAGGCATATGAATCATTAGATAGCCAATTTTTTTTGTCGAATTTCTTGAACGATGACATCGCTTTTTGCTGGATTTGTGTATTATTCACCGATAGTGATGTCATATGCATACTTTACTGTAGATGTTCTTTAAGATCGGATCGTGAATGTGGATTCCTTCATCGCTTGCAAATGACGTCATTTTATATAAAATGAAAGCTTGTGTTTTAAGTCTTAAAACTGGAATATGATTTGTACTATCAATATTTATATACATATATAATTTTTTTTCATCAGGGGCGACACTAAATTCTGAAAAAGCAGAATACCTGTTTTCTAGTTAATTAAATTTTCTGTGTCTAAATATGTTTGTTTTGACCGCACACATTATGCAATTATGCAGAGCTAATTATGGAATTTAATTGAGTATTTATGCATTTATTTGAAAAAGAAAAAAAAAACACGCAATTTTCAATTTGTAAATATTATTACATAGCTGCCAACTTGTACGGATTTTTCATACCACTAAAATTTAACAGAATATTTTAGTTAATTGAATCACCGCAATTCAATCAATTTTAACGTTTAAATAAATCAAAAATTTCTATAAAATTTTAGTGGTAAGAAAAATCCGTACAAGTTGGCAGCTATGTTATTACTTCAGTAGAAATGTCAAAATATATGCACATGTTTTTACATGATTACATTATAAATGCTGCAGATATTTAATTTGTTATCGATATTTCTACGAATTTTAATATAGTGACCTCTCACTTATGTGCAATTAAAAAAAAGCATTTAAAACAAGTCCAACATATACAGAAAAAACGGCAAAACATTCCGCAAAATTTGCTGTAAATTTATGCACCCAAATTGCAAGCATTTTTTATTGTAAAATTTAGTGTGATTATAGTCATATATACAGTAAAAGCAATTTGCAAATGTTACAGCACATTTTGCTGTAACTTTTGCAGTTTTTTCTTACAGTGTGAGAGCAATGCATAGAAGCGAGACTTCTTGTGTCACATTTTTCTAAAAACCTCAAATTATATAAAATGCAGAAATTAAATTTTTAAAAATATATACTGTAAATAAAAACTAAAATGTCTTAATTTTTGCAGACACATTTTACATCTGAATTTCAGACACTTCAAACGTCTGAATCGCATTCAATATTTTTTGTAAGCATTGCATGTACACTGTAAAAAATGACAGATTTTTCTGAATCTACAAAAATGTACTATAATCAGAAACAAAAATATACAATAATCTCTTCCAAGTCACTGAAGATTCCGAAAAGCGCTCCTTACCTTTAAAAACCTCAGAAAACTATTTAATTTCGAAATTAAAAGAAGAATTTGCAAAAATAAATTTTTATTAGCTGCCCATCTATTTTGGAAGCATTTCTGAGTCGCTTTTAGAGTGCACTAATCAGTTTTCTCAAACCGGAATATCACTGTTTCGGATGCTATCAATTCTCAGGAAAATATTTTGATATTCAGAAAACATGTTTAACAGATAAACATACAACATTAACAGCATTAACATTAATATGAAAATTAACATTATTTTGTTACCATTGCATGCGAAAATTCAGTTATGCAGCTGAAAATGTTTACTTGAGAATCAACAGAATGCGCAAAGCCGATTTCCTGGGTACAGAGAACTGATTAATGCATTATAAAAGCTACATGAAACGTTTCCGAAAACGACGGGCAGGTAATAAAAATTTATTTTTGTAAATTCTTCCTTAAATTTCTAAAATAAATTGTTTTCTGAGGTTTCTAAAGATAAAGGAACACTTTTCGGAATCTTGGGTGACTCGGAACAGGTTATTACATATTTGCGTTCTTGATTATTGTACATTTTCGTAGATTAAGAAACATCTGTCATTTTTTACAGTGTAGCGATGCTCGACCACGTTGAATCCGAGAAAAATATTTGTCCATAATCCTTCACCTTCCACCCCCTTTCAGCCTGATTTTAGGGGCTCCCAAATTTGGTATGCAGTTTTTCGTAGAGCTGATAATTTAAATTTTTTTCGACATTATACTGATTATAATAATCAATATTTTGAACTTCATGAGTAGAACAAGATTAAAAACAAAAAATCATCTATCTAAATACAGTAAAACCTCCCAATAGCGGGCCCCCCGGGACCGTGGAATTTGTCCGCCATTCGGGGTTAGCCTTTTCTGAGGTAAAAGTATATGAAAAATGTGCATGTTGTGAATAACGAATGTGCTTCCTAAATAGTGGTGTCTTCTATTTAGGGATGTCCGTTATGAAGATTTCACTTCAAAAACTTCATACAGACAACTTTATTTAGCGAACACTCACCTTTTTCAATCTTTAACTTACAAATAAATATACATTTTTACATCATAAAAACAAACACCTTCGAATAGTAGACAAATACAGCATTTGGGTTGCCTGCTACTGAGATATTTTTAATTTAATTTTTAATCTTATTTTATTTTAAAAGTTCAAAGTATTGATTATAATCAGTACAATTTAGAAACAGATTTAAAATATAAGGTTCGAAAAAATTGCACATCAAATTTGGGGATCCTAAAATCGTAGGGGGAGGGGCACTGTACCAGTTTGCCCATGCTTTAATCAAATCCTTCTTCTGCAAAAAGTCCAACCCTGCATATGGTTCGTTAAATAGGAGTGTCTGGTATTCGAGAGTGTGCGTTATGGAGGTTATAAGACATTCCCGAATAGCGAACACATCTATTTAGCGAATACATTTTTTAATGCACAACGCGCACATAGTTGTATATTTTTACACACAAAAGCAGGCACCTCCGGTTATCGAACAAATTCAGGAGTCCCAAAGTGTCCGCTATTGAGGCCTTTTACGGTATATGGATAAATATATTTTTTGTTTTTAATCTTGTCCTACTCTAAAAGTTCAAAATATTCATTATACTCAGTGCAATGTCGAAAGAGATTTAAAATATCATCTTTATCAAAATTGTATGCAAAATCCACCCCCCCCCCCTAAAAAAAAAATAAATCATATAATTTAAAAATTAGGTTAAAAAAATTATATTGCTACATGGGCAATTTTTTATATAGTTCAGACGATAATCACAAGAGCTATTTAACTATCAATAAAAAATAAATAAATATTATATTTTAATAACACAAAAAAATTACTTCTAGTTTCAAAACTTCTTTTACCTTAAATATACATCTTAACATCTGATTGTCATTTTCATATTTTTCATGTAAATACATATAAATAATGAAGTTCAGTCCTTTTAAGTAGCAAAAATGTGTAAGTTTTTTTTTATGTGTGGTGATTTGTCATTGTTTAATTAAAAATGAACATTAATTTGGATTCTAGTTTTATATTTTCTTCTGAATTTGTATATATTTTTCTTTTAAACATATTCCTTAATCATGCTATCAAATTTTCACCCGGTATTACTGAAAAATGGATATCAATACTATGCTTATTTATGTAAAAACACGATATAAGTCATATTTATTTTTTTTAATTCCCGTAAACTTTGTATCCTTTGAATATGATCTCAATAGATTTTATATGTTTGATAAGAAAATATTGATCTAGGAAATAGAAAAAAAAGAAAAAAAGAGAAAAATTAAAAAGAAATTACAGCATATGTACTGTTTTTATTTGTTTGAAAAATATCTTGAATATAAAAATTATATTCATTGTATTAATTATATTATAAGTTATTAATCTCTTAAAAAATTATTCAATTCTGTATTACATAAGTAAATATGAACTTTAAAAAATATATACTAAGACAGTTTTATCCATAAATTTCATACCAGCCATAAACAACTTTCATTTATGCCTAAATTATCGTACTTCATTTGTTAGTGCCCATAATTACTTCTATCAGAAACGTTGCAAATAAGCTGCAATAGAAGGAAATTTAATAACTGTCACAGAATGTCTATAAATGAATGTTTTTATATTACTCAATCTTAAAATTTTTAAATCATGAACAAAATACCGCAGAAAAATGCTTATATACAAATAAAAAAAATAATATACCAATTTAAAAAAAACACAAAAAAAATAATTAGTATTTTATAATTGTATTATTAAACAACAACATGAACTGTAATAGATGAATAAAATGCTTACTGCGTTTATTTAACGTTTGAAAAATCTTACAATATTATATATGAAATTCCTATTAATTTTAGAAATTTGGTAATGTTGAATAAGTCTGAAACGTTGGATATGAAACTTTAGAATTTTCAATAATAGTAATAATAATAATAATAATAAATCTTTAAAATGTTTCAGTTCTTAGATTAAAAACCGTAGTATGTAAAGAAATTTTTCACAGTATAATGCTTTTTCTTTCAATCTGAAATCTTTTCCTAATATCATAATCATATAAATATCATATTTAGCTCAAAAATATTAATAATGACAAAAAATAAAATAAATACTGATGTCATATACTATGTTTATAATCGGTAAACAGTAAAAAACTGAAGAAATCCAACATGAAAAACACAATCTCAAATCGTTTCAAATTAATGTTTATATCTCCCATGGATGGAGCCATGAATTAAAATATTTCTCAATCAGCATTTCAAATCTTTAAGAGATTGCACGTTTTGATTTTGAGCATTGACAAATTAAAATATTTCACATGACAGTATCGAAAAGGAAGAATAAACTAAGGTTAGTTGGGGTAACTGGAACCCCGAGGTAACTGGGCCATAGGCTATTTTATAAAAAACTGTTGGTGTTTTTTAAGTTTTAGCTTTTGAGAACAATGCCCCTTAATCTCTACTTCCTAAAACAACGTGTATCAAATGAATCATAACTCTCACTTTGCTGTGATAGGTTGTCAAAAATTTACGTTTCTTTTTTTTTAAAAACGTCTATATGGTTGAACTTCCTCGGCCGATTATAAAAATACTGTAAGTACTTTTATTAAAGAAATATTTTTTAAAAAGATTAGACATATAACTACATTAATATTATTAGGTATCTATACATATTTACTTCATGTTTCAAATGTAAGCCCGGTGTCCCAGTTACCCCATACATTTTTCAAGAATGGGGTAACTGGGACATGTATCCGGGGTAACTGGACCATGCTGGATTCAATTACCCCAATAGTTATAAATAATTTTTTTGTGTTTCTCTTACTACGGGAAGTAAATTCTTCCATTGTTTTTTGCTCACAATAAAGAAAATGACAGAATACCTTATTAAAATTATGTAATGAAATTTAAAAAAGCATATTGAGTGGTATCAAACCAAATTTCTTGGCCCCTTGAGAGGCGGTGATGCCGTTATGGCATCACTTAATTTTAATTCCTAATTGCCACATTGGCACCTGAATTTTATAATGAAAATTTCCCCTTTATTAAGTACGCGAAAATATACTTTTATTTGTTTTCAGATAGATTCTCTTGTAAATATTGATGTCATTAAATTATTTCAACATTTCACGAATGCAAGTACCTTGCCCCTGAAAGAGAGATAGCCAGACCTTGACATTGTACTATACACAGGGGTCGCATTCTATCGGGAAACTTTTATCGTTTCTACCACTATTTTGAAAATAATATCTTCATCGCACCTTACTCTAAGGGTTCTGGTAGGAACAATAAAATTTTCCCTATATAATGCGATCCCTGGATAAAGTACTTAAGTACTTACGTAGCCATTTGTTCATAGCTATTTTTTTCCCTTAAAATACCCATGTGACTTTTATACTTATTATCTATACTAAAGTACATAAGTACTTCCTTAAGTTTTATGTTTTTGGTATAAATAAATCTAATATTTTCACTTTTAGCGCTTTTTTTAGACACATTGACAGCAAAGGTTTCCCTTACAACGATGTTTATTGACATATAATTTACGTGATCTGCCTGGTTTAAATTTTTTTAAAAGTTGTTTACACTTTTTCAAACAGGACCTGATATCCGATATGAAAAAATATGAACGCGTATGGAACATAGACCCCCCTGCTCCAGTTACCCCATTTTTTGGGGCCACTGGACCCATGAAGAAAGAAAGATGAAATATGCATATTTTTATATTTTTAAATATTAAAATGTAATTTTGAGCATTTCCGTCTGATAGAGAGAACCTAACTGAACACATTTACAGAAGTTCAGACTTTAATTCAAATGAACATTAGTTTTTTTGAAGCTGAATTGTCAGAAGCTCCAGAGTCACATTGTAAAATCATGTCCCAGTTGCCCCAACTAACCTTATTTATCACTTATTCGTTTATTCACAAAGACAAACCGAATGAAATTAAAGCATTGTTATTTAATTGTCAAAACAATTATATTTCATACACCGTTTACATGAAGAAGGCATATAACAGACGATCGCTTGTGAAAAAAAAAAAAAAAAAAAATTAAATTACAAAAATGAGATGAGTATTTAAAAACTATTTAACTCATATTCAAGAGATACAAACCTACATGAATAAAAGATTAAAATTAAAAAATCTCAGCTGACTCGGCCTACAGACGGAGGTAGATTTCGAAGTTAAGTACTAATTTCCCCAACAAAAACTAAATGAAAATTAGATATAAAGCCCAGTTTAACCATTTTAATTCCCCTATTTTGACGAATTTTTAATTTCATTTTTTTGTAAGAGCTGGTTTTATCGGAATCATATTAAGGCGGTATTAAAAAAAATATTTTTCAACGCTCAACAACTCGAAATTTTCTGACACAAATTCAGACTCATTTTTAAAAGTAAAAACATGAAACTTGCTGACGTGATTTTCTAAAGATATTTATAAGCGATCTGTGTTTTTATTTTTCGTTCAATTAATTAGAATTTGATTTATAAACAATTATTTTCTCAGTACACCATTTTTTTTTCGTTGCTAGCAGTATCGCTTCGGTAAATTCGGTTCAAAATGCCCACTTTCACAGCATTTTTCAAAATATTTTCTACCTTTATCAAAAAATCGACCAATACAGCACATTATATAGTTTCTGAATAAGAGAACCTGCCATTTGGATGCGTTTGAGTGTAAAAATGAATTTAAAAATGAGTCAGAAAATAAGCCGTTTGAATTTGAGTACACCCTTAGCACGGTAATTTTTTCGTCAACCCCTAATTTGTTTAATTTGTTTTTGCTGTAAGAGTTGGTCCTATCAAAAACTTGGCAGTATAAAAGTTGTAGATAATATTGAGAAGATGTATAATAAGTTTAAGCGGATTGGATATCTTGCGAATTGATGAAGTTATGATTTTTTTTTCTTTTTCAATCCCCCTTTTTTCGTTTTTAATTTTTTTCTTTTGTGGTAAGAGTTGGTCCTATCAAAAACTTGTCAATATAAAAGTTGTAGTAAATAATATTAAGAAAATTTATAATAAGTTTAAGTGAATTTGATATCTTAAGAATTGACGAAGTTATGAATTTTTCTCCCTAAAACCCCGTTTTCTTCGCCCCTTGAGCCCATTTTAAATTTTATCAAAAATCTGTGATACCTAAAGTTTCGGCCTTTTTATTAGAAGTAATAACTTTAAACTGATTTGATATGTATTATAATTAAAAAGTTGTTAACGCTTTTCACAAAACCCCTCCCTATTTCCAGCCCCTTGGTCCGATTTGGTCCATTAACGAACTTGACGGACATTTTCTACCCCTTAATTTTATATATCAGTTTGGAAGAGATTTGTGCAGATTTATAAAAGTTATTGTGTCCATAAAAAAGTGATATATATATATATATATATATATAAAGTTTTGAACTGGGGGTGGTTTTGGGTTCTAGAGGTCATGATCGACGGAGATCTGCAAAATTTTTTCGGAAATTCCAACATAGGGGAGATTGCAATAGGTAATATTTCTTACGAAATCTACCTTATATGAATAGAATATATGTCTTAAATTAAGACATCTATTATGTCTAAATTTTCAGATTCAGGCACTTAAGTAATTGAAATTCTTTTTCAGTCACATATGTGTCAAATTTAAGCCAGCTCTATTTCAGTGCGATAAGGCTTTTTTAGTGATAAGTCTGTAATAGTATCTTTAAAAACAATAAACATTTAGTTATTTAATTTATTTTAGTTATTTACATTAAAAGACCAAACATTAAATCGTATTATGTAATTTACCCTGAAGAAACATTATTTGTTTTTCTTACGCTTAAACAAGTCATTTAAACCTCCAGAAAAAGCCTGTCAATATTAATATGCTTTTCTTAAGCCGTACTTATACACTTAGGAGTACCGTCAAAGCGGGGGGTGGGGGGGCGGAATTTTCTTCATTTTTAAAAATAAGGATACCTGTGTTTAAAAACGTAGATTTTCTGTCTTAAATAACTCGAAAAATTCTATTCGTAAAACGGCGGTGGTGGGAAATTTGCCTGCCCCCCCCCGAAGCCTATGCTTATACAACGATATTTTCCGATTCATTAACCTATTCGGGACCATGGTTGCCTTACATGCATACACCTTTAAAAAGAACATACGGAATTTGTTTTTGGCACCAGTAAAAAGGAAAAGTAATATTTGGTTCCTTTAAGTAGAGTATTTTCGTGATCATTTAAGTAAAGGTAACTTCTTTTAAAAAAAGTGTTGCCAACCCAATAAAATTTGTGTAAAAGCTGCCGGTACAGAAGGGGTTAAAATACAAGATCGGATTTGATAATACACCAGGGTTTCAGTAGTTTAAAGAGTATCTATATGGAAACATAGGACATTTACTTGAACGATCATTACTTTTTTCGTCCCTTATCTGTTTCTCTCTCTCTTTTTTTCAGGTAAAATCTTGAAAAAGTAAACCTTTGTTTCTTATTGTGATTTTTTTCTTTTTTATTAAGTTCCAAATTTGCCTGTCCCCCCCTCCCCCCTGAGGCCTATGCTTACACAACGGCATTTTCCAATTCATTAATCGAGATTAATCGATCAATATAAAGCTCTGTTTTTTTCATTCCTCATGCCTTCAAAAATCCTTCCTCAAGGAGTCCCTTCATAGCAATATAGCCACAACTGGCCGTTCCTTAACAATAGACCCCCACCACATACACACAAACCACATTCCTCAAACCATACTGGTACATTTAAAGAGACCAATATGATGAAGAGATGCGTATAGTAGAGACACGTATTATTGAGAAGTCTCTGCAGTAATAAAATTTTCATTAATACCAGCGGAGAAGACCGAGCTATGAGCAATATGACTATAAAGCATTTCATTTTTTAATAGTACTAGCTGACGTTGCCCAGCCCCGTGATGAATGATCCTTAAATAAACCTCAAATTTGTATGATTTTATATATTTAACTTCATTTTTTCTGAATTTATATTTTTTAATGATAAAACAGCTAAAAAATATTGAATTGAAAGCATATGCTATTTGATATTTTATTTTCTGCTTAATTTGATTTTTGGAGTCTATGCGTATCGAATGCGAGCTAAACCGTGACGGAATACTCATGTTTTTACAGATTTCGTAGACATTTTCACACATTTTAATTTGTAAAATTGTTTCTACCCATCCGAACGTTTCAAAATTTATGTAGTTATTGTAAATCTGGTCTATTGAGATGCTTTAAAAGGGTTGTGTTAATATATGGACGTTTAGTTACTTTTAACGTAGAAAAAATATCGTCTCCGTGAGGCGCGAAGTAACCTGTGTTCCCCTCAGCGTTTGAAAGAGTTAAACTCATGTTTTTTTAAAACAGATTACATTATAGATTAGAAGAAGGTTTCAGCTTTAAGAACATATTTTTGGTTTGTCGGTACCTCTAAAGTTGCACTCTGGAGGGGCGTTGTAATAAGTTGAAAAACTACCCTTAATAAATTTTTTAAGGGTTAACTGCGACATTTCTTTGAATTGATTACGGTATTTGAGACGTAAGAGTACGATATTTCATGATATGTCTTTCAATTTTAACTGCACCGAGCGGTTTGGTCGATTTAGCTTAAAACAATGCTATTAGAAAACACAAATAAAATCGAAAGTCTGTTCTTCACTAGCCTCCGATGCGTAAATGGGTTCGTGTGCATGCGCAAGTACTGTCCTTGACTGGGGATCAAATAGATGAGTTTTTGATGAGAGTGAGTTGCAATGTTTAATTAATAACTCAACTAATTTTTAGAAATTTAAAATTCTGAGTCTCAGGTGCACCAGGAGATACTTTGGGGTACCCTCACAAACATTTTCAGCCTCTTACCTGCCGTAGATTTCGCTAGTCATCGCAGAAACACACACACATACACAAACAGAGCGAAACTTTCTTTTATTAGTATAAATTATTCATAGAAACAATCAATATTAAACGTATGTACAGTCGTGGAAAAAAAAAAAGTAAACACCCCCTACTAACTCTTCGACAAATTATCGTAGACGGAAGTTACTGGTACCGAATGATTGGAAATAAAGTCTACTTTTAAATGATGTATATAAAATTTGCTTAGGGGGCCATCTACATATTAAAACGAACCCAAACCTCATTTTTTTCAATAGCAATACCCAATTTTAACGAGATATTTCAAATCTTCGGTTCAAACTATGCCCAGACACCAAATTTCAAGTCATTTGAATGATAAGTTTTTGAATGATAAACATTCAAACTTTCGTGCTTCTAATGTTAAATTACATTTTCATATATTTATTTATATCTCCTGAAATTATGCTCCTAATGTGCTAATTTTTTGTGTAGCAATAATACTAATGTGCCCAAACGTAAATACGCTGAATTTGCAATTTTTATAATTTTATGATATGAATTATGAAATTAATATTCGAAAAAATTATGAATTGCAACCTACAATTTTTTTGATGGATTTAGATTTATTAAGTCCTGCTTTATGAAAATCCGAAATTTCACATTTTCCTTCCAAATAGCTTTCAAATTATGCTTAAAAAACGGCAAAATGATGGTTCTATGATAGAACGATAGAAGTGAGTGATGATAGAATGATGATGATGTGAGTCTATGATAGAAGTGAGTAGATATTTTGAAATTTCTTCTGCTGCCCCGTTGTCTAACAGGCTTCATTGACTGCTTAAGGTGCCTTGATCAAGAAGGAGGCTCTCTCGGTTAACAATCGACTACGGAACTTCAATTTGGATACAGCCCTTAAAATACGCACGTTTTATAATAATTAATTTCTCGGAAACTTATGGTACGAATTGCATAAAAATTGGTTTTTAGGTTAATTGAAAGGTGTAGAGTTCATTTATGCTGTCCGAATTGGGTATTGCCATTGAAAAAAATGTATTTATGGTATGTTTTAATATGTAGATGGCCCCCTAAGCAAAATTTATATACACCATTTAAAAGTAGACTTTATTTTCAATCGTTCGGTACCGGTAACTTTCTTCTACGATAATTTGTTGAGGAGTTAGTAGGGGGTGTTTACTTTTATTTTCCACGACTGTACATATTTCTAAATTGTACATTACTTAAATATTTACAACGAAAAAGCATCCTTCAAAACTACATTTTTAGTTGAACTCTGATTGGCTGAATCGTGTATCTTGACTCCTATTGAGAATTTCTAGAAAATTCCTTCAGATTCTGCAAGCCAATTTTTTCGCCAAATGTCTCCAAAATGTCGCCAAATTTGGCGTCTTTCTTACATTTGGTGTCAAGCATGTGTTTTGGCATTGGAAATCTTGAAAGACGATTTTCCCGCCAAATCTTCGCAATGACGCCAATATTTCGCCAAATATCGCCAAATATCGCTAAATATTGCCAAATTTGCGACTTCGTTTACTGCAAACTGTTCAACAACTTAATAACTGTTAGAATCTTCATTCCCATTGAAATGCATTGACCCGTAGTGACCCCAAAATGACCCACTAATCGAATTTTCTCGAATATGTGACCTAACCCAATGGTCTTCTCGTATCCAAAAAGGGTAGGATACAAAATGTAGTCAAAATCGTTAGAGCCGTTTTTTGATAAAATTTGCATAAACACACACAAGCGCACAGAGAGACACAAGATTTACTCATATTATAATATATGATAGAGAATTTATATCAATCAAGTATTAACGGTGGAGAGCTAACCTACGTGAATTTGACATATATTTCCCATAGAAAATCATTACGGTGAGCCGAACGTTAGCTTTCTAGGTTTAAACTAGTGATGGACATAATGAATGATTTTGATAGTCGAATGAATCATTCAGGCATGCACAAAAGCATAGCTGCAAACTTTCGTATTTTTTTTAATCAATGAAAGCAAAAACGTAAAAATAAAACGAATTAGATTAGGAGCCACATAGGTCTTAATATTTTTATTTTTTGCAAAATTTCTGTTCTTAATTGATTAACACCTTAACTGCCGACAAAATCTGATGCGATCTCCATTGCCTTATTATTCAATAACATAATTCTGCAATTAAGTAAGACTGTGATTAGTTTTCTGAAATAACAAAAAGAAAATGACATGTTAAAAGTGTGCAGAACACGGCTCTGCTGGTGAAAATTGGCCTGCGGTCCTGACACTTTACCATTTTGATAATATATGGAGACATTCTTTAAAGGCGTATGTATACGCCCGCGGCAGTTTATACTCTAAATAAAAAAGAGTGACTATTCACACCGGAGGAAAAAAACACACACAGACGTAAGCATAGGCTTAAAAAACACAAAAAATTAAGGACTAGTGCATGGATTCTAATATAATTAGTTAATTAGTATAGAAGATTCTAATATAAGCCATTATGAGATTCAACTACGGTTTCGGTATGCACCAAAAGTTTGGCTGTATGTTCGCCGAAGCCAATTGTTCGCAGAAACTCAGATTTTGAGACAAAACTCAACGAAAACAAAAATGAAACCGACCTTTCGGTCGATCTCTAGCTTTAGACTTTAGCAAGTCTATGTCGTATTTTTTCGCATATTTACACAGTTGTTTATGTCCCCTCCTAATTAAACAAGTGGGTAAGCGTGATCCCAGATCGAACAGAGGGTTTCGTTTAATATTCCTCTCAAAACACTTTATCCTTTTGCAAAATCTCTTTGTTCTACATTTCGGAACCAGGGAGTGCACTCTATTCTACTCAAACCTCTATCCGAACGAAACTCCGTTTTACAGCCTATCCGTAGATATATTAGTCGAGGGGATCGGGCCCATAGCACCCGAGATAAACAGGCGCCCCCTGGCGGTAAAAAGTGGAACTAAAATATATAAGGCTATGTGTATAATATGAAAGAGTGGTCAAAGGGGTTTCGGCAAAAGTTAGAAAAGTACCCACCGGGTTCAATGGGGAAAGGTTAGAAAAATTGCTTAAAACACACAAGTTAGATCCCGGAAGGGTAAATAATGTAAGAGTCTTTGAAAATTTTATGATTTTTCGTGTGATCGCAAGTGTTCTGCTATAAGGATGAAAAATTTCAAGTCTCCAACTTAATTAGGGGGCTAAGTTAGAAAAATTGCTTAAAATACATAAGTTAGGCCCAGAGGGGTAAATGTAAGACTTTTTCAAAATTTTATGATTTGTCGTTTTATGTGAGGTGTTCAGCTATAAGTATGCGAAATTTCAAGTCTTCAACTTAATTAGGAGCTCGGTTAGAACAAAAAGATTAAAATACACAAGCTAGAGCCCAAAAGGGTAAATATAAGACTTTTCCAAAATTTTATGATTTGTCGTTTGATGTGAGGTGTTCCGCATTAAGTATGCATAATTTCAAGTCTTCAACTTAATTAGGGGCTCAGTTAGAACAAAAAGATTAAAATACACAAGTTAGAGTCCAGAGGGGTAAATATAAGACTTTTCCAAAATTTTACGATTTTACGTTTGATGTGAGGTGTTCAGCTATAAGTATGCAAAATTTCAAGTCTTCAACTTAATTAGGGACTCAGTTAGAAAAAAAGCTTAAAATGCACAAATTAGAGCCGAGAAAGGTAAATATAAGACTTTTTCAAAATGTTATGATTTGTCATTTGATGTGAGGTGCTCAGCTATAAGTATGCGAAATTTCAACTCCCCAACATATATAGTTTCTGAGAACGGGCTCTATGACGAATAGACAGACAGACAGAGGAGTGAGATGATTCGGATTTCGTCAGATGAACGAAACCCTAAAACGTACTTTGCGGGAAAAAAACACACACATTATTTCTGCCCAAAGAAATTCAAACCATTTCTATGCAGAAATTTCTCTGGCAATCTGCGAAAGTAATTTAGGCAATGGAAAAGTAATCTGTAGACATAAGAAGAATAGGAATTGATCGAAGGAATATCACAGATTGTTTTGACAAACATATATTAATTATAAAATTATTGTATTTCTTATTTAATTGAATCACTGATCCTTTATTCTAGGAGCAAATTTAATCATTCTACTTTAGTTTTGGAACATCAATTTAAGGGAATATTTTAGGAAAATTTTAGCTTAGAAAGAAAAATAAAAAAAGTATCTTATAGTCTTTAACCGACATCAAAAAAGGAAATGAAGTTTTCTATTGTCACACTGTGTGAGTTTGGTGTGTAGATGTGCGCAGGGCCTGACTAATGCAGGGGCACGCGGGGCAGCTGCCCCTCCCCCGGTTTGAGTGGGCCCCCAAGGACAGATATAAGTTTTTCGTTAAATGAGAGCCAAATGATGAAAAATCGCCAAAAGTGGGAAAAAATTCTTTTAATTTTTTAGATTTAAGGGGGCTCTCTTCTCCTAACCCCTCTGCTTCCGTGCTCCATGCCCCGCCCCACAGGTACTAGTTACATCACCACAAAAGCTAATGATTAAAATTTTATAGTAACTCTAAACATCCCCCCCAAAAAATTGCCATTGTGTCTTAAACCAATTGTTTCGTTTTCCCCTGAAAATACCAAGCCCCTTACTTAGTCCATTGTTTTCAGCTTAAGCTTTTGTCCAAACCATGGCAACTAGCATTGGGGGAAATAAGCGTACCTCTGTAAGAGCGGGTCAACATACTCGCTGAGCGCATGTTGCCCTCATATTGAAATACATGTTTTATCCTAAATAAATATATCCTCTAATTTGATTATGACTGCCTGGACATATGTCATATGTGAAAACAAAAAATATATGTACCTTGGTGAAAATGACAGGCTCGCTGGGTAGTTCGTTTGTGCCCAAAATCGCAGTAAGTAAGTAATCGTAGTAAGACACCTGAAGTTAATCTAAGTGCAAGAGATACATTTATTACAACATGTCATTACATGCTTTGCGATTCATTGATATCCAATTTAAATTATCGCAAAATACTGTATCAGAAGATATTGGAAAAGTTTTCATGTTTAATAGCGCCAAAGTGTAATTAATACTTCATTCCCAAAGGAAGCAGAAGAACTGGTAAAAGCTAATCCTTCTGATTTAGATGAAGAATTTTCAAATGAACTGCAACAGTTCAGTTCCATTTTTGGTAAACAAATGAGTGCATTAGAGAAGTTGCAATACTTAAAAGAACTGAACTTGTCTTCAGCATTTGCTAATGTTGATACAGCATTACGTATATTTTTGACACTTCCAATTTCTAAATGTAGTGGAGAAAGATCTTTTTCATTGTTAAAACGGTTAAAATCTCCAATCAGATCTTGTCTCCAACAAGAAAAACTCTCACAACTTTCTGTGCTTTGTTTTAACTGATATTACTGCAAAAATTGATTTTACTGATATAATCGACAAATTTTCTGAAAGTAAAACTCGTAAAAAACCATTAAAAATATATAAATTTGGTAAGTATTTGATTCTTTTGATATTTCAGAAATGAATATATAAAAAGTAGATATATTTAAAAAGTTGTGGATTGTTCGCAAAAAAGTTGAAATTTAAAAACAAAACAAAGTCACTCTGCTGACTTTTGATTTTAATCAATTTAGTTATTGACTTTTATATAGTAAAGCATTTTAATTCACAATTTTTTAAGTGATAAATTAAAAATTTGTAAATAACATTTTCCCAATATTGAAAACGTCAGTATTTTAATAAAATAAGCTGTGAAATAGTGAGCTAAATTTTTAAATAGCATATCAGTTATTAATAGCATATCAGTATGTTTTAATTGATTTTGATACTCTTTTATGTTATCAAGTGTAAATGGTGAAATATTTTAAATTAGAAAAATAACTTAAAGGTGTATTTATTATTTTACTAATTTTCGTGGTTTTATTGATGGGTAACTTTTTTTGCCCCCATGAAAAAGTCATATAATAAGAAAACAGGATTTTTCAATATTGGAATCGGTATTAGGAATAATTTATGTATGGGTAGGTAACATTTAACATATTACAAATTTTGAATATCTGTAACTGTAAGCTTTTATTATAATTCTTTTTTGTTTTCATTTTTGTTGTAAAATTATTTGCATAAATTTTCTTCATAAATATTTTTAATTTGAAAAATATCTTAAAGATGTATTTATTATTTTTCTAATTTTGGAAGCTTTATTGATTGGTAGCTTTCTTTTTCCCATAAAAAGTCATGGAATAAAAAAAAATAGGCCTTTTCAATATTGGGAAATTGGAATCGGTATTAGGAATAATTTATGCATGTATAAAATTTAACATATTACAGATTTTGAATATCTGTAACTATAAACTTTTATTTTGAGAAATTCTTTTTTGTTGTTTTCATTTTTGTTGTAAAATTAGATGCATAAATTCTCTTTAATACAAAAGTAATCTCAATTGAAGGAAATTTTAACAAATTTTTTCTTTTCAGACTTTAACTAATTTTGTTTTCATTTTAAGTATTCTGATTTTTGATATCCAAATATAATTGTTTAAAATGTTGGTATATAATAATTTGTGTGAGTAGGCATATTATTTGTGGAACTAAATTTTAGTTGCCTCCAAAATGACATCTTGTTTAGAAAAATAAAATAAATGGTTTTGTATTTTTCTATTAGACATATTGCTTTCATACTACTTTTTTATGGATCAAAAACTTATTTGTAAGTCATTTGTAATTTTCTATTAAATGTTTAGAAGAGGACGAAAAAAATAGAAAAAAAATTCGAAAAAATTGTTTGAATACAATTTATAAATAAACAAGTATAATGTTAGTTGAATATGTATATTGCGTTTAAAGACTTAGGAAAAAACTTATTTTGAATTTTTTCTTACAATAATAATAAATAAAAACGTTCCTTGATATTGTTTCTCTAATTGAAATGCCATCTTAAGTGTTTTTTTCTCCCCTTAACTGTTCAAAAATTTTATGTTGTTAATCAATCCTTTCAATTGATTCTCTTACTTACAAAATGGAATTTCACAGATTCTAATAAATTTAAAGTGTTTTTCATTTTGTGATATTTAATTTCTTCCTTACTACTGATTTCATAAAGATTTTTTCAAATACATAAATTTCATCAAAATAATTACTGTAATATCACACATCTGTTATCTGTTTCTTTCTGTTTAAAAGAATTTGTTATGATATGAAATTTTATACCAAAGTACTTTAGGGCATGCATCATGAGGAATGCAGCAACAACATAAAAAGTATTGAAATTTGTTGCTATTACTATTAAATGTATTCCACCTCTCTCCTTTCCATATGGTATGATGGAATCACGCAAATGCATGTTGATTGAATACAAAGATTAAGTTAAATAGAAAAGTATTAATTCTAATTTACAAATGAGACAATGGCGCCAGAATTTTTGTCTAAATTTTGTCTGTTTATTTCTCTTATTTGCACATGAATTTGTACATAAATTCCGGTGTGAATCATTCATTTCAACATTTGAGCAATAAAAGTGCTTTGCTCCTGAAGGAGTTAACCCAAATAGCGAATAATACCTGAAAGAACTGTATTTACATTTTAGCGGCTCACATTTATCCTTATATTCCAATAATTGAAAAAAAATCACATTCTATAGTTTCTTAAAGTTATCTTTCTTGTGCTATTCCGTATATAGATGTGAATATTACTTGGTAGCCCGGTAGCAAAAAGTTCGAGACGGGGGACGGGCATCGCAGAGTTGCTTTTCTCTTTTGCAGATTCTTTTTTCATCGAACATTTATTTTGCTTTATATATGATGTTTAGCTCTTTATAACTTAATACAAAAACTTAAGATTATTAATAATAAAAATTTATAAAATGCATAAAAACGCTACAGGTAAGTGATTGTTTGATTAATTAACGCTTCAATTGTAAAAACATTTTTCCTGCAGATTATTTCTTGTCCTGGAAGTATCTGTCGCAGACACTTAGAGAATTTTCTGCTATTGGGCTTGGTAGGAAATTTATGTATACATACAATAGGCATGAAGTTTAGTTTTAGTCGTTTCAGCATAATTCATGAAAAATTTTAACAGATCTAAGGGGGCCCCCCACTGTCTAAGTCGGGCCCTGGATGTGTGTTCATGCACAATTTTGGAATGGGTGAATTGATGTTAATGATTCTTTCTTGTTTGGAAGGGTATATTTAAAAGATAAGCTTGCATTTTTTTATGTATCTGTTACGTTATATGTTAAAAATAAAATATCTCAGCCATCTTCTAGAAAAAAAAAATTTAAGATTGTTCTAAAATTCAAACCGGCTTCTTTCCTATATATTCATGAAGACATTTTTGTTATATGCATGCGAAATTTGTGGTATTTTTTTTCATAGAAAAGAAGAAATCGCATACTGTTTTCCATTTTTTAATTAAAACAGAAGACTTTTCCGAAAATGCTGTTAAAGTTGGCATTTTAAGACAAGTTTCGGGACACGTCAGTCGGGGAATGGTCACCATGGCACAATAATCTATTAGATGATTGCAAAGTTTTGTGTCCTATTTCATAGATGGCAGAAACTTGCAATATTGATTGCATAATGTTTCTTTTGTAACCACATTATTAACTGACAGTTATCTACATCTGTCGTGAGTGAACACAGCGTTAAAAAAAAGTTTTTCAAATTAATTAGTGTGCAAGGTTAATATTCAAAATGGAAAATTAAAAGTTACATTTTCGTCATGTTATGTTATATGAGTTAAAAAAAAAAGGATTGAGCGTTGGAATGGCATTGATAATGACGTAATCCATGATTTAGTTATTAATAAATCACGGATTACTACTGAAAGGATTGCTGAGAGACTGACAATTCGACTTCATTTCTCCATTTAAAACAACTTGGGTACACATTGAAACTCGATGCATCGGAAATCGGGCACAAACTTTTGTAATTACCCAATATTATGAATCAAGAAGAAGTACATTTATTTTAATAAATTACACCGTATTCTATTCCAAATCACTTTAATAGTCATGCCGGCAAGTTTCATGCTTTTAAATATAAAAATAAATCCATGAATGTACCAGAAAGTTTACCATTGTTCAGCGGAGTAGGCACTGATTAAAGCATGGACCAAACTGGCCCGTAGCCCGAGGGCCCCATGACATTAGTGTCTCCCAAACTTGGTATGCAATTTTCGTAAAACAAATATTTTAAATTTATTTTAACCTTGTACTGATTATAATTAAAATTTTGTACTTTAGAAAAATGTAACATAAAAAAATGTTAAGCTACATACTGATTTCCCATGATCATTACTTTTGTAACGTACTTTTCTACCACGATTTCTTAATACTAATCATCACCTTTTTTAATGCAATAATTTATTAGGTTAAATAAGGCAAAATTTAGTATTCAGAAATAGTGGTAGCACGGTGCTTACCAAAACAAAGGCCTTGGAAACCTTCATATATATATATATATTTAAAAAAGGCATTCTAAGGCATCGAAGTATTTAATATTTTATGACTATAAAAAGGAGGGAAATGAATGAATACGCAAATGAATACCAGGTTCTTCGCCTCTTTGATTTGATCGGACGCTGGAGTTTTATTTAATATTTTTGTGACAACAGCCTTAAATGCATAAACATAAATGCATAACAGAATGCATAAGTATCTATCTGAAGATAATCTGCAAATTGAATAAAACATCTGCGACTTACGTCTGCCGCATCGTATTTTCTGCTCTCAGGGGGATGATTCAGAATTTTGCAAAATGATTTCATAATTCTGGTCCGTATGACTTGTTGATTTTTGCTTTGAAATCCACATTTATAATGCCAAGTTAAAGGTTTGACCTTGTGACTGAAATGGAGCGAATTGTGGATTTTTCTTTTCCGTGTTTTTCTCTTCTTCTAACACCCACAGCCAAGAATGCACGAGATGTGTCTCATTCGTCTTTCATATTACCTCAGCAGTCGTGTGATGTAACAGTGCTTTCCGTTAAAGATTAATCTACATAAAATGGACACATTTATATTTTCTGAGTCTATTAGTATTTCAAAAATTAAAAAAAATATATAAAATGTCCAATAAAAGTACAATGTGGTTAAAATTAAGCTGGCGGTATTTAGAGGCTCATAGCTCCGGTTCTACTGAACGGATCAGAAAGAAACTTCAAACATTACGTTGCGTAAAAAGTTTTCCGTCAAAAATATTTTTATTGTAAAATGATAAATACATACAAAATCATCAAAAATAATGAGGATAGTAATCTCCGTTTAAATCTACAATCGTCTGCCAACGTTTCGGCGACTTTTCAATCCCTTCTGCGAAAAATTGGGGCGCGCGCGAATCCAGAAAGATATCGACCTCATTTATGACCTCCTCATTGAGTCGAATATTGCGCCATCAAGATGCGGCTCAGATGAGAAAACAGATAGAAATCTGAAGGGGCCATGTCGGGGCTGTATGGTGAATGTTGCATTAAATCCCACTCCAACTTGTAGAGCGTCCAGCTGGTCATCGTACTAACGTGTGGCCGGGCGTTATCTTGATGAAAGAGAACCACCTTCCTTCTGAATTCATTTCTTCGTTTTTCGCGAATGGCCTCGCGAACTTTGATTAGCATGTTGCTGTATATTGCACTGTTTATAGTCTGTCCACTTTTCAGGTACTCTTTGTACAGATTTCCTCGACAATCCCACCAGATGCAGACAAGCACGTTCTTGTTAGTTAGAGCATGTCTTGCAACCGAGCCTGCTGATTCCCCAGCTGCTGACCTTCTTTACGGATTGTATTGTTGTAATACACCCATTATTTTTCATCACAGGTCACAATTCTGTCCAGAATGTTCTCTTTTCTTTGATCTCTGAGCAGAGCCAAAAAACAATTTTTTCCTCTTGCGTTTGTCTTCAGCAATCAATTCGTGCGGCACCCAGCGGTTGAACTTAAACGTTAGATTTATGCGTTTCAGAGCGTTAACTATTGTTTTTTGGGAAACGTTAAGCTCTAACGCAATAGTTCGTGTTGAAATATTTCTGTCTTGATCAATGATTTGCTTAACTGCTCACAATCAACTTCAATAGGGCGGCCAGAACATGGTTCATCTTCATTGTCGAAATTTCCAGCTTTAAACTTCCGAAACTTTGAAAATATGATACTTTGACTGTATCATAAAAAAGAGTATTGATGTCTAAACTTTCACACATTTTTCTGTGGCATTCAGTTGCACTGAGTTTGTTACGGAACTCATAGTACCTAATCGTTCTGAGTGGCTGACGTGATAGCTCCATTTTAAACACTTTTTTGAAGCACAAGATAATAAATTTTTAACACACAAATTACACAGTCATGTAGTTCCTATGCTCTGCTTTCGAATTCAAAAATTGTTTGGTTGAAAAACTAACAATCGCACAAATGACAGCTGTTGCGACGAAGGTATCTGCCCTTGGCAGAAAACTTTTTACTCAACGTAATATATGTTATGTAGATGATGCGACCGAGGTTTTCGTAGAAAAAAATTGAAATTTCACCACCAGGTGGGGCTTTAACGACGTAAAAAGAAAGACCAGTACAGAAATCAAAGAATATCGGACTATTTTATTTATTTACACACCTGTGTGCTCTATGTACTTACCTTGCCAGTCAGCAATATGCTGAAAGCGTACCGCCGCGTTATCAACGATCGCACGTGACATATCAGTAGGAATGAGTGAGACATGGCGTACAATGCTAGATTTAAAGTCCACTTCATTAGTTACACGTTCTTGATAAACATGATCTTTGAGAAAACCCCACATCCAGAAGTCACAAAAGTTCGGATCTGATGACCTGGCTGGCCAGGATATCGGGAAAGTACTCGAGAGGACATGTTCATCAGGGAAGTTATAGCTTGAATCACATTCTTTACACCTCTCGCCGTATGAGCAGGTGCTCGACATTGCAGGAAAATTGCGGTGAACAGCTTCTTTCCCTTAATGCTGCGATAACATGATTCTCCCAGAGTCTCCTGTATCGGTCACTTGTGACTGTACACCTCACAACTCCGTTCATTGTGGCTTCCTCGAAGAGTTACGGGCCCAAAATGAAATTCTCTGTGAATCCGCACTATGCCGTGACGTACGGACAATGTAGCGGCAATTCTTGCACGGTTTGAGGATTGGTGGAACCACATACGCGGCAGTTGTGTGCGCAGCACCCTCTAAGTGAAAATTGTTATCTATTCAACCGATTTTACTTGTCACTTATGGCTAATATGGGTTTAAAACTTTACGTAAACTTATATTGATTTAATAGCTTTCCTTTTTACATTTTAATGCTTATAGAACTTCTTTATTTTAAAAGCAATACCTTCATCACCTGGAATATAATGTTAATTGTTTCCTATAACGTAAATTAATTTAAAAGAACTGACATTAAATTTAAAGTGTTTCATAGATGGCGTTAGCCGTTCCGTAGTCGAGTATTCTCGGATCTACCCTTTTTGTAAAATGGAATCGTCCAGTTCAAAGGTATAAATTGCGTTTCCCTAATCAATTGCCGCGCTCTCTCTTTTCTGTTCATTTCTTTAAAGTTATCGTTATGATTTTAATATGTTTGAGTTTAAGTTACAGTAAGATATTTAGTTTGAGTTTTACGATGTTTTTAGAAAACGGTTTTAGCTATGATTTAAATTTAAGCTGTTTTGAAAAGCTCCAGGTGTATTGAAGTTAATCCGGTTTTAACCAAAGTTATTTTTAATGATTCACTTAGCTATTTTTAACAAAGTTGGCTCTGAATATTTTTCAACTTAAATCTGTATTTTTATAAAGTAATTGAATGAAATAGAATTCAAATAAAGAACTGTCGTCAACAATATCTGACTTTTCTATGAATTCAACATACAGTTTTGTAACAGGTATCTTCCACAGCACATTTACAGTTCCTCTGCTGATAGCAGTATAAGTGTATATCAGACCTGTATTGATACAGGCTAAGAGAAGAGGTTATGGGCAACCAATGCCATACCTGGATAATAGAAGCGTGTTGAATTTAAATAAGAAGAGTCATAAATTTTAGCCCCATTTCAAAGACATTTGTGTTTGTTAAGAAGGGGGGCTGATATTTTTTTTGAAGATGGCGAGTATGCAAGTACAGATCGATAAGCTTGGAGCTTTAAACTACTCAACTTGGCAAATGGATATTAAATACCTTCTGTTGGAGAAGAATGCATGGGATATTGTTGCTGGAATTGAGAAGGAACCTGAAATTGATGCCGATAAGGGAATTACAGCAAAGGATGTGAAAGATTTTCATACTAGGAAAAGGATTGCTTTATCCACAATCTATTTAAATATGGGAAAGGACTTTAGGAAAATCATAGAGAACAAAGATAATCCCAAAGATGTATGGGATGTATTAAAGAAACATTTCGAGCCTGATAATAGATCACGGCATATGTTCCTGTTTTCCGAGTTCATGTCCTGTAAAGTAAAGCCAGATGAAAAGATAGATTTATTTGCTGCCAGGTTAAATAGAATTGCCGATCAACTGAACGACCTTGGTCATCCTGTTGAACAGGTGTATAAATCATTTCAACTCCTGCGTCATCTCCCAAGCCATTTCGACAGCATAGTGCAAGTTATATTATGTTGGAAGGAGGAAAAGTTTATTTTCAATGATATTCTAATGGAAATAATCGCCGAAGAATCAAGATTAGCCCTGCGAGATTTAGACAAACGTAAAGAACTTTTCGTTGAGACTCAACATATACAGAAAAGTAGACTTCGATGCTTTCGATGTGGGAGCCCAAACCATCTACAGAGGGATTATCGACAACGCCGAAGAGACTCTAGAAGTTACAATCGTCGTGTTCCATCTGTTTCTAGTGTGTCTGATGCCTCCGAATCCAGTTCCGAACGTGCCCAGTCTCCAGTTAAGAGAAACAGGAATCGCAGAGGCAAAGCGAAGGAATCATCATCAAACTCTAACAGCGTTAAACAAAAAGGTAAAAACAATCCTTTCTTGTTTTATATTCAGGCAAATTTGAGTGGTAGTGAAAGCGAAAATAGCTGGTTATTTGATACCGCAGCTTCACACCATTTTTGCCGTGATGAGTTTGTTTTATAAATTTAAGCCTTTAAAAGATGAAAAAATGTGTGTTGCTGTAAATGGTGTTACTTTTCCGATAGAAGGAAAGGGAAATGTAAAGTTAAAGTTTGGCCAAAGGCTGTTTTTCTTTTCTGATGTAATGTATTCCCCTAAACTAAGGAAAAATCTTATTTCAGGTCCAAAATTGGATGTAAAAGGTGTAAAATTTACTGGTGAAGGTGGTAAGGTGGAGGTGTCCAAAGATGGTCAATATTTATTTACTGCTTTTCTTAGGGATGGTACTTATCATTTGTATCCTAAAATTCCAAGTTTAGTTCCTAAAAAGGTTAAATTTGAAACGTCCCATCTATCTAAAGATGATTTCAGAATTTGGCATCGCAGATTCGCGCATGTAAGTCCAGATTTGATAGAAAATACGGCCAAAAATGAAAGTGTTAGAGGTCTTCCCCGGGTTAAATCAGGAAATTTTTTTTGCGAAATATGTAAACTTAGTAAACATAGACGTACGTCATTTAAATCAATTAATAGGATTAGATCTAAACGTCCCCTCGAGTTGTTGTTTATGGATGTCTGGGGGCCTGTAAGAGAGAAAGGAAGAAACGGAGAGAGATATTTTCTCTCAATTATTGACGATTTTTCGCGTAAGGCCACAGTTTTTCCCATAAAGGAAAAATCCGAGGTGTTTGGAATTGTTCGCAATCATGTGATCCGGGCGGAGAGATTTCTCGAACGTAAAGTAAAGTACATTCGATCAGATAATGGCGGCGAGTTTAAAAATGATAATTTTAGGATTTTCTGTGAAGGGAGAGGCATTAAACACGAATTTACGGACGTGTACTCCCCTGAACAAAATGGGACTATTGAGAGATACAATCAAACGATTGCTAACGGCATCAGATCAATTTTAAGTGAAAGTGGTTTAAAACGAAGTTTCTGGCCGGAGGCAGCGTTGTATTTTACGTATACTTGGAATCGCATTTGTCACAAATCTCAGTCGAAGACTCCTTTCGAACTTTATAGTGGCTCTAAACCATCCGTTAGACACTTAAAACCCTTTGGAGCTATAGCATATATAGGTGTTCCCAAGCAACTTAGGTCGAAACTTGATGCAAAAGCAAAAAGGGGGGTAATGGTTGGTTACGCCTTTAGTACTAAAGGTTACCGGGTTTGGCTACCTGAAGAAAACAAAATTATTGAAACCATTAATGTTTCTTTCAATGAGGAACTCCCAGATATTGTCCGGCGCAGTGGAGTCGTGATGGGTTCAAAAGAAATAGGATCTCCTATTTTTGATAAGGAATCTGATGAAGAGTTTGAAGGTGAGGTTGAAAATAATGATACCCCAAATATAAATTATTTCCCTTCGTATAAACCTCCAGATTTATCCTCTTCAGAGGAGGAGAATTCCACAGAGGAAATAAAATCAAGTAAAGATGTTTTGAGGGGGGTTCCACTCTCTGATACTGTTTGGTTAAGAAAAGTTGCCCCGAGTGCTTATGGTAATCGTAACTACATTTACTATTACGAACAGGGAAAAACTGAAAGGTTGAGATCCTTAAACGATGTAGAAAAGTATTGTAAAAAGCATCATCTTAAATTTGAACCTCATATTTTCTGTTTTAAAGGATCAAATAAATTTAAAGGAGTGGTTTCAGGTCAAGAGGATAGTTCTTGTTCAAATACGGAGACTTCTGATATTGATAGGGATATATGACTAGATGACATCAAAATACCAACTACCTATAAACAAGTTTTAAAATCCCCACAAAGGAAGTTTTGGGAACAGGCCATGAGAGAAGAATTGAAAACTATGAGAGAAAGGGGAGTTTGGAAACTAGTTAAGTTACCAAGCGATGCTAAACCCTTAGGTTGTAGGTGGGTTTTCACATTAAAAAAGGATGACAAGGGCAAAATTGTAAGGTATAAAGCCCGCCTAGTGGCACAAGGTTTCAAACAAATAAAGGGGGAAACCTATGATGAAACTTTTTCAGCGGTTGTTAATTTTGCCATTATTAGATTTTTCTTTTCCCTTTTAGTCTCCTGTAAAAAATGGACACACCTACAATGCGACGTAAAATGTGCTTATTTATATGCACCTTTGGCCGAAACAATATATATGTCCCAACCTCCAGGATTTGTGGAAAACGAAAATTTAGTATGTAAATTAGAAAAAGCTTTATATGGATTACATCAGTCTGGCAGAATGTGGTATTTTGAAATAAATAAAATTTTGCATGATATAGGGTTTGTTAAGTTTGAATGGTGCAATTGCGTGTATAGTTTTGATGATAACATTATCCTGCTTCTTTATGTAGACGACATAGTAATTTTCGGTAAAAATGAAAGAGTGGTGGAAAAGGTTGTTAAACTTTTGACTGGTTATTTTGATCTTAAGATACTAGGTAAAACCAGAAAGCTATTGGGTGTAGAATTCGAGGAGGGTAATGACTATCTAGCAATACATCAAATTCCATATATTGATGAGATTTGTCAAAAATTTAAAAAGTTTAAGTTCCCTATCACTTCACTCCCAATAAGCAAAGGTGTAGTTTATTCAAAAACCCAATCCCCTCAATCCGATAACGAAATATTTGAAATGTCTAAAATTCCATACAGAAGTGTTTTAGGATGTTTGTCGTTCCTATCTAATAGAACCAGGCCCGATATTGCTTATGCAGTAAATATATTTAGCCAATTTCAAAATAACCCTGGATTAGTACATTGGCATGGATTATTAAAGCTTTTGGGATATGTTTGTTTTACTAAATCTTTAAAATTGAATTTGAATTGTAAAAATGTACATGTAATTGCATATTCAGACGCCGATTTTGCCACAAACAGGGATGACAGAACTTCAATGGGAGGTCAGTTATTACTTTTAGATAAATCACCAATAATGTGGAGGTCCTTTAAGGAAAAATGTATAAGTTTATCGACCATGGAATCGGAATTTATTGCGATGACAGAAGCTGCAAGAGAGCTCTTATGGTTCGATAGAATAATGGACGAATGCATTGGTCGAAGGATAATTTGTGATAGAAAGGAAAAATCTTTATTATTGGTTGATAATCAGGCCACCATTAGTTTTGTCAAATCCCCCATTGAAAACCACAGAACGAAGCACATAGATGTAAAGTTATTTTTTATTAGAGATTTGGTATATAAAAATATTTTTGAAGTAAAGTATGTTAAAAGTAAAGAAAATTACGCGGACATCTTCACCAAGCCCCTTAGTAAATTTGAATTATCAGGGTTTAAATTAAAAGTTTTCTTGGATTGTTAAATTTTGTTAAATACCCCTCATTGCATTAAAGTGTATTTATATAATATTTATTGTACTAGATAGTCCAGCTTCTGTATAAAAGATGTATTTTAAAGTTTTGACTATTTAAGGTTATGTATAAGATCAATTTTATATGTGTAAAAATTGAATTTAGTTTAGCCTTGTGAACCAATTTAAAATCTCGCCGGAATGCAATAAGTACCCTTTGCCCTTCCATTCTCCGGGGCTCGAGCGGCCTTTCGTAACGTCTCGTGAAAGGTGAAAATGTAATCCGGCCAGAGAGTCTACAGGGGATAGTGTCGGACGAAGGTGTAACTGTTGCAGGAAGGCCCCATTTGCGGGCATGTTAAAGTTTAATTCAGTAAGTCCTTCATTTTAATATTGGAAATGCCACTTTAGTATCCCGGTTCACTTGGTGAAACTTAAATATAAGAGTTTAATTATACATGAAGTCGACTTCATTACGTTAACATTGTTGTAAGTTTATTGAGATTAACCATGAACTTTATTAGTTTAAGATTTTTTTTTTTTTGAGCTAAATTTGAAATGAAAGTGTAATCTTGTTTCAGTTATTGAAATAGAAATCTGAATGCGTAATTTGAATTATTGACATGTAAAAAATCTGCATTTATTATATACAGTGGAAATATGAAATTATGAGTTAAACATTTATAGAGTATATTATGTGTTATGAAAGAGAATGGAATCATGGGCCCATGTATGATGAAGGATGAAAGATGATGGATGAATGTGATTATTAAAGTTTTGAATATGTAAAATTTTTCAGTAATTTATATTGAAATATATTGATTGAAAATGTATTGAAACTATATTGAAACTGTCTTAAAATGAAGTCACGTTAGATGTTGTATTAAAACGATTTGCTTTTCAGAAAGATTTGAATTTATCTAGTAATGTATTAGGGATATTAATTGAAGCTGATGGACTGTTGAAGTTTAAACCAGAGTTAAATTTTAGATACTGTGGTTGGAAATATTGCATTTTAGATGCATGAGGGTAATTTGTTTCTTGTTATATAGTGTTATAAATCTTGTTAATGTTTATAATGTTTAGTAATTGTATGTTACTGTTTAAAAGGCGACAAGTTATATTTAGATAAAAATGTTGGATTTTATGAGAAGATTAAAGATGTAATGGTAAAAGTTCAGATTGAATTTTTGTTTGACCTTTGTAAATTCAGAGCGAATTTTGGAAATTCTAGGGATTTGTTAACTGTTTAATTTTTCTTTCCCAAGACAAGTGGGGGGCTTTGTTATCTATTCAACCGATTTTACTTGTCACTTATGGCTAATATGGGTTTAAAACTTTACGTAAACTTATATTGATTTAATAGCTTTCCTTTTTACATTTTAATGCTTATAGAACTTCTTTATTTTAAAAGCAATACCTTCATCACCTGGAATATAATGTTAATTGTTTCCTATAACGTAAATTAATTTAAAAGAACTGACATTAAATTTAAAGTGTTTCATAGATGGCGTTAGCCGTTCCGTAGTCGAGTATTCTCGGATCTACCCTTTTTTTAAAATGGAATCGTCCAGTTCAAAGGTATAAATTGCGTTTCCCTAATCAATTGCCGCGCTCTCTCTTTTCTGTTCATTTCTTTAAAGTTATCGTTATGATTTTAATATGTTTGAGTTTAAGTTACAGTAAGATATTTAGTTTGAGTTTTACGATGTTTTTAGAAAACGGTTTTAGCTATGATTTAAATTTAAGCTGTTTTGAAAAGCTCCAGGTGTATTGAAGTTAATCCGGTTTTAACCAAAGTTATTTTTAATGATTCACTTAGCTATTTTTAACAAAGTTGGCTCTGAATATTTTTCAACTTAAATCTGTATTTTTATAAAGTAATTGAATGAAATAGAATTCAAATAAAGAACTGTCGTCAACAATATCTGACTTTTCTATGAATTCAACATACAGTTTTGTAACAGGTATCTTCCACAGCACATTTACAGTTCCTCTGCTGATAGCAGTATAAGTGTATATCAGACCTGTATTGATACAGGCTAAGAGAAGAGAGTCTCGTCTGTACATAAGATATGCGATAGCCAGTACTCATCCACTTGCATCCTTGCCAGAAAACGCAAGGCAAAATCGAAACGTGCAGACGGATCTTGAGGTTTCAACTTTTACACGAAATGCATCTTGTAAGGGTAGAGCTTCAGAATTTTCCGTTAAATCATGCGCACGCTTGCCCACGAAATGTCCAGTGCTCGTGCTATTGAGCGAACACTTACAATAGTATTTGAAGTACTTTCTGATGTTTCAGCTGTTGCAATTGTAACTTCCTCCCACACACTCGGGCTTAGTTGCACGCTGTCGTCCTCTTCCCGATGCAATATTCAGAGAACCGTTTTTTTTCAGACTTACGAATCATGTCTTTTACTGCATTTAGGGACATGGGTCCTCTCCTTAAGTTTTTCATCCCCGATAAGCACGGATTGCTGCCGAAGCATTGCTCTCATTCTGATAAAAAAGTGTTCAGCGGCATGGTCACTGCGGACGTATAACCGGAGCTATAAGCCCCTGAGTACCGTCAGTTTAGTTACCACACTGTATAACTACAAAACCGCTAAACACTGATTTGGTGGTCAGAACGTGGTTCATCTTCATTGTCGAAATTTCCAGCTTTAAACTTCCGAAACTTTGAAAATATGATACTTTGACTGTATCATAAAAAACAGTATTGATGTCTAAACTTTCACACATTTTTCTGTGGCATTCATTTGCACTGAGTTTGTTACGGAACTCATAGTACCTAATCGTTCTGCGTGGCTGACGTGATAGCTCCATTTTAAACACTTTTTTGAAGCACAAGATAATAAATTTTTAACAAACAAATTACACAGTCATGTAGTTCCTATGCTCTGCTTTCGAATGCAAAAATTGTTTGGTTGAAAAACTAACAATCGCACAAATGACAGCTGTTGGGGCGAAGGTATCTATCTCCCCTTGGCGGAAAATGTTTTACTCAACGTAATATATGTTATGTAGATGATGCGACCGAGGTTTTCGTAGAAAAAAATTGAAATTTCACCACCAGGTGGAGCTTTAACGACGTAAAAAGAAAGAACAGTACAGAAATCAAAGAATATCGGACTATTTTATTCATTTACACTCCTGTGTGCTCTATGTACTTACCTTGCAAGTCAGCAATATGCTGAAAGCGTACCGCCGCGTTATCAACGGTCGCACGTGTCATATCAGTAGGAATGAGTGAGACATGGCGTACGATGCTAGATTTCAAGTCCACTTCATTAGTTGCGCATTCTTGATAAACATGATCTTTGATAAAACCCCACATCCAGAAGTCACAAAAGTTCGGATCTGGTGACCTTGCTGTCCAGGCAATCGGGAAAATACTCGAGATGACACGTTCATCACGGAAGGTATAGCTTGAATCACATTCTTTACACCTCCCGCGCCGTATGAGCAGTTGCTCGACATTGCAGGAACATTGCGGTGGCCAAACAGCTTCTTTCCCTTAATGCTGGGATAACATGATTCTCCAAGAGTCTCCTGTATAGGTCACTTGTGACTGTACACCTGACAACTCCGTTCATTGTGGCTTCCTCGAAGAGGTACGGGCCCAAAATGAAATTCTCCGTGAATCGACATTATGCCGTGACGTATGGACAATGTAGCGACAATTCTTGCACGGTATGAGGATTGGTGGAACCACATATGCGGCAGTTGTGTGCGCAGCACCCTCTAAGTGAAAATGAGTCTCGTCTGTTCATAAGATATGCGATGGCCGGTACTTATCCACTTGCATCCTTGCCAGAAAACGCAAGGCAAAATCGAGACGTGCAGACGGATCTTGAGGTTTCAACTTTTACACGAAATGCCTCTTGTAAGGGTAGAGCTTCAGAATTTTGCCTTAAATCATGCGCACGCTTGCCCATGAAATGTCCAGTGCTCGTGCTATTGAGCGGCCACTTACAGTAGTATTTGAAGTACTTGCTGATGCTTCAGCTGTTGCAATTGTAACTTCCCCCTCACACTCTCGGGCTTAATTGCACGTTGTCGTCCTCTTCCCGATGCAATATTCAGAGAACCGTTTTTTTTCAGACTTACGAATCATGCCTTTAACTGCATTTAGGGACATGGGCCCTCTCCTTAAGTTTTTCATCCCCTATAAGCACGGAGTGCTGCCGAAACATTGATCTCATTCTGATAAAAAAGTGTTCAGCGGCATGTTCACTGCGGACGTATAACCGGAGCTATAAGCCTCTGAGTATCGTAAGTTTAGTTTTAACCACACTATATAATTGCAAAACAGCTAAACACTGATTTAATGTAAAACAACAGCAGATTTGTTTATATTAAAATTTCCTACATATTTTTGAAAAATCTATTATTAATCTTCAGTTTTTTTTCCGAGAAAGACACCGGACAGCTGGGTTCAGGAGGGTTGGGGCGTTTAATGCATCGGACGACCGCGCTCCTTCCTTGCTCTTGGCGGCGGTCGGGAGCTGGTGAATGGGGCCAACCACCGCCACTCACGGAACGGACGGAATAACGGAGCCATTCAAGGCCGCCTGCGACAGTAGTAGAACCGATGATGGAAGATCCAATCGAACAAATTAAAAAAAAATAAAATTATGATTTGATAAAATGGAGAACTTTTAAATAAATAAAATTTAAAATCATATATTGATTCATTTTTTTCAATTAATTTATCAAATACTTGTAATTATATTCAGTTATTGCAGTATTTAGAAAATATAAAAAATAATTTTATAGTTTTATTTTATAAAAATCGCACATTTGTACTGTTTGTGCTTGCCTTCATTGTTGATTTGTTCATATATTTTTCAATGAAAAAAAAATGCGTTAGGGTTTTTTTACATAACACAAACATTTGTAAACACTGAACATGCATATAAGCTAATACGCTATGAGCATATAAACTAAGCACTATAAATGACAGTAGTATTCAAAAAACAACAAGTTACAATGTTCTTTCTAATACGCCATTTACTTAAAAAAAAAAAAAAAAAAAAAAAAAAAAAAAAAAAAAAAAACAGCTGTGAAATACTGAATTCGCAAAATTAACATAATTTGTTTCGAAATGAAAACGCAATTTTTACTTTTGCTGCAATTTTCATGATTGATAATCTCGAAATTTTCAGCCAAATTCCAAATTAATGAATTCTGTTAATTTTACCTTAATTGCGTAATGGATACAATAATCTCTCCCTCGTGAATCACTATTTTCATTGTGATCTTATTAATTATTAAAATCTACGGGATAGCAACATGTCATAAAATATTCGTAGCAGGATTTATAGAAGCCTTAGCAATGAGTAAAATGCTAGGAGAATGTCAGAAAAGTGAAAATTGAGAAAGGAACAATGTATTTCCATGGTTTAGAGAATACCCCGACAATAAATTGCGGAAAATGTCGAGGACTCGGGATACAGAGATCTTGAAGTTGCAGGAAAATGTACAAATAATTAAACTAAATTAAATTAAAAATATTTATTAGGAATTATTACAGACCTTTATTTCTTTACGAAAATGATGCGATGTTTGGTTCGAAAACAAACTCACCGATCAAAAAAGTAGCTCCATCTGTAGCTAAGTAATTGGTGATGTCATAGCTGCGAACTCTTAAGCTTTTTTGTACCACAAAAATTTAACAGAAAATTTTGCCCTTTTTTAATCGGCAGATTACGGTGATTAAAAAAGGTAAAATTTTCTATTAAATTTTTGGGGCGCAAAGTTGGCAGCTATGCGATGTAAAACGTTGCAGCATTTGCTACAGAGGTTTAACTTTTCGAAGCGTATAGTTCCGTATAATAAGATGCCAAAGATAATAACTCGGGATAATAAAATCTCGAAGTTGCCAAAAAATGCAAATTGCATGAAAATATATGTATATTAAAGATTTTTGTGGGTTTTCATTTCTTTAACACTAGAGCGCCGAACAGGTGTCAATTCGATACCGACCAATGCACTAATTGTCGATTCTAACCAGAAATTCTTTTGTAAAAAAAGTTAAATATAAATTACGCTGAAATAAGCTAAGCAATTAGCTTAAATAATACTAAATATTTTTTTGAATAACATATTGTTTATAAAACTTACGTAAAATTTCCCGGCGTTCTAGTGTTAAGGAAATGCTCCAATGTTTGATTCAAAAAGAATCCCACTGACGACGTAAGACTGTTCCAGCTCCAGCTTGGAGAATTGTAACGTAAAACTTTAATGCAGGGTCTGGTCGTGAACTATTGCTTTGGAATTTCATCTGTTAAGATGTTTTAACTAGAATCTTGCTTATGCGGGTGAGTAAAAATTATTTTTTGAAAGTTAATTTTGAGTATAAATTTGTTATTCTATGTAAATGCAAGCAATAGCAATTAAGTAATTTTAATTTGCTATAATTTGCTACGCAAGAAATTGTAATTTGCTGTGTTTCGCTTTTGTTCTTAATTAAAATTTAAACTTAAAAATTTCAATGTACGATACATTTTTTATGAATAATTTTTTTGTACAATTTCTAAACATCTTTACTTTTTGTATTCTTTAGAAAAAGATAATAAGTAACGATGAATATTTTTGCGTAAATCTTTCTCAATTTTTTTCTGTGCTATTTATTCTAAGGCAAAAAAAAAATAATTTAAAAAATAATAAAAATTATGGTTGGACATACTTTATAGTGTATGTGCACTAAATTTTATTTGTTATTTATTTGATGTTCGGGTATTATATGAGTAAAATAAAGCGATTAACAGAAAAAGAATAAGGAATAAATAAAATTAGACAATAGAAAAATACACCTTTTAAAAGATTAATGCTAGAATTCTGCTGAAATCAGTGAGATTAAAAGTTCCGTTCAGTTTTTCAAATATTTCTTTTAAAAGAAATGACTTAAAATTTGCTGTTGTGTTTCTTTACTATTGTTGCTGTTTTGAGGTAAATTAACTTTTAATGGAGATTAATATATTTTATACAGTTATTGATTTTATTGATAATTCTGGTGAAAGAAATACCACTATTTCTTGCTATTTTTATCCTGCCTAACAAAAGTAAAATTAAAATTTATTATTTGGGAATTACAACTCCTTGAAAATTTTGTGAGTATTTTTTAGTCCATGATCGGCAAATTTAAATAAATCAAATATACTTATGTTTATAGATGACTTTAAAAATCTAAAAAAGTGCCTGAATAAAAAATGATAATTTAATTTCAATGTTAATCATTCATGAAATAAAAAAAAAATCCGCATTAAATTACATTTTCTCGTTCAAAATACTATCAAAAATTTTAATTGGATGGCTAAAGAGTAGCATGTAGAGTACTGCTATTTATTAAAGAGGCGGTGGACTGTATAATAAGAAAAAAGCTACACAATAAAAAAAAAAGACAAATGTTTTTTAATATAGCTTTTATCTTTCTTAAGCTCTACTAAAATATAATATAACTTCTTCCGAGCTACCCGCGATTCCGAAGAGCGTTCCTTTATATTTAGAAAAACTCCGAAACCCTGAAATTAAAAACTTTGAATTCGGAGATTTGAAGAAGCATTTCTGAAACAAAAGTTTCTTTTGCTGCCCGTATAATTTTCAGAAACGTTTCCGAGTGTTGTTTAGAGTGCATTAACCAGTTTCTTTTTACGGAACATCGGTTTTTCAGATGTTATTCATTCTCAAGTTAACATTTTCAGCTACGTAACAGATTTTATAAATGCAAGAGTAACAAAATAACCTTTATTTTAATGTTAATGCTAATGCTGTTAATTTATAATTTTTGTTGAGCGTGTAAATGTTTACTTGATAATAATTGATGGCATCCGAAAAAGTAATATTTCGGCTTGAGATAACTAATTAGTACAGTGTTAAATCTACTCCGAAATGTTTCTGAAAATTTCGGGCAGCAAAAGAAACTTATGTTTCAAGAATGGTTCTTTGAATTTCGAAAATATCTTGATTTCGGTGTTTTATGAAGACAAAGAAATGGTTTTCGGATTCACAGGTAGTACGGAAGCGATTACATTATATTTCCGCAAACTTTAAGGACGATAATAGCTATATTAAGAAACATTCATATTTTTTTACAGTGTACCAATTATGCGAATTTTTAGTTTTCTGTTAAAGTCTCTTGTTAAAACTTTAAAATATCAATATCTTACTTACAGCTGTCAAGTCTCCGGTTTTTTGAATACCAGTATTTTAGTACAGAAAATTTCATTTTATTAAATAGGAGAATTCGTTTATTAAAAAAGAACAACTTTTTCTGTAAGAAAATACTGGTATACAAAATGCCAGGACTTGGCAACCCTGCTTACTATATATTTGACAGAAAGTGTGTTTTTTACTTCTTAAACGTAAGTAATAAAAATAATATATCATAATGCATTTCAAATGCATTTTTCTTAGAAAAAGTTTCCAAACTCTGTATAGATCTTTAAAAATCTTCATGTATTTTCCATAATAGATAATCTTGATACAAATCCGTGTATCCATTATGAAATGTTGGTTTATTTAGGTCCAGAAAATGGTAATAAAGTGTATTAGCATGTAGAAGTTTAATGATAATTCAGTTTCGTACTAGCTTTTGCTTTCCGAACGCATATGTAAGGAAAGTATTGTAATCATAATGCATGTGTATGTATGAGCGAACACGATAGCTTCCAAACGGTACTTCTGATTGGAAAATATGTTATAGATAGTGTTGAGAGAAGTATCTCGAGTAAATTAGAGCTCCAAATGCTCTGGACACCACTAATTTCTTACATTATATTTCGCCGTCTTTAATCGTAGATAATTCTGCCCTTAGATAAGGCGAGGAAAATTACTTTAAAGGACTGTTGTCTAGAAAATTTGTAACCCAGATTTATGCGGGAGACCTGGCAACACTAGTTATAGACGGTGGTCGAAAGAACTGGAAAGATTTTCGCGCAAATACGCCGATGGAATACATATTATTTAAACGGATTTTAAACCATTTAAAAACCGTTTCGATACCGATACTATAAGGAAAATCACCTAGAATATGTCATATAAGTGAAAAATATTGTGCCGATCAAGCATTGGTGTCTCGGAGGTAACATTTCCAGTTTCGAAACAACATTATTATTGGGTAGATTTTACAAGTTCGTGTTTGAATGAACAGGGGATGATGTCGGCAATGCGTAGACCTTCTTTTCTGCTACTGTGGTAGTTTTCATCCTTCGTAAGAGGTTTTCAGCTAAGTTTTTGAAATATAGGAAGTAATTTAGGTCATTCCGTTTGCATCATGGAGTACAGTGATATGCTCTAACTCGCAACTGGCAATTTGGTTCCTTTTAGAGATTTAAAAACAGGTCTGATATCTGAGATTGTAAGTAAAACGATATTTTCAATAACCTTAAAAAAAAAAAAAAAAAAAAAAAAAAAAAAAAAACAATGACATAATATGAAAGCGCATTGCCGTATTATAAGTGAAATAATTTGTGAGTGCAAAACTATATTATCACATATTAAGTTAGGTAAAAATGCCACAAAGCATTCAAAACTACACGGAATTAATATCCTTGGGGTACGCGATGTAACAAATGTAAAATGGAAAACATAAATAACAAATAATAAATTAACAAAAACTGAGTCTAAGTTCAGTCATGATCGAAAAAGCTTTGAAAGAAGTTTAATTAACTATGTAAAATAAACGTCCGTCGCAAAAATATTTAGCAGATTTAGCTTATGTGGCATCTGTGTCCATTTAATTCTAAAATAACTACACTTCATAGAGTGAGTTTACAATAAAACTTACTTTAAATTTTGAAATAAGTGATATTTAAAAAAAAAATAAGCTATTTATGTATATTCCCTTGAAGGGCGGTGCAATATTATACAGGGTGTTTCTGGATTCAACCGAGACATTCAGAAGGGTGTTAGAGGATCAAGAGGATGAAAAATTAACATAGAACATGGGGTCGCAAACTACGTTAAGTCGATGAAAATCGTAAAAAAATGTCGTCGAGAGGACAGTGAGCATGACAAATGAGTCATTTGGCCTGAGCGGCCAAACAAATGCGAGGATTAGAAGTACTGCGGTCTAGAAGAAGGATCAGACAGCACGAATCGTCGCGTCGTCGCTCCAGCAGAAATCGCAACACACCGGATATGTTTGAACGCGTCCGCCAATCCTTCGTCCGTCGGTGTTGGCTGTGCAATGACTTTCGCTGCCGCAACTTCGAACAATTCCTATAAAAGAATCTCGTCGGGTCCTTTCTGATATTGAACTGTAATGCATTGTAATCCTGCTTTAGGTCAAATAAATGTTTTTCTACCTATTATTGGCCCCTTTTGTTCCACTCGACGCCACACTCTTCATATTCATTTTTGCGATTTCTTCCAACTAAAAGTGGTTTGCAACACCATGTTCCATGGTAATTTTTTATCCTCCTGATGCCTGCTATCACCCCTCTGAGTTTATCGATCGAATTTGGCAACACCCTGTATATCCCACTTAATTGTATCTCCAAAATACGACAATGGCACCAGAATTTAGGAGTAAATTTTGCTTTTATAATGTACGGGAAGAAAAGCTTTTACTTATTTACAAATAAGTTTGTTCGTAAATCCTAGTGTCAATGAATCATTTCAACATTTTAGCAACAAAAGTACTTTGCCCCTGAAAAGGTTTCGTTTTTTGTTCCATCTATTTTCGTTTTCTGTTCATCAACATCTAAAACCAACATTCTATCTAAGAGTAAAAGAAAACTAATTAATGTATTTTGGGTGACGTTTGTTCGCTAAGGGTAATAAAAGAGAGAGTAATCAATGGGAGTAGAACATTATCGAAGTAGATCAAAGCGAAATCAGACTGAAGTTAATTGTGCAGAGTCTTCGGTAAGGAATCATAGAAAAATAGTTTCTGAGGCTGCAATCTGTAAGATTACTGATTGGTATACACGTTTATAATAAATCATTTTAATTGAAGGCTGTCTCTTATATGAGTTAAATAACGCACACAAGTAAATTAAACTAATTTTTTTTTTACAATGAAGGTGTCCATAAGCCAATTCTAAAATTAATTTGAAAGGAGAAAAGACTATTTAATTAATGTGGACTCACGTATATAATATATATATATATATACACACTGACAAAAAAAAAATCCCAACACCAAGAAAGACTTGTATTAGATAAACGAAATTTGGTAGGCGTGTTTATACATCTGAAAGATGACATTGATTCAAATTTGGCGCTTCGCGCATAACTGTGGCGCTAATAGCGCCATTCAGAACTTGCAAATAAGGTTTGCTTTAAATGCGTGCTGTAAAGTTCGTGAGCGTTATTTATCTTCGAAATGTGACGTATTTAGTTCATGTTTGTCAAGAACGCCTTTAAGAAGACGAAGAAGTCATTATCAACATCTCACCGACTTGAAACGAGATCGTAAAATTGGGCTACGAGAAGGTGGGTCTTCTTTCCGCGATTTTGCGATAAGTCTTGGCCGGAATGTATCCACTGTGCATGATTGTTGGGAGCAGTGGTCAAGGGATGGTACTGCCCCGGTAACCCGGTCTTAGAAGACCGGGTTCTGGGCGGCCACGTGGAACTACTGAGAGGGAAGTCCGCCGTATTCGGCGTACGGCTGTGCCGTATCTTACTGCGTCTGCGGCAGAAATTCGAGCTGCAGTTGGTACAACAGTGACACAATGAACTGTTAGAAATCGGTTATTTCAAGGACAGCTCCGAGCGAGGCGCCCTGTAGCGTACATTCCACTGACTCCAAGCCATTGCCGTTTGCGACGCCATTCGTGTCAAGCCAGATGTCATTGGAGGACGGAGTGGAGATCTGTTGTGTTTCTTTTTCATCAGAAAACACAACAGATCTCCACTCCGTCCTTTAATGAGCTCTGTAATATTAGCTTGTAAGCATATATATATATATATATATAAAAGAGGTTTATTTATCATACATGAGGACGTGAGTTTTAAAACTCCTCTTATCAGAAAATCAAATTTTGAGAAATCACGAAAAAGCTCCGATTACGTCTATTGGTTCTCTTTGTAAACCAGGATTTTACTATGCAAGAAATACACGATAAAACTAATATTTTTGCAGACTGTAGTATGTTTTCGATGCAGGTTCACTATTAGAATAGATTGATAGAGAAAACTCGATTTTTTAAATTTTGAATAAGGCGAGTTCTGAAACTCACGTCCTCATATCGTCGCCTCAGAGCAACAGTAGGACATATAGTAATAATAAAAATGAGTTGCCTGAATTACTGCTATGAATAACTGTGTTTGAATCTGGTGGAACAACTTCTGAAATAAAAAGTTATGTTTAATACTAAATCTCAGATGTGTTTTATAAAAATTCCTATCTGTTCCACTCGATGTGTTTTATAGAAATTCCCCACTGTTCCACTAGATGTAGACACAGTTTTTCATAGTATTAAGTCAGACATCCCATTTTCGATTACTACTAGATGTCCTACTGTTGCTCTGAGGCGACAATAGATATTATAAATTTATATTGTATTTAAAATAAAATAACGTTTTAAGTAAGCCAATTTCGCTACGAGTTAAAGTAAAGAATATTTAAAACTTGCAAACTAATAATAATAAATTCATGCAATGATAAATTAAACAATAAAATATTACGGTTATATTGCATATATTACATGAAATTACATAAGAGGCAATAACCTGCTTCACCACTTAAATGTATATTCAAAGAGCTTACTCGGCAAATCGCATGGAAGAGTTTTCTTTGACGATAAAAACTCAAAGTATTTTTATCTACCGAAATTACGTCACTAAATTTGGCTGATCCTATGTTATTACTATTTTGTTATTATTCCATTTAGAATGCTCTGTAGAAAGACTTTAAATGTTAGAGGCTAAACTTTGATTAAGCAGTAGCAAGTTTGTACACAGTTTACTGTTTTCAAATAAATATATAAATTAATTAAAGAAAAGGAAAATAAAGAAAGAAAAAAAAAGAAAAACCCTCACAATACTCTTTTTTTTAAAGCATTTCAAACCTAAAAATCATTTGTTCTATTATAATACAACACTTAGGAGATTCGACTAACGAATTTAAATTTTTCCCACGAATCTTTCCATGAAAGAATCTTCCCATTTTAATAATCTCCGATAAAAAGAGGCGTCATGGCAACCTGGGAAAATTTTTCCACCGCTCCTAGGAATGATTGTTTCTAAAGAAATTATTAAGTAATAATCAAGTACTTTGAATGTTTCCTGCTCCTTATTTTTATCAACATTCAGCCTCACCCCCTCTTGTAAAGCCGTCTTCGAGGGTATACATAATGACACTGTGACCCAAATTGCCTAAACATTCCGAGATACATGATATTTTATATTACACAAATGAAGGTAATTTTTAGAGCCCTTTGAAAAGCTTAGTTCGATGCACAAATCAGCTGAGTATAAGTTTAGTAAGTATTACGGCGGGCTTTTCCTATTATTTTTTAAAATGTCATACATTTAGGCAATATTATGGAGTTTTTTTTCTTTACATATGACATTGTTTGCACAGGTGTCTGTTACTTAAATTAATATTTATTACACATTAGAAAAAAGTGAAAAAATACTAGTCCAAAATGCACTTAAAAAAATGGATTTTAGGAAACGTATCGCAAAAGTAGAGAGAAAGCAGCTTGTTTGACCCAATGGATCTTTCTTTTTCAGACTAGGGCACTTGCAACCCATACAAAAACAGAAACAATAGGTCTTGTGCTTTTATGGTACACGCCGTATTAAATTTAGATACCATAATAAACATTCATTATAATTATTAAGATATCCTTCAGAAAATTATATTACCTACATTAAATCATCTGTACACTTTTGAAAGGCGTCAAAATATGATTTTTTCTTTTTACCAAAATAATAAAATGCGATCATTTAACTTTCTAAAACTATTTAAATTTTGTTTTTTATTATATATAGGTGCAGAGTTGCAGTTGTTTAAAAACTGCTTGTTGATATATTTAACACTAGCAAAGCTTCTCCCGCTTGTCTGGTCAGTTTTTCAAAACGAACCTTTTTCCTAACGAACCTGGTGTTATGCCTTACTGCCTTCAGCAGCGTACATCCGGGAGAGCTACGCCCGCTCCTGCCGAATCAGACGAACCTTGAAACACTGAATTTTTTTATTTTGAGACGAAAATCTTCCCAAGTGAACCTACGATTGAGGGCCATATTTCCTTCGGCAGTTTACACCAAATCATTATTTTTCTTCTTTAAAAAAAGCTTAAATTGTTTTAAATCAAACGGATAAAAAACGCGGTGATTAACCCAGATTAAATTCAAATATTTGAGGACGTGAGTTTCAAAACTCGCCTTATCCAGAAAATCAATTTTTGGGGAATCTCGAAAAAACCTCTGGCTGCATCCATTGGTTTTCATTGTAAATCAAGATTTTACAATGCCAGAAATACACGATAAAACTAGTTTTATTTTTGAAGATTGTAATATTTTTTCGACGCAGGTTCACCAATAGGGTAGATTGATAGAGAAAACTCGATTTTTTTTAAATTTTGGATAAGGCGAGTTTTGAAACTCACGTCCTCATTTAGTATCATCTTTTACATGGTTATAGTAATGGATTTTGCATTCTTTCAACTTGAATTTAATCACGGAAGTAGCAAAATTTATTAGAGATGTCTTCTTTCCGTTTCAGAAAAAAGTTTCATCTACCTTTTTCATATACATATATACAATTTCTCAGATAATTAGAGTATTTCATTCAGGTTGATCTATTTATTAAAAAATGTAGATTATCATAGTTAGTATTTATTTTAGATTGTAAACATTTTTTATTTTTTATTGAGTTTCTTTTGGGGAATATTTTTTTGTTTTGAGTTTTTGTTTTGGGAATATTTTTTGTTTTGTTTTTTTTGTTTGGAAATATTTTTTTTTGTTTTGAGTTTTTGTTGTGCAAATATCTTTTTATAATTTTACATTTTTTTTTTTTTTTTTTTTTTTTTTTTTTTTACTTTATTCTAGCTTATTTTTTTTATTCAGTGTAAATATTTTTTCATGATTTTCCCATTTTTATCTTTCATTAAATAGAAACGATGGCGAAACCTAACCAAGTTTTACCAAGTTACCTGCCCAGTTACACTTTTTTCCTAACACTATTTTTTACCAGAAAAAAGTGGTAGGTCGTCTTATTTAATAATCTAAAACATGAAACTGAATAAGGCAAATTTTTCTAATCAAAAATAGCGGTAGGAAAAAAGCATAAAAGGTAGGAGCTATGCTAACTTATTATCTTGAAAACTTTTTCAGTACATTGGCATAAGTTTCAAACCCTTATATATTATATAACTTCTAAAATACATTCTTTTTCATTTAACTCCTACAGATATCTTATCATGAAACACGTTTAAATATTTCACTTCTTTTTAAATTTCTTACTATTCTTTTTTATTTGTTTGAAGTTATGTTTAACCTGTGACAAATTATAGAAGGTCTGCACATGTTTTTTATTTCTGATGGTCAATGTGTAAAAATACTGGCCTCAAAAGTTAAGGTACAAAGATTTTTTTAACTAGCTTATAAATAAATTAATATTAAAACATGATATTTGTTACATAAGTGCCTCATATTGTGATATATCATATAACGGCATAAGAAGACGAAAGCGTAAGAAAACTTTCGTAGCATACGCAGTAGGTCAAAATATGACACATTATAACCTATTTTTCAAATTCAATGCGGTTTTTTTTATTTTAAGAAACTACCAGAATTTTCGAATAATAATCTTTGCTTTATTCAATCACGGAATGAGTGTAATTCAATAAAACAAAAATTACTATTTAAATATTCTGATAGATATTACTTGTAGAACAGCTTGTAGAACATATATCCCTCAATAAAAGGCATAGCTTTGAAATGCTGGAAGGTTTTGGGAGGGAGTTGATGTCGTAACACGGCTCTTCATAGAGAATCTTAACCCATTCTGGACCATGGATGCATATATGCACTTTCAAAAAGTGCATAAAGAATTTGTTTTTTGGTACCAATAATAAAGAAAAGTAATATTTGCCTTATTTTGTTAAAATAAGTAAAAAGGCAGACATAAAGACGTGGATCGAAGTGAATATATTTGATATTAACAAGAACAATTACACAAACATACTGAAAGAAAACAGAAAATTTACAGGTATTTATAGATTTTGCAAGGCCCATGGCAGAGAATTGGCGGCCGTGAAAGAAAGCTACATTAAACAACCAATAACAATAAACATAGTTGTACAAAAAGAAATTAATAAGAATTTAATGTAATGCTGTGATTATTTTCAACACCCGCCCATAATCTAGCATTACATCAGAAAACAAAGAAATTTCTTGAAGTCAATCATTAATAATAATATGACACAATTTAAACATTACTTGTACAAACAACAAAGAAATAATAGTTCATAAAATTTAACTTTAGGTAATGCCTTTGTAAATAAATCAGCAATTTGCATATTCGTAGGAACGTATTCAATTTTGATGTTATTTTCTTTTATAATATTGCGAACAAATTTCAATTTAATATCAATGTGTTTCATTCTACCATAATTACTCTCATTACTGATACATTTTATACATGATTGATTATCCTCAAAAATTACTAAATCCTTAATATTTACAATTTCACTAGCAATATTTTTAAACCATAACAAGTCTTGCAAACTTTTAGTTAAAGCAATGACTTCAGCTTCAGTTGACGATAAGGCAACTGATTTTTGTTTATTACAACACCACAGAACAGGCATGTTACAAAACATTAAAATATAACCTGTTACTGATTTGCGGTCATTTGTGTTAGCCCCCCAATCAGCATCAACATACATGGATAATTTAGGATCAGAATTTTGCTTTTTATACACAAGTTTTAAAGACAATGTTTCTTTTAAATATCTTAAGATTTTCTTAAGTGCTTTCCATGCAATTTCAGTAGGATTTTCTTGCAATTGACTTAAACAGTTAATAGCATACAAAATATCAGGTCGAGAAATATAAGCTAAATATAATAAACAACCTACAAGTTCACGATATGGGCCATTAAAAGGTTTACCATTTTTGAAATCAGATGGGGTGGACTTAGGAGAAATAGGAATGTCACTGGGTTTACAATCTAGCATATTAAACTTACTTAACAATTTAATTATGTAAGACTCTTAATCCATTATTAAACTATCAGAATTGAATTTCATTTGAATACCTAGAAATTCTGAAACACTTTCCGATTTTGACATGTGAAACTCGTTATGTAATAGGGAAATAACTACATTAGTTTCATTTACATCTGAACCTGCAATTAACATATCATCTACATACAAAGCAATAATTATTTTATGATCATTATTATACCGAATAAAAATACAAGGTTCATTATCACAAGATTTAAAATTTAATTTTGAAATAAATTCATGAAACCTTTCAAACCATTGTCGTGGGGCTTGTTTTAAACCATATAAACTTCTTTTAAGTTTACACTTTCGCCCACTTTTATCATCATAGCCTTGCGGCTGATCCATAAAAACAAGTTCATTTAACTTACCATTCAGGAAGGCTGTTTTAACATCTAACACAGATGCATATAAGTCTTCATTTAAAATCAAAATAAGAACCAAACGTAAAGCTGGCATACTTATTACAGGGGAAAAGGTTTCACTATAGTCTAGCCCTTCTTTTTGCATAAATCCACGAGCTACGAGTCTCGCCTTATGTCGACCATCTCTTTTGATGGTAAATACCCTTTTGCAGGAAATAGGTCGTTTGCCAGGTGGTAATTTTTCAAGATCCCAGACATCGTTGATTTTCATACTTTCAATCTCCGCGTCCATAGCTTCTTTTCACAAGCGTTGTTCATCACTAGGGAGGGATCTGATATCATCAAACGTTAATGTTTCTTGTTGGCAAAGTAATGCTTCGTAAACTTCAGGATCTGGATACCGTACAGGTTGCTTTTTAAATCTTTCAGATTTTCTTGTTTTGTCTTCTTTCTCTTCAGGATCATCTAATTCATCACTCGTATTTTCTAGAACATCTGGATCAATTTCATTATCGACTGGTTCTGAATTTTCTAGAATGTATTGTTTCGACTGAACATTTTCCTTTTTCTCTTCGTCGAATTTCACATTTCTTGATACAATTATGCGTTTCGTTTCAGGATCTAGTAATCTATATCCCATTGAAGAATAACCAATGAAGATCATTTGTTTAGACCTATCGTCAAGCTTCTTTCGATGAACGGAAGGAATTAACATGTAAGCACTGCATCCAAAAACACGTATGTGCTTGAAATCGGCTTCTTCTCCATATTTCAGGAAGTACGGAGTTTTGTTCTCAATAGTGCTGCTTGGCATTCGGTTTTTCAAGTAAGCTGCTGAAAGGATAGCTTGACCCCAAAAAGTCTTTGGTAAATTTGATTCAGCAATCAAAGCACGTCCTATATTCAGAAGCGACCTATTGCAGCGTTCAGCTACTCCATTCAAAGATTGCGTGTATGGAGGAGCGGGATCTATCACTATACCAAGATCTCTAGTAAAATTCACTAAATCATTAGAAAAATATTCCTTCCCGTTATCACATCTAATTTTCTTCACTGTAGGGTTGGATTTTAAGAACATTTTAAATTCTTCTGAGACTTCACTTTTATGTTTCAGTAAACGTACTTCAGTAAAACGAGAAAAATCATCGATAAGAGTCATAAAATAGCACTCGCCAGAAAAGGTTGTCGGAAAAATAGGTCCACAAATGTCACTATGAATCAAAGTCATTGGCTTGGTTTCTCTTTTTCTTGGCCCTCTTCCCACCGGTGTTGCACTCTGTTTTGCCCGAGCACAAATATCACAAAAGAGTCAGGTACCGGAAGCTTCATATCTTTCAATACTTTGTCACTCGGATGACCAAGTCTGCGATGCCAGATATCACAATGATTTTTCTTTGAAGTAAGAACGGTTTCGTAAACAGGGACAAAGTCACTTACGTATTGTCCATTCAAATCCCGTTCACCGAAGTAAAAACGGTTTCTCCCTTTTTCGATAAATACTTTTTGATTCTTTAAAATAACTGTATAATTTGCACTTTTAATTTTCCTAACGGAAATGAGTTGCCCGTTTAAGTCTGGAACATAAAGGACATCCTTTAAAGTAATTTCCATTCCATTTGACAGTTTTCCATTAATATTTCCAATACCTTTGATTTCTAGATTCGTTGTTTTTGATGCGCATTTAATAGTTCCTGAAGAAGGTACTAAGGATGCGAAATAATTCTCATTAGAACACATATAGGAAGTTGCTCCGGAATCTACTATAAATTCATTCCTTTTCCTGGAAGCATTTCCAGCAACGAAAGAAACAGCTGAAGAGGCAAATTTTTCTTCATTTGAATTTTTAACAGCTTTACAGTTACGTTTTATGTGTCCGAATTTTCCACAAGAATGGCAAGTAATTTTCTTTCTACAATATTTCGCTGTATGCCCTTTAGAATTGCAAATTTTGCAAAAGAATTCTTTGCGAGTCGACACAAATGCAGTATTATCATGAGCAGCCTTAGTATATACTTTTTCTTTCTTTGAATCCAAAAGAAGTGCTTCAGCATCTAATAATCTTTGTGTCACGAAATCTAATGTCAAAACAGAATTCGGTTGGTTTTCTAAAGCAATCTTAACATTTTCAAATTCCTGAGGCAATGACATCAAAATATAAACAATAGTATCCGTTTCATTAACTTCTGCCCCAGACAGCTTAAGATCCGAAATTAATTTATTTATTTCATCAATGTGATTTCTCATAGAAACTGTACGATCTTTCTTAATCGTTGCCAATCTCTTCCGAGTTAAAATTTGATTCACTGCACGCTTTGTATCATAAGTGCGTTCTAATTTATTCCAAATTTTATGAGCTGTATTTTCATCTTGAAGTGATGCAAGAACATTATCACTTAATAATGATAATAATAAAGCGTAAGCCTTTTTTGCTTTCACGACATCGGCGGCATTGTCGGGAGCCGCTTCAATTTCCAAGAATTTTTCCAATTCTTTAGCAGCAAAAATTGCCATTACTCTTCGTTTCCATACCGAAAAAACTTTTCCATCACCTTCAAAAAGAGGGATACCGTAAACATCTTTTGAAGAATCCATTCTGCTCGATAAAATATATAAAAAGTAAGATAAAATCTTTTTCACTCAAAATCCCAGCAGAAATGAAAAACAGAAAGATAACGGCGTCAGTATGTCTCGCAGCTCATTACAACACTTGCTAGAACCAACGCTCTGCTGTTAAAATAAATAAAAAGGCAGACATAAAGACGTGGATCGAAGTGAGTATATTTGATATTAACAAGAACAATTACACAAACATACTGAAAGAAAACAGAAAATTTACAGGTATTTATAGATTTTGCAAGGCCCATGGCAGAGAATTGGCGGCCGTGAAAGAAAGCTACATTAAACAACCAATCACAATAAACATAGTTGTACAAAAAGAAATTAATAAGAATTTAATGTAATGCTGTGATTATTTTCAACATATTTAATTACAGAATTTTCATGATTATTTAAGAAAAAATAACTTTTCAAAAATAAGTGATGCCAAATGAATAAATTTGGTTCAATTCTATGTATAACTTCATAAACTTTTTGATGGTACAATAATAAGAATGGCACAGGAATCGTATTACAGTGCCCCCTTCCGGCGGAATTTTTCGAAATTCAGGGAGGTCCTGCTTGTCATAGCCAAAAACATACACAAAAAATTTGGTTCAATTCTATGCATAACTTCATACACTTTTCGATGTTACAATGGCGACACACGGACGAACACACTCTCAGACAGACATTTTGTATAAACATGTGCTGGGGGACTTCTGACCCTAAAACGTGTAAATCCGTCAAAAACCGGAAGTCGAAAAAAATTTCGATTACAATACTTTCTTCTATTGAAGACAGAAGAAAGTAAAATGGTATAAAAGTTATAGTTTGTTTACGTTTCCTGAAATCTTCATAGAGTTACAAGGTGTCAAATTTTGAGGATAAATATCTTAAACCCGTGGCACGACATCAACCCCCTTCCAGAAACCAGCAATCTTTAAAATCTGGGCTTTTAGATGCGTGGGAATTGTTGCTACAAGATCTCATCAACAATCTCATTTACATTATGAGGGCTCATCTCATTCAGAAGGCATTTTACAGATTGCGAGAATTGGCGTTTAATTTGGAGAATGGAAGCAGGACAGTAATCTTATAAAATTATGTAAAGCTTGAATTTTGATCAGGAATGTCCATGCACCTTATAATTTTTTTTCTACGTGTTTTTAAAGAATTGTTATAAGTAATACAAAATTTTCCTACCCCACATTATATTACATTTTCTATATTCTTATTTAAATTTATTTTTTGCGTAAATGGGATTTTCTAAATTTTGGAGACCTGTAAGGCATAAAAAATAAAGATATTGTGCATGTTCCATGCTTTTTAACGGCAAAATAATTCCAAGTTACATGAGTTATACGGGGCTCGTATGCATTTTGAGATTCAGGGGATTTTAGGTGTTTTAGTACCATAAATTTCGTAAAGTATTGGTCACTATATATGAAGATAGAATTTCTTTTCATTGTATAAGGCAAATATTACTTTACAAAAATTCTAGTTAAAGGTGCTTGAAAGTCCTTGGAGCGTAGGAACCCTGTTATATGAGTTTATATTTGTTCCTTTTATTTTTCCCTTCAGTTTAAGTATATATTTAACATTCCAGCGGGTGCGCTTGATTCTTTTACACCAGGAAGCGCGTATCATATTTTTTTGCATTCAGTAGTTACGTTATTACAAACACAAGATCTTTCATAACAGTAATATACGAATTTTAACAAGCAAAATCGGGATATGAAACAAAATCGTTTAAATTTAACTACTACATATTATTAAAAGACGTATTATACTCTAAAATTGGGAGGAGTGAAAAGTTCACTCTTTGAAAGAGTGACAGTCATTTTTACTCTTTTTAGAGTGGATTTTATAAAAATACACTCCTTAAAGAGTGGAATTTTCCACTCTCTAGAAAGGGGTGAAATGTCTCACTCCTGAAAGAGTGACTTGCGTATGCATTGCTTATTAACCAATCAGAGGATTAAGGCGACGACACCCTTAAAAGATAAGAAAAATGATCGCTTTTTTGTCCGCCATCTTAAGATTAACATATTAGGATATCATTAAAATTATTCTTTATGGAATACATAAAATAAAGGTAAGTCTTATTTAATTTTAAGCATTTATCCGTGTAGATATGTGGAATGTTAAGATTATTAGCAAAATAGTTGTATGTTGTATAGAAAAAGATTGATCGTTAGAGTGTTCAAAAGTGATTGTCTGTTATATTTCTTCATGTAGCGGTTTGAAATATAATTCTTTTAACAACTGAATGCGCACTAGAGATCTGCACGGGCCGGCTCAGGCTCGGGCCGATTTTCCCTCACGGAAATCGGGCTGGGCCCGGGCCACACTTTTTTCTGAAGCCTCGGGCCGGGCCGGGCCGGGCCTAATTTATATTTTCTGTACAAAGACGGGACTGGTTCATTGCGAGTCTTCACGGCCCAAAATTTTCAGTCCTAATTTTGACCCAACCCGTATGAAAATCATTGTCTCAGCGTGGCCTGGTCCATTCAAAAGTCAGTAAAATTAGGCCTGGCCCAAACATTTTTGCAAAAAATGCATACATTTTCAAATGGTCATTATTCTACACTTAAACATTAAAATTTATTCTTTTTAAAGAACACTGGATTTCTGCGCTTATTAAAATATAACTAAATTAAAACACAATAAAACGTGTGAAAAAGAACCTGCATATGACGGAACCCAGTTTTAAACTCACTAACGTGTTGATCCATGCATAATTAATATACTAATACATAAGAAAAAGAATATATAATACGTTTACACTCGCTAAGAAGGGAACTTATTTATAATGCATTTTTTTTCTTTTCTATGCAATTTCGTCTTACTGTATAGCATTTTTCCGATTTTTAATAGGGTGACCGAGCCAGTAGTTATCAAATAAGGTCAGTGCTACGGGGTTTTTAGTATATTTCCTTCCTTTTAAGTTTTAGAAGTAAACTAACATAATTTCTACAACCCTTAATGAATGTCCTATAATAGACAATAATTAAATTCTGCTGAAATTAAATAGCAACAGAATCATAAATAAATAGCTTTCTTAATTGCCATTTCCCCAGTACTTGATCAGGCGAATCCAGTTTTAGATCGATTTCATTCCAGTAGATGATCACTGGTCATTTTGATCTTTTTCTCAATGTAAGTAGAAAAAATTAAACAATTTGAGAATAGCAAACATTTTAATATGACGATGAAAAGTAAAAAATACAATAACTTATAAGCAATATTGAAACTAATTCAGGGACAGAGAAAAGATTTCTTGTTCTACTGATTTTTGTGGGTCCTATGTGGAAATAACTTGATGCCACCTATAAAAAAGGACAACTTCCATAGGCACCCACATGCCGCCGTGGAAGCCACCATCGCTTCTTCCTTTTCTATTTCCAATATTTTCAAAATGACATCTCACCGGACGAAACTTTGGCACTGGGCTCAAAGCTGTATGAGTTGCTCAGTCGTTTTCTCGGCACGGAATTTTAGATAGTCCTATATCTTGTCTTTGATGTAGAAGTTGTTGCTTCCTCTCATCTCTTTTCTGAATCAATTCTTTCTTTCGGGTTTCTTTCTCCTCTTTTTCCTTTACCTTTTCTTCGAAAGACTTTATCCACTGTTTTGACGTTGTTGCATAAGGCAACAGTCTCTTTTCTTGTTTTTTTTTTCCTTCTCTGGCGAGTCGTGAGGCCATAGAATGTTTTCTGCAAAAGCTGGACTGACATTTTTTTACTTTAGCTAGACTTAAGTTTTTTGGGCGCTCAGGAATCGCATAATTTGGAAGTGGTCCGCCTGCCTTGAAGGACCTGGTGCTGCATGATCAAAATCAAATGTTTGGGGATCATCAGATTGTAGAGCAATATAAGCAGTTGGTGTTAGGAGATCATCAACAGGTGATTCAGGTTCGCTCTCTGGTGTCGCAATGTTTGTTGGAGTCTGTTCAAGACATTCCTCCGCATTTGCCTCCAGAAATGGAAAAATTCAAGAGCCTCAACATCACCCTCCCATTCGTTCCCTTCCACGCTTCTGAACTTCTTAGCTCTGCCTTTTTTGAATTGGGATTCAATGTACAAAAGTGTCTGGACTTTCAAGTTTTCCGTTACTCCTATTCTAGACCAATTTCCCCGTGAGTTTGCAGGCGGAAAATGTCGTTGCTTACTGCTGATGCACCTTTCGTAGTCTACTGCATCTGGGTTAAACGGAAACAGACTGCATTTCCGGAAGCCGTTTTTAATGATTTTCGGAGTTGGTGCTTCTCGAAATATACTTGCAATCAAAGTTCCAAATACTGATTTTGTGACCACTTTGTTTCCAGATTTAGTTTTCCAATCGTAAACGGTTTCCCACCAGCACACTTTGAGAGGCTTGAAAATAGCAACGTCAGCTGGTTGAAGTATGTGTGTTGCATTCGGTAAAGAACGAAATGAAGAATTTGATTCTCTGGGCATAACTTTGCCACTTCAAGAGTTAAGTGGCTTTTGTGGATATCCACCAAAAGTAATATGGGTGGTATTTTGCTTTCTCAACCAATGTAAAAATACATTTGCGAGATATTCAAAGTAGGTTCTCCCACACATACAACCTTTCCTTTATCTACCTATTTCCCAGTCGTCTGGCACATTCTGTGCAATTTCGCGTGATATTTTCTGCAATGGATAAACGATCATCCCAGGAGTAACCTCTCCTGCTGCATTGAAAGCAGCCATCATGGTTATAGCTTCTTTTTCATTACCTGTGTTTGTTTCATATAAAATGTTGAATGAAGTGGGTTCTAAAACTTTTCTCGTTTTTGGACAAGTTTGAAAACCGCTTTCGTCAGCATTAAAAATCCAATGAATTCAAGAAGAATGTCAAGGCAGTCTTCAGTTTCAAGATATTTGGGAAGTTCTTGGAACCACTCGCGGATGTTGGGCTCTGACACGTCTGGTCTTGCAGTGTTGGTAGCATCTGCATACCTCTCAGCTATCAAACTGTTTCTTCGCAAGAATCCTTTAAAGCATGTTTTCCCTGGAGTTGAGTTTGCAAAAGGGTTTGGCCTTTTATCGGCTTCAATGATGTTTTTTACGGTTTCAAATAATGTCCTCCTCTTAGTCGAAAACTCTTTTTTGGCATAAACATTTATCCAGTCAACAAGGAGCTTTTCCTCTTCTTTGCTTAAAACTGATGAATGTCACGCCCGTCTCACCTCTCGTGTTTACCCTTTAACCTAAAACAAAAAAGCTTTTTAAGGAAACATAAGTGGAACATTTCGAAAAGGGCTATTGATGCGAAATTATGGAAGCACCCTTTTCTCTTACGTCTTCAACGGCTGCTCTCAGATCATCCTCTGAGTACTGGAAGAATTTCTTTTTCAGCGGCATAATGTATTCTGAAAATAAGCAATAATGGCTTGGTAAGCAAATAAATTGAAGAATGATCAACTAATGGCTTCGCATGTTGTTAGCCAGTAGTTGATATGCTGATCAATAACTAGAATCCTCGAAACCAATAATTGATCACAGCTGATCAATTTCTGGAATTTGCTTATTTAATAAGACCAGAAGTTGATCAGTCAAATTTCAACCCCTAAAAAGAAGTCAATAGAAAATCTAAAAATTTATATTTAAAATATCATCCTTGGGCTGTGATTAACAACAATACTTATAAAAATATTAGTTGAAATAAACAAGATGGAAGGGGATTATTTTAACTTACCGTTATTGTCTCCAACTAATCAAAATCTAAATTTTTGCACTTTCTAATAAAAAAAAATTATAATATGGTTTGTCTTACAGACGACAGATAAAAACTATGTGACAATAGGTGCACTAACATTCAAACAAATATATTATATCCAGTGCCACTTGTAAAACTCATTTCCACCTGAATTGGTGCAATATTTCAAAATTTTGATCAACTACTGGAGGGGTATCAACTACTGGCGCAGTCACCCTACTACAAAAAAATCAATGTTTTGTTGAAATTCACTCGGGCCGTGCCGGGCTCGGGCCGAGATTTTGATTTTTTTTCCGTGTAGTGCCGGGCTCGGGCCAAACTTTTAAGTTTTTTACCGGGCCGTGTCGGGCCAATTTTCTTTCTACGGGCCGGGCCGAATTTTTTTCCTATGAGTCTGGCCGGGTCCGTGCTTGGAAATTTCAGCCAGTGCAGACCTCTAATATGAACAATGCTTAGCAAAAAAATAATCAAAACTTCATTACTTTGGGAAATGTGAATAAAAGAAAATGAGTAAATATTTTATTCTTCCCTTTCAATGCTGTGTTGCAAATTATTTTTGTCAGCGATCAAAACAAAAAAAATTTATCTCTTTCGTTTGAAAGGGTGACTGACTCATAAGAGAAGATATCTGTATCAATTTCGTAGGAGACACATTTGAAAACATTAATTTGCCGTTACATGATATATATATATATATAGATATATATATATATATTTTATTATTACTGATTTCGGATTATATACAGTTAAGTGTATTTATTATTGTTTCGGAGTTAAATATGATATTTGATGTTTATGATATTACGAAAAGGTTGGTACAGTGAAACCTCACTGTGCGACCAACTCCATTATGCGACCACCTCCCTGAACGACCATTTTTTCATGGAACGAAATTTATTCCGATAGGCTCAATACTAATTTTACCTCCATTCAGAGACCATCCCAGTTGAACTCCCTCCACGAGAGATCGATTTCTTTGAAGAAAATGAAATAAATTCCGTTTTTTCTGGTCGCTTGAAGAAGGTTTTATTAAAAAAATAATTCCGGAGAGTGCATTATTCATCAAACTTCTAAAATAAGTTTAGTTTTTTTTTTTATCCCGGTAACTTTTAAGCGTTTTTAAGAGCTTTTAAGTCCCTTTGTGCCTTCTTAGGCAATGAATTTAACTCTGAATACATATTAAGAATGCCGGTCAATAAACTCTTCTGCCCTGTTCTGTCGGAAAACTTTCAAAGAAATAGATAAAGTAATGAAATCGTCATTATTTGTTCCCGTCCACAAAAAATGCATTTTTTTTACTCAATTTCGAAAGGGCTTGCAGATAAAAATTATAAAATATAAAACTGTAACATTAAAGCAAAGCTCAATGTATTCATTTTTAAAACTCTGCAGTAATTAACTTATGTAATTAACTTTTTTTTATACTTAAATTTTTATATTTTTCCAAATGTGAAAAATAAATTTTAGTAACATTGTTACCATTTTTAAACAATTAAAATCTAGATTTAAACATGACCTCTATTAAGAGACCACCTCTCGGAATGACCCAATTTTATTGGAACGGTACGTGCTCGCCTTAGGGAGGTTTTACTGTAGATTAAATTTTTTAAATTGTATGTAAACATTTTTCTGTGGGTTATGATTTTAAAATTTCGAGACTGAGTAATATAAAAAAAATTAATTATAGATATTCTGCATCAGTTATTAAATTTCCTTCTATAATAAAAACATTTTCTACGTTTTTGATACACGTAATTTTTGACGCTAACATGATATTTAAGCATTGGAATAAAATGTTTTTTTATTCCTGTTTTGTAGTTTATGGATAAGACTGCTTTAGTATATTTTTTTAAATGGTCATATTTACTTACATAATACAGGACTGAATATTTTTTTAAAGAAATTAATAACCACTTTTTTACACTAAAATGTTTTAAAAACAATAAGAATATTTCTAATGCAGTCATTTACTTTATTTTTAAGATTCCTTTTTTTCTATTTTCAAGGTCAATCTTTTCCTATAAAACATATAAAATATATTTTGTTCATAGTCACAAAATACAATATCTACGCGAATAAAATTTTGAAATTAAATATGGCTTATCGTGGCTTACGGCAATAACGGACGAAAATTAAAAATCATGATTAAGTTAAGGAATATGTTTAAAAGAAAAAAAATATACATATTCCAGAGAAATCAAAATTTAGACTCCATGTTCATATTAAATAAAACAAAAGCAAATCACAGCGGATAAAAAAAAAAATTACACATTCTTAACATTTAAATCATGCTTAGAACTTATTTAAAAAAGAAGTGACTTTATAAGTATTGCGTTTAAATGGAAAGATTAAAAATATTTTAGAACAATAGAACTTTGCAAAAATAGCAATAATTTAAGGAAAAAGTACGGTTTTATATTTAAAACAAAAATTAAAATGAGATCAAACATTGTTAAACATATAACATCCACCTATTAAAAAAGTTATTAATAAAACTTTAAAAGTAATATCTTTATAGGGCATGCAATAAAAGCAAACACAAAGGATAAGATTGGAATAAAATATTTTAGTTTATTTCTGTCAGTAATCTAATTTAAATTCGTATGTAACTTTAGCTGAATTTTTCCTTAAAAGTTCAATTAGTGTTACAAACTATGAATTAAATAAATATTGCTAATAAAGTATTTTATTCCAATCTTTACCACGCTTTATCTATTTCCATTGCATGCCGTAAAAGATGCGATTCTTTTAAAATGACCATAAAAGCAAAATAAAAAAACAACCCACTACAAAAAAATGAACAGTCACTCCTGTGAAAGAGTGAATATTCACTCCTACCACGGGTGAAAAACTGCACTCCTTTAGCAAGAGTGAATAGTCACTCCTCCGAAAGAGTGATTATCCACCCCTGCTTAGAGTGGATATTCACTTTCAAGGAGTGACTATTCACTCTTTCAGAGAGTCAAAAATTTCACTTTGGCTCAGAGTGAATAGTCACTCTAAAGAGGTTGGGCATATTTTGACTCTGCGATAGAGTGACTATTCACTCCTCCGGAGTGAATAGTCACTCTTTTTTATTTAGAGCTGCTTTAATGCTTTGCCAGTTTAAATATTCCTGCGGCCCTAGACCGGCCTGTTTCAAGAAATATATTTTGTTTGCTGAGCCAGAACAGCACACTTCAGAGGCCTATGTTTCACCGACCAGATTCAGAATTCCGGTCCCGAATTTGGCTGAATAAGGGTATTATTGTTTTTGCCCGGTAATGTGACTATTGTCCTGATTTAGCTGAGGACTGTCGTGCAAGGTATAACTGAGAAAAATAACACTTTCAAATCTGAGTAAATTGATGTTTCCATTTTGTCCCGAAACTTTTTGTTTCAAATATGACGACCCAATGCTTTAAATTATGAAATACCAGAAATACTCAATTTCAAACAAAATTACTTTTTATTCGTTAAATGTAGTAAATTTCACCAGGGTAGTTGAATTTATTCGCATTGTTTTATTTGTTATGATTTCGAACGAAACGCTCCTTTCAGTAATATTTTACAACATGAAATGCGATGAACTACATTTTAATCGTGTTCGCGGGAGCGCACTTAAAAGCCGTCGTAATGTAATCGCAGAAGCGGAGAGTTTATTCTTCAACCTTCGAAACCGAAGAATGGATGAATTCGTAAAAGAATGACTTCGCAGGTGGAATTTGACAACCATCAACATTATATAAATACAAACATCATGTATAATCATGAATAAACATCATGAATAAAGCGTCATGTGCTCATATTTGAGTATGTCCATGTTTTTAGAAATGAGTATATACATGTTTCAAACTTGAGTAATTTGTATTCGCAGACATTTTGACTATGCGACTTGAGTATTTTTTGCTCAGTTTTGAAAACGTCCTTTTTAGAGTGTATTTCTTTCTTTTGTAATTCAATACATATCCTTAGTGTGATATAAATCATTTTCATTGATTTTATATTACCCATAATTTAAAGTTGAACGTTATTTGAAATACAAAATATATGAAGAGTTGTTGCTATAACGTTACAAAAATAACTAAGCTGTTTAACAACATGAGCTGTTCTGATGAAAAATTTTCTTTTAGATCTTATTAGGAAAAAACAACGGATACCATTTAGTCATATAAAGGAAATTTATTTTAGTCTCATTTCACATAAGGTGAAGATAGTTAATACACTTTATTAATTTTTAATAAGTCATACTGATTGGCAAAGATAGCATACGAATTGACATTTTTCTAACTGAATTAAAAAGTATTTAGACCGGGAGTCGAACCCAAAACCTCTGGCTTAAGTTGCTATTTCTCTGCCTGTTGAGCTACCTGGACCATCAAGACCCATCTGAGTAAATTGTGCCGGCTGGTAGTCGTGTCTAAGTAGTTCAGTATGCAGAGCAATGACAATTTAAGCCAGAGCTTCTGAGTTCCACCTAGGGCCTGGACACTTTCAAATGTCACTTTGTATGATATCTTTACCAATCACTATGATTGAGATAAAACTAGTAAAATGTATATACGTATCCATCGTTTAATGGAGTTTAATAACCTGTGGTTTATTCTCTTGAGCTGTTTCGGGTACGGACCAGATGCTATGATGCAATAGCCAAAAGGTTATCTGAATGTTGGCCGGTTGTCGGTCTAGTTAGCTCAATAGGCAGTTGTAACAATTCAAGCCAGAGATTCTGGGTTCGACTCTTGGCATGAGTACTGTTTCCCTTTGTTGGAAAAAATGTCAATTCGTAATATATTTAATATTTCTTCAAGGTAATGCATCTTTATAAAACTGATTTTATACTTAGATTTTTCACTTCAGAAACGATAATTAAAAAGAATAAAACCCAGTTTTTACGAAGCTGAAAAGCTTCGAGTATATACTGTTTTCAAAATAAAGTACTAAAAGAACTTTTGCTGTGCTACTCCTTTTTTTTTCAAGCTGTCATTCATGTAAGTAAAAGCATGCTATTTTTTTGCGTAACAGCAAATATATAAAATTTGTTAGAAAAGGTTTCTTCGATTACTTTTACAATGTATATTTATTAACATACGCTTAAAATTGGGATTAAAATAGTCAAAAACCACATACAGATTATTTTAGTCACTTACATTGAGTATACCTTCCGCTTGTTTCTTTTAACTTTTCAAAAATATACGCATATATCAGGTTTGAATGCTGCTACTCAAACTGAGCATGTTCTTTCTCACCACTCTTTCCAAAAAGCAATCTTTCCTGTACTTTTTAGTATTTTTTTTACGATTAAATAACGCAAAGATTACATTTAAAATAATTTTCAATAATAAATTTTTTAAATCTTTCTCTATTCCATGCAGACGACTGCGAAAAATAAACCCGTTTGCATTTAAATTAATACACAGCTGACAATTAAAATTGCAACACCAGCAAAGAATGATCTGACGAACGTCCAAATCACATGAAAGGAAGAAGAGGTTGGAATATGCAAATGATTAGTATTTCAGCGCATTTAGACGAGGCAGGCAGGAGAAACGACATCTGAAGCACTGCATAAAAGAAAAGTTGCATAGCGGATTTCTCATTCGGAACGCGCTTTGTAAGGTCGGTCTTTGCTCAGAATATCATGTTATGCCTCGAATAATAAAAAGAAAAACTTACCACCAAGTCTCGGTATTCGATAGAGGCAGTATCGTTGCCTATCGAGAGTGTGGATTATCTTTCCGTGATATCGCCCGTTGCATTCGTCGAAATCCAACCACTGTCATGCAAATATGGAATCAATGGATTGCTGAGGGTCATACTGAACGGCATGCAGGAGCTCGACGCCCTCCCATGACTAACGCCGGAGAGGACAGATATATTGTGAGGTCGGCCCTGCAAAACCGTACAACCACATCACGAACCCTTCGTCAGGAAACGGGCATGTTTGAAGCGCCCCCAGTATCTGCTCGTACGGTGCGACGACGTTTGCAACAGTGTGGACTGTCAGAACGGCGACCAGTACTGCAGCTTCCCTTGACAATGCAGCTTAGAGAGAGTCGGCAACTCTGGTGCGCCGAACGACAAAGCTGGATGCATGACTGGCACAATGTCGTCATTTCAGACGAGTCCCGGTTGTACGTGCTGTATTCTGATGGCCGTATACTTGACAGGAGGCTCCGAAGAAAACGCCTGTCACCTGCTTGCATTCGATATCGGCGCAGGGACCCTGCACCTAGTGTGATGGTTTGGGCAGCCATTGGATAAACGACACGCACATCTCTAGTTCGGTTCGAAGATACTTTGAACGCAGATCGGTACATTTTTGACATCTTTCGTCCAGTGGTTGTGTCCTGTCTTCGAGGCCTGCAAACGCCATATTCCAGCAAGATAATTCAAGACCACATGTTGCACGTCGTGTTCTGACCTTCCTCGATTCAGAGGGTATTCGATTGCTGCCCTGGCCTGCACGGTCTCCAGATCTGTCACCCATTGGAAACATCTGGTCCTGAATTGCTTAGAGACTAGCCCGCCACCTTTCTCCAGCTAATACGATTGATGAAGTGTGGCATAGATTTGAAGCAGCATGGAATGAGAAGCCCGTTTCTGTCCTCCCAGCCCAGTTCGTTTCCATGCCTAACCGGATAAGGGCCATTTTAGCTGCCAGGGGGAGCAGCTGTTTCTACCAATTTCGCACCCTTGTAAACCCCCAAACTATTTACAAATTTAATCATTTTGTTTTCACGCCATATTGTTTACGTACAATAAATATCTTTTTTGTATTTTCAATCTTTCATGGTGTTGCAATTTTAATGGCCAGCAGTGTATAAACAGCTCATTTGTTTCCAGCTTATATTCAATAGCGAAATAAAAATATTCACCAATAAATAAATAAATGAATAAAATATATATAAAACACAAATTTAAGACGTAATTAAATTATATACTCAAATAACTTAAATGATCCAAATCAAAAATAGTGATTGTAAATAGCGATGTTTGTCGATTTCTTCGGCTAACTCTTGGCGCGAGCCTATACAAAACTATCGTTTTTAATAAATTTCAAATCTTTATTTAAACCTATAATTGCTATTTTTATATATATATATAAGTAATATTTTTGGTCTTGTCAGTGTGCATTCTAAATAACATATTAAATGTAAAAAAAAAATCTATTGTAGTTAACAATTAATAATATGGTTTTCACCTATATTCTGTAACTCGGAAAGAACTATACATACATATGCACACATACACACACACACACACACGTATATATATATATATATATATATACATATATATATATATATTATTTTATATAATCACAAATACTATGATTGATTAAAATAAATGAGCTATAAATAATCGCTAGGGTAGACCGGGTCTAGTTTACCCGCTTTTTCTTCTAATAATTAAAAAAACATTACAATTTAGCATTTTAAATTTCTTTTTATGTAACCACCATCGGTGTACTTTCAGGAAGAAGTCACAATGGTAAAATTTGAAAATATTAACTATAAGTATTAGTTTAGAAGCGCAAATTGACACCAAGTCGCTTGGGCCAACCTGCCCCGATTGCGGGGTAAGTTGACCCACGTCACTTTTTAATGTTCTGATAGTGTAGAAGTTTAAGAAATGATCAAAATTTTACCAAATCTTAATTTTTATTTCTTGCGAACGAAAACACAATATAACCTCCTAAATTAATATAAAAATTTTAAATATTAAAACTGTGAGTTATTCAAATTATTAACTTCGACCAAAAATTGCTTTAAAAATTGATTTTATTTTCTCATAAAAAATGTCTAATACATTACGGAACAGTAATAAATTTTAATAAAGGCATGCTAGGTCTTAAAACATCGTAAATCTTAGAGTACAGTAATTTAAGAAATCATTCATCCTTAATTAGGTGATAAACACCAGATGATAAATAAATTGTATCAAGGCCTCTGTACATCTGTTAAGTACAATAATTCTTTTCTTTCGTTTATTATGTTTTTCTAACGCATCATTTCCTTGAAATTTCTGTCAATAAAATGTAATATTGCTTCATGATGCTTTGGGTAATGCCAGCTTTTTTGAAATAATGATAATTTTTGTTTACATAAAACTTTAATTCCTAATCAAGTATAAAAAAAACAGTTTGTTTATCATGAAAAATACATATTATTGATTACATTCATGATTTATGAGATTTAGATAATCTAATAAGTTAGGATATAGCAATGTGTTTGATATAATTACGTTGGATGATATATATATATATATATATATATATATATATTGAACTACTGATTTTTATTAACGGTTCAGGAAGTGTAGTTCTATTCTGTCTGTGGAACGGACAACATGTTTCTTAAAGGAAAATATATTTCTTGATAATTAAAAAATTGTTTCCTGAAACTGCCCTTTTTATGGATTATGAAAACAGAAAGGATTATTTAGTTTCAACGAATAACTACCCAGGTAAGAGGTTTTCACATCATAAAATGTGATGTTATTAAAGCAATTATTTGTGGCAAACTCTTCTCTGGACGGAGGAACAAGGAGATTTTATTAATAATTGAGTAATATCAGAGTCGGGTAGATTTTATTTGTCAGATTTGTTACTTTTAGCGGTTGTATGTAACACTATGAGGTCGAACTTTTAGGTAGATTTCTTAAGAAATACTACCTATTGCAATCTCCCATATGTTGGAATTTTTAAAAAAACTTTTGCAGATCTACACCGATTATAACCCCTAGAGCCCAAAATCATCCCTAGTTCAAAACTTTATCTATCTGTTCTATCTCTGTCTATATATATATATTACTTTTCTATGGACACGATAACATATCCAATCAGTTTAAAATTTTAAAAATGAAAAATAAATCACATTTCCCTTAATCAGTTAAATTCTTGGTGGAATTAGTGCTTAACTTCGAAATCTATCTGCGCCTGTAGGCCAGGCCAAGAGGGATTTTTCTATAATTATGAAAATTATAAATGTTTTTGTACCACAGGAGCAGCTGCTTTAACTTTGGGAGGAGATAAACAACATTATAACTTCATTTTTTAAAAGATTGACTGGAATAACCAGGAATTCAATTAATAAAATAATTCCTTACTATTAATAAATAATAAATTGATTAAAATAATAATAAATGTTTATTAAAATAATTCATTAAAACTATTAAAATTCCAATACCACAGAGCCAAATTCCCTAGAGTTGTCCCGGTGGGCCAACGTGCCCCGTGCCAAATGGGCCAACTAACCCCGTATCGCCATTTTTGTTTTTTATGACTGTAAGAAATTATTCTGAAAGTATTTCAATAAAAAAACATACCCTATAATAACTATGAACAACAATTTTTAGGGTTCCGTACTTAAAAACTAAAAACGGAACCATTATAAGATCACTCCTGTGTCTGTCCGTCTGTCTGTCTGTCTATCTGTCTGCCACAATCATTTTAATCGTAAACTATGGAACGTGGAAAGTTCAAATTCGGGGAAGTAATAAAGACCATTGACCCACATATTTTCAGATTAATAAACATTCATAATTATATTTAGTAAAAAAGTAGAGGGGCTAATTATGCTACTTGAAAAAAAAAATCTTTTCTTTGTATATCATGTGGGGTATCCTATGAAAGCTTTTGTAACGTTGAACTCAAAAATACATTCCTTTTAATTTTAGGTATTATATTTTCAAAGATATTGTTGAAAATGTAGCGCAAAAATATGTTCCCCCTCATCTAATTCCGAATCTACTGAAACTAAAATTATGAAAAAATTAGAGGTAGTAGACGTTAATGTAAACCTTGCCGGAAAATTATAGAGATTACCCAAGGTCACATAGTTTTTCAGTAATTAGCATTTTTCTGTTATATACAAATTTCGATTTACGGGCATTCAGAAAAATTGTTGAGCATCGCTGAATATACCTATAGTTGCAGAAGAATAAAAGCATTGTTGATAATGATTTTCGAAAAAAATCATCGGTAATTAGCTGAGATATTAACCCTTAAAGGTACGGTCAGGTTGGACATACACAAGGACAGGGCGGCGCACTCTATGCCTAGTTAACGACTTTTAATGATATATATGTGTAATGTAATGTCCAGTAACAGTATAAAAGCAATAAACGTCAAATTGTTAAAAACATACTAATTTAAGGGGTCTCTGGATTCTAAAAAGTGGAAAAAATGAAAAAAAAAGACCATTTTCAACATTTAATGTCTTAAAATGTATATGATTTTAAAACACAATTTTAATTGGAATGAAAGATATAAGTATGTTCTTTCGTTTAATGTATTTAAAAATTGCAAGATACAGAAATAGTATTTATAGGGGGCTCGAAACTGTTAGACATTTGGCGAACAAAAAATTGACATAACAGTTTACGCGCAGGATTACAAAATAAATATTGCAACTAGAATGAAAATTTTGGTGCTTACTTATACTTCAGATTGTAATAATTTCCCTGAACTTAAATAAATTTGTATTTAAAGCATTTTTATATTTTTAATGCAATGCTGCATTTAGCTAGTACAAAATTTTGAAAATTTCAACAGTAAAATCACCTAAAAAAATATTTTTTTGAACAATAAAAAGGAAATTTTAGGTTCAGTTTATACAGAATAACATGGAATATATGTTTTGAAAATTTCATGAAAAAATATTCAGAAGATTTTGAGGTATGCTGCGCGTTATACCCAAAAAACGCCATTTGAAAAATAATGACTTTAAAGTTTCGGAAACGCCGCTTCAGCTATTGAGCGGGTATAATTCTAAAAGTCAAAACTTCTGTTCTAATGGGAATTTCAAGGAAACAATTATATCAAAATATTCAGAAAAGATAGGAGTTTAACATCTAAAAAAAATTAAAATTTCTTAAATTTTGAAGCTTTAAGAGTCCTGCAACCACTTAATCCTTTCCGGCACGGAGTAATTCTATTTATAAACTTATGAAATAATGAACTGACACCAGAATTTATAAACGAATTTATTAGAAAATGCAAACTTGCTTATTTAACGTACATGATAAAAGGAAAATTTTAATTAAATATTCTTGGTGCCATTTGTCTGTTTTGGAATTAAAATTAGGTGTACGTTTTTTAAGGGCATCACCCTCGAAATATTTAATTAGAATAAATCGCATAAATACTGTGAGATTCGCGATAGTTTGCATTGATTATATCTCTCAATACGCCTCGAGTGACTTTAAAAGTTAATTAAACACCTATCTGGAAAAACGCGTCACTGACCAAGGCGGCGTTGCAATTTTGAGACCTCAATTCGAAGCGCGCTTAGCACAATGCCAAATTTAAACTTTGAACAGGTTTTGTTTTAGATACACTGTAGAAATAAAGGTTATTACTACGCTGAATTTAGTTTCATGAAATGCCAAATGCAGTTTAACTATGCACTGCCTTTATTGCCAGTACCGAATTAAGTTCATCATAAACAGATTAGGATAATATTAAAAAAAGAGTTATACGAATAGCTATATTTGATATTGTTCCATATATCTCTTTGAACTTTCATGGTATACCCGATTACACTTTTCTAATATATACAGTTATACCCAACCATACGTTATATAGTTTTTTAAAAAAGTCTTAGTATTCTTTTAGCAACTTTTTTTTTTTTTTTTTTTTTTTTTAATACAATTACAAATTCATATATTTATTCTACGGAACCCTCTGTACGCGAGTAATGCTCGCACTTGACTGTTTATTCTGAATTATTATATATCAAAATCTAAAATGTAATCTACAAACAAATAAAAAGCGATTATTTATAAGAGATGAAATTTACTCACCTTTGCAAAATTTTGAAAATTCTCAATAATTCTTTAACGGACGCTCCGACTTCAATGGTGCTGAGTTGGAGGAGGAAAGCGAAGCAACGCATACTTGGCTGGACTGACAATGTCATCTAACGCAAAGTTAAAAAAAATATCGCGACTGGGCCAACATGCCCCTATGGCCAACTAGCCCCGGTCTACCCTAATTAGTTTTAAATAAAGCAAAATATTTAAAAATAGTTACTGTATCTTCTATGTTACGGATCCGATTTTTTTTCTTTTAATTTTGAGAAAAGATAATTTAAGTAAAAAAAAAGAAAAAAAATCAAAAGTAACTATCAAAATGACAAAAATTAAGGTTTACTGAATTTACTGTTTAGCAATTATGTCATTTAAAGAAATAAAAAAATATATAGTTATTTTGCGTACTATTAATATGAGAATACGCTACGGAAGAATTTTTGAAGACGTTTGAGAAATGTGCTATTACAACAGGATTAAATAGGCAAAACAACTTTCCGATATTTTCTCTTTTTCTTTGTCATTAGCAACTGATTCAGAGAAACAGCCTCTCTTTTCAATTTTAAAGGAAGAAATACATGTTTAAAATAAAAGTCCCTGCAGTGATCTATAAACGTTTAAGCGATAATTTTTATAAATTACTAAATGCTGAAATATAAATGAACTGATAATAGTAAATTCAAAGATGTTGGGGAGACCAGCGAGGGTTAACCCACTTTTTACATAATAATTTTTTATTTTTTAAATATTGAACGTAGAATACAGTTTTATATATCATTTAATTCGTTATATAGTCAGTTATCAAAATAAAAATGCTACATAAGTGTAATATATAAGAAATTTGAAAAATAATTGATTTAATCATGAGAAAATAATGGGTCAATGCTCCCCACATATGGGAGGGTTGACCCGCTATAAGGGAGGCTTGAGCCACTTTGTTTTATATGGAAATATTTGTGAAGAGAAATTAAATCAGTTTAAAAAAAGCAAAATAATTTTATGCTACATACTTTAATTATTATAAAGAAAAAATATTTTTGAAAATATGATGCTTAAACAAACCTGTTGAGACGCAATCGCAAGTCTGATGAGAAAAATTTTGTTTTAAACAGGAGTTTCTCTGAGCAGGTATAATTGTACAGCAGGGAAAAAGGAATTTTAACACATTTAAAACAGTATTCCGTTAGAGACAGGTTCCGTTTTCACAGGGTTTGATGTATTATTATGTCTGGGTTTAGGAGCCACTATCCCACTTTTTTTATCTCCTTGTCCTACTTTTTGTGACACTCGATCTGACAACTCTAGTTGTTACACAGTTTGGCTTCATCTCACTGTATTCATCCTGTGAAATTTGTCAACATACCTTCCTAAAGTTTTTCTATCAATGCTACGTTCTTTTGCCGCATGAGCACTTATTATTAACATCTTTTAACCCTTTCAGGGGTTAATTAGTACTTTCAGTACTAAAATGTTGAAATAAATGATTAGCACTGGAATTTACGAGCAAATGTATTTGGAAATAAGAAAAAGGCTATATTTCACATACATATTAAATCGAAAAGATTTTAGCAAAATTCTGGTGCCATTTTGGCGTTTGGGAATTAAAAATATGTGATTTCATAAACATACCACTGCCCCAGAAATGGGTAAGACTGCTGCTTTCATACTTTTTAGACCTTTCTAGTCTTTTCCACTGTTTCTATTTACCTATTGTAAGTAATATTTAAATGGAAAAAAGTTCCTAACAACTTTCCCATTTATATTTCGTTAAATCTTTTCTTGCAGTGGGTACTATAGCAATTTTTTACATCTATCTGTAATCAGTTTTAAACAATATCTTTTCTTTCACCTCATTTTACTGTAGCTTTACAGAATAAATTTACATTATTTTTTATATATAACCATTAACCTTTCATTATGTGTATAATAAAAATATTTCCAAAACCACTTAATTAAGGTAGCCTTGAGCATCTTGTCAACACTCCCTTACATTGAAAGGGTCAAGCCTCCCCACATAGCCCTTTTCTAAAGAATAGCACATTGTTATGCTAAGCCTAATTTACTGTACAATCTTTATGCCTGGAATGAAAGCTCGATATTTCTGCATTACTTAAAACCTACTTATTTAAATTTCTATGATATATTTCATCTGAAAAAAGCTTACAATGTATCTCTAAAAAACACAACTTTTAGGTTAAAAACGCCTCAGAATTGGTTTTTTCCACACCTATTTCGATTATCTGTATGAAACAAAGACAGTTGCTTTAGCATTCCAGTAGCTTTGATTGACACCTGTTGATAAAACTGTGATATCTCTACAGTCTACAATATATCTCTAAAAAACACAACTTTTAGGTTAAAAACGGCTCAGAATTGGTTTTTTCCACACCTGAGAACACCTTTTTCCATTATCAAATTTCAGTATATAGGATTACTAGAAGGAATCAGAAAAAGTGACATACTTTCTTTCTAACCGATGACGAGGCCCCTACCTGCCAGGTGGCCCCAGCTGAATGGTTTTCTACCTGGTATCGGGGCGGATAACCGCCTGATCACTTTTAAATACGAAAACTGATAGGTGGGCTAAGACTCCCCTATGGTCAACCCTCCCTAGTCTCCTCTATACTATCAATACTTCATGCTGATAAAAACAAAAGTCAAAATAATAGTAAATTAAAGTGATATTATTAGGACGTCCAGACACGAAAGGGCTTATAACTTCTGTTAATAGAGAAAATAATTCAGATATTATCAAATTTTAGTATATAGGATTACTAGAAGGAACCAAAAAAAGTGACATACTTTCTTTCTTTCTAACCGATGACGAAGCCCCTACCTGCCAGGTGGCCACAACTGAACGGTTTTCTACCTGGTATCGGGGCGGATAACCGCCTCATTACTGTATGGCGGCGAGCAACCTGACAAGCGTCTAGGCCGTCATGTTGGCAAAGCCAGTTACAGTGTTGGTGATTTTGTTTTCCTGGTCACTTACCATAGATTTTGTTGTGGCTTGGCTCTTGTAAAGGGACATACTTGAGAAGTAGCTGGGAAATGTGTTTGGAATTTAAGTGAAAATTATGAAGCATAACACTGTCAGCGGTTTGACCGTACATCACTATAACATGGATGAATTCTGATTGCACTCTAGGCAAAAAAGAAAAAAAGACTAGGAGCCATCTCCACACTGAAATTCTAATAAACTCTGAAATTTTTAAAAACGAAAACTTAATTTTGACATCACATTTGAGTTTTTTGGTAAATTTGACATTCGGATATCAGATGGGAAGGTATTCGGACCTGTAATTTAGGAATTATGCAGGTTTAAAGTTTGAAATTTCAAATGGTAAATTATATTTAACCGTTTAAAAAAATATGCGGGTATTTTTTTAAATAAAACTCAAAGACTGCAATTATGAATTCTTATATTTGAAACTTCTAGAAATCGATTTCCGTTAAAAATTTTATAATTTAAAATACATTTTCTCTTTTGAATATTAATTTCATAATTTAAATATATAGAGAGAGGAAGTTCGGGTATTATGGAATGGTCGGACAATATGGAATACTTCAATATCATGCCCATACGGTGTTGCAGCCAAGCGTAAATCGGCCATTCAACTTCCTAGAACTCCCATGAGGCGCTGTGCTCAGTTCTGTTTGGATACCTGTTGTTAAAGCGACGCGATGAAATAAATCTTATTCTCGATTTTTGCAGTTTTTGGCAGATAAACTTTATAAAATTCGTATTAATTATAAAATTTCATTGTTAACTAAGCTCAGTATAAAGTTGAACAGTTATATTTATTGCTGTAACAGCTAGTTTTCTTTTATGCTAATTTGTTGTCGAGTGGAGAAGTTCTGATTTTCAAAATGGTGTGTCCAGTGATATGGAATATCAGCAAGACAACTGTTTCAAGATGAGTTTAAAAATTACAACATTTTTTCAAAGAATCTGATGAATTATAGATGATGCACTAAGGTTTACGCATTAAATAATTTTGATTATTCTTTCAAACCGTGGTTTTTCTTGCTAATTTAATATTCATTATAAACCTATTCCAAATTACCCTACTGGCTAGCATTACCCGAAATATGTAAAAAAAAAAAAAAAAAAAAATAATAAAGCAAAATGTTGATATGTATTTTCTCCACATTAAACGCTTTACAAATGTGTTAAAAAATAGCCAAAATTTATTGTTTTCTAACTTTTAATGTATCTCGATTTTTTTAAGTTGACTAGAATTTTGACTAAACTTGATTAAAACTTAAGTTGACAGGACTTTAAGATGTAAATGATATTTCATAATACCTCATATTCCTTTATAGATATGTCGTAAGCTAATTGAGAAATTCGCCTTTTTCAAAGAGCCAGGCTAATTGGAGAATCATCTCCTTTTTTCCAATCAGCCTGATATTTTCCAGGCTTATCACAAAGTGTCCATACAGCTTTAGGGTAATTGAAAAATGACCATTTGTTTTTGAATCAGCCAAAATGTTTCACAGGCTTTTTGCAATGTTCCTGTGAAGTTTTAGGCTAATTAAAAAATGGCTTGCTGTCTGTTCAAACATCCAGGTTTATTGCAATATATCCAAGGAAGTGAATGGCTCTGCATATTTTTAGTATAAAATAATACCAGGAATTTAAAATGCTGATAAAATTGTATATTTTATTGACAGATTGCATTAGTGAGCGGGTCAATCCATTTCAAGTGGTCCAGAAAATCATTTATTCGTTGCTCGACCATTTTTAACAACCCTAACATGATGGAAGTTCAAAATGACTATTATTTTAATTTTATTAATTTTTGTTTGTGCATGGCGGCCATCTTTGTTTCATCGTCTGCAGCAATTTTCTCACAAGAAGGGTTTACGGAATTGTAAATAATTCATCGTTTATTTCTCCAATTCAAGTGCGGATTAAGGCAATTTGTACAGAATACATTGGGCTAAAAATTTGGTAATAGAGTAGTTTCCGAAAATGAACCTTTATTGGTGAAATTTAAGCATAAATTTTCAGTTTTTTTTCCAAAATTTGTCCGTTTACAAAAGGAAATTTTTCTAGCAGGGAAAACTGTGAACATGACAAAATTCTTTTTACAAGTAGGCCGAAAGTACTTGTACTCACACGCTTAGTTCCAGATCTGGGACTTGCTTTCTCTTCGCTAAAAAAATCGCAAATTTTTCAAAAATGTCAAAAATTGGACTTTTGAGGCTTTGATATCTCTGATGAGGCACGAGATAAAAATTTGAAGTTCTGGTTTCTGACAGTATTATATTGTAGTGTTATGCACAAGAAGTTTCATGATGGAGATTTGATTAAAGCTGAGATATGGCAAGGGCAAAATGTCAAAGCAATACTGCCAAACTATTGTTTTGTTGTAGTCACAGCTAAGTATTTATCTCAGAGTGTCACTTAAATTTATGTTTTGATTATCTTTAAATAACAGTAACAGAAAATAAATCCCTTTTGCAAAGCTTAGCAATTAATTAAAAAAATAATTATGCCTAAGGCCATACATTTTGTATGGTTTTAGTAACTTTTGTTGTAAGTAATTTTAGTAATTAAAAGAAACCTCAGTACTTTTACATAAAGAAAAAAAAATATTTTTATACAAGACCTGAGACAAAAACAGAATAGGGAAAGAGAAAAGCTGTTAATGTTGTCATACTAGTTGAGACATGATCAAACGTGTCAAAACACATTCTTGCTTGTTGGTTTAAAAACCACAATTTTGATATTTCTCAAAATTTTATTTGTAGGAACCAAATCTTGTCATCTCTTGATAACTTGATTGAAGATCTTGGCCCTGCTGGCTCATAGAAATATACTTTGAAATCACTATGTGCAAGTTTCTATTCATTAATAATTCCTAGCTTACTTCTTATTCAAAAATGTCACTTTTCTGCAGTATAAATTTTGAAAGGGCTTTGGATATCTTTACTTCTTGAAAATTACTTGAGGCTGATGCATGGTAACATCGTATAATGTTTCATTTACAGGAACATACTTATGGTAGGAACAAGTTTGAGGGACTGGCAAGCAGCATTAAAATTGTGGCTTTTACACCAACACGCAGGAATGTGTTTTGACACGTTTTATCATGTCTCAACAAGTATGCCAACATTAACAGCTTATCTCTTTCCCTATTCTGTTTTTGTCTCAGCTCTTGTATAAAAATATTTTTTTCTTTATGTAAAAGTGCTGAGGTTTCTTTTAGTTACTAAAATTACAACAAAAATTACTGAAACCATACAAAATGTAGGCCTTAAGGCATAATTATTTTTTTAATTAATTGCTAAGCTTTGCAAAATGCTTTATTTTCTGTTACTATTATTTAAAGATAATCAAAAAAATAAATTTAAATGACACTCTGAGATAAATACTTAGCTGTGACTACAACAAAACCATAGTTTGGCAGTATTGTTTTGACATGTTGCCCTTGCCATATCTCAGCTTGTAATCAAATCTCCGTCCAGAAATTTCTTGTGCGTACCACTACCATACAATACTCCCAGAAACCAGAACTTCAGATTTTTATCTCGTGCCCCACCAGAGATATCAAAGCCTCAAAAGTGCGATTTTTGAGATTTTTGAAAAATTTGGGATTTTTTTTAGCGAAGAGAAAACAAGTCCCAGCTCTGGAACTTGGCGTGTGAGTACAAGTACTTTCGACCTATTTGTAATGTTGACAGTTTTCTTTGCTAGAAAAATTTCCTCTTGTAATTGGACAAATTTTGGAAAAAAAACTGAAACTTTAAGCTTAAATTTCATCAATAAGCAGTTAGTTTCGGAAACTACTCTATTACCAAATTTTTAGACCAATAAATTCTGGACAAATTGCTTTAATCCGCACTTGAATTGGAGAAATAAACGATGAATTATTTACGATTCCGTAAACCTTTCATGCGAGAAAATTGCTGCAGACGATGAAACAAAGATGGCTGCCAGGCACAAACAAAAATTAATAAAATTAAAATAATAGTCATTTTGGACTTTCATTATGTTAGGGTTGTACAAAAAATTTCAGATTTTTTAAAAATGGTCGAGCAACCAGTGCTGGACCACTTGAAATGGATTGACCCTGAGACTGAGAGTCTAAGGTTGGTAAATATTTCATTTTTATTTTAACCCTTAAATGCATGAATTATTCTTTTAGAATTGTGTTTTTTATTTTTATATTAAGGATTAGACATCAGAAATCTTAAGATAGATTTTTAACTTTATTTAGTAGCATATTTTTGTAATTTTTAGAGGATTAATATTTCTATATAAGTATAGTGGTTGTAAGTACTTAATTTATGTATTAAAAATTAAATAAAAAGGTGATGGAAATTTACATCACTATGCAATTAAGGGTTAAAGGTATTTTTTTGCAAACATCCAATGCAGAAGTAGCAACAAAATCTGGATATGAGGCAGACTTTTAAAGTTTTCCCCCTTAACGTAGAGAAGGTGGATAAAAATGAATCCTGAATGAAAATTATGTTAAAAATATGTAAGAAAAGTGATATATCAATGCAATCTGCAGATGAGACAGATTTTTAATGTTTTCCCAGTATTACGTAGAGAAGGCTGAATGCTGAATGAAAATAATTATAAAATTATATAAGGAAAGTACTATATCAATAAAATCTCCGGATGGAACAGAATGTTATTGTTTTCCCAGCATTTCGTAGAGAAGATGGATCGTTGAATGAAAATTGTTATAAAAAACATATATGAAAATTTCTATATTAATGAAATCTGCAGATGAGGCAGATTTATAATATTTTCCCAGCATTACGTAGATAAGATGGAACCCTGAATGAAAATAATTATAAAAATACATAATAAAAATGTTATATCAACGAAATTGACAGATGAGGTAGTTTTTTAATGTTTTTCCAGCGCTACGTAGAGAAGGTAAATCGCTGAATTGAAATTATTATAAAAAATATGTATGGAAATTTCTGTATTAATGTAATCTGCAGATGAGATAGATTTATAATGTTTTTCTAGCATTAGTCAGAAAAGATGGGGTGGTAAGGAAAATAATTATAAAACATACATAAGAAAAATTACTGTACTAATGAAATCTTGCAGATAAGGCAGATTTTTAATGTTTTCCCAAAATCATGTCGAAATGATATATTGCGGAATGAAAAAAATGACAGAATATATGTAAGATATACTTAGCCGATATCTTGACTGCAAATTTTTTGTACATCTTTATGGTGAGAAGGTGGCAAATTTTACCTATAAAATAAAATCAAAGTGTTTGTTACTCTTAATTATCAATCAGATGCATGAATTAAATCTGTAAATAAAGCAAATTTCTCCTTATTGTTTTAGAATAATTTTAAATCAGCAATTCATCTTAAATGCGTAATGCTTGGAAAGCATTTAAAACTCGCATCATCTGCAAATTTCATTAATGAAGAAATTTTTATCTATATTTTCTGTAATAATTTTAATTAAATAACCAGTCTTGTCCCCGTAATGCTATGAAAACACTAAAAATCTGCCTCATCTGCAGATTTCATTATTACAGAAATTTTCTTATATATATATTTATAATAATTTTCATTCAATAACCCATCTTCTCCATCTTCAAAGAGCATCCAATGTTCTCTACGTGATGCTGTGAAAGCATTAAAAGATTGGCACATCTGCAGATTATATTGATACTTCTGCACAGGGTGTTTTCGAGAAATATACCCTTGAAATAAAAAGGAAGTATTCACTAACCTTAGACTCTCAGTCTCGTTAATGAAAACTGTAAATAATAAAGTTTTCTTATAAATTTTTTATAAGCCTTTTAATTTCCTGCTCATATTTTTTATATTAAACTTATGCATAATCATTCACTTCCTTGGACTTCATACAATAAGCCTGGATGATTAGACAAATAGTTGGCCATTATCTAATTAGCTTAATACTGCATAGGCTCATTGAATAAGCAGGCTGATTGAGAAACAAATGATCTTTTTTCAGTTAGCCTAACGCTGTATAGGCTTCTTGCAATAAGCCTAAATTGTATCAAGCTAATTGAGAAACAAATGATCATATTTTCATTAGCCTATGCATCTCTTTGCAGTAAGCCTGAAAAATATCAGGGTGACTGAAAAAGGGAGATTATTTTCGTATTAGCCTTTCTCTTTGCAAAGAGACGGATTTTTTCATTGGTCTACGAAATATATATAAATTAATATTCAAAAATATATTTATTGTAACCCATAAAAAATTTATAGAAATATATTTATTGAAGCTTCAAATATATGAATCTGAAATATCGTCTCATTTCACAAAATATTTTTGAGTTGTGCTTAAAACCTCTGAGCGGTTTGGACGTATTTTTCCGTTTCCGAAAAACAAATTAAATCTATTGCAGAAAAAAAAATATTTTAAAGAGAATTGTATTTTAAAATGTAATATAAATAAAAGGGTATGAAGTGTATTTTTGAAACAAACAGGGAAAGAAAATTTACATTAAGATTATTTTTATAAGTATTTTTATGAAAATGCAGGAAAGCCCTCAAGACGCTAAAAATCTTCAGGCATTGAAATTTGTTTTGTAATTATCAATAATGAATTTAACATTAGGAGTTCAAAAAGGAGTTTAATTGTGCATAATTTCTAAACTACTTGACCGAATGACTTCCCGTTTGGTATCACAAGGTAAAAATTTATCGAAGAATCCAAATATTATGTCAACGTTAGGCACTCTTTTTCAGTATGGAGATGACCCTCTGACCTTATTTTTTAAAACCATAAATTGAAAGAAGATAAAATTTCCGAATGAATAGCTATTATTTCCGTTTTTTGTTTTAGTTGTTGGTTCGTAATTGTTATGACCAGTTATATGCGCAAGAATATAGGCCGAAGGGAGGGGGATTGCCATACGTGGGAGTCTTTTTAAGGAAACCTAAACTGTATTTATACAGTGTACATGCAGGTTCGGACAAAACCATGAAAAGTCCGAAGGGTTAGATTTAGACCGGTGAGCGCGACATTGGTTTGAAACCAGCACCACCCGTTAACCAGCTTTGAAATCAGAATCTCTCATCCGCTGGTGTGGCCGTTTTTTTTTTTTTTTTTTTTTTTTTTTTTTTTTTTTTTTTTTTTTTTTTTAATCGGGACAATGCTTTATCTTAAATGTATGGGGGTGTTTTCTTGTTTTAGTTTATTTTGGCTGTCTGTACTTTAATTTGTTAGGAGGCAATGTTTTATCATGCAGATTTGCGACGAGCACACGGTGGGATATTTACCGATTCTAGCTGGCCAAAAGTCGATTTTTAAAAGATTATCCTAGCGTAATTTATTTTTTGCCTGATATAACTTAATAGTTAGGGCGTTGTACCTTGCTATTGGTCTTGATATAAATATACTTGTATGGTCCATAGACTAGTGCAAAGTTGGTGTTTCATAGTTGGAAATGAATGGATCAATTTGAGAATAGTTGTTTAATCTGTTATTTGAACTAGAATAAAATATACTGCTGGGTAACGGACGCTTCCGAACAAAATATGGACTTTGTTTTATCGGATTCGTGTACATAAATGTTGCTTATATCAGCTGTTATTTCATATTTAATGTCGTAAAAAACTCTTTTTTCTAACTTTCTAAAGCTATAATTTTTATTTTTAAAATAGAAAAGGTTATATGAAAAAACAAGATAAAGCTCCACTTTTGATATCATTAAGTAGTTCAGATTATTATTTTTTTGTTTCACTTAAATATATCTGCGTCTATCTGCGTTCCCAGTTTTTAGAATTGTTTTCGCCTTATTATGCCTAAATTATTTTTTTTTAATTTAAATTCAAGAACCATTTTCCTTTTATGAATGTCAGCAGAATATAAATCATATGAATAAACTTTTGCATCATCATGCAGTGGCAACGAGCTTCAAAAACTATTAAAAATGAGAATTTGGTTGAAAATGTTTTGTATATAGAGGAATATTACATTGAAGAAAACATGAAGTTTTGCAATCGCGAAATGTTTAAATTTATGGCCCAATTTGGACAAAAGTTGCCAGTTGTATGTAGATATCTCATGACAAATTGATGTAAAATATATTACTTGGCCGCAAATTTCGAGTGGTTACAGCATTGACTGACACTACTTCTCCAAATTCAGATTGGATACAATGCAAAACATAATGTAGACCTTTTCTCATGATATCTTATGATTCCCATTCTTTACATAAGTTTCCGCTATGTAGAGATAAATATAAATATACAATAGAATATTCAACATAAGAATTATTTACACATATATAATATTGAATGATTTCTGTCTGTTGGACAATAATAATAAGAAACTACTATAGCGAACTAACATTTCTATGCCTATAGCCTTAATTATGGAAGAAAGTTCTTGAGAAAATCACTAACCAAAGAAATTCTTAATATAATATTATTGACTTTAACGCTTTTCTAACTAGTAAAATAACAAAATAAAAAAATAAAACAGCTCTTTTTTTCAAAGAAAGCCATTTAGTTGTTATATCCAAGAAAGAGAAGAAAAGTCTCTAATTTCTGAGAGCCAGTATGAAGGACTTTCAGAAGATGAATTGTTTGATTATATTTGTAACCAATTTTCATAAAAGCTATCGAATGTTTGTCTCTGTTGGTTATCTGAAATTTTAACAGAATTTTAGAAAAAATATTTTTTATGATCTGTTATTACCATAATAGAAAAATAATTTTACCACTTTAACTCTCAAGCCGTTAAGAAAGTATCATTAAGACTATAAACAAGAACGTAAAATCACGCGTCAAGCATAGATTAAGAAATATTTCCCAACACACTCAGAATACTATATTAAAACTTCACAGTTTAATAAGGTGAAAAACGATGCCTGAATAACAATTTGTAAAAAGCATAACACGTTTGAAAACACAATTTCAGCAAAAGTAAAAAAATTCTGAAATTTTTGTGCAGCCTTGTATATGAACTATAGATTTATCATATAATGCATAGTATGTTAAAATTTAGTTAAATTAGGAAACGCATAGCACAGCTGAAAATTCTCCTTCAGCAATTTCCGTCATTAAACGGAAATGTACTTAAGATGTTTTGTGAAGCCGTTTATATGATTTATAGAATTTATACGCACTAAGTAGTATGCAATTTTTTTTCAAATTTAAAAACGTGTACCACAACTGAAAACATGCTTCTGGCAATTATTGTTCATAGAGAAAACTATAACCGAATTATTTTGTGTGCCCTGTATATGAAAGATGAATGCTATCCATACCATATTCTATAGCAAGCATCTTGTAGTGCAATTCAGCGATATATTTAAATTTCAATGTGTTTGAAATTGTAAAACATCATTAAAAACCACTGCAAACGATTTTCCCCCATACGGCGTAATGTAAAAGAATTCTTTTGAATGTCCATGTAAAAGAACTATAACTGCTACACACTTCATTTTCAATACCGAACATTCCATAGTGAATATCAATTACATATTTCAATTTCATGGCGATGTGACTATATTTATACCAAAAATAATTTTGGACAGCTAGAATCGGCAAATAGCCTACTGTGGAGTGTGACGCATACGAGACGCAAATAGTGCTCAAAATTATTGACTTTCTGTACCAGTAATTTTTAATTGAAAAAATTCCCTTATTTAATCTAAGCATTTGTACGATTAAATTAGGTAAAAATTTCTATTTTGAAAAACCAGTGATAAAAGATTAAAAATTCTGTAAAGGAATCACGTCGCAAAGCGATTAATATTTCTTACAATAATATTTAAAACTTTCAATATTGCCAATGATCATAAAAAAACCTTCAATGCATTAACCGTAGCCGAGTAAAAATAATAAAATAATAATAATAATAATAACAAAAGGCGTAATTAGATAGATGGATATGTTTCCTTATTTAGATTATGTATAATTGTCATATTGAAGAAGAGAAAGTCCATTCTTGATAACGAGCGGGCGCTTCTGGAGGTCTGCGCTGTATCTTAAACCGAAATGTTTTCCAAATCAATTACTTTCTTTTCAATACTTATTGAAAACAGTTTTCTACTTCAAAAATCACTTAATGAAGTTCAAAGTAAATCCTTTTAAAAAAATTATTTGTTTATTTCTTTTTTTTAAGTTGCAGTGTCGTATTGGCAGTAATCCAGTCTGTAAGCATCTCGTTTTAGTGGGAACAAAAATAACGGCTAAATTTATCTCACATGGCTAGCTAACTCACACAGACTTTCAACTCGAAATACAATTTGATGTATAAATTTAGTTTCACGATACTGAAATTTGTGAAAAATTTATTTTTCCAGATAATGGCGAAAATGGTATATTAAATAATGATAAGTAAAGATAAATGCATTATTATTATGTTATGAGAAATGTTATTTACGTCATTGTTTAAATATATTTAATTAATTAAATTTAGTGGAGATTTTAACAATTTACGTAGAGCGACTATCCAGTATCGCGCGTTTAAGATATTAATGTGTAAAGTATTCTTGCAATTCTCAAACCTCTAACAACGGTAAATAGCAGAATAATGAAGTTCAAATGTTGTGATTCAACTCTTTCGATGTTAGTTTAATAGGTTCTTAAACGGATCTATGTTTATTTAATGATATAAATGTTTATTTAGTGATATTATTTATGCCAGATTATTCTAATTCATAAAACCGTAAATGTTATTTCACTACAAACTTACGAAAAATATACGGTAAATTTTATTATACCTGATTAATTTTTCCAAAATATCAAATTCAATAATTATTATTTTAAATAGGTGAAAAACATATTTTGCACTTGAAATATATTTACAATGTATTATTAAGAAAAAAATGTGAGGAATTAAAAAAAAAAATTAAATGCATTACAAAATTACAAAACGAACCCCATGTGAGTCTTTGAAGCAATAAAAAAAGTATTATTAATATTTACTAAATTGGTTTTTGTTAATAATGTAAACTTTGGATACAATTAAAAAGGGTAGAAAGTAAAAAGGAAACCATTTTGGTCATGCTCTTGTTGAGCAGAAATTCTGTGTGAAAATATCTCATGCAGAACAGAGAAAAATTCATCAAAAGCGAATTTAGTAAACATTCGAAAAGAAAACTATTCTATCTATTTCTGTATTTTAAAAGCATTATTTAACATAATATGTTCACTTTATTTGTACATCATATGTGACTTTTCACTCTTCGTAAGGTTCCTTAAAGTTGATCAATTAGTTCTCGAGCTTTTGAGTATTGAAAGACTGATTTATTTCATACCCCGTTTTATTTATTTTTTTTTTTCAGTTTCCCCAAAATCTGTTTTAAATATCGTAATGGGATAAACTGCAGTCGTGAACATCCTTTATCTGCCCCTGATACATTTAGCGTTTGTTATACAACCGTTTCTTGTGCCTGTTACAGACAGACAGACAAAAGTTTTTTAAAATGTTATTTCATGGTCGTAACGAATAAGCGAAGTCAGAGGCCTTTGAAAGTTTTTTGAATGGGCTAATTGACGGCTGATCTTTTTATTTCGCTTTAATCTATAATAATAAAAAAGAGATGCGGGTGTGACCCTCTGTCTGTCGGCGATGGCTGTCGAAATCTAAAGCACGTAGAAGTCTGGATAATTTGGAAGAGGCTAGTCCAAGACAGGTTCTGATGCACCTGGAGCTCAGATTTTTTCATATTTGATAATTAGACGAAATATTAATTAAAAACCAAAACAAAAGTTCATTCAAAAAGCATTCTTTTTCGAGTGCACGCGTGAAATCTCCAAGCAGCGAAGAAAGACAAGGACTTTTTTTTTGTCCTGTTCTTAAAAACGCGCGTTGGCCGAACCGTTTCAAATACGGACAAACTAGAAACATATTCTTAAATTTCGTACTTTTTACTTTCGAACGCCGCAGACCGCTTAAAAAAATACAAATTTTAACCATTAAAAAATTTGAAAAAAGTTTGATTTCACATTTTTTTGTCTTTTTTCGAAGCTTACAACGGGTTCAGTTTTAAATATACAAAAAACTAAAATTACCCATTTAATTTAAATACTTTCTTCTCTACGACGGTGTAATTCGCTTTGAAAATTCTAAATATTAACCCTTTAAAAATAAACGGGACTGAAAATCACTTCGCACCTCCCGGACACACTCTTTTTTTCTACGCAAAAAGTAACTAAATATCGGTATATTAACATAATCTTTTCGTACGTTCTTTGTATACTTGATTTAAATAACATTTAAAAATATCGAAACATCCGGACGGTTAGAAGTATTTTTCAAAAGATAAAATTTGGAAAATTTTCTCTGAGAATGTCAATACGTGAGTGACTTGTGCTCATGTTATAACAATTAAATATCCATATTTTTACACGGAAATTATACGTAGGGTGCAAAGTATTATATTTATAACTCATAAAAATTTCAGAGCGTTTAGACGAGAAGAACAATTTTGTTTTCAATATTAAACGAATCGAAGCGAAAAAAAAATGTAAACAGCCCTTTTACAGCTAAATGTCAATATATTTACACGATTTTTTTTTTTTTTTTTTACACAGGCTTCAAAACTATTATATTTGTAACTGATAACAATGTCAAAGTGTTTGTCCAATAAGAATTAATTTTTGTTAACTATTAAATGACCGAGGTAAAAAAAAAAAGTCTTACAAAGCGCCTTTATCACTAAATACTAATATTGTTTTACACATTTTTTTTTTTTTTTTTTTTTTTTATAAAGGCTTCGAAATCATTATATTTATGACTCAGAAAAATTTCAGCGAGTTTGGGAAATAAGAGCTATTTTTGTATTTAATATTAAATGATCTGGAGAGGAAAAAAATTATCACACTTTAAAATTCTGAATCCGCTTTTTGTCGAAATACTGAAAAGCATATGACATTACTTAACGAGCATACATTTATATTAACAGGCACATTCGGTTATAAAAAACATTTATATTTCGGGACCCTATACGAGGTTCGTTTTAAAAGATCTTGGTTTAAAAGTATAAATTCTTAAATAATTGGGTTAAAGATATAAAGTCATACAAAGTTCAAGTTTATTTAATGTTATTATCACGGTCCCGGGCAATGCCATGCGGGTCAACTAATGATAAATAAGACATAATTAACACATACAGGCAGAAGTAGAGGGTAAGTCTAACTGACATAAAACCTTTTTCATAAAAGTTCTAAAATGGATGCTATTTATTGTTAAAAGATTACGAAGTCTAGAGGTCAGAGTCAAGCAGTTACTAGGGAGATGGGCTTCCCCTTGCCCAATTTGTTCTGTCTTATTTTTGACTGTACGTTATCTAAATAGCAGGGTACGGTGATATATATCATGATACATATCTGATATTTATTTTTTAAGTATCCTGATGTTTGATATTTTCATATTTTTGATATTTATTATCAAAATATCTTTATGTATTATATTTTGATATTTTCAGTCAAAACAAGTGTAAATATATTTTTCAACTGTTATTAATTGTGCCATTATGTAGATAAAAAACTTTTGCTTTGGCAGTGACTTTTTTAGAAAAAAAAAATCTTTTCCAAGCATTTGAAGCTGAAGGTTTTAAATACAGAACCAATAATTATGTGACACAATATTTATTTAGATAAGCCATTCAAAGATAAACTCTAATTCAGATAATAATTTATTAACAGCTTGATTAGAAAGAATCTTATCTGGTTTTCGCTTAGTTCAGTTTAAACTGCACAACAGGTTATGGAAGGAGAAAGCAGACAAGCTAACATTTTAGTTAAATTTTTTTATAATATTGTTAAATTTAATTTTCATACAATATGTTTTAATTTCTTATTTATATTAAGTCTGAAAATATTTATAATCATCAATAAATTGACTATTTTGAAAATATTGGATATATATTAAAATACTGTATATTTTTGATATTTTCAAAAATATCATGATATTTACAAATACTGTTAAATAGTCGGCTGAATTTATAAAAAGGTGTTTTTCTGAAAATCACAGACAGACACTCCGATTTTATAAATATAAGTACAGAAGATACATATTAGGGGATATGGGGGCACATGTGAACACGGGGCACATGTGAACATCGCAGTTTTTCGATAGTTATTATAAGCTTTTTTATTTGAAAAAAATGACTAAAGATGATAGCACCTGTAAACAGATGGTAAAAAATTTTTTAAGCTCTATGACATTTTGTTTGTCCTCTGTAGCCAAAACACTGTTTTTAGATCTCAAAAGTAAAATCATTGCTCCAAGTTCATAAGCGAATAAATTTATTTATTTATTCATTTATTTGAATTTGAGTATTTTACCATATACTATGAATACTAATAAACATTTTTGATAAAATTCTTTTTCTTCTAAATTTGAGAAATGTTAATGATTCATCAATTTAACAGAAGCAGCAATGTGGGGCACTTGTGAACAGGCTAGTTGGGGCAAATATGAACAGTTCATAAGTACTCCAATAATCATTCTGTGATTCTGTTTCTTTCCGTTAACTTAATGAGAGATAATGTCAGTTCCATTATCTACAATTTTCCTGAAATAGAAGATATTTTTCTCACACAAAGTTGATTTTGTATTGAAACTCCCACAAACACATCTTTCAGCAAATACATAGAGAACAACAGGCTCGTTCAATTGTACTTTAAATAAATTTAATGTTTTCTAAAATACAATAAGTGTTATATATTATTTTACTAAACGGTTTACAACAATATTTTTATGCATTGTTAATACAAAAGAATTACTTAGAACAACTTTGCAAATTTTTCTTTTACATTTGTTCTAACCTTGCAATGATGGCTTACTTCCATCTCTAAAACAGTTATGTATATGATGCTTTGAATGGAGATAGATACCAGTAATATTTTAAGAAAGTAAAATTTTTAAACTGATAACTACCGTAAAATCCCGATTTTACCCCCCTCTTTCAAAAGCAAAAGAAGTTGGGTTGGGGGGGAGGGGGGGTATAGTCCAGATTTTTTTTAAGCATTAAAAAACCCTTCTTCATCTATAATTTACAAGAAAATAAGGCAAATACAGGAGTGAGAATCTTTCGTATTTCGGCAGATTTCCGATAAATAGTATGTAAATGCCCCCTCCCTAAAATTTCCCCCAAACAAAAACCCTTAACCAAAATTTAAAAGTTTTAATTTCTTTTTTTAAATTGCTTCTTTATTTTTTTATTTTATTGCAACAATACTCAATGAATCATTTAAGCCGCTCCCCACCAAATCTACTTATTTTCATTTTATAATCTTTTTCATAAACATATCAAGCAGAAACTAGAGAAATATACATAGGGGAGATGGGGGCACATGTGAACAGGAGGCAGATGTGAACATCGCAGTTTTTCAATAGTTATTATAAGTTTTTTAATTTGAAAAAAATTACTAAAGATGACAGCACCTGTAGACATATGGTAAAAATTTTTTGAAGATTTTTGACATTTTGTTTGTCCTCTGTAGCTAAAACACTGTTTTTAGATCTCAGAAGTAAAATCTTTGTTCCAAGTTGATAAGCGTATAACTTTATTTATTTATTCATTTATTTGAATTTGAGTGTTTTAACATATACTATGAATACTAATAAATATTTTTGATAACGTTCTTTTTCTTCTAAAATTGAGAAATGTTAATGATTTATCAATTTAACAGAAGCAGCAATGTGGGGCACTTGTGACCAGATAAGTTGGGGCAGATATGAACAGTACATAAGTGCCCCAATAATCATTCTGTGATTCTGTTCCTTTCAGTTAACTTAATGATAAATAATGTCAGTTCCATTATCTATAATTTTCCTGAAATAGAAGATATTTTCCTCACACAAAGTTGATTTTGCATTGAAACTTCATCAAACACATATTTCAGCAAATACATAAAGAGCAACAAGCTCGTTTACATTCAATTGTACTTTAAATAAATTTAATGTTTTCTAAAATGCAATAAGTGTTATATGTTATTTTACTAAATAGTTTACAACAATATTTTTTATGCATTGTTAATACAAAAGGTATTACCTTCAACAACTTTGCAAATTTTTCTATTACATTTGTTCTAAACTTGCAATGATGGCTTACTTCCATATCTAAAACAGTTATGTATATGATGCTTTGAATGGAGATAGATATGAGTAATATTTTAAGAAAGTAAAATTTTTAAACTGATAACTACCGTAAAATCTCTATTGTAACCCCCTCCCTCTTTCAAAAGCAAAAGAAGTTTGGGGGGGGGGGGTGTCATAGTCGAGATTTTTTTAAATCATTAAAAAACCCTCCTTTATCTATAATTTACAAGTAAATAAGGCAAATACAGCAGTGGGAATCTTTCGTATTTGGCAGATGTGAGATAAATAGTGTGTAAACGCGCCCTCCCTAAAATTTTCCCCAAACAAAAACCCCTAAGCAAAATTTAAAAGTTTTAATTTCTTTTTTAAAATTGCTTCTTTATTTTTTTTATTTTATTTCAGTAATACTTAATGAATCATCTAAGCCTCCACCCCCAAAATCTACTTATTTTCCTTTTATAATCTTTTGCTTAAACATATCACCCAGAAACTAGAGAAATATATATATATATATATATATATATATATATATTTCTTTATGGTGAATTTCACAGTTAATTAACTAATGATTACGATGACAAATGAATCACAGAATAAAAAGCATGTGAAAGGATATTTTTTCCTTGTGTTCACATGTGCCCCACGTATGTTCACAACTACCCCGCTGATGGGGCACATGTGAACAATTTTTCGAATTTATAAAATTATTAAAAAATGTAAGAAGAACTATACAGGTGATTTAAAAAAAATTACCACGTATAAAAGAAAGTTCTATTTACTATATTGAGTAGGTTTTGTTTATAGAAATTAATCCAGTCATGAGAAAAAGCTATATTTATGCGAACTGTTCACATGTGCCCCCATCTCCCCTATATTTTTTTCTCTTTATGGTGAATTTAAAAGGTAATATAATTAATGATTACTATGTTAAATGAATAAAAGAATAAAAAGCACGTTAAAGGATATTTTTTCCTTATGTTCACATGTGCCCCACGTGTGTTCACAACTACCCCGCTGATGGGGCACATGTGAACAATTTTTTGATTTTATAAAACTATTAAAAAATGTAAGAAGAACTATACAGGTGATTAAAAAAAAAATACCATGTGTAAAAGAAAGTTCTGTTTACTATATTAAGTAGTTTTTGTTTATCGAAACTAATCCAGTTATGAGAAAAAGCTATATTTATGCGAACTGTTCACATGTGCACCCATCTCCCCTATACCTCTTAGGACGATTGAATAACTATAGTTGCATTGCGAAATGCATGGAGATGAAGATACTACCCAATATCATGCTTATTCCATCATTTATTGAATTAAAGATATTAAAGAAATGTCATGAAGTAAAAATTTCTAGGTTAGTAAGATTTCTAAGTCAAAAGGATGCTTTGCCAGCAGAAATTCATTGCCAGAATCTTGACGCTTACATTCTATTTTTATAAATCGAAACCATGCATCAGTTTCCTGACCCGAGTTTGATTACTACAGATAATATGCACAAAAGAAATTGTGATTGGATAAGTTATTGGATGATTCTTATTATCAAGATCAAGTATGCATTAATATTCATCATTTGGAAACACTGATTAACTCTGTAGTTAGAGGCATTTTGCAAGAACCTAAGATCAGGAAACAGACTTGTCTTGGCTTCCGAAGCTTAACAGTTTTTTCCGCTACTCTGGCATAGATGCTACGTTGTATAGTTGGAACAATTGCTTTACGTCATGGATATATGTCAGAGAGTCTGCGAAGTATTTTAACAGTTGGTTGCCCTCAGTCGAAATCTGATAAGATTGTGCACTTGAATGCTGCAGTTCTATAATGGAACTGTCAGTTATTCATGATAAAATGAATTTATGAATGACGTTTAAATTACAAGACTTTATGCGATAATACTTATGAATTTTGTTACACTCTGGTTTCTTGTACTACAGTTATTTTTGAATAAAAATGTATTATATTTTTATGCCAATAGCAATGACATAGACCAGTTTTCATATTTCGAAAAAAGATTATAACAGTATATCTGAGTGTAAATATATAAACAAACTTTGGATCAGTTTTTGCGCAAATCTTCAGATTAACCCTTTATGTGCTGACAGTACTTATAAGTACCATTAAAGAAAAATTAATATAAAATTTATTTAATCCATCTCCTAATAAATGTACATTTTATTTTTTATACAAAATATTTTGCATGATCAAGGTTAGCAAGCACATCAAAGCAGTCGAAGATAAATGTCTTTTGAAGTGGTTGTTTACTAAACCATTTACATGTGTATAGCTTTTCTCTTATTAGAAAATGCTACATGAAAAATTTGCCACCAGGAAAATCTTTCCATTTACAGATAGTATACAGTACATTTATTTACATTGTTTTTATAAGTTTTGCGAGATTTCCATAATAGCATTTTTTGATAATTAATCTAATTATTCTGGTAAATATTTTACATAAAGAGCTATAACTACCGATTTATTAAATCAGCTCGATGCGAAAACTTACCTAAAGTTCACATTATTATTACATAAATTTTCCAATAATCGTCAGACATTAAGTAAGATAATTATTGAGATGGAGCAATTTCTTGATTAGTAATTTGGGGCATAAATTGTTAATTAGAAATGTATATAAAATAATACCAGTATTGTTAAATTACCGAAATGGATAGGAAATATAAAAAAAGGAGACATCCAAACTAAGCTAAAAATTTCTAAAAGTAATGAAAAAATACACTTAAAAGGCATATAAATATTCAGATCAACATATGTTTCATCGCACAGATAGCGACATTTTCAAGATCTTTGTTGATACAAATATTTTCGCAAAATCTTTTAAATGTATGATTTTCATACACACTTTTACAAAAAAAAGATAATCAAAACATAAAGCAAATTTTGTGGACATGTTGATAATAATTTAACTTAAATTTTAATTTAAGCTAAACATTTCAAAAATATGTATATGTACTGTTCGTTTTCGAAAGCAGCGCCTAGCACTCTGGGACGATTGTACTAACCAAAGGGGTGTTACGCTGAGCTGGGTATTTTCCGAAGTTGTTCATTTGTTGGTTGTCATTAGGATTGGTTACCAGCCAAACACAGCTAAACAAACACCAATCGCCCCTACTTTGACAAAACTAAAGAAGACCTGACGCATGCGCAAAAACACGGAGGGTTTTGCTATCCGAAAACAAACAGTACGTAATATTTCAAAAGTCGTTTTACTGGACACAACCTTTTGCATTATAGGAAAATGGGGCTAATTGCGAGTATATGTTGGTTAGAAATACTAGTTATATAGCTATTCAAGTGTCTTATTCTTTTTTTCTTTTTGTTTTCTACAAACAGAAATTTTAGAATAATTGCAAATAGAAGAGGAATGAAATATTTTTTTAATTGCTTTTACTACTGGACCAGCTGAAGAGCAATACATTAATTTGAATGCCTTTTCTGGTTCATCTTCAGTCGGGTACGCTGCAAACTTTGAACTTTGATGGAGATATTTTTCTATTGAATACTACAGTTATACTCTTAAAATTTTCCGTAAAATATTGATTCATTCACCATATATTTTACATGTACTTTACCATTTATCTAGAGAATAGTAGAAACATCATTAATTTACAAGATTTCATTACACCAGTGATGAACAAAAATATTTTTTTCAGCAATCTTTCATCAATCGGGTAAATTAACAAAATTTTTATCTCTCTCTTGACCAATGCAGGGCTCGCACCGTTCCTAAAATTTTCGTACTTCGCTACCACTAAATAAGAACGATAATCTTTGTTGTATAGTTCTATTATAGATGGTAAAGGCATGTACCAAGAAGAATTCTTATGTAAAATACTGGTAGCAAAGTGCGAAAATTTTAGGAACGGTGCGAGCCCTGCCAATGAGAACACTTATTAATGTGGTTAAATACGACTGAATGACTTTACAATTTGTTACCGTTAAAGTTATCGTTTTCTTGCGATGAAATTTTTCATAGCGTACACCCGAAAACAGGCCGTATTTTAAAACGATTGCAGTTTCATAACGATAAAGTAATTCAGATTTAAAAAAATTCTTTTAGCTTTATTCAAATATTGATTCTACAAAACTTCATTTTATAATCATACCCCATGTTCATATGAAACATATTCATTAGAAATCTTTAATATCGTACAATTTATCGTTTACAGTAAAAAATTATTAAATTTTTTTACAAGTTATAAGTTTTAGATAAAACATTATTCTAGAGACAAACCTGTACATCTTTTTAAAATTCTATCTGTTCTTTATTTTATAGTGTTAAATATATTATTTGAAAGAGTTAAAAGTTTTAGAATCATTTTGACTAAAAAATAGATGCATAAGAGAAATAGGTCCACATAGATTTGCTTTGTATTAAAGCTGACTTGTGAGAAGTCAGCGTAATCCAACATTTAAATGTTAATAACTCTACACAGAATGAAGATGAAATCATAACTGTTTTTTTATATTAATGATTATTACTTATACGTGTATGGATTTTTATTATAATTGATTCTCTATTAATGATATTTAAATTAATATATCTGCCTACTGAACCATAATGTATAGGTGAGAGTATTTTTGCCATGGTTATCCTCAAATTAGAACAGTGTAAGGAAGTTCTAAAAAAAAAACTTACGAGGAGAATGGGTGATTTCACATCCTTTTAAAAAATTGCTAAATAAAGGTGCAATTTTAAAAGTCATGGATTATTATTATCGCATTTCACCCTTTCTCTATTCGGGATATCAGAGAACTACACTACATGGCCAAAGGTGACCGGCCACTCGCTATTTTAGACGTTTTGTTAAATATCTCGAAAACTACATGAGGAATTATCCTGAAACTCCAGATGTGTAAACAGAATAGTACAGGTCATACATTTTCGTGAGGATTTTTTCCCGAAACCCTATAGGGCACCGTCAACAAATTGAAAAAAAAAACGAATATCTTTTGGATAACCCTGTAAAAACTAATGTAGCAAAAGCGTTCAAACTATAGATTATGATTAAGTGCCTTATTGTAATAAACTGTATTCATTTTTATGAGGATAGCATGTATACTCGTAGTGAAATTAAAGATTTTATAAAAAAGAGTCCCTAATTTTGCCAAGTTTTTTGCTTATAATTTGTAGAGCTCTTAATATAAAAAAAAGTTCTTTTCAGAAAATTTGCCAAATAGCGTTGTACACAACACCCTGCAATCAGAATTAAAAATAATAAAAACTGTATGAATACTGAGCACGTTTACTAAATAATGATTCACTGCGCACGCCCGAATGTAATCAAAATGTGATTTGCTAAATGTGTTAGCTAAATGTATAGAGCAACTTTTGTGAGATCTCAAAAGCATAGTTTGAAAAGTCTAAAAATTATCATTGATTGAATAAGCTCAAAATCCGTTATTCCCAAAAGGAAGCAAAACGATGAGGGGTTGTATCCAAATACTGTAGTGCGTGCAATATTGTGTGTGCTATATTGGCACTAATCAATGGATATATGGATACAGCCCCTCATCTTTTTGCTTCATTTCGGAAGCAACGGATTTTGAGCTTATTCTATCAACGATAATTTTAGAATTTTCAAGCTGTGTTTTTGAGTCTTTTACAAAAGTTGCTCTATACATATATCTAACACATTATACTCATTATATTTTGATTGCGTTCGGGCATGCGCAGCGAAACATTATTTAGTAAACCTGCTAATTTTTCATACAATTTTTAGTATACTTTAATTCTGATTGCAGGGTATTGTGTACAATGTTGTTTGTCATATTTTTTGAAAAGAACTTTTTTTATTTTAAGAACAAATTATAAGCAAAAAACTTGGCTAAATTTGAGACTGTTTTTATAAAAACCTTAATTTCTCTTCGAGTATACATGCTATCGTCATAAAAATGAACACAAATTATTACAATAAGCCACTTAATCATAATCTACAGTTTGAACGCTTTTGCTACATTAGTTTTGACAGAGCTATCCAAAAGATATTAGTTTTGTTTCAATTTGTTGACGGTCCCCTATGGGGTTTCGTGCAAAAAAATCTCCGCGGTAATATATGACCTATACTATACTGTTTACACACCTGGAGTTTCAGGTTAATACCTCATGTATTTTCTAGATATTTAACAAAACGTCTAAAATCGTAAGTGGTCGGTCACTTTTGGCCATATAGTGTATATTTCAGATTTTCATACTTCTGCTAAGATGATTTTACTACGTATCAGTCGCAAGTATAGGACTAGTTTTCTCTTTGCATTATTTTAACTCAATCCAACAGATTAATAAAGAACTTATGCGTTCGAGTGCCGGCCTGGACACATTTTCACTCAGTTTGAAAAAAAAAAAATCGACTTGAATGGTTTTCTCTATGCCGCACAACTAAGCAAAGCGGTAAGGACTTTGTCAATGAAGCGGCTAGCATCCTTATGCAAAAATATATGTCTCGTGTTATTTTTGCCCTAATGGGTAACATCAAATTGTAACAAAATTACTGCCTTCCCTGATTTTTATAACATATAGATGGCGCTGTTGCCACTTTCAGCAAAATATCCTGAGATATTTTGCTAAACATGAAGTGAAGAGAATAAAAGTAATTATGATTGCGCGGGTTTTGTAGACTTTCATGTAGACTTTTGTAGACTTTTCAGAGGAGTTTTCATGTGTTATAGCCTGGTTTATGTATCTCATCTAGAGGTGAGGTAATGTTTGTATTTCCAGAAAGTATGACAGTTGTTTGTGTATAACGTAGTGTTTTGTGCTGTCGGTATTAAAAAACGAGCTTGTCTAAGTGCTATCCAGTCTTTGAGATGACCAACACCCTTATAAAATGAATTAATCGACGATTTTGACAAACATAGAAGTAAATCCACAGACATTCAGTTTGTGCCTTTATAAAGACGTTCTACGGACTTTTAAAATGGATGAGTAACTCTAGTCTAATGAAGGATCTAATGTATTTCATTTTATAAATTCACACGTTCAAGTTGTTCTATGTGTTTATTATTTCAAAGGAATAATAGCATATTTAAGATCCAGTACTATTGTTATACTGCCTGCCATCTGCGAATTATAAATTATAATGATTATTTAATTATGATTTATTAATGAAACGTTAATCTTAAAGAGTTAAAAGAGAAATGATTATTCTCTGATTGTATGAGGATTTTTATTACGAATTTGAATAATTAATGATGATTAATTTCAAAAGCATTACTGCGTTAGTTAATGCATTTCTTTAATTTTTCTTGTATGAATTTTGTAAATAAATATGGTTATTGGTATTTTTAAAATTTTGAGTTCTCATTTGTTTGCATCTCAGTATTTATTTTTTATTACAGGTTATTTTATTGAGAGATTAAATTAACGATAGGAAATTAATTTATGAGGTATTTAATTTTTCACAAGGATGGCTTCACTGTGGAGGATTAAAATGATGGTCACCTGAGCGTAATATTGTGACAAATTAAAGTTATCACACTTTGGTCCCCACTGTGACTGAGTCACTTGTGAATTCGTACCGATGCCACATCGACTGTCTGCGCTATTAGGGAAGTGGGCAAACTTCTATTATCTATACTTTATTTTTTCACTCAAAGATTATCTTCGTCCACGCCACATGATCAGGATCCAGCATTGCTATTGACACCTCTCACGAATATCATAATCCTTACATACGATTAGGTGACTGATTTATATATTCACGTTGTACTAATCGCTGAATAAGTATATTATCATAGTCAGCTAGTTCCGATCAATCTAGAAAGTTAAGACATTTTTGGTGTGAGAATTACTGTAACTTGACACATGTTGAAATAATTTAAAAAGCAAAAATCTAATTCACAGTTTTTAAAGTAATCTGATATATCATACAAACTTTATTTTTTTTCTTTTTCTTTTTAATGTATCCTGGTGTGCAATTATAAAAATAAATAAATATACCAAATTAATTTAGTATATTTGACATGAAAGATAAGCGAAAAAATCCAATAGAAAACTAATAGAGCATTTATTTTCTTCATATTGGAAAGATTTTAGAATTAATAGCAAATACTTCAAAAATAAAAGTGGCATTACGTGGGAAGCATTTATAATGTAATAGAAATATTTTCATTTTATTGAAAGTACTTCCATTTTAATTTAAATGTTTCGCAAATGTCAAAGTTCTATAGAAACTGTTTACAATGCAGCATTTTATAAGCATGCAGTAAATTTGGATAAGAAATATTGACACTAATCTTTTAAAATGCCACTTCAATATCGAGCAAAATTTTAAGAAAATAACCCAATACTACGTCAATATTGGCTTGCTATTAGAATAGTATAATATTTCAAACACGAAAGAACAAATCCTCGTTCCCAAATACTTTAGTAATTTTTTACCAATAGCGTAGCCCAGATCTTCACCCGAAAGGAGTTTTGAATCATTATCATTTAGAAAATGATTAGTTTCTTTGTTTTACACGTCGATAAATTAGTTCTTAGTAAATACATGGCATAAAACCACAGGCGCAATGGAAATAAGCACAATCAGCCACTAGTTTTTAAAGCTTCATAAAAAGAGCCCCTTCTTCAATCCTCAGAAAGAGCGAAATGAAACACATCATCAGAGCAAAATGAAAGACAGTGAGAAAAAGCAGTAACAATACCATACGTGTATTCTGTTGTTCTTCCTCATTTTCTCTTTCATTCATTTTTCGCTGTAGAGGGGGCTCATAATTTGAAACCTTGAAACAACTGTATTTTAAAAGTTTAGATATTTACTATTTTCTTTTTACGTTGATCTTTTTCAATTATCTATTCATCTAAGACAAAGTTCTGTATACTCTTATCTGTTTTTGATTCCTCTGAGTAGAGTTTTAATACCTAAATCCCACCCCCTTAGCTGCGGCAATGATTTTACACGAATTATTATTTTTTCCTTTGAGTTAGAACTTTCCAGTTTCTTCCCTAACATAAAGTTATTTAAAACTAGGCAAACTGAATAAAATTTTATTCTCAAATAAGTTTTAAGAATTTGTAGTCATAAATATAGTATTTGAAACAAATTGAAATTAAAAGATGCATATTTTTCTTTAATTACTATCTTTAAAACATAATAAAATGTCAGAATTAGTTTACACTTCCACCCCAAAATGAAGGAGAAAAATGAAATCTAATCCGCCGCATCTTTTAGTTTTTACAAAACATATGGCAACCATCTGTTTACTCTTTTTATGCCGTAATTTAATTCCTGAAGGTCCATCTGTAGTTTTTATATAATTTTTTCATCGTAAGTATATTTTTAAAATGAAAGATCTTAAAGTAAATAATCTAGATAGACAATGAAAAATGTTATTTCTTATGATGTTTGAAATTAAATTACCGTTCAACTTACATCATTTTTCAACTTAATTTTTGATTTTTTAAACACCAATGAAAAAGCATTTTAAAACTACTTCGCTTGATATTAAGCATAAATTAGACAAGTGAACTCCCGCGCGGCTCTTGCACTGTAAGCTGGATAATTACTTGCTGATATGTTTTAAATTCAATTTTAATTAACTGCAATTGTCAAACAAACAAAGTGTTTTATCCAAATGTGAGTGTACTTTGTCAAAAGTCTGTCCAAAAATCTTTCGAATGATACCTCGTTCATCGTTGTGCATTTTGTATGTACACTCGTGGAAAAAAAGTAAACGCCCCTACTAACTCTGCAACAAATTATTGTATGAGAAAGTTACTGGTACCAAACAATTGGAAATAAAGTCTACTTTTAAATGATGTATACAAAATTTGCTTAGGGGAAATCTACTATCAAAATGAACACTTTTTTTTTTTAATAGCAATACCCAAGTTTGACATCATAAATAAATTCTACACCCTTCAATTAGCCGAAAAACAAATTTTCATTAAATTCGTACGATTAGTTACAGAGAAATTAATTATTTTAAAATGAGCCTATTTTAGGGGCTGTATCCAAATATTCGGTATGGTTCAGTATTCGATAGTTGAAATGATACAGAATGATTTATGTCATTCCTATTAATATATTATTTCTTGCCAATATGATCATTTCATTCGCTCAATATGTTTCGATTAGTGCCAGCTCAAATGTTTCAGTAAAATGAGTAAAAAGTATTTTTTTTCAAATTATGCTTTTCTACACATCATAGACGGCACCTTAAACCATCATTTTGATGCTTTTTAATCATAATTCGAAAACTACTTGGAAGAAAAATTTGAAATTGAGAATTTGCATAAAGCAGGACATAATAATATATATATATATATATATATATATATATATAATGTAGGTTGCAATTCATATATTTTTCGAATATTAATTTTATAATTCATATTATAAATTTTTTTAATTATAAATGCAACGCATTTATATTTGGGTAGTTTAGTATTATAACCACAGGAAAAATTATCACATTAGCATTATAAATTCAGGAGATATTAAAAAAAATATGAAATGTAATTTAACATTAGAAGTTCTAAATTTTGAATGTTTATTATTCAATAATTTATCATCCAAACGACTTGAAATTTCATTTCTAGGCGTAGTTTGAATCGAAGATTTAAAATATATTGTCGAAATTGGGTGTTGCATTTGTAAAAAACAAAGTTTCGTCTGGTTTTGATTTATAGATGGCCCTTTAAGCAAATTTTACATACATCATTTAAAAGTAGACTTTATTTCCAATCGTTTGGTAACAGCAACTTTCTTCTATTATGATTAGTTGCAGCATTAGTAGGAGGTGTTTACATTTTTTTCCCCGACTGTACATAGAAAAAAAAGATGTTGACATTAGAAATAATATATACTAATCAGGACTCAAAATGGAATAATCAACGAACCGGATTGCTGTTTTAGAATTATTGTTGACGAAAAAAAAAAAATTAAAGTATAGACAAATTTATTTCTAGCCATAGAAAAAAATTAAATAAAAAATGCTTTCCAGATTCTAAATAATAAGTAAAAAGCTACAGAGAGAATAATAAGCTTTGTGTATAAAACTATAACAATATTATTTAATAATTGCACGAACCAGAACATTATTTGTCATAATTTCACGATCTAGAATATCGTTCCGGTTTGCTACGGTACACTTCGAGCCCTCGAAATGGAAAAATTCACGAATCGGAACACTATTTTAGAATTATTAAAGACAAAAAAAAAAAAAAAAAAAATTAAAGTACAGACAAATTTATTTATAACCATATAAAAAATGTAAAATATGCATTCAAGATTCTAAGTAATAATTAAAAAAGGCTAAAGAGCGCATAATAAAATTTATATATAAAACTATAACAATATTATTTAATAATTGCACGAACCAGAACATTATTTGTCATAATTTCACGATCTAGAATATCGTTCCGGTTTGCTACGGTACACTTCGAGCCTTCGAAATGGAAAAATTCACGAATCGGAACACTATTTTAGAATTATTAAAGACAAAAAAAAAAAAAAAAAAAATTAAAGTACAGACAAATTTATTTATAACCATATAAAAAAATGTAAAATATGCATTCAAGATTCTAAGTAATAATTAAATAAGGCTAAAGAGCACATAATAAAATTTATATATAAAATTATAACAAATGTTTTAATAATTACACGAACCGGAACATTATTTGTCATAGTTTCTCGAACCAGAATATCGTTCCGGTTTGCTCCGTACATTTCGGACCTTTGAAATGGAAAAATCCACGAAACGGAACACTATTTTCGAATTATTGTTTCATTTTTTTAAACGAAATAATTTTTTAAAGTATAGAGAAATTTGTAACAGTTGTAAATTTCCAAGTGGGTAAAAAAAGTCCGGGCCAGGATTCGAACCAGGGATATCTTGGCTGAAGCCGCCACTGCTCTACCGACTGAGCCATCCCGGACAAATCTGGAGGTCTAATTCACCCAACTAACCTTTAACGATCACAGTATCTGGTCTGATATCTGAATCATCTCAACAGAATAAATTTATTTTTGGAACTGCATTAAACGCTGCAAGCATAATTATATTAGATTAATTTTTAACACAATTATTCAATTGGTAAATAAATCATAACATTTGTAAATTTCAAAGTGGGTGAAAAAAGTCCGGGTCAGGATTCGAACCAGGGATATCTTGGCTGAAGCCGCCAAATACGTGTATGACAAATTCATCATCAGGCGCAGAGAACACGTTCTACTACTTTGAAACAGCAGCAAGACTGACTGTCAGTCTTGCTGACTGTTTTCAAAGAAGTAAAACGTGTTCTCTGCACCTGATGAAGAAAGACTAGTTCTTTTGAAAAGCCTTTCGCATTTATTAAAATTTTTATGGTGTTTTTAAAAAATTATTTTTGTCTTATTATATCACGCCAGCTTATTTAATTATTAACTCTTCTAATCTAAATCAAACGTGAATAGCAAAATAAGAGTATTACAGTATGATAATAAATAAATGACACAATTAGAAATTGAAATATTTCAAAAACTATTGAATATAACTTGTTCAAACTTTCCGGAAAACCAATACTTATAACAAAATTAATTTGCGCGCGCTCATTTGCTCAAAATTGTGTTGTTGCTTAGCGCTATGCGGAATCGTACGGAATGGGCATTAACTGGCCGCTTTATTCTCCTGATTTTAATCTGTACGACTCGTTTTTGAGGGCATCTTAAAAATAAAGTGAGTTCGACGAAACCGAATAAGATTTTTGAATTAAAGGTTTCAATTCAAACTTAAATTGAAGCAACTCATGCGTCAACACTTGAGCGTGTAATTGAAAATTTTGCATTTGGTTTGCGTCACGCAATTGTGTATAATGAAGGGCACATCAAACATGTTATTAATTAAGTTTAGATTATACAGGATGTTGCCTAATTCGACCGACAATTTCAGAGGGGTGATAGTAGGTATCAAGAGGATGAAAAATTACCATAGACCATATGGTCGCAAACGACTTATTTAGTCACAAATACGGGGTGTTTCACCCTAACTGAACTTGTGTTGACAGTAATAATTTTAAGGAAAATAAAAATACTGCAATGAAAATGCATTGATATGTACCTCGTTTGGTACGAAATGTGATAACATCATGAAAAGTTCTGGAAAAATAGGGTGCTTAACGCAATCAATGATACCGTACAAACCGCAGTCCAAAATGTAAAGGGTCAAGTGCATACTGCTGGCGCGTATAATGGTAACTTCTGCCACTTTTTTATGGTATCACATTTACAAAAATAGTGATCATGTCTATTAAAAGTTTCATTATAATATACTTCAGTTTGCGGAAAGTTATTTCCGGTAACTCAAGTTAAGTTAGGGTAGAACACCCTATATTTTCGATTAAATGGATGGTTTGTAACACCATGTTCCACTGCAATTTTTGTTCCTCGTGATCCCTACAATCACCCCCTCTGAATGTGTCATCGAATTGGGCAACACCCTGTATATCTCTTTTCTGTAATATGAATATTTATTTTTGCCTTACCTGTTTTTGTAATTTGATTTTACTTTTGTGGCGATTTTTTTCTGTCCCTTATATAATTTTTAACATAATCTGTTATGTATCAGTACCAGGGCTAAAAATTTTAAAACATAGTAGAGTACACTACAACAAATAATTTTTGTGCAGGAAACCAGGATCAAAACTACAGGGTGTCTCACATCAATCCGATTTATAATTCATGTTCATGAATTTAAAATATGGGATAAATACGATATTTTACCGATATATACGACAGACTTATCTTCAATTGTGCAAAAATGAAGCACTGGTAGTGGCCACTATCCATATCGAAATAGCGTTGAATTTGACGCTCCCTGTAGTTGACATATCATACGGTGTCACTGGCCTCATTGCTATGCATTTTCTATAAAAATAGATCTATATATTCGGCAAGTTTAGTTTATGTTATAATGGAGATACAAATCGTACAAGAGTGATATTTAGGTTATCGAATTATATTCGAGAATGAATTATTTTTTCTCGAATGATTTATAAATTTAAAATGGCATTAAGTATAGTTACTATTGTATCCACTATATAAAAAATATTTAGCTATTAACATAAAGAAAGGTTAAGACAAAAGAAATATTAATCTAATAAATATTTTGAAAATTAATCTTTCAGTTTCTTAAGTTTTGCTGATGCAAGATTAACCCTTCGGCTAATCGTTGAAACTATCGATTTACTTTGTTCAGCCGCCAATTTCTTAAAGTTTAGCGGTTTTTTTTACAAAAATGAAGATAAATGGTACTCTATTTGCTTTTGAATAAATTATTTTTATATTCTTGAATTAATAATACATAATTTTATGCTGTATATTTTGGACTGTGTTACGATTGATCCAATATTTGACGTATATAATGTTTGAAATGATTTTGTGACTGCAAAACAACTGCTATTTCTGTAATATTATTGATGATAATAGCAAAAAATAGTTTAATATTAATAATTATTGTTTTATCGGACTGGGCAGTTTCCAACTAAATTGTTGTACAGAGCAGTAGAAACTTCCTTTTCAAAATTTGTTCAGAAACTTTACATGGCATAAGGAATGTATTATTATTAAAAAATCCTTCCGGCCTGCACCGGGAGGAAAATGTAGACACCATATTTCTTGATTTTAAAAATCCAGCTTATTTTACTGAAACACGTGAAGCTAAAAGCAGTGGAACCCAATTACAAAAGGTTCATTCCCACTTTTCGTCAATACTGAATTTGAATGATAATTTCATCAAATTAGTCAGCTATATCAAAGTACATTTAGAACGATTTATGTTTGGTGCGATAATTTCAAGTGCCCGCCATTTTAAAACAACATGGCGGATGAAGCTAACCAATGAACTTGGTTGAGACCTTAGTAAGTCCTTTTTTCTCAATTTCTAGGGTGTTTTCTACCTCTTTTAGGTAGCTTTCTTTACAAAAAGCTACCGGTTGCAGCCGTTCGGAGGAAAGCGATTTCAAAAAATTTTGGTATATTTTCATCGATCATGACCCCCAGACCCCGAAACCACACTCCGTTCAAAAGCTGATATATATATATATCTGATCTTTGTCACATTGTAACTCTCGTATTTATGAACCGATTTGGATGAAATTTCGTGTATACATAGTGCATACCAATGTCTCGGCCGAGTTCGTTGGCCAGCTTCATCCGCCATCTTGTTGCAAAATGACGGCCATTTAAATTCTTTTTAAAAATTTAAAATTTGAAATGTGGTACCAAAAAATTGAAAATTGAAAAATATTTTTTTCTTATGTGTTTCACTTTGATACAAAGATTCCGGAGCATTTTTTGTTTCGTTTGTATCTTGAAAAATGGCTAAGTTATTGCACTTTGAATTTCTAGCTTGACTGACAGTTTGAAACGACCTGATATTTGTCACGCGATAACAGGCGTATTTATGAACCGATTTGGATGTACTTTGGTGTATACATAATACATACCAATGTCTCGACCGAGTTCGTTGGCCAGCTTCATCCGCATCTTTCTTCAAAATGGCGGCCATTTAAAATTTTTTAAAAAATTTAAATTTTGAAATGTAGTACCAAAAAATTGGAAAAGGAAAAATATTTTTTTATATGTGTTTGACCTTAATACAAAGATTCCGGAACAGTTTTTGTTTCGTCTATATCTAAAAAAATGGCTGAGTTATAGCATTTTGAATTTCTATTGTGGCTGACATTTTGAAACGACCTGATATTTGTCACGCGATAACAGGCGTATTTATGAACCGATTTGGATGTACTTTGGTGTATACATAATACGTACTAATGTCTCGACCGAGTTCGTTCGCCAGCTTCATCCGCCATCTTGTTTAGAAATGGCGGCCATTAAAATTTTTTTTTAATTTAAAATTTAAAATAAGGTACCAAAAAATTGGAAAATGAAAAATATTTTTTTATATGTGTTTGACCTTAATACAAAGATTCCGGAACAGTTTTTGTTTCGTCTATATCTAAAAAAATGGCTGAGTTATAGCATTTTGAATTTCTATTGTGGCTGACATTTTGAAATGACCTGATTTTTGTCACGCGATAACAGGTGTATTTATGAACCGATTTGGATGTAACTTGGTGTGTACATAGTACATACCAATGTCTCGACCGAGTTCGTTGGCCAGCTTCATTCGCCATCTTGTTTCAAAAGGGCTGCCTTTAAAAAAAAATTCAATTTTAAATTTAAAATGAGTTATCAAGAAATTGAAAAGTGAAAAAGATTTTTTTTTAAGTGTTTGACCTTGATACAAAGATTCCGGAGCAGTTTTTGTTTCGTATATATCTTAGAAAATGGTTGAATTATAGCACTTTGAATTTCTAGCATGACTGACATTTTGAAACGATCTGATGTTTGCCACGTGATAACACGCGTATTTATTAACCTATTTCGATGTAAGAAGGCATGTGGATAGTATATTGTAATGTCTCGACCAAGTTCGCTGGCCAGCTTCATCAGCCATCTTGTTTCAAAATGGAGGCCATTAAATTAAAAAAAATTATATTTAAAGTGAGGTACAAAAAAATTAGAAATTGAAAAAGGTTCCTTTCTTAAGTATTTTACCATGATATAAGGATTCCGGAGCATTTTTTGTTTTGTCTTTATCTTAAAAAATGGCTCAGATACAGCAGTTTGAATTTCTAATGTGGGTGACATTTTGAAAAATCTGATTTTTTGCCTGTGACAGCACTTGTATATATCAACCGATTCCGATGTGAGTGAGCATGTGCACAGGAATTACTAAGGTTTCGACCAAGTTCACTCGTTAGCCTCATCCATCATGTTGTCTTAAAATGGCACTAACATCATGATATCGCCGAATTTGGCAACCAAATATAAGTTACTTTGAATAAAAGCAGCTTGGATAAAGCTGACTAATTTCGCGAAATTCTCATTCATAATGATTTAGAATTGATAAAAAATAGTATTGAATCTCCTATAACCGGTTCCCACTAAATTGAGCTTCGTGTGTTTGAATCATATAAGCTTGCTTTTTAAAAAATAAGGAATATGAAAGCTACCTCTTCCTCCCGGCACTGTCCGGAAGGACTTTTAGAATTTTAAAATAATTTTTTTGATGGTCGCCATTTTGAAAATAGATGGCGGATGAAGCTGGCTAACGAACTCGGTCGAGACCGTGGTATGTCCTGCACAAATGTTTCGTCACATCCAAATAGGTTAAGAAATACATGTGCTAGTATGACATAAAGTCAGATTGTTTCAAAATGTCAGACACCATAGAATTTGAAACTGCTATATTTGGGTACTTGTTGTTTCAGCCCTTTTTTAAGATAAAGAGGAGAAAAAAATGCTCCGGAATCCTTGTATCAAAGTCAAATACTTAAGAAAAATACTTTTTCAATTTCTATTTTTTCCCTCTTTTTGAATTTTAATTTAAAATTGTTTTGATGCCACCATTTTGAAACAAGCTGGAGGATGATGCTAGCTAACGAAATCGGTCGGTACCTTGGTATGTACTGTTCAGATTCTCAATCGCATCCAAATCGGTTCATAAATACGAGAATTACAGTATGACAAAAATGATATATATAGAGAGAGATAGAAAGTTTGTATATTATAGAATGGTCGGGCAATATGGAATATTTCAATATCTGGCGCATACCGTGCTGCAGCCAAGCATAAAACTGTGATGCGACTTCCTAGAACTCTCATGAGGTACTGTGCTCAGTTCTGTTTGGATACCTGTTGTTGGAGCGATGCGGTGAAATAAAATCCTATTATCAATTTTGCAGTTTTTTGCAGGTAAACTTTATAAAACTCGTACTAATTATAAAACCTCATTGACAGTGATGTTAAACAAATTCGGTATAAAGTTGAACACTTTTATTTATTGCTGTCTTAGTTAGTTTTTCTCTATCCTAACTTGTTGACGAGTGAGGAGGTTATGTTTTTCAAGATGAGTTGCCGGGTAATACGAAATAATCAGCAAGACAACAGTTTCAAGATGGGTCTAGAAATAAAAACAAATTTTCAAAGAATCTGATGATTTATAGATAATGTACTAATGTTTGCTCATTAAATGATTTTGGTAATTCCTTTTAATCGTGGTTTTTCTTGCAATTTTCTTATTCCTTATGACCCTATTCCATAGTACCCTACTGGTTGCCGTTACCCAAAAAGTGTAATTTTTTTAAAAAAGCTAAATATTGATATGTATTTTTTTTTCACTTTAAACTCGCTAAACATGTGTTAAGAAATAGCCAAAATATATTCTTTGCTAACTTTTAATGTATCTTAATTTTTTAATGTTGACTTACAAAGAAATATGAAATGGTATTCCATAATACCCGAACTTCCTATATATATCAACATTTGAATGGAGGGTGCTTTCGAAATCTAGGGGTTATGATCGGTGAAAATATGCCAAAATTTTCCGGAAAGGCTCTTCTCCGGACTACTGAAATAGATGTTATCCTTTTTGTAATGAAAGCTATCTAATAAAACTTATATATATTTCAAAAGCTGCTAAAAGGTATATCAAGGGATGGAGGTAAATCAAGTTTTAATAGGTTTTCCTCTTAACGGGTTTAATTTTATGGCATTATTTTCACCTGGACCACAAAAATCTTCCTCTATAGACAATAACATATTTTTGATCAAACTTACCACGGAAAAGACTTTTATGGCTTCAACTGACCTTGTATTCGTTTTCTAAAATTCGTTAGCTAAATTAATAACTAATATATATATATATATATATATATATATATATATATATATATGAGGCATTCTCACAATCTTTTGACTTTCATGTCCCTGAATAATATTTTTTTATTTAATACTCTTTTTTGTGTTTTTTTTTTTCATATACTGGGGAACATCCCATTGCATGATTGCATAACAATATTAACGAGATAAATAAGTTTTGGACGATGTTGGGGGTCCAAATACCAGGAAAACTCATCTACCGTCCCGTGTCCCTAATGCTAATTTTTAAGTTTGGAGCTGTCTGGATAAAATTGTTTCAATAAAAATAATCCAATGTAATTTTTTTCTGAAACTGGAACTATTGTTTTATATAAATATGTAGCTAAACATTAACCTGCGCACATTTTTAGGGTTGTTATTATCTTTTAAACTCTGTCCCTGGGTTTTAGATTCCTTACCATCCCGCTTCTAAAATTATACAGAAAATCATTTCAGATGCAGCCACAGAATTTTTTTCAAGTTTTTTCTCATGCAGAAGTATGCTAGAGAAATAATGTCTAAAATTCTTTGGCAGGAAATTTACTGTAGAATTTAAATCAGCATTTAAATATCAATTTCAAGCATCGTGGCTTTATTGGTAGTCTCACCGTCCCCAAGGTTTATTCCTGCACTTTTCGAGGTAAATTAAAAAAATAATAATAATATAATCCAATGTTAACAACTGCTTCTAAAAATCAATGAACATTGTGGCTATCACTTAGTCTTAACATGATTTTCCTAAAAATAGGTGGTAATTTTCCTTACCGTTCCATCCTTACCGTCCCTTTTTTCCAATACCATCCCCTTTTTTTACCTTACCGTCCCTTCTTTAACACCCCTTTAAGGCAATGTTATACAAAAATTCTGTATTAAAAGTACTACATTGTTATTATTTTTTATTTGAATGTCCTGTGGGTATTATGCAAATTAATTATAAGTAAAAATTTAGAAGAAAATGAAAAGTTATAGGAGTAAAATGGTAAGGAAAATTAAACTCGCAAGTTGAACGTAAACCTCAGTTAAATAAAAAAAAATTCGCTGCTGAGCATTTTTTCTTTATTTTGAATCATTAAGGCATTCGTCTATCAGATTAAAATGTTATTTTAGCAAGTTTAATTTTGTCAGATTTTTTCCCCCAAAGTCAAAAGATTGTGAGAATGCCCCATATATATATATATATAACCGTGAAAAATCAAAGAATACAAAAAAGTTAACTGCAAAATGAATATATTCTGAGATTTGGACATAAAGAAAGAACTCAATAAAATGACAACAAAAAAACGAATAATTAGAAGAGTATTTGAAAATTGTGTTTAAATTTGATGGATTACACCATTTGCTTGTAGATCTTTGACCTTTTACTTAATTGAGACCAGAGATATTGTATTGAAAGTGTCAATATCGTATGCATTCAGATATCCCTACAATAAATTAATTTCATTATTTATCGTATTTCTCCAGTTAGTTTTAATATAGCCTAAATTCACAAGCCGTCTTTTTATTTCAATGGATGCACGATGAATCGAGAGTAAAATGTCATTAATGCTAACCTATTTTTATTCGCGGGAAAAATATTTTCTGTCACTGGTGCCGCGAAGCACCAGATTTTTCCTCTTAGTCCTCCTATCGTAATCTGGTGTCTCCGAATGAAAAATGCCATCAATGATTTTGAAGAACCAATATACCGGGTGTCCCAAAAAGGACTGACTGATTTTAAAATTCAATAACTTTCAAACGGTGACAGATATTAAAAAAATTCTTGCAGGAGGGTTATGCATAAAGTCAAAAGTTTTTTTACAGTGATTTTCGATTTTAGTTCGAATTACAAACAATAGATGGCGCTGCGATCAATAGAGGCTAAATTCAGGATCGATTTTTGGTACTTCGTGGCCCGGATAATACATTTCCATCTCCTTTTTCTGCATGGAACAACAGAAAGGACCAAAAATCGAGCCTGTATTTAGCGACTATTGTTTACAGCGCCATCTATTGTAATTCGAACTAAAATCGAAAATCACTGTAATAAAACTTTTGACTTTATGCATAACCCTCCTGCAAGAATTTTTTTTTAATATCTGTCACCGTTTGGAAGTTATTGAATTTTAAAATCAGTCAGTCCTTTTTGGGACACCCGGTAGCTGTAGGGAAAAGTCGGATAAAATAGGATATCTTATTATTTGTAGCCTCTTGAAGCAAGAATTTCAAAAATAGTTTAATGAATCTGTGCGCAAATATTTTCGACTTATGATTGTGTAATCATACTATTGTGAATATATCGCTCACCTGCAAGAAAAGTGACACATCTCGACAAAAGTAAATTTCACAGGAGAGACAAAAGTAAATTTCACAGGAGAGGCAAAAGAAAATGTACATGATTTTACGGTAACGTGAAATCATAGAACTTAGCTCTGCATGCAGAAATAAAAACGTGCATAAAAGCATAAAACCCTTAAGAATGAAGACGTTGGAGGAGGTTTGGGGGGTTGGATAATTTTACCTCCCCACACAATCCATCCATCTTCTGTGGTCACAAATGGACGTATAGCCTAATAAAGAGATTTTGCGTATAACTACAGTTATGAAAGTGTTTGCGTAGCAAGACGCACCTATGAAAGATCCTGCACCTATGATAGCATATAAAATGTCGCCGGGCCGCAGGTTGAATGCGGGGATCTTCAAACATTGTCTTCCGAAATCCCTTTTTATCACACATAGGATGTCCAGTCTTAGCCCGAGAGAATAAGAAAGAAAGAAAGCCGTAAAACTTCAGCTATAAATGCTAGCAACAGTTACAATTACTACACATAGTAATATAAAGAGTTTCAACAACTTCAAATGTTTTCATTTTTAAGTATTTTGATAACTAAGAAAAGTTAAAATAAAAAATACTAAAATAAAACTTTTAACAAATTCTAGTATGGAGATACCATAATGGTCACTTCTTATTCTTGCCTAGAGTTAAGTGTTTCAACCATTGCCCGATAGAGGGCTTCTTAAATTGTGTCAACAAGGAGATATGTGCATTAATCCGACTATATGGTTTTACCCTACTTCCCCCTATTTAATTTTTTGAAGGTTTTAAAATAACAGTTTTACTGTTATCATAAATGTACCTAAATCATTTAAATCAAAGCGAACATGAGGAATTTATTCACACTCCTACTATCAAATAAATATTGCATCAATAGTATCCCAGTACTGCAGCAGTACAGGATTTAATGAAAATATTTGTAATAGCAAAAAATATTACGGAAGTCTTAACAGAAACTTTTCCCAAGTAATTCTACTAGTTAACCAATATTGACATATAATTAGAAATACTTCTACTGTTTTATAAAAATTTTAAAAATACTCGTTAACTATCATTAATAGTATTTTAAATAAAATTAAATGTGGCTATTTTAAAACTTTAATACTGTCCAATTCTCGTTTGCTACTCGAGACTATAATACACTACAAAATATGTCAGAAGAAAAGTACAAATTTTTCATCTATTTTGTCATAATAATTTGGGCTATTTTATTAACCTACAACGATGTGTAAACCATATTATTTTAAAGAAACATGCCATTGTCGCCTGAATAATAAAAAGAAAAGAAGTCGAAACTACTTTTCGTATTTCTAAGTGAAAACTTTTTGTCTTATTGCTATAAACACAGGAAGCAAAAGCGCAGATTCCATTGCTGACAAGATTAATAATTTGCAATATAATTTTTGTAAAAACAATTGCAGTCTACTTTAACCCATTTTAATTTTTCAGTCGGATAATGGAAGAGTTTATTAATATTAATAGTGCTGTATAATGTTTGTTTATTTTTCTAATAAACCTAAATATCAGTACGCTGGTAAACCAATTTTCCTTGCGTATCAGTAGCTTCTACCATTTCTTCTTTTTCCTTTGCTTTGTTGAGAGATCTCACTTATTAACAAGTTGGAAATTGCACGTCAAAGTGTCAAATGAGGTGCGTTCGTACTATGACTAGTTCAGTGGCGTGGCGTGAAAATTTTCGGTGGTCATCGCAATTATTTAAGTTTGTGGGGAAAAATTATTAACTCTAAAATTCAATGGTTGAATGTTCAAAAAAGAAACTTTAAATCTTACCTTCACTTATACATGAACTCCAAATGTTCTGCTAAAACTGGATCGTAGAGTTTTAAAAGCTTATTAAGAGTTTTAAAATATTGCTTGGTCATCGCCGCATCCAGCGATGACCGGACGCCACGCCACTGGACTAGTTTTATAAATATTTTTTGCACCGCATATTGTACTGAATGTGTATTTTAGTGCACTTCATAAGTGCATATCAATGTCATTCTGTTCGAAAGGTTCACCTACATCATTAAAATGCACTTGAAATATTTTTTTCCCATTGGCCGTAATGTAACGTAAAACGTTTGACTGTCCCTGTAATTAAACTATACATCCGATTTTCATAAAATTTGAAATGACTCAACAAAATTTTACAACAATATATTTAAAATTTCAGACCATTCGGTTGGTTAGTTTTTTCTCTGTTATATGCGGACGGACGGGCAGACAGACAGACAGACAGACAGACAGACAGACAGAAGACGGACGGACCGAACGACGATTATAGGTGCTATAGGTATTTATATAATTACGAACGCACTTAAAAATGATATGGGAAATAGCCTTTTATTTATTTTGTTTGCTTATTTAGAAAATAAATCTCCTAAAAGTCTTTTATGGAACGGAAATAGCTCAGGTAAGTGGTTAGCATTCGGGTTACGAAAGCAAGAAGTTGAGTGTGTTGATTCAAATTTAAGACCTAGGTATTTGTATAAAGTATTAACGTTTCGCTTGCACAAAAATTGAGTACGGTATGAACGTCAGATTCGGCAATTTTTCTAATAATCAATATTTAATCTGATTCTAAATGCGATTTTTTCACATACAAATGGAAAGAAGGTCCTCTGCAATTGACTGACGGAAATTTACTGAAAAAAATATTGCATGTAAAAAAGGCTATCCTCACACATTTATCACTTTTGTAAATTACATTTCAATATAACTATTATTTGACTGGATAAATTGAAAGATAATTTGCTAATTTGAACAATTTTTCAGGTCTGTGGGAGAGAGGGGGTGGTGGGGTGGTATCTGCACAACTTTTCTGCCATACTGAATCATAAGATACTTTTTCTTTGAAAATTAATCGAGATTTATGGTTGATAAAAAAAAATCAGCTGATAGCACGTTACCAAAATGTGCCGTGACTTACGAATCCTGATAATTTTGTGATGTGATGTGACAGATGAGTCGAATCCAAATCACTTCGACGTTGATATGTCTCATTTTGTGATGAATCTTAAATGATGTAAAAAAGTTGCAAATTCATTACGGTACTGTTTAACCCCTTAAGCACATATTCAATTTAGCGAAAATATGCTGAATACCAGATATATTAAATTTCGTCGAAAGTAGTTTATGTCATTATTTTTAATCACATGTGAATTATTTAATTACATGTAATGTAAGAAGATGAAATACATGTTTATTTATATTATACAAATAGAAATAAGGTTCGAAGTAAACAACTAGTACGTGTGCAAAGTTCGTAATTTTTTCCAACTACTGATATATTGCAATAAAGCGCAGAAATGTAGAAAATAAAATCACTATCTATCAGAGATACAAACACAAAACCTAAAGCGAAACACTACAATTCACGAAAGACAATTAACTGGACAGAATGACCTACGCATAAACAAATGATCGACGAAGAAAAAAACAAAGCAGCGGGAAAAATAATGATTTTTTTGTACACGTAACGACATCTATTTGGTGCGAAAAAAATCATTGCGATAAAGCCCGTATAAAACAAATCACACTAGCAATTAGACCAGATGCTTAGAACATTGAAGTTTGGACTTAAAATGAGGATTTACGCACACAGGTCCTGCTATTTCAAATAGAAGAGTTCATGACGTATGCAGGTACGCCGTGGTGATTAAGGGGTTAACTGGTGTTTTAAACTATTTCTCAACATCAAAGTAGCCAGTTTGTGATGGAACGTGATTTTAGCTGGTGACTGTCATGAAGAACTTTTTAGCGACCTCACATAGGCATCATATTGAACTCTGGAAAAAGAAAAAAAGATTCTTAATCTAGGGAAATATAATAGAACCACGATCGAAAATATACAATAACCTCTTCGAGGTTACCTCGATTCCGAGAAATGTTCTTCAGCTCAGAAAATCTAAGTCTAAGATCTAAAGAAGCATGTATAAAAAACATATATATTTTGATGCCACTGATTTTCGGAAACATTTTCGAGTAGTTTTCGGAGTGTATTAATCAGTTTCCTCAACCTGGAATATAGATTCTTTGGATGGTATCGATTCTCAAGTAAACATTTTCACGTTCAACAAACGTGCCTTACAGGCAAACATGGTAAATTAACAGCATTAACATTAACACTAAAATTAATATTATTTAGTTATTCTTGCATGTATAAAGTCAGTTACGAATCTGAAAATTTTTAATTGAGTATTGAATTGATAGTATCAAAAAAAGAAAAAATATTTTGGTTTGAGAAAACTTGTCAACGCACTATAAAAACTACTCGGAAGCGTTTCCAAAAATCAGTGGCAGCAAAAGAAACTTTGGTTTTATAAATGTTTCTTATAATTTAAAAAATATATTGGTTTCTGGTTTTTAAGTACGGTTTTTGGAATCGTGGGTAACTAGGAAGAAGTTATTATATATTTTCGTTCTTGGTTATACTATATTTTTGTAGATTCAGAATCATTTGTCTTATTTTAACAGTGTGGAGTCAGCAAACAATTGTCACTTGAGAGTTACTAAGTGGTTAACTAAAGAAGACATTTTTTGGTCAAATTCTGACTGTGACACTTATGACCAATTGCAACGCCGTTGTGATCCCGACTGGCTGTGCTAATAATTTCGTGTGGAATGTTATCGAGACGAATAGCGTAAAAACATAGTATAACCAAAATAGGCTGTTGCATTGTGAAAACACGCACATTTATGAAATGTATATGTACGCGAGAAGCCCAGTAGCGTAGTGGTCAGCACACCTCCCTGCCAGGCTACAGGTCGCGAGTTCGGCTCCTGGCTGGGCAAGGTTCACTCAACCTTTCATCCCTTCGGGGTCGATAAAATGAGTACCAAGCTTGCTTGGGAACTAAACACCGAGGGTCTTACGTTGGGTTGACCACCTGGCCGGGGCACATGCTGCATAGCACCTCGGGGTCCAGGGTGAAGTAAACAGAGTTGGGCACTGTTGGCCCTGATCCTTCATGGATCGTACAGCCACAGGCTTAGTTTTTTTTTTTTTTTTACTTTTTATATGTAAGCGAATATTCTTCTCTACTGGAAAAATATTCTATAATTTCATTATTTTAAGTATTTTTTTTTTTAATTTTTAAAGTTTTAAAAATATCTTTATTTATATATTTTTAGTTTATTTTATGTTCCGAATTCCTGTGATTGTTTTCCAGCTTCTAATTGAAAATTTTTTGAATTCAAAAATTCTTTTTTCGAGAAATTCGAAATTTTAAATTGACTGCATATCATTGTCCTATGGATTTAATTAAAAGAACTTTCATATATTTGTTTGCCATTGCAAGAATTTCTTTCTTTTTTTTTTTTTTAGCTGTAATTAAATACGCTTTTGAGATATACAAACACATGCTTTTACATTTTTCAGAAAAGTAGTTTTTGAATATTTTTAATTGATTAAAACAATATCTTTCAATTGTAAAAATTAAAATTAAATTTTAATAGTGCTGCCATCTATGTTCTTATTGAAAAATATTAAGGGTTTAATAATTACAAATTAACGATTTGAATTTATTAATTAAAAGATAAAGTGTTGTGAAAGGAATAGTGAACGAAACCCTCTGTTCGATCTTCGACCACTCTTACCCACTTGTTTTGTATTGTTTAATCTCTGAAATTCTGTGATTAGATATGGAAAAGTGTTTTATGCAAAAATACTCATGTCTAAATTCAAAGATTACCACACAATATACGTGTCTCTCGTCACGAAGTGGTTAAACACTGATTTAAACATTATTTTTCTAGTCTCTTGGTATTAGCTGAATAAAAGTTCCTGTATGATATGCCCTACGTGAGATATTCGTTAAATTGAGAGTGAACCTTATTATTATAACTAGTTCTATTTATTCATATAGAATTCAAATTTTTATTAACTCTATTTAATATTGAGTAAATTAGATATTAAACTTTTGGTTACCAATCTGTCCTTACTAGAGGTCCAATCTATCCTTACTAGAGGTAAAAGGTTGTATCGTGACTTTGCAATTAAAACATTTTAACTCATTTCATATTCTATTTTATGTTGTTTTTCAAATAATTGACGCAGGTAATATATAAACTACCGTCCAACTGAAACAAATTTTGTAGTCCAAAACTAAATTTTGCTTTTTTCCTTCCAAGTTTTAGCCGAATTTGTCGAATTTAGGCTAAATACGGGAATGAAACTCTCTCCAAACGAAATACAGTAAAACCCGTTTAAGAAGTTCCCGCTTAAGAAGTTTTCCCATTTAAGAAGTTTATATTTTCGATTCCCATTTTTCTCCTATTCTTACAACGTTAAAATAGCTCGTTTAAGAAGTTTAGTTCGAAATTCTTTCCCGCTTAAAAAGTTTTATTTTTTCTTGAATTTTTACTTTCAATCACATTTATTTTGTCTTTTTGATTATTATTTTATTTTCTGTGCTGGAAATGTCATTCTTTATATTCTTCGCTATTCTAAAAAGTCAACGTTTAGGGCTGATAGCAGTTGTGGGAGTTGTGATTACCTTTATTTCACCTTAAAATATTTTATTTAAACCAACAAGTGTGATGGAATGTGGATAGAGGATGAGTTCCTCGTCACTGCAACAATAGTGACTGATAAGGGGAAAAGAGAATTGGTCCGCCCTACCGAGGGGTAGTTCTTTCAGTTCAACAGTTTAGTTTCATTTACAAACGTTTCTCTCCCACCCTCTTCCATGATTGGAATAAACCAAAGCTGTGTTTGGTTCATTCATTTCGAAATTTTTAAATCAGTGTAAAGTGCATAACATCAAAGCTTTCTCATTAGAAAATACACGAATGAAAAATTCTGCCCCCCCCCCCAAAAAAAAAATGTCGGACAATTAAAAGAAGAACCTTGTCAATTGAAGATAAAATCAAAATTTTGAAAGAAGTTGATAGTAACTCAAAAATAACAAGCGTTGAAATTTCAAAGAAGTTGAACATACAAGTGATTACTCTGAATGGAATTGTAGCAAAACGAGATCTCATTTTTAACTCTTCTGATAAATCTCGAAAAATTAAAAAGGTGAAAAGTTTTATCAAAAGTGTCGAAAATATACGTGAAGAAATTTTCAAAAGCCTAAATTAGACTGTTATCAATTAAAGGTTGTCGAGAAAAAACGGAAACAAAAAACTATAACCGATTTTTTTTTTCAAAAGCATATTAAATGACGCTTAAAGAGAAATTTTTTGTCTTGCTGGATTAAATAAATAGTTTCTAAAGCAACTATGTATTTTTACGTTATTAGCTAATTTTTTAAGTGTACAATTTAAATTTCGTAAGAAAAACTCAGTTCTATAGAAAGTACTCTTTGTATTATTTTACTAAGATAAAATAAACCCTCTCCTGAAAATTAATACTTAAACTAATGATTTTTCCAAAAAATGTTAATTTTCCCGTATAAGAAGTTTTCCCGTTTAAGAGATTTCCCCCTCCCATTCCCTTGGGTAACTTTTTAAGCGGGTTTCACTGTATATAAACAGACACACAGAATTATTTTAATTTAGCCAAAAAGAAACACATTCCGCATTATTAAAAAACTTTTTATTGTTCATAAACGGCTGTGTGCATTTATTCCTTTTATATGAAATAAAAAATACACATTATTATTAAACCTTTATAGGGTATTATTAAACCATTTTATGTGTATTATTAAACCAGTATACTGTATTGTTTTTTAATCTATAGTAAGAGGTGTTATTAACTATGTAGCAATTTATGTAATAATTTAAATTATAATTTAATTATTAAGTATTCTTTGGTTGCAACATAAAATGTGTCTTTCCATTAACTGATTTATTTATCTTTATCAGTTTTGCTTCTTTACTTTGGAAATTCAAAACTTCAGCGAGTTCAAAGAATTCAAAGAAATAGAAAGAGTTCAAAGACTAACTTCCGGCAGTTTGCACTTGCACTTTGCATTTGGCTTGTGCAATCGAATATAAAATATATTTTTATTTTAAAGTGCATTTTGTATTTGAAATGTATTTTGAAAATACTTGTACTATATACTTGCACATTTAGATTTTTTTAAATTTAAAAGTATTTCGTATTTTGTATTTTAGGTTCTATAAGTAATGTATTTTGCATGGAAAACGGTTTTACGATTTATATTGCCCAACTCTGTTTGTAACTCTATCTGCAATAGCTGGATATTGATTAATTGGAAAATTAGAAAAGCCCAGTCTCTGTAACAATTAAGAACTAATATTTTGATTGATGATTGCCTTGAAAATTTATAATAAACTAGTTGCGTTGAAAACTGTCTTATCATTTGAGTCAAAGAACTCATTCAGTTTAAAGTGGTTAAAATTTAGTTAAAAATTTATAATAAATAAAATCTTAAGTGGTTAAAATTCAATCATTTATTTGAATTTTACTAATATTGAGGTATTCAAGAAAACTGCATGACTTATTTTAATTTCGTAAATCATGCACAATTGAATTTTATTTTAAGATTATTTTCATAATTTTACTAAAGAAGAAGTGAAATTTTTTCTTTTCTTTTCTTTTTTAAAAATAATTTATCATTTAAAGTTATGAGTTATTACACAAATCATATTTTGACTTCAAACAGGAACATGAATTAGTGAGTTAATGAAATTTCATCCTGTGGAATTTAGCATAAGCATTGTTATTATTGTTTAGTTGTTTTTACTGAGTAAATATAATTTGTTTGAGATCAATTATATTGCGATTGTTAATGAAAATTGTATAAATGAATGCACCATTTTCACCAGAAAATGAAATAATTTTGCTAAATTTTTTTCTGAAACAAATAATGTTTCTTTAAGTTAATCTGTGTTTAAGTTTAATTTTTACTCTTATACACGATCTCTTTAATGATTCTGATGAAGATTTTTTAACTACTCCTATTAAAAACTACTTCGAAAAAGAGCTGTAATTCATCATACTGTATAAGACGTCATTAGGCAAAACATCCTAAAGAGAACACGCATAGTTTGCAATTCAGAATTTCAATATTATATCATTAACCATATATCTCACATAAAGTTTTTCAAAATATGGAAAGTAATTAGCTACTTTTACTATGCTTAGCCTTAACTTAATGCAACGGATGAAAATAAAGTAAACGAATTAAAATTAAAGAAATAAATAGCATAATTAATGAGATAACTTGAGACATATATTTCTGGAAAGTAATTATATATATATATAATGAAAGTACATGCGTAAATTAAATTACTTTGGTCCTTGCGGGGTCGCTTTAGTCCATATCATAAAAAAAGTTTTTATTCATTATATTGAACGAACAATGCAATATAACTAGGAGTTTTTGCCCTGAAAAATATTTTATACCCTACTATAGGGTATTTGAATAGTTTGAGGTTAATTTAAATTTTTGTTAGTAGCAACACTGGATGTGTTTGTAAACAACTGTTTCGTGTGCAGATTTTAACTCTCCAAACTTTCTATAGTGAGACAATCTGGATAAGAGATACAAATAAGGTAAGAGTCAAAATATTACCTTTAGTAACCTGTAAACCATGTGTGATCATAGATTTTCTTTAACTTTTTATTTTGACAGAAAATGTTTACGTTTTCATAAAGCTAACATGATAACTAGTTTTTCGGCTCTACTTTGTGCCAGGCCTTTTTTGGTCGGGAAGTAGCCCCAGTTACTTAGAAATGCCTTTTATACAACCAAATCTCTTAAAAAATGTATTAAGTAACATTTTTTTCAAATGTTACTGAAGCAAAATGTTATGTTAATTGTTTTTGTTCCAGTTGCTGAGGCTAACATGATGAAAACTGTTTCTCGTGTCTTTAATATTAACAATTGGTTTATTGTGCTTAAATGCAAAAAGAAAAAAAGAATTATTTATCAAGTTCCATTGTTAATTCATTAGCAGATCCTATTACAAGGGGTTTCAATATTCCAACATATGAAATGTATTCATTTTATATGAAAATAAGTGAATGGACCAAAGAAGCCCCCAGCAGGGGCTACTTTGTTCCAAAAACTTTAAAAATAGTTTAAAAAAAATTGCCTCTTTAAAACCATAGAGTTTGCTTCATTGTTTCATGTTAATTGCTTACAACTCAATTTCGACGTTGAAAAATCATATATAATATATTTTAATGATAGAAATGTTAGTGGAACCAGGAAAAAGTGGCCCAAAGTAGCCCCTGTTTACGGTACATGATGTTGCCGAATTCGACCGACAAATTCAGAAAATTGATAGTAGGCATGAGTATGAAAAATTACCATAGAATATGGGTTACCAAACCCCTTATTTAGTCACAAATACAGGGTGTTTCATTCTAACTGAACTCAGGTTGACGGTAATCATTTTAAGAAAAATAAAAATACTGCAATGGAAATGTAACGGTATGTGCAGTCGTGGAAAAAAAAAGTAAACACCCCCTACTAACTCCTCAAAAAATGATCCTAGACGAAAGTTACTGGTACCGAACGATTGGAAATAAAGTCTACTTTTAAATGACATATACAAAATTTGCTTAGGGGGCCATCTACATATTAAAACGAATCCAAACTTCATTTTTTTCACTGGCAAAACCCTATTTTAATGAGATATTTCAAATCTTTGGTTCAAACTATGCCTAGACACCAAATTTCAAGTCATTTGAATAAGTTTTTGAATTATAAACATTCAAAATTTAGTTCTTCTAATGTTGAATTAAATTTTCATATTTTAATTTATAACTTCTGAAATTATGATCCTAATGTTTTAATGTTTTGTGTGGCAATAATACTAATATACCCAAACATTAATACGTTGAATTTGCAATTTTTATAATTTTCTGATATGAATTATGAAATTAATATTAAAAAAAATTATGAATTGCAACCTACAATTTTTTTTTTTTTTGATGGATTCAGATTTATTAAGTCCTGCTTTATGGAAATCCAGAATTTCACATTTTTCTTCCAAGTAGTTTTCAATTTATGCTTAAAAAACGGCAAAATGATGGTTTAAGGGGCCGTCTAAGATAGAAGTGACTAAATATTTTGAAATTTCTTATGCTATCCTGTAATCTAACAGGCTTAATTGACTGCTTAAGGTGCCTTGATCAAGAAGGGTGCTCTCTCGGTTAACAATCAAAACTTCAATATGGATACAGCCCTTAAAATACGCTCTTTTTAAAATAATTAATTTCTCGGAAACTTATGGTACGAATTGCATAAAAATTTGTTTTTAGACTAATTGAAGTAGTCCCGGCAATAGGGAATTTTACCTAGCAAAATTAATGGTAGTACTGGAAATCGGCTTTCTAGATGTTTTTTGGGTCGCTGAATCCGATTTTGTAACTTCCCACCAAAATTTCCCCCGGCAACCCTCATCAAATTTTGGTGAAAAGCCCCCCCCCCCCATAAAAGGTTTTTATTAAAAAATTCCATATTTTTATTGTTTTAGAGAAACAGTATCTAGAAATTCAGAAAGTAGACAAAATTTCCAACAAATTAGATATATGACATTATGACTTAGGATGAAGGGGAAGAGGGGAACTGCCTCGGAACATGCGCGCGGTGCTGCGTAAACTAAGTTGCTCAATTCCACATAACTACTCGCACGTTTACATTCGCCCTCCCATCTCCCCTCCGAACTTTCTCTATAAGGTTTAATTTAAGATTTTTGGGTCACTGAATCCGAATTTTTAACTTTCCCCCAAAAATTTCCCCCTCGAAACCCCCCTAAATAGTTGTTTTTAACTTAAATTTCTTATTGTTTTAGAGGAAAATCATTACGAAATTCAGAAACTAGACAAAATTTTCAACAAATAAGATATATGACATTATGAATTAGGATGAACGGGGAGAGTGAGGGCTGCCTCGGAACATGCACTGCGGCGCTACGTGCACTAAATGATGAAGTCCAGGCAATAGGGGATTTTATCTGGCAAAATTAATGGTAGTACTGGAAATCAGCTTTCTAGATGTTTTTTGGGTCGCTGAATCCGAATTTGTAACTTCCCACCGAAATTTCACCCAGCAACCCCCCAAAAAATTGATTTTTTGAAAAGATTTGGTTTTTGAGAAAAGCGCGCGGTTAATGCTCTGAGGCAGCCCCCTCTCTCCCCGTTTATCCTACGTCATAATGTCATATATCCTATTTGTTGCAAATTTTGTCTAGTTTCTGAATTTTGTAATGCTTTTTCCCTAAAACAATAAGAAATTTAAGTTAAAAACAACTATTTGGGGGGGGGGGTTCGGGGGGGAAATTTTGGGGGGAAAGTTAAAAATTCGGATTCAACGACCCAAAAAACTTAAAGTAAACCTTATAGAGAAAGTTCGGAGGGAAGATGGGAGGGCTAATGTAAATGTGTGAGTGGTTAAGTGGAATTGCGCAACTTAGTTCACGCAGCACTGCGCGCATGTTCCGAGGCAGATCCCCCCTTCCCCTTCATCGTAAGTCATAATGTCATATATCTAATTTGTTGCAAATTTTGTCTACTTTCTGAATTTCTAGCTACTTTTCCCCTAAAACAATAAAAATATGGAATGTTTTAATAAAAACTTTTTTGGGGGGGGGGTTTACCAAAATTTGGGGGGGTTGCCAGGGAAAATTTTGGTGGGAAGTTACAAATTCGGATTCAGCGACCCAAAAACATCTAGATAGCCGATTTTCAGTACTACCATTAATTTTGCTAGGTAGAGTCCCTATACGGTCTCTATTGCCTGGACTAAAAAGCGTAGAGTTCATTTATGCTGTCAGAATTGTGTACTGCTATTGAAAAAAATAAAGTTATGTTTCGTTTTGATATGTAGATGGCCCCCTAAGCAAATTTTATATACATCATTTAAAAGTAGACTATATTTCCAATCGTTCGGTACATGAACCCAGGTACCCAGTAACTTTCTTCTACGATAATTTGTTTAGGAGTTAGTAGGGGGTGTTTACTTTTTGTTTTCCACGACTGTACCTAGTTTGGTATAAAATATGATAACATCACAAAAAGTTCTGGAAAAACAGGATGCTGAAGCAATCGATGAAACTGTATGAACTGGTAATCGCAGTCCAAAATGTGAAGCATCAAGTGCATACTGCTATCGCGTATAATGGAAACTTCTACCACTTTTTTATGTTATCAAATTTAGAACAAATTAAGCATATCTACTAAAAGTTTCGTAATGTACTTCAGTTTTCTGAAAGTTATTACATGCAGCCCAGGTTGAGTTAGATTAGAACACCCTGTATTTTTGATTAAATAGGTGGTTTGCGTCACCGTGTTCCATTGCAATTTTTTCCCTCTTGATGCGTACTATCACCCTCTGAACTTGTCGGTCAAATTTAGAAACTTCCTGTATGTATGTATGTATGTATGTGTATATCAGGGAAGTGGATTAATTTTAGGTGATCGATTTTGTTTATGCTTTAGGTAAATTTCGTAAGAAATACTCCCTACTACATTCTCCCCTATGTTGCAATTTCGGAAAAAATTTTGCAGATCTACGCCAATCCTGACCCTTAGAACCCAAAACCACCCCCAGTTCAAAACTATATCTATCTATCTATCTATATAGTATATACAGGGTGCAATATGTTATCTATCGCCGACCTTTAATTTCTCAACCGTTGATCGTAGACATATAGTTTCAATTACGAAAACGTTTCAAATGAGGTAAATATTCATGTTGTGGCATTATTTAAAGTCAAAAATCAATTTGAAAAAAATTACGAAAACTAACTTTTTATACGGTCCCCCAGTCTCTATAGTTATATTTAGTAAAATTTTACACATATCAAAACAGATGTAACACAAAAAGTTTGACATCTGTACTACAAAAATTGGCACTGTTATTAAATTTCAAAGTTTGAGATTTTTGCACATGATTTTGTCTTTCATTGAGGAATCAGTTAAAAGATGAATTAAAGTAATTCGAGATTAAAATGAGGGTGCAATGCCCTTTTTACGGCGAAGCCACTTTTAGCCGTTATCGTCGGTACTTTTGAATGTTGTTCGACCCATAAAAGTTAGCTCAAATTTTTAGATGAAATAACCCTATTTGGTGATCGGGCTAAAGGTGGTTTCACCGTAAAAAGGACATTGCAACTCTGATTTTGATCTCTAATTACTTTAATTCATCTTTTAACTGATCCCTCAATGAAAAACCAAATTATGTGCAAAAATCTCAAACTTTGAAATTTAATAACGGGGTCAATTTTTGTAGTACAGATGTCAAACTTTTTGTGTTATATCTGTTATGATATGAGTAAACTTTTACTAAATATAACTATAGGGACTGGGGAACCGTATAAAAAGTTAGTTATCGTAATTTTTATAAAATTGATTTTTCACTTTAAATAATGCCACAACATGAATATTTAGCTCATTTGAAACGTTTTTGTAATTGGAACTATATGTCTACGACCAACGGTTGAGAAATTAAAGGTCGGCGATAGATAACATATTGCACCCTGTATGCATATATATCACTTTTTATGGCCATGATAACTTCCATAATTCTGCACAAATCTTCCAAACTGACACATAAAATCAAGTGGGTGGAAATAGGGAGGAGTTTTGTGAAAACCGAAAAAAACGCATAACTTCTTAATTATAATACATATCAAATTAGCGTAAACTTATTATTAGAAAGAAAAGGCCAAAAATTTATGTATCACAAATTTTTGATAAAATTAAAAATGGGCTCAAGGGGCGAAAAAAGTAGGATTTTGGGGATTAAAAAATTCATAACTTCGTCAATTCTCATGTTATCATATTCACTTAACCTTACTATAAATCTTCTGAATACTACCTAAAACTTTTACATTGACAAGTTTTCGATACGACCAACTTTTACCCTCCAAAAAAATTAAAAACGAAAAAAATTGGGGGGGGGGGGGGGAGAGTGAAGAAGAAAAAATATCATAACTTCGTCAATTCACAAGATATCTAATCCGCTTAAATTTATTATATATCTTCTGAATATTATCTACAACTTTCACATTGACACGTTTTTGTTAAGACCAACCCTTACAGCAAAAACAAATTAAACAAAAATAGTGGTTGACGAAAAAAATTATCGTATTAAGGGCAGGGCTAAGGGTGTACTGAAATGGAAACTGCTTATTTTCCGACTCATTTTTAAATTCATTTTTTGCTTTGAAACGTATCCAATTGGCAGGTTCTCTTATTCAGAAACTATATAATATGCCGTATTGGTCGATTTTTTGATAAATGCAGAATATATTTTTAAAAATGCTGTCAGTGGGCATTTCGAACCGAATTTCCCGAATCGATAGTGTTGGAAACGAAAAAAAAAATGGTCGTATTGAGAAAATAATTGTTTGTAAATCAAGTTCTAATTAATTGAACGAAAAATAAGAACACAGGTCGCTTATAAATCTCTTCAAAAAATCACGTCAGGAAGTTTCATGTTTTTACTTTTAAAAATGAGTCTGAAAATGTGCCAGAAAATCTCGAGTTGTTGAGCGCGTAAAAATATTTTTTTGATACCGCCTTAACATGATTCTGATAAAGCCAGTTCTTACAGGAAAATGAAATTGAAAATTCGACAAAAGCTGCCAGATAAAATTTTTAAACTGGGTTTATTTCCAATCTTGATTTTGCTTTTATTGGTGAAATTAGTACTTAACTTCGAAATCTACCTCCTCCTGTAGGCCGAGCCGGCAGAGATCTTTTTATTCTAAAACACTCTCTTAATGTTGCTTAAAAACTAGGCTTTGAAAACTAAATCTGCAGTCGATCTAAACAGTGGTATCGAATTTTGAAATAGGTGTAGCAAATTCTAAAGTTTGTGTGTTCAAAACTTCGAAGGTTTTTTAAAGATATATGCAGATGAACAGTAGCACTATCTTTCCTTTACGTTAATTAGTGAGAGAGTAACAAGGCATGTTATCCTCTCTCTCTCTCTCTCTTTTATTTATTTATTTTTTTTTACTGTATTTTTCTCAGTTATTTTCATCTCATGGGTTCTCAATGAAAGAACTATGTTTTAAAATTTATTCACGCCGAAACATATAAATGACCGCTTTCATTTTTTATCGTGTCGTATTGACGCATATTTTTATTTGTGATCACAAAGCTATTGAAAAAATTGTAATACGTCTTTTGATAAAATCATTCATTTTATTTGAAAATAATTTAAGACGTGAGTTATGTCACATTTTCTGCAAAAAATATTTAACTTTGATATCAATAAGTTCATCATACAAAAATTATTTATTTTGTGAATGCATGTGTTATGAGGTAATTTATCATAGATTTGATATAAAGCTAAAATGGTAAGATTCTACTTAGACTTGAAGATATGATATATTGATTTTTAATATTTAATATCATGTACATTAAAACGCTAAGGTAAATTTCCAGTTCAGTGCAAAATGGGCATAACTGTACATGCGTGAAGTTCATTATAGTACCTGTTCAGTTTTAGAGTAAAGTAAGACGAGATCCGGTTAACCCAGTGGTCTAGCAGAGCCTGATTAAGATTGTATGGGGCCCAAGGCCCAGCAATTTTTCGGAACCCCCTCGCACCAAAATAGCTGCTATATTTTTTTTTTGGGGGGGGGGGAGTGGAGGGGAAAGGGTTATTATTAGATATTACGATACAGTTGCAAAGTTAACCAAATTATGTTTTGATTTTTGTGAAAATAATTGCGGAATTTTAAGAATTCTTTTTCTAAATCATTTCATTCAATCTGGAGCCCCCAACAGCAGTGGGCCCAAGGCCACGGCCTGTTTGGCCTATGCGGTAATCAGGCCCTGGGTCTAAGGCGTCAGTTTACAGCTGTGAATCTTTGTAGAGAACGTGGGTTCGACCCCCACGCCCGGTAGAATGATTTCTGTATCAATTTTAGCGATAATTCATTTGAGGACGCGAGTTTCAAAACTCGCTTTATCCAGAAAATCCAATTTTGGAAAATCTTGAAAAACCTCTGACTGCGCCCATTGGTTTTCATTGTAAACCAAGATTTTAAAATTCCAGGAATACAAGATAAAGCTAGTGTTTTTTTCGATGCAGGTTCACCAGCAGAATAGATTGATAGAGAAAACTCGATTTTTTTAAAATTTTGTATAAGACGAGTTTTGAAACTCACTTTCTCATTTCAATAATATGTCACATTTTAATTCAGGAGGAAAGGTTATGATTTGAATATTTTTATTATTATTTAAATGCTTCATAATTAAGTAAAATTTAACTCAACAATATTTTTTTAAATACTAATTTTACATTGAAAATATTGAAGCTAAAATATTTTGCATATAATAGATAATTAATCAATTTGTAATTATCAATTAAATAAACTGAAGTGCTCTACTATTTTTGCTATATTTTCTTACCATTATCAAGAATATATATATATGTGTGTGTGTACAAAGAAAAGTTTGCCATTCTTTCCATAAAAAAAAAGAAAAAGAGAGCAGAAAGAAAGAAAAATATTCATATAAGAATTATAAAAGAAATTACCTTGATATCCATGGTTTAGTAATTAAATAGTGTATGATATATATTATAATACATTCCTGCTAGCATCAAGTTTTATGTTCAGTGTTTTAGAATGAGGCTGGTAAAAACAAAGGAAAACTTAATGCTGTTCTTGACTGCTCTGCTCAATAAGCGCAAAACGTTTTGACACATTTACAAATTCATTTTTTAACGGAAAGATATCAAATTTGAAAGCCTGACGATGGAAGCGATTTGGAATCGAACTGAGTTTTCCATTTTAGATCAATAAATTACCTATTGAGTTTTGCACCCTTTCTTGAGTGCTTATTCTTCTTTCGCTCGGGAATTCGGTTCAAAACGCCCACTTTGAAACTATTTTCTGGAAGATCTATTGCGTTAGCAAAAAAAAAAAAAACGGAAAAACAGCTCGATTGTATAGTTTTTGATCAACAACACCTGCTAGTTTCATACATTTCCGAACAAAAAAAAAAAATTAAAACTTATGTCATAATGTTGCCCTTTGGATTTGAGAACCGCCTTAAGGAAAACTTTTAATGGTCATATAGTTAAAAAAAAAAAAAAAAAGGAGAGAGAAAATACTAAATATTGTTATTTTTTCAAAAACAGTTGATACTGTAGTAAGTAAAAATAAATCCCCTACCCAATATTTAAAGTTAAACTTCTGATACAAAGGGAGCATAATTGGTTATAAATTACAATATTAATATTTTCACTTCATTGAGAAAGTTAGACAGACAGCAACACCTATCGCCTTAAATCTATAGGAATCACTTATACAATATAACAATTCACTAAGATTTCAATTCTTAATTAATTTAAGAGCAACTAATTAAAATTCAAGCATTTGTCTAATGAAACAATTCAAGTTGTTTATCGTCAAATCTTGACGTGTACTATCTAGTTTAATATTTAATACTTTAAATATTATTAATAATTTTTAATGCTTAAAATAAAATTTTAATAAGTTTTCTGAGAGAGTTTAATACCTCTTGCACTCTAAAGAAGAAAGAAAAATCATACGTTAAGCATAGATTATGAAACGCTTTCCAACACTTCCTGAAGGCTTTAACAGAACTTCGTTATTTAGGGAATTAAGGTATAAAAGAAAACTAAGTAAACATTTTAGAAAACGCGTAAAACATTTGAAAAACTGATTTCAGCAGTTACCGTCCATAGCAAATATGTATTCCAATTCTTTTGAACAGTCCTGTATTTGATCTGTAGGTTGATATATATGCTATATAATGGGGAAATTTAGTTTAGCAAGAAAACGCGTAACAAGTTGAAATTTCTCTTTCAGTAATTTATAATAATAGATGGAAATATACTTGCATACTTTTGTAGAACCCTGTAGTTAACCTAGTACTTTTATTACACGCCACTATTTAGCTAAAGTTTAATTCAAACTAAAACATTCTTAAAACTACTGAAATCACATTTCCAGAAATTATCACTTATAGACGGCCATGTATCCAATTCTTTGCGGACCCTGTATACAATTTTATCTATGTTCTACAAACATTTCTTAGTGAACTAAATGCAGTTCAGTGTAAAAATGCATTATTCATTTCAATAAAAAAAACCACCTTTATGCAATTTGCAGTCATACCCAGTAACCCTTACGGATTCTTTTGTGTAGCCTTGTATATGAATTATAGTATTTATACACACCATATACTATGCATAAATATAGAGTGAAACATAAAAGCACTTAACATAATTAAAAAGGAATTTCCAGCAATCATCGCTACTGTACAGTAATTTGGATACAATATAGTACCTGAAATCTTTTGTGTCTCTGTAAATGCTCTGCATTTCGTATTATACGTGAAACAAGTTATACAGTAGACGCTCGATTTTACGAACCTCTTTTTTACGAATTATTCGTTTTCACGAACTGATGCACTGGTCCCGAACAGCAACCCATTGAATTAATGTTATTCCCATTTCCGAACTTTCGATTTTACGAACACATTATATGAGTCCCATCGAGTTCGTAAAATCGAGCGTCTACTGTAATAAAGCTCAGAGATGTATATAAATTTCATTATACATGAAATAATTTAACATAATTAAAATGCGAAATAATTTAACATGATAATAAATAATTTAACATGAAATAATTTAACATAATAAAAACAATGCCCTCCACCCCTATATCATTATGTAACGGGATTCTTTTGTATGGCCCTGTAAATGAATAATAACTATTCTTTGCTCTGCACATTTTACAAAATGCATATTTTAGTGCACTTGATAAATGCATATCAATTTTATTATGTTTGAAAGCATGTAAAATCATTAAAAATCATTTTAAACGATTTTTTTCCATAGGCCGCAATGTAACGGAAAAATTTTGACAGTCCCTGTAAGTGAACTAAACATGCTACAAACTTCATTTGAAACAGGGAACGTGCTATGGTAAGCATTAATAACATCCAAAAATTTCAGTGGAATCCGAGTATATTTACAGGAGTTAGAGCGCGGACAGACGGACAGACAAACCGAAGTCATAAACACTTTTCAACTTTGTTGGGAAGTGTTAGATAGGGCAACTGTTTCTTAATCTAGGAAAATATAATCTAACCACAAATGAAAATACAATAGAATCTCGTTACAACGAATGTCACTTTAACGAATTTTCAAGTTTGTTGAGTTTTATTTTGAGTGTTAAAAAATTCTATTATGTTATTTTTATTATAAAAATATTCACTTTAACGAATTTTTCAGTATAGCGAAATTAATCAGTGCTCCCCAGTGATTCGTTGTAACGAGATTTTACTGTATTTAGTAATCTCTTCCGAGTTACCTAAGATTCCGAAAAGAAATCTTTATTTTTGAAATCACAGAAATTATTATATTATCCTGAATTAAAGAAGCATTTGTAAAAACAAAGCTCCTGATGCTGCCACTGATATTCGGAAATGTTTCTGAGTAGTTTTTTATAGTGTATTAATTGGTTTTCTCAAACTGGAATATCAGTTTTTAGATTGCTGTCCATTCTCAATTAAACATTTTCAGCTGCGCAGTTGAAAAAATTATTATATTATCCTGAATTAAAAAAGCATTTATAAAAACAAAGCTCCTGATGCTACCACTGATTTTCGGAAATGTTTCTGAGCAGTTTTTTATAGTGTATTAATCAGTTTTCTCAAACTGGAATATCAGTGTCGGAGTTTCCTCTTAGTCCTCACAACTTTGAAGAAAATCCTTTGCTATTTATATGCTGCCACCACCGATACTATTACGTCACGCTCTGAGAGGATTGTTTAAATGAAAACTAACTCGTTCAATTAACTAAATTAACAGTTTATTTACACACTTTTTACAAAACACAAAACACTATTTACACTTAAAATTCGGATGTAGGTGATCCTGTTCAACATTAAATTAAATACAGTAAATGCTGGCTGTGTCCTTTTAAACTACGTTATATCACTCTCACTCTACACTCGTTAAATTAGCGTTACCGGAGATTATTCTTAAACTCCCAACACATGGGCTCTAAGCTCGGCGAGCTTCACTCCACCCTACGCTCTATCTAAGAGCTATACACAGGAACAACATTCCACTTTGCGTGCCAGACTTCAACTCACCTTCTCCCAGCAGAAGCGACTCCCTCTCTAGCAACCCTCTGCTTTTTTTCCACGTAAAAACCGGGGTTTCAACCCTGACCACATTCTTATCTCTTGCCTCCTTCGGGGAATTCTTTTGTCTCCCCATCTCCAACAGACATCTCAAAAGGTCGGGCAAACCCCTCTATCCAAGTTGTACAACTTACCTGCTCAGATCCAGTTTCAGACAAGGAAAGAATGTTACTTTGAAATTTCCAGTACACAGACCATACAATATATAATATATTAAGACAAAAAAATATAGAACCATAGTTCTAATAGCAGATGTTTCTCAGAACCTGACACCCCCCACCTTAGTGGAAAATATGCCATTTGGGGGCTAATTTTCCACGAACATATAGTAAAATCACAGAAGAGTTCAATAGTCTCTTTGCAGGTTTCTTCATTATTATTATTACATATATACTTCAAGGTGTCTGAACATTATCTACTGACATCTCTAATGAACCGTGTACTAATATTATTATTACAGAAAAAGTACACCTACTAGTACACTATTATAAACACAAGATTCAAATACAATTACATATACACAAAAAAAATTTAAAACGTGATGACACCCCTTTAAGGTTTGTCCACTATTTAGTCACTGATGCCGATGGACTAGCAATTGGCTGTTCTAACCAGCTCTTCCTATGTAGCCTAGAAATTGCATCAGCCTTCAAATGTTGCGTTCCTGGACGATGAGAAATGCTCAGGTTCCAGCGTTGCAAGGCCAGAGCACATCTAGTGAGTTTGGGGGACCTTGGGGTTGTTTCAGTGAGAAATTTTAATGGATTATGATCCGTTATGATCTCAATTTGAGATCCATATGTCCATTTTTCAAATTTCCGCAACCCGATGAGACCACTCCAAGCCTCTTTTCTCTATACTCGGCCAAGCACGCTGAGCCCCTGATAATTTCTGACTGGCAAAAGCTATCGGCTTAAACTGCCCCTTTTCATCTTTTTGAGTAAGACAGCATTCTACTGCCAGGTCTGAAGCATCGGCGTGAAGCTGATATTCTAGGCCTACTGTAGGTGTAGCCAAACGCGTCACGTTACATAACTCATCTTTAAGGGTATTAAATGCTTCTTCTGCCCTTTCATCCCATGGTACAGTATTTTTAACCTTCCCTTTAGTTAGTTCAGTTAAAGGTATGGCAATTTCTGCATAATTTGGAATATAAGATCGGTAAAATCCCATTAATCCCAAAACAGATCTAACTTCCTTTTTAGTTTTCGGTCTCTTTAAGTCTCTTATTGCTCCTATTTTTTCCTCATCAGGTGTATGCGTTCCACCCCCAATTACATGACCTAAAAACTTAGTCAACTTCTCTCCAAATTTACATTTGTCCAGCCTAATCGTAAAATTTCTAGTTTTCAGTTCTTCTATGACAGCCCTAACATGCTCACAATGCTCTTCCCAAGTGTCGAGAAAATGATGACATCAATAATATATGCTTGTGCATACCTCCGATGAGCTTGAAGGACCTCATTCACATCTTTTTGGAAAGTAGCAGCCGCTCCTGATAAACCAAAAGGCATAGTACGCCACTGATAAGTCCCATTATGAGTTGTAAAAGCTGTCAAAGTTTTACATTCCTCAGCCATTTTAATCTGCCAATAACCCCTCAATAAATCAATCGAAGATAAATATTTAGCTGCCCCCGCAGTATACATGATTTCCTGCGAATCTTTCATAGGAAATGTTGGGACCTGCGTTACTGAATTTAAAGCTCTATAATCTACACACAACCTAACAGTTGCGTCTCTTTTCCGCCTCGCAAACAATTGGGTGACTAATTTCTGCATTTGACATTTCGATTAGATTTAATTCTAATAACTCCTGAATCTGGCTATCTACTTCCTCTTTATAAGCAACAGGTACACTATATAACTTTGGCTTTTTCCTTGCCACACCCGGTTTCAAATCAATACGGTGCTCCCCTACTTCTGCTGGTCTCACCGGACCCATAAATACCTCTTTATTATCCCTCAAAATGGACTTTATATCTTTGACTTGACTATTAGATAATCCTTTTATTTCGAACCTTTCTATGTCCCGTTCTACCTCTTGTTCCCTGTTTAAAATAGGAATTTCCCCAACTTCTCCAAATTCCTCATCACCTTCAAAAACAATATTAACTATATTACACTAGCAATAAATTCTCTTATTTTATTTTGGTGCACGTGCTTCCTACTCCCGTCGGCTAACTCAACTATAAACGAATGCTGGTTTCGTTTTTCGACAATAGTTGCCGGCACCTGCCACCTAGAATATTACTTATTAGTTGCATCGGGGATTAATAGTATTACTTTATCGCCTACTTCAAACGTTTTTTCTTTCGACCTTAAGTTATAATGATGGGCCATTCTACCTTGTTACACCTCGGACGATAACTCTGCCTCATTTGCGGCTCTTTCTAAGCGTCCCCTAAGTTTATTCAAATATTCATGAATCGGCATAGTATCTAACTGCGCCCCCTTATTTTCTCCTGCCCAGGGTGACTTGAGAACTGATAAAGGACCCTCCGGCGCTCTACCATATAATAATTGAAAAGGTGCGATTCCTGTCGTAGAATTTGGGACTTCCCCATACGCCCATAATATAAATGGTATTTGTTCATGCCATCTTTTCCCTTCTTCCCTAATCGTATGATGAAACATACGTTTAAGCGTCTGATTAAAACGTTCCACAAGACCGTTAGACTGTGGGTACTGTGGAGTCGAAAATCGTTGACTAGCACCTAACCTTTTCTCAAATTCTTTCGTTAAGTCGGCAGTGAAATTGGTTCCATTATCACAGGTGATTATATTTGGAATTCCTGTCCTCGTAAATATTTGAAGTCAGGCATCACACGCTGTTTTAGTAGTTAAACTTTTTAGGGGTATTGCTTCCGCCCACCTGGTATACTGATCAATTAAGGTTAGTATATATTGATGCCCTTGTGAACTTTTAGGATCAATAGCCCCAATTAAATCAACATTAACTACCTGAAATGGAAGTTCCGGCCACGATACTGGGGAAATAGGGGCTCTATCATTCACTTTAACCCTTCTAGTCAATTGGCATTCTAAACATGACTCACAAAATTGTTTAGTTTCTTTCGCCATCCCCTCCCAATAAAACGAATACCTGATTCTCTGTAACGTCTTCTTGGCTGCATAATGCCCTCCAAATACCGAAGTATGCGCTAATTTTAGGATTTCTTCCCTTCTTACCCTGGGTACTACTAATTGCGCTATAGTTTCGCCTAACAATTTCTCTTTATGATACAATAAACTATTTACCATATAATAATCTCCTTTATCCATTTTAGCCAATTCCCAAACTCTCTCTAAATTTTGCATTCCAAATGGGATTTCTTAAATATCTGAATTACTAACGATAACTTTATTATTTTCCTCTACTTCCGTTTTTTCTACATTTTGACCTTGTAAATTTCCCGATCTCGTTTCTATTGCGTAAACATTACAATTATCGCTACTCATATCTTTCCTTTCACTCGAGTTATCATTACTAATTTCCGAACTTTCTAATTCTTGGGACTCTAGAAATGACCCCTCGCGATTTACCCCTGACAACTCATTAACCACTTCGGGATGTAAAATTACCTGCTCATTAATATTATCGGTCACCGCGCAAAGTACTTCCTGATGAATTATATTAGTTTGTCCGAATTGCGGAATAGCTAAAGGTAATTTAACCAACGGTGATTTAACTGCTTCGCCAAATAATCCTTGTAAATAAATGCTACCCGCTCCATTTAATTTCTCTCCCGGTACCAAATCTTTATGAATAACACTAATTTCACATCCAGAATCAACCAATCCTTTCGCTTTCTGCCCATTTACGCTAACTTCAATTTTCTCGAGTTTATTTAATTTCTCACCAATAACATTAGTTCTCTGTCCGGCCTTTGTCGATATCCTCGCCACAATAGCCCCTTTAGGTAATTCTTTGTTTCCTTTCACGACGATGTTATTTACACCCGCTTTCTGTTCACGCCCTTTACTAGCATTATTATTTCCCTCATTACCCACTCTATTACAAAAACGTTGGTAATGACCTGTTATACCACATTTGAAGCATCTAGGGCTATATCTCTTAAACTCAGTTTTTCTATCCGAAAAAGAATTAATCTCATTACTCCCGTTTTGCCTCCAATTACCACTAACTTTACTATCCTCCCTCGGTCTCACTTTTTTACTGTTTACATACCTATCTTTCCCCTTAAAACTTTTATACGTAACCGCATAAAACTTGTGTTTAGCGTCAAAATAATTGTCACATTCTTTAGCAATTTTAGCAGCTTCTAACCATTTACTCTGCTGAGTTAACCCAATATATGATGCGGTTTCTTCATCTAACGTGTTTAATAACTTATCAGTAATTATTAACTGATTGACCTTTTCATATGAGTCCGCACCCCTAACCTTGCAATAATTTTCCCATGTTGCTATTAAACGCGATACAAATAATACACGAGTTTCATTCTGGTTTCTCCTAGCCTTCTTAAAATTTTCCGAACACGCCTTCGGTGTCGGCTCGTGTTCCCTTAGAACTAACTCCTTTAATTCCTCATAATTCTCAATTTGTTCCCTAGTGGTATAAATTAATAAATTATCCGCCTTATCTCCTAACATATTTAGTAGCATTTCGGCCTGCTGGTTTTCCGGTACATTTTTAGTTTTGAATGCCCTTTCTAAACTGTTGAAAAATAAATTCCATCCCTCAGTCTCTTCTGTTACCCTGATAGACAGAGTTTTAACACTTTTGATCAATTTTTCTATGTTGTTTTCATTATTAGATTCCCTAGACCCATTAGAGTTATTTGCCGAACCTTGCATCCTTAGCCTCTCCATTTCTAATTCATGTTCCATCCTCAATTTTTCAGCCCTCTCTTCTCTTTCTAACTTTTCAGCCCTCTCTTCTCTAACTTTTCCCGCCTTTCTTCTCTTTCTAACCTTTCGCGATCTAACGTTTCATGTTTTTCTGTCTTTTCACGCTCTAATTTTTCCTGTTTTTCTAACTTTTCGCGCTCTAATTCTTCTTGTTTTGCTAACTTTTTGAGTTCTAGTCGTTCCGCAAATTCCATAATAACCCCCTCATCATAGTCATCGCTGTCCATTATCTTTTTCCTAAGCTGAATTCTGGTATCATCTTCCATGAATTCAACCCGCAATTCTTCGGCTATCATCTGAAGATCCACCCTTTTTAATTTCAATAAGAAAGCCATACCTTCCACCGAAGTATTACGATTCTACAATAATATTTAAACCTACTAAATTAATATTTCCTAAATTTCTACCTTAGCACATTTACCTCCACTTATTTTCCTAATTAATACCTTTCAGATAATCGATGTATTAAATTTCTAATTTTACATACTGTATAACCTGATTTTCCTCAACCATTGATATCACACAATTTACTTCCAATAAAACAAAAGGTAAAACGATAATTTCGATTTGATTACTATGCAATACAGATTCAAATTTATACAATTAGATAATAACATACAATTAACATAATAATACTGATACGTTGCAAATTGAATAAAAATATTGATGCCAATAGAAACATCCACATAAAGAAAAATTGTATAACATACACATATAAATTCCTACAATTATCATCAATAAAATATTTCCAAATTCAACAATGGTTCTCACACTTAAAACAAATAAAATCAAAACCCTCACTTTTTTTTCTCTTGTGAGCATTTTTTTTTTTTTTCACTCTGAGGCCTTTTTTTTCCGAAATTTATATCCAGCCAATTAAAATTCTAAGCAAATGTTCATTGCTCATTTGTTATCAACTTTTCAAACTTAAAACAGTATTGCTTCATTTAAGTATTACTTTAATAATAATTTAAATTTAAGTAAATTCAATTATTCCTTCCAACTATTATTAACATAATGCATTAATTTTGTTCACTACAATTATTAGCAAAAAAAAAAAAAAAAAAAGAATAGAAAATCAATTTTTGCACAAGCTATTATGACCTTTTCTTAAAACAATAGTAAATATGGTTGTTAACATCTCCTACCTATCTGAACACAATTATTTGATTTCACATAAATTATCAAGATTTAGACAATTTATCTTAAATTACTATTAATTATACAACAACAAATACATTTGGTTCGAGAATGTCAGCAGAAAGAAATGATCAAAACACCTTACCTTATACTTTATCTGTTGGGGTACTCCGCTGCTCACACGTAGTTGCATGATGAATTCAATAATACACACTTTAAAGTTACTTTGATGATATTCAATACTCGGACTGTAACACACTGTAATTTGATTCACTGTAGCGATGATAGAGCACAAACACTAGTTCGGTTCGCTGAAACGACGATAGGGCACAACACTTTAGTTTGGTTCGCTGTAACGACGATAGGACACAACACTTTAGTTCGGTTCACTGTAACAACGATAGGGCACAAACACACTCATTCGGTTCACTGTAACGACGATAGGGCACACACACTCTCTACTTCCACTCGACGCTTGGTTGTTATCTCTCTGAAATTCCGCTCGACGATCCGGCATTACCATGCAAGAATTCCACCGGGTGCTCCGGCACTAACACAGTGCAACACGGCTCGCTTGTCACTAGTCTCAGACGGTTCTATCCCACCGCTGCCACTAATTTGTCGGAGTTTCCTCTTAGTCCATACAACTTTGAAGAAAATCCTTTGCTATTTAAATGCTGCCACCACCGATATGATTACGTGATATCGGTCACGCTCTGAGAGAATTGTTTAAATGAAAACTAACTCGTTCAATTAACTAAATTAACAGTTTATTTACACACTATTTACAAAACACAAAACACTATTTATACTTAAAACTCGGATGTAGGTGATCAGGTTTAACATTAAATTAAATACATTAAATGCTGGCTGTATACTGTTAAACTACGTTATATCACTCTCACTCTACACTCGTTAAATTAGCGTTACCGGAGATTATTCTTAAACTCCCAACACATGGGCTCTAAGCTCGGCGAGCTTCACTCAACCCTACGCTCTATCTAAGAGCTATACACAGGAACAACATTCCATTCTGCGTGCCAGACTTCAACTCACCTTCTCCCAGCAGAAGCGACTCCCTCTCTAGCAACCCTATGCTTTTTTTCCACGTAAAATCCGGGGTTTCCACCCTGACCACATTCTTATCTCTTCCCTCGTTCGGGGAATTCTTTTGTCTCCCCATCTCCAACAGACATCTCAAAAGGTCGGGCAAACCCCCCCCCCCTATCCAAGCTGTACAACTTACCTGCTCAGATCCAGTTTCAGACAAGAAAAGAATGTTACTTTGAAATTTCCAGTACACAGACCATACAATATATAATATAGTAAGACAAAAATAATGTAGAACCATAGTTCTAATAGCAGATGTTTCTCAGAACCTGACAATCAGTTTTTAGATTGCTGCCATTCTCAATTAAACATTTTCAGCTGCGTAGTTGAAAAAATTATTATATTATCCTGATTTAAAGAAGCATTTATAAAAACAAAGCTCCTGATGCTGCCACTGTTTTTCGGAAATGTTTCTGAATAGTTTTTTATAGTGTATTAATCAGTTTTCTCAAACTGGAATATCAGTTTTTAGATTGCTGTTCATTCTCAATTAAACATTTTCAGCTGCGTAGTTGAAAAAATTATTATATTATCCTGATTTAAAGAAGCATTCATAAAAACAAAGCTCTTGATGCTGCCACTGATTTTCGGAAATGTTTCTGAATAGTTTTTTATAGTGTATTAATCGGTTTTCTCAAACTGGAATATCAGTTTTTAGATTGCTGTCCATTCTCAATTAAACAGTTTCAGCTGTGTAGTTGAAAAAATGCAAGTCTAACAAAATATTAATTTATCATATTTGTGTGTTATTTTGAGATATATTTTTCGTTTGCTTCTTTTTTTATTTATTTGTTTATCAAGTTTTTCTACACGTGTTTTATGTATGTTGAACATGAAAATGTAGTTTTTATAGTGTATTAATCACTTTTCTCATCCTCGAATATTGGTTTTTTGGATGGTATGAATTCTCAAGTAAACATTTTCATGTTTAACAAACATGTTTTACAGACAAACATGATATATTAACAGCACTAACATTGGCATTAAAATAAATAGGATTTTTTAAATCTTACATGTTTAAATTCATTCACGCAGAAGAAAATATTTAATTGTGAATTTGATATCATCCTAAAAACCGATATTCCGGTTTGAGAAAAATGAATAATACAATAGAAAACTACTCGGAAAATCATAGACAGCAAAAGAAACTTTGTTTTTTCTTTCTTCTATCTATAATACAAGAAAGTAGTACAATCGAAAAAATTTTCGGCTTCCGTTTTTCGACAGATTTATGTGTCAGCGATTTCGAAAAACACGTTTTTACAAAATGTCTTTCTGCCCGTGTGTCTTTGCGTTTGTGTGTCCTTTTTGCATCATCGAAAAGTGCATGAAGTGATGCATAGAATTGAACCAAACGGCATTTATGTTTTTGCCTATGACCAGAAGGTCCAGTTGAAATTGGGGATTTTACGCTGTAAGGGGGCGCTGTGATAGCGATTTTTGTGTCATTTTCTTTATTGTTTCATTGGACAGTTTACGAAATTATTCATAGAATTGAACGAAATTTCATACATACTTTCTAACTATGGCGATCAGGTCCCGGTTGAAATTCGAAATATTTCCGCGGAAAGGGGCGCCGAAATTAGCGAATAGCAATTTTGTTTAATTTTTTTTTTTTGTATCCTCGGAAATTGTATTGAAGTTATGGATAGAATTGAACCAAGCTTCATATAATCATTTTTGTCTATGGCCGTCAGGTCCCACTTAAAAATGGGGATATTCACCCAGAAGGGGGCGCTGTGATAGTGATTTTTGTGTCATTTTCCTTATTGTAACATCGGGCAGTGTATGAAGTTGTGCATAGAATTGAACGAAAATTCATATATATGTTTTTGATTATGGCCATTAGGTTCCAATCAAAATTTGGAATATTCCCGCGGAAGGGGACGCTGTAATAGCTAAAAGTATTTTTGTTTAATTTATCTTTCGTATCCTTGGAAAGAGCATGAATTTATGGATAGAATTGAACCAAGCTTCAGATACACATTTTTGACTATGGACGTCAGGTCTCACTTGAAAATAGGGATATTCTTCCAGAAAGGGACGCTGTGATAGCGATTTTTATGTGATTTTTCGATTTTTAGCAATTTAAGTGAGGGTTGGGTTGGGTTGATTTTTGACGACCAATTATCAACTTGAGGGATATAGGCCCCGGGGGGAGTGCCCTTCGTGGGGTTCTTTCTAAGGGAACCTAACCCGTATTTACGCATGGAAATCCATGGTTCGAAGAAAACCAAGAAAACTCCGAACGATTAGGCCGACGGGCACGATTGGGTTCGAACCCAGCACCTCCCGTCTACCAGCTTCGAGAGGAGAACCTCTCGCCACTGGTGGGGCCCAGTTTATGTCAGGAATTTATGAATATTTTTCAACGAAATTTTGTATTAAGATGTAAAGTAGTAGACCGAGGTTTGTATAAAATTTTGGGGAAAAACTGCGTGACGGTGTACTGCAGTAGCGAATTTAGGTGTGATTTTTTTTTGTATTGTCGGAAAGTGTATGAAGTTATGGATAGAAATAAAACAAACTTCATATGCAGGTTGTATCTGAGATGCTTCAACAAACTTAGAGGGATGATAGTACTCATGAAGTCGAACAAAAAATGAAACGGAACATGGAGTCGCAAATGACGTTTAAAGGATGAAAATCGAGAAAATACGTTTGGAAATGGACAAACTGAGACAAGAAAGAACCACTCGAGAAAATTATTTATTGCACTGAATAGGTACAACACAGCTCGTGATGTCCAGACAAAACAAATATTTTACAACAGTTGTTCAAAGTGTCGACCGCGGACATTATTACACATCTACGGAGGAACGACTGGCGGACACGTTCAAATTTGCATACGTTGATTCCTGCTCACAGATGTGTTTAACTTTCTTCCAAGTTTTTGATATCTCGTTCTGACCGGATATGCACAAAATGAAAGGAAAACCAGCTTCGTGCTACTAGTCAGTTCTGCAGAAAAGCAGCATGCGAGATTTCGATATTTTTATTAGTCTTGCGATTTTCACCCTTTAAACGTCATTTGCGACCCCATATTCTATTGCATTTTTTGTTCGTCTTGATGAGTACTATCACCCCCTTAAGTTTGTTGAAGCATTCCAGATACACCCGGTGTATGTTTTTTATTATGGACGTCAGGTACGAGTTAAAAATGGGGAATCCATTTAAGTGAAGGATTTATGAATATATTTTGACGAAATTTTATATTTAGATGTAATATAAAATTGGGTAAAATTTTGGATAAAATTTAGGGAAAAAACTCGGCCTAAAGGTGTGCTGCAACAGCGAATTTAGATGCAATTTTTCCACATGGATTTCATTTTTAACAAGATAAGTTGCATTTAATTTTCTAACCAGGGGTCTATTTAGACTTTTTCTCACGATCCTGTTTTTGTGAAATCGTGAACTTTTGTATATGTTACGACTAAAGCAAGAATGAAATCAGAAACTATCATTATATTCATGTTCCTATTTAGAAATTTTAATAAGGTCTTTCGCACATTTATACAGCTAGATGATAGATTCATTGGTGATTTCAAGTGTTAGATGACAGGTTTTGCTTCTTTTTTTTAAAATCACTATATCTGTAAAGGGTTCAGTTTAGAGATGTCTGTTTTTAAGAGAAAGAGTTTTGAAAAGGATCATATGTTTCAAGGGGAAAAATATGTGAAGGGTCCTTTAAAGGATTCAAGTTTTCCTATACAGATTCCTGCTTACAGATCAGGTTTTCCATGTTAATGTTTTTATGTGGGACACTGAACATGATAAAATATAAAGAAAGTGTCAGACTGTGGCTATTATGACATTTGTAAATAATAATTTTATAAATGAAATTTCTATTTTCTAAGGAAAATAACCCCTTCAAGAAAAAACGAAAAAAGATTTTTTCCCCCCAGAATTTGTGTTTTTTTTTTTTCTGAGCATTCATGTCTCTAATTACTAATAACAATAATAATAATAAAATTAATAAGGGTGATTATAATTCACCAGGTAGCTTTTAAAAGCATTAACGACATTAGCAACACTATGTTTACCACAGGGGCGCTATATTGATACATGATACATAAAGTATACAGGGTACAATCATAGAAAGAAACAAAAGAAAACTTTTCCCACATAATAATTATACATAAAACCACTGTATAAAAATGACACTGATTCCACTCGATTTATATTAACGCCTACTAGTAAATGTTATACATATATTAGTACTTGGAGCCGTCCACAAATTTAAATTTCTTCCAACTTTGATTTTATTTTCAAATAGTAACACCCCTGTCAGGTTTCTGACGCTAATGAGCATGTAAATAATTAAGATTTACTATTATCTGATATTATCTTTTTGCTTGTTTATTGTATTTCATACGTATCACTTTATGCATACTTAGGGTCTAGGGTAAAATTTTTCCTTATCTTGAAGTTGATCCGAGCTATTTTAGTTATATAGTATTGTATGGACAAGCTCCATTGTATCGAGCAATTCCAATTCCCTTTTTTATTCAAGAACACATACCTCAGATAAGGCAAAAAAAGAAGTTTGCGGACTATCTAGCAAGATAGCCGACGCCACGGAAAGGGGAAAGGTTTAGGTAAAAAAAGGGGGTCCATGTGGCAGTAATGAAGCCCGGGAATCTCTTTTTGGTATGGTTGAGAGAGAGAGAAGGCAGTTCTGGCGTAGACTTGATGAAGAGAGGTCGTAGTTTTTGATTGGGTGTTCTGGGGTGGAGTTATGTGAGTTGCGGGAAAAAGCATAAGGCCTGTGTGTAGTAGCGTATGCAACGGGAAATCCAAGGTGTTCTTCCAATAAACCTGATGAGATACCGTAAGGCAAGAAGGACATAGGGTATTTTAATAAGTTGACCCAGTGCGCAGAAAGTACGTGATATATAATTCAGTATCTGGCCGGATCGTCTATATCCGAGCCCTTAAATAAAAATAATGTTGTGTTTTCTAAATAGCTTGTAAATAAATTGTTCTTTAATTTTAATTGAATAAGTTTAGTATTTTTGATAATCCTTCTCACATCGTGTCCGATATCACGTATTTATATCGGTGGTGGCAGATTAACGAATAAATATAAAAGGATATTTTTCCGAAGTTTGTACGAGTAATGATCGTAGATCCGTTAAAATTCATCAGCGTGGGGACTAAGGAAGAGTGCAAAAACCCTTTTTTTAGCTCACAGGCTATCAAAGCATGAGAGCTAATGTGCCCGTCCGTTCTGTATGTATGTATGTATGTACGTAACGCGATAACTCTTGATAGAAACATCCGATTTGCTTCAAATTTTTTTTCTAGGTTCATTCTGATAAGGCGCTTCCCTGATTAGTTTTGGGAGTTCATTAGAAGTATAAAGGGGAGAAACGAGGGATAGACCCCACCCCCTTAATTTAGATAAACGGGTTTTTCATGCAGAATTATTCAATTTGCTCCAAATTTGGTATATCGGTTTATTATGTTAAGGACCTTCCCTGATTAGATTTGGAGCTTCACTAGTTAAGTATAAATGGGGGGAAAGAGGGCTACCCCCCCTTAATTTAGATAATTGGGTTTTTCATGCAGAATTATTCGATTTGCTCCAAATTTGGTATACCGGTTTATTATGTTAAGAAGCTGCCCTGATTAGATTTGGAGGTTCATTAGTTAAGTATAAAGGGGGAAAGGGGGGCTAGACCCCCCTTTATTTAGATAAATGGGTTTCCATGCAGAGTTATTCGATTTGCTCCAAATTTGGTATACCGGCTTATTATCATAAGAAGTTGCTTTGATTAGATTTGAAGGTTCATTAGTTAAGTATAAAGGGGGGAAGGGAGGCTAGACCCCCTCCCCTTAAATTAGATAAATGGGTTTTTCATGCAGAATTATTCGATTTGCTCCAAATTTTGTATACCGTTTTATTATGTTAAGAAACTGCCTTGATTAAATTTGGAGGTTTATTGGTTAAGTTTAAAGGGAAGGGGACTGGTGCCAGACCCCCCCCCCCTTAATTTAGATAAATGGGGTTTTCATGCAGAATTATTCGATTTGTTTCAAATTGGATATACCAGTTTATTCCGATATGGCGCTTCCTTCATTTGATTTGGAGGTTTTTTTGTAAAGTATAAAAGGGTAAAGGGGGGCAAGTCACCTCCCCTTAATTTAGATAAATTGGTTTTCATGCTGAATTATCCAATTTACTTTAATTTTTTTTTCTTGGTTCATTCTGATAAGGAGCTTTTCTGATTTGATTTGAAGGTTCATTGGTTGAGCATAAAGGGAGAAATGGGGGAGCTAATATCCTCTTAATCTAGCGAAATGTTTTTTTTTTCTGGCAGAATTATCCAATTTGCTTCAAATTTGGTATACCAGTTTATTATGTTAGAGATTCTGTGATTAGATTTGGAGGTTCATTTCTTAAGTATAAAGGGGGCGAAATGGGGATATTGCCACCTGACGTTTATTTAGATAAATGTGTTTTTCTATCCGATTTACTTTTATTTTTTTAGGGGCATTATTCTTTGAAATAAGAGTATAATATACAATTAGTGTTAATAGCCTGTGAGCTCAATGCCATCAGTTTAACTGGGCACTTTTCTTTTTATTGTTACTGAATTTGGGTTTTTTTAATGAACGTCCCAGAAGAGTATATAGCTTATGCATGTTTTGTCATTTTATACATTGTTGTCAACTTTCAGTTCATAATAAAGAAACTCGTGCAATTTTAAAAATGAATACTTTTTAGCCGATGCCTCACTGGGCGTGGTTTGATACAAGAAACTAGTTTAGATGTTTAGAATGAAAAGCGAAACTATAGTAGTCCATATATTTGCTACTTGTTTGTTGTGAAAAACTTTACATTTTGAAAAATGCAATGTTCCCCGAAAAATAGTACACTCATGTCCAAAATTAAGGTCACAAACATAAAATCTGTGAAAACTGATAAACTATTGAGTGTGTTGCCACGAAATTTGGTACAGATGATTATTACAATGGAAGAAAGAATATAGCAACATAACAATATGGAAAAGATTTTATTTGTGAATTAAGAAACAGGGTATATCAAAAAGTGTTAAATCATGAATCAGAGATAAAGCATTTATCTTGGGAAAAGTCTGTCTAATATGGAGTTTGACCACCGTGCACTGCTATACAAGCCTCACAACGACCTCTCATAGTGTTTATGAGGGTGTCAATAAATGTTTGTGGCAACAAAGCTCATTCTTCCAAAAGCGCGGATTTTAACTCCTGGCGGGTCCTGGGAGGGGGTTACGCTGTGCAATGGCTCTTCCTAGACCATCCCAAACATGTTCAATAGGATTGAAGTCCTGAGACCTCAAGGGCCAATTCATACGACGAATATCAACTTCTTCATGAAAATCATCAACAATGTGAGCTCTGTGTGGCTCCGCATTATCGTCCATAAACATGAAGTCCGGGCCTACAGCACCCCGGAACAACCTAACATAGGCTTTAAGGACCTCATCGCTATAGCGATGTGCGTTGACAGTACCCGCATCGAAGACGTGCAGTGGTGTAAGACTGCCCAACATTATGTCGCCCCAGACAGGGATTCCTTTGCCACCAAATCAGTCAATTTGTTTTACGTAGGAGGGTTGATAGCGAGTTCTATGGTCTCTCCAGATGAAGATTCGACGAAAATCACTCTGCGTGGTGAATCTCGACTCATCACTGAAAAGAACACGCCCCCATTCTTGTTGTGCTCAAGATTGATGTCTTCGGCTCCACAACAACCGTCTCTCCTGTTCGATGCAGTGAAAGGGTCACACGCGACTGGACGCCGGGCGTTGGGGTCCTTGAAGCCCATGTTAGGTTGTTTCGGGGTGCTGTATGCCCGGACTTCATCTTTATGGACAATAATGCGAAGTCACACAGAGCTCACATTGTTGATGATTTTCTTGAAGAAGAGGATATTCGCCGTATGAATTGGCCCTCGAGGTCTCCGGACCTCAATCCTGTCCATGTAAACATGTTTGGGATGGTCTAGGAAGAGCCATTGCACAGAGTAACCCCCTCCCAGGACCCGCCAGGAGTTAAAAAACCGCGCTTTTGAAAGAATGGGCTTTGTTGCCACAAAAATTTATTGATACCCTCATAAACAGTATGAGAGCTCGTTTTGAGGTTTGTATAGCAGCGCACAGTAGTCACACTCCATATTAGACAGACTTTTCTCGAGATAAATGCTTTATATCTGATTCATGGTTTAACACTTTTTGATATACCCTGTTTCTTAATTCACAATTAAAATCTTTTTCATATTGTTATGTTTCTGTTATCTTTCTCCCATTGTAATATACCTCTGTGCAAAATTTCGTGGCAACACAGGGAATTGTTCATCAGTTTTCACAGATTTTATGTTTGTGACCTTAATTTTGGACATGAGTGTATGTACGAATCAGTAGTATGTAGTGAGAAGTGACGCTACTTTTAACGCTACTTTAGGGAAAAAGCTGCGCCATTCATCAAATCATGGGATTGTAGCTTCCTTCTTTTGTGCAAAATGTGTTTTGAACAACAACTTGCAAATATCAGCGGCAAATCTCGACTGTAGTGTTTAGCAAGGCTTTGTGTGACATCGTGGATTTTTTTCATCCATATTTACTGGTAAAACCAAGTACTGACCCACCAAAGAAATTAATTTTCTTGCTGGCAACATTTTTCTAATTACTCTTTAATAGATCTTCATGTTTTAATGCGGGTTTCTTCTTTTGGAATTGTTTCCTTTACAGTTTTATTATCTTTTGATATTATGACAGAGGAAATTAATATTGAACTAACTGTTCTGGTCGGCTTAAAACGAGCAATATGTGTATAAACTAATATTTTGGAAATTAACTTAAAACATTTTTATTCTGTGGTATCTTTCTTAATTTTTAAATATCATCGGTTATATCGCATTTATTTGATTCTATCCCGGCAGACCTGATAGAATGAAGAGCTACTATATTACTTAATCCGTGTCCCCAATTTCGTGTGCAGATTGAACAATACATTTAATGACAAAATCTGAAAGTCGCGAAGTAGTGTGCCTTCTTTTGAAAAGTAGTTTGTGGTTGCTACTTTTTAAAACAAGTAGTTGTAGTTGTAGTTAACTACATTTTAGATGAAATAGTTGTAATTGTAGTTCTCGAGAAAAAAGTAGTTTTTCGATCCCCTAGACCTCATATGAATCTGCTAACTTAAGTAGTTAAAAGCAATGTTTTAAAATTGGTTTAGACTCAATTTAATTTTGAATGGAATATTTTAAACATGCATGCCTCATATATGATATAAATTTTATTATTATTGTTATTATTATTATTATTATTTATTATTATTATTGCACAATCTGCAATAGCATTGTAATTATGCCAGTTCAAAGAATGAATTAGTCCTCTGGATCATTTTTTTCTTAAAATTCGGGATAGAAGAGGTTAGGTCTAATGGAAATAGTTTCTCGATAAATGAAGGATCGAGGTTCTATTGTATTATAAAATGTAGTGGGAAATATAAAAAGCTTTTGTTAGACAGTTTAGTTAAATTTCTAATTATTTTGCAATTTCTTTTTCAGCCAAAGATGTTGTATGCGGGTTTCCAGGAACGCCGGCATATGGTTACGTTAAACCAGATTTAGAAGCATATGAAGAAGGTGATGTTGTTTCCTATTCTTGTCGAGTGGGCTACATTCTACTAGGTTCCCCAATCAGCAGGTGTACATCAGATGGATCATGGTCGGAAGATGTTCCAATATGCGGTAATGACTTATTTCTGATTTTTTTTTCTTTTAATATGCTCTATATTTTCTATTTTATTTTTCCCGTGCGTACGTACAAGTTATCACACATACGTTGTGTGATATATGAGTGGCTCACAACCATAGTAGACCAAGTCCATTTTGAAAAAGAAATAGATAGTCCATTTAGTCCATTATATCAAGTCTGTTTTCACATACTTTCTCATATATGTCATCTGTTTACAGACTTGGTTTACTGTGGGAGTGGATAAAAAAGATTTTCTGCACCTTCTAAATGGACTGTCTCAATTTTTTTTTTCAAAATGGACTTTATCTACTATGGTAGTGAGCCCCTCATATATAAACACATGTGTAAATATGTGGAAACTCAGGGCTTGTAATTTCACATTAAACGACACTGAACACCATTTTAGAAACTGAAGTCTTTAAATTTTATACTACTAGATTATATTAACAGATTAAATTATGTACACATTATTTACATAGAAAAGTATCGTCATTTTAATTACATCACAGTTCTGCGAAACGATCACAACACATTCTCATAGCACAGACATCATCGTTCTACTACGTCATTCGACTCCACTCAGTTCAGTTCGTCCTTTTTTCCCCGCTCGCAAAGAGCGCCTGCCGTTCCGAAGTCTGTCTCTCGAACGCATGCGCGCTGAAATTTCATGAGGAAAGAAAATAAACTGAGCGAAGGCGCTTTGATCGGCAGTTACGTAAGAACTTGATGGCACTGCAAGTGGTACACACTTGTTAAACCAGGAGGCACGCAGGGAAAGCTATTCAAGGCGTTTGGAAATGCTTTCCTACAAATATGTGTGTGTATCTACGTATACGTATACACATACGTATATGTATATTTATGTATTCAACACATGCTTTTATTTGTATTTTTTTAATGATGCTACCGATGACTGGAATATCGATAGTAGTTTATAATCGGTTTGCTGCGGCATACCGGTGTACCGGGAAAGGATCTTGGATTTATTGTGAAAAATTCAAAGATCCTTAATTAAATTATTACGTTTTGATTATTTATTATCATGAATAAAATTCTAAGTGTTTGTCAAACAAATGAAAAAATAAATAAATAAATAAGATAAAATAAAAGTAATACTTGTTTCACTTTCAACGGTATATTTATGGGAAATGAGATGTTATCGAGTGAAAACCAAAACAAATTACGACTAGAATTCATAATAGAAGAATCTTTGACACAAGATTTAAATTTATATTTGTAAAAAATGAAACTGTACAAATAAATTTTTAAATGTCAAACTTATCTGCGGCACTGAATTTTAAACTAAAATGAACAGAAAAATATTAATTTGTTTTTGAAATTTTTAACTGATAACATCTTCATTGCAAATTATGATAAAAAGGTTTTTTTTGGCCGTGCTATGATTTATTATTACTAATAAGCAAATAAAAAATGTATTTTTTTTTTTTTTTTTTTTTTTTTTTTTACTTATTTAATCATTATGTACACCTGCCGTGGAAATTTAATTATACATACAAATGTGCCGAAAGAAAATAAATATTTAAACATATTATTGTGATAATACCGAGGTACAGAGATTTGAATACAAGTCGTGTTCCATTACAGAGAGAGAGAAGTATTAATTACAACGAATCTTTATTTGCCATTTCCAGAAAATTCTACATTTAAGAAATGTGTAGCAAAACAAGTCCTTCCGGCTCAGTAGGCAGAGTAGGCTGATTTCTTTCTTTCTCTTTTTAAACTACATACATCAGATTTAATACAAAATTAAAGAAACTGGTCTTTCTTCTTCTAAGTTCGCTATTTTTGCGAGAAAGGTAGTTTATAGGAAAATTTTAAATTTGACTTACTAAATGTAATTGTATGGATATAAGGTAATAAAATAAAACATGATAAATATGCTTGGAAATCGTAGGTTAAAAATCACCCATATATCATAATATATTTTTGACGCTGACGCTTAAACAAAGTTAAAACCCATACAGTCAATGAATACTGTGTAATTTTTTTAGTACGTCTCACTCAACAAATTTCCGCTTCTAAAAATGTTATTGAAATATAAGGATTTTAAAAACCTGTATTAATAATTAACTGAAAATATAGCTCTATTGGCCGTGATATTATTCGGATATTCAAAGGGCCGATATTATCGAATAAATATAGATACGAACTTCAGTGCATTCTGTACTGAAGTTAAAAATACGTAGGACAGATTTTATGCAATAAAAAATAAAAAATCAGTTTCATTCATATTTCGTTACTGTATTTATCTCTAGGGGGCATTTTTGGCTCAAAAGAAGATTGAGTTGAATCTGTTTTATCTAATTTTAAATTGCAATATGGTTGCCATGTGAGAAAACATAAAAAAAATCCATTTTAAGATTTTGATACCGATGTAAAACATAAACTGTAGTGTGCAAAATTTTATCACATCTACAAATTTGACAGGGTGCAAGTTTAAAAAAGAATTCATTTTAATAAAATTTCATTATAGTGAACATATATTGTCAATCACACGAAGTTTGTTCTAGTGGGTTTGACTTTATATGATGTATTTCATACGTTTCGCAAAAATGAAACTTAGTGCCAAAAATTACGCTCATAATATTTTTTTTTTAATGTAAATTAAATAATGTGTTTTCAATATTTGTGCCAGTTTCTTTTTAATTTATTCTGAGTTAATTTTCATTGATAGTTATGAATTTTTCATTCAATGAATAATTATTTTATTTCAAATTAATTGCAATGAAATTTCATGTAATGAATAATTTCATTGATAATCAATCTGTTGCATAAAATTTTTTGCACTATTTTTAAATTTGGGAATTTATGTTCTTTATTATTTTCTCTTTCAAACATTTCCTAAACTTTAATTATTTTTATTGTATTAATTATAACACTAAAAAAAACAAATAGTATGAGTAATAAAAAACAATGGTATTGCACACAGTTTTGTTTAACACGGGACAAGGAATCAGAAGTCCTTTAGCTTGTTCACTTCCATACTAAAAATCTTTAGATATATGAAAGCGAAAGCCATAGACCAGACATGACGCACCTTTTCATGTCGACACGCCAAATTTTACCAGAAAATATTTTACGTGAAATTGACGTGCCACTATTAAAAAATAAAACAAACAATGAATAAAATTGACTTGGTTTTAAATTCTTAGGATTAAAAAATATGGGTAATATACATGTAGGTATTATGCATGGTGTGTTCACAAAGTTTCAAGACTGGTCTGAGAATACAAAATTTATTAAACATTTTTGTACAGCGAACTAAAATTCTTCAAAATATGACCCTTGGGCATCAACACGCCGCTGCCAGCGTTTTTTCCATGGTTCATAGGCTCCCCGGAAGACTTCGCGTGCAAGGCTGATAAAAGTCCTCGTCGAAGCTGCCTGGATCACTGGAATCGTGTCGAATCGCTTCCCTTCCAGGTCTTTCTTGATCCGGGAGCACAAAAAAGGGTCGCTAGGAACGGGGTCTAGATCCTTCAAATGGTGGAGCACTCTAGCATAAAACTGACCTTACCCGGCGCGTCCACCCAGACATCAGAGACGATTGGATTGTTCCTCACGGCAATGCGCCCTCTCACACGTCGCCTGCCGCCGCCGATGTTTTGGCTAATTTTAACGTGGCAATACTCTCGCAAGCTCCCTACAGCACCGACGTCGCTCCCAGCGCGTTTCTTTTGTTCCCCTGGATCAAGAAATACCTGAAAGGGAAGCGATTCGACACAATTCCATCGATCCAGGCAGCTCGACGAGGTCCGAAGGCTTCCAAGCGCGAAAGCTTGCGCGCGAAAGCTTGCGCGCGAAAGCTTGCGCACGAAGGCTTCCAAGGAGCCTATTAAGAATAGAAAAACGCTGGCAGTGGTGTGTTGATGCCCAAGAGTCATATTTCGAAGAATTTTACTTCGCTGTACAAAAATGTTTAATAATTTTTTTATTCTCAGACCAGTCTTGAGACTTTGTGAACACACCATGTACATTCTTAATTATAGTAACAATTATATTTTAGAAAGCAATAAAATAATAAACGGTATAGGAGTTTCTTGGATATTTGGAACCCAAACATCGTGCAAAACTTATTTATCTCGTTAATATTGTTATGCAGTCATGCAATGGGATGTTCCCCAGTCTATAAAAAAAAAAAAAAAAAAAAAAAAAAACCCACAAGAATATGTACTAAAATAAAAATTATTATTCAGGGACTTAAAAGTCAAAAGATTGTGAGAATGCCCCAAATACGATTTCTGTTGTTGCAAATTAAATGATAAAAATTGATATCGCGTTCATACTTTTAACAGAATACTATATGAACTGGAGTCAACTGACAAGTGGTTTCAACTTGAGCTCTTAGCATTATTTTCCGAAAATAATGACTTGGATGTATAGGTAGACAGAAACATTCTTAAAATGGCGATCCCTAGAATCTTTAATATGCTCTACTAGTCTAGGATTTCATCGAAGTCGCCATAATTTCATCATTTTTATAATGTCTGATTTTATTAAGTTGTATTTCAGTTTCTTCATTTTTTTATATTTAAAGTATTTAGACAAGCATAACTTGTCTAATTTTGTAAATTTAGTGTAATTTCACTTTTTTTTTAAATTTAAAATCTCAATTAACGCCTTGCTAAAAATATCTTACCGCGTGTCGGCACGAGTACCATAAGTTTGCCGCCTCTGCTACAGGCAATGAAAAACCAATAATAAGGTTTCCTAATCGTAAGGAACATCCATAGCACAACCAACAATTGGTCATCTCTGGTTATATATACCTTTTTATATCTTCATCAGTAAAATTTGCACAAAATATAATTAAACACGTGAATATATAAAAATATATACCTTAAACTTTTGTGTTTAATTAATGTCAGTATAATTACAAAACAATCGAAAGAAAATATTTTATGTGAAGAAAATTACAGTTAATGATAAACAGAAGTAAAGTATAAACAACGTGTATGTTTCTCAGATATTCAATCCTGTTTTCTCAAATGTACAATTTAAAAAAAAATCTCACTTGCATTCACTAATTTTCCTATAGATTCAAATCTGGAGATGTTACATGATATGAAAGTGGATTTTTTTAAATCAAATTCTCTGTGAGGAAAATGTGAGGAATAAAATGTTTAGGCAAGAAATATGACACAACAATTAGTCATTTGCCAGAAATGTTATTAATTAAAAAGTGGAGGTTAAAAATATATGTTTGAAAGTAATATATATATAAGAACCGACAGAACCGACTAAGAAATCTCAAAATATTGAAAAACCTAAACAGTTTAATATTATAATATCACAAATCTCATACAATAGTTTAGTAAAACAAAAGTGGAAAAATTTAGTTTCAAAAAGTGGAAAAGCAATAAGAGGAAGCTTAAGAGGAAAAATTTACGTAAGGAATGAAAAGATGAATGAATATCAAGAATAACACTTATATTGTGGAATTTTTCATCAGTAGCAATATCCCACAAATATAAATAAAACACAAACACAATTGATTTCTAATTGAGAACAGCATGCATTGGGTTTAAGAGCTATTTCTCAAATTGACCAATCAACTGTGACACCAGATCTACAAGTAAATCAAAACCGAGAAAAATAGCAAAAAGAAAACACAACTATTAAATTCCATGAAATATAATGAAAACAACTATTAACAGAAAATTGGCATTTAAAACATTTACCAACCATTTCCATACAGAAATGATGAACAGTGAGGCATAAAGCTATCATTCTACCTTAAAACTGAGAAGAACATAGAATCATAGCAAAGTTTTAGTTTGCAATTAATTCAACCAATTGCAAATAAGTACAAAAATAAATAAATAAAATAAATTTATATTGGAACAATCATGAAATAAATAAATATATATATATATATAACAAATTAGACATAAATTTGCACTAAATCTGCGGATACTTATTTTGCTCTTTTTGTCACGCGGAAATGTCTTGAGCAGTGTTGGCAACATCTACTATGGATTTCCTCTAGAAAACAACTCAAATTCCCTAAAATTTAGTTGAACACCGCTCTCTCCACCCCCCCCCCCCCACCCCCGAAAAAATGAAAGAAAAATCAGTAGTGCCGCCTATACTGATGACAGAACAAGAGGCGCACTGCCGTGCATTGTCTTTGATGCAGTAAAAACAGTCAGCAGCCTTGAGTACATTCACTTATGTAAAATGAGTATCTTCTTTTCCTTAGTAGAGAGTTTAGTTATATAAAATGCCAAATATTATTTTTTTAAGAGAAAATTTAACAAAAGTAAAATAAATGGGGAAATTAAATTGGATTTCTCTCTAAGAATTAAATTTAATTTTTCACCTAAAAAAAGCTGTAAAAAATCTATGCTAAACACCCCAGCCTCAAATTTTCCCTTAAATATATGGTGGAGGGGGATTCTAAAGCTGACCTCTCAATTAAGTGGAAGCAGCGAAAATACAGTTTTGAATTTTCTCAATTGCCATGCTCTTGCAACACATTCAATATAGTAAGACCTTGATGAAGAATAAGACTCTATGATGGAAATGCTTGATAACCATGTAGAAAAATGGATTAGTCTGGAAAGGCTAGCAGCTGCAACTGAGTTAAGATAGGGTACAGGCTTGAGTAGTTACTCTGCAAATCTTCAGATTCAGAAAACATTTTAGGCATTTCTAGTACTGCATTTTGAATCAGGTTTCGATGCTACATGTTTGGTTAACCTTAATGGTAGCAATTAGCAATCTAGAGGTCCAATCTTTGGTTCAATATGAAATTGAGTCTTAGTCTCTTATGCTCAATGTCGGTGCTCATTCAGACTGTCGATTATGGGCAATTTAAACATTTCTGTTGCAAGTAATATTATAACACTAAATTTGGAAATTTTCAACTCTATAAATATTGCCTAGTATTTTATAGGGTGAAATTTTAATTCCATTCATTCATAGATTATTCTTATAAAGATCTTTCGTTTCTGAAGAAACTTTTTTTTCGTTTTCGATTTTTCTCTTTTTTATTTTGTTTTTATTAATAACTTGTAAAGTTATTAGGTGTGCAAAATAATGTATTCATCTATTTACATTTAAATTAGTCTGCAATTCGAGAATTCTCACAAACACGAATATGTTATAAATATAATTTACTTTCATCAAGCATTTCAAACTTCATTGCAAATTTGCGAACTTCCTTCTTGTTCAAACAGAGAATTTTGAACTTCGTTCCAAACAGTGAATAGAACTGCTTTAATGAAGAATTGTGACTCTGATATCAAAGAATGGTTTTTCACAACATTTATAAATAATATCATTAGTCCATGCTTTGCAATAATATATGTAACATTTTTCAAAATAGTATTGAAGGGAAACTTTGTCATTGTTATCATTGTTTAAATCGAGTGTTTCATCTTTTGAAACAAAAATATTGTAACTTAGAGAAAAGGAGGGTAAGGTGACGAATTGAGTAAGATGACGAACTCTGTAATTTTCCCTCCATTCATACATACCAGCACCTGGCATGGTACAAAATATATTTTTGGTGGAGTTTCATGTAACTCATTGTCAAAAATTTGCTTTAGAGAAACCTGTGAGTAGATGTGAGCCGAAGTTCGATTTTTAAATGTGTTGTTGTACTTTTTGGCACGTTACTGTGCAAAGTATGACTCATCTGTGATAAGTTATTTCAATCCATCACTAAATTATTCTAAAAATAAAATTCAGAACGTAAAAATTAATACAAAATGTAGGTTGTTTACAACCAATGATATACAAATAAACCTAGTTCAAACAAATAGCGAGGCAAGATAACCAGGATGACAATGATATGGAAGACTAACAATAAACACTGCATTATCTGTGGGGAGAAGGGCTGGGATGAACTCTGGTTTCAATGCTTCATACGCAAATATTGGGGCCATGCTGACTATTATGGCTGAGGTGTAGGCGAAACTATAGGCACAGACACTGTAGATGGAATTTTTGCTTTTAAATTTTCAATTTATAAACCGTTTTGAATGGATAATGAATGTATGCGGAATCTTGTAAAATGTATTTAATAAAGTTTTATAGGTAGTTTGATAAATACTGTTACCTATACGTCCTCTTACACCCTATGTGGAGTAAGATGACAAGGATGACTTTTCTTTGGGAAACTTTGTTTTTTATCATTCGAGGGCCTATGTAAACATTTTAAATATTTTTTGTTGGAGAGAATGTTTGTAAAAGGTGCTCATATCAATTATACCTTTTTAATCCACTTACTGAGTTCAGTAAAATACTTGGAAGCTTAAGCTCTTCATCTTATCCCAGTCTCTACAACATCTAATTTGTAGAAGCTGAAGTCTCGGCTGACAATAGTAATCGCATCAATGTAAAAAATCTATTGATTTTACAGGAAAAAACTGTCAGTAAAAACTGTTTATTTTACAGGTATAAGCAGTATTTATTACGATCTTTCTGTTATTTTAACAAATTTTGCCCTTAAGTTGATAATTAATACAGATTATTTCAGCAAAATAAACACTTTTATACTGGCGTCCTGAATAAAAGTTTTTTTTTCTGTAAAATAAACAGATTTTCTTACAGTGTGCTGTTCTGATTGAAAAAAAAAAATCGATATCCGTGAAAATATCCACAAGAACCTTAGTTAATCTTTTTACGTCACATGGAAAGTGAAAAAAGAAATCCAAAGATTTGATTTATTATATGTTATTTCAATTCAGTAATTTCTTAAATTAAGGCTATCAAACAAGGACGATACTTATGCAAAATTTTAGAATAAAAAAAAAACAATCCTCGACATTCAGGAACATTTGCTTACAATGTCAAGCGTTGTAATAGTTTTAAATAGTTTGTAATAGTAAAATTGCTTAGAATTAACAAAATTACTTCGTTAACTTAGAAAAAAAAAATTTCAACCGAAAATGACGACCTGTTTCGAATAAAAAATCTTATACTATAATGCGAGCAAAAATTGTGTGTGTGTGTGTATGTAAATTTTATCTTGAAAATGGCTCTAACGATTTTGATTAAATTTTGCACCCTACCGTTTTCGGGCACGAAAAGACCATTGGGATGGGTCTCGTGTTCGAGAAAATTCGATTAGTGGGTCATTTTGGGTCATAAGAGGTCGGTGACAAGCTAATTATATCTAAAGAACGGCTCAATCGATTTTGACTAAATTTTGTATCTAACCATTTTCGGGTACGAAAAGACCATTGAGATGGGTCACGTGTTCGAAAAACTTCGATTAGTGGGTCATTTTTGGGTCACTGTGGGTCAAGCTATTTTTATCTAAAAAACGGCTCAACGATTTTCACTAAACTCTGAATTCTACAGTTTTGGATTACGAGAAGACCATTGGTGTAAGTCACATGTTCGGAAAAATTCGATTAGTGGGTCATTTTTGGGTCACCGTGGGTCAAGCTAGGTTTATCTAGATAACGCCTCTAACGATTTTGACGAAATTTTGCACCCTACTGTTTTCGGGCACGAAAAGACCATTGGGATGGGTCTCGTGTTCGAGAAAATTCGATTAGTGGGTCATTTTGGGTCATAAGGGGTCGGTGACAAGCTAATTATATCTAAAGAACGGCTCAATCGATTTTGACTAAATTTTGTATCGAACCATTTTCGGGAACGAAAAGACCATTGGGATGGGTCTCGTGTTCAAGAAAATTCGATTAGTGGGTCATTTTGGGTCATAATGGGTCAAGGTCAAGCTAATTATATCTAGAGAACGGCTCAGTCGATTTTGACAAAATTTGGAATCTAACCATTTTCGGGCACGAAAAGACCATTCGGATGGGTCTCGTGTTCGAGAAAATTTGATTAGTGCGTCATTTTGGGTCATAATGGGTCAGGGTCAAGCTAATTATATCTAAAGAACGGCTCAATCGATTTTGACTAAATTTTGTATCTAACCATTTTCGGGCACGAAAAGAAAATTGGGATGGGTCTCGTGTTTGAGGAAATTCTATTAGTGGGTCATAATGGGTCAGGGTCAAGCTAATTATATCTAGAGAACGGCTCAATCGATTTTGACTAAATTCAGTATCTAACCATTTTCGGGCACGAAAAGACCATTGGGATGGGTAACGTGTTCAAGAAAATTCGATTAGTGGGGCATTTTTGGGTCACCGTGGGTCCAGCTAGGTTTATGTAGATAACGGCTCAAGACATTTTCACAAAATTTTTTAATATACGGCCGTTTCTGGTCATGAGATGACCATGGGGCTAAGTCACATGTTCGAGAAAATTCTATTAGTGGGTCATTTTGGGTCCCAATGGGCCAGGATCAAGCTAATTGAATCTAAAAACATGCTCAAAAGATTTTGACCAAATTTTACATTATACCATTTCTGAGCATCAGAAGAGAATTGGGCTAAGTCACATGTTCAAGAAAATTCGATTAGTGGGTCATTTTGGGTCACAATGGGTCAGGGTCATGCTAATTGTTTTTAAAAAGCGCTTCAAAACATTTTGACAAAATTTTGTATAATACCGTTTCCGGGCATTGTAAGACCATTGGGCAGGGTCGCATGTTCAAGAAAATTCAATCAATGTGTCATTTTGGGTCCTAATGGATCAGGATCAAGCTAACTGTATCGAAAAAATGGCTCAAAAGATTTTGACAAAATTTTGTACTACACCGTTTCTGGACAAGATAAAACCATTGGGCTGGGTCGCATGCTCAAGAAAATTCTATTTGTTCGTCGCTTTGGTGATAATGTGTCGGGGTCAAGCTAACGGCATCTCAAAAAGGTTCAACCAATTTTGACAATATTTTTTGTTATACCGTTTCACAGTACAAAAAGACCATTGAAATAGCTCACGTGTTCTATAAATTTCGGTTAGTGGGTTTTTGAATCAACGTGGGTCAAGCTTATTTTTTCTAGAAAACGACTAATGATTTTCACTAAATTTTGTATTCCATCGTTTTCAGGCTCGAGAAGAGCATTGTGTTAGGTCGCATGTTCGAAAAAATTCGATTAGTTGGTCATTTTGGGTCACTATGTCTCAGGGTCAAGCTAATTGCATCTAAAACAGCAAGAATGATTCAGTGGGAATAATATATCTAGATAAACAAAAAGCTAATTTTGTCCGAGCTTAGCTCGGTCATTCCTGCTAGTATAAAGTAATCATTTGAGGATTACGACCTATTAATTCATATAAAAACCAGACATTACCTTGTTTCATTTATTTACCTCTTATGTATTTAAGAAGTAGATCATATATGCACAAAATGCAGTTTTTAAAAAATGTAAAGGAAACATTTCGTCTATATCTGTGATAGTCCATCACAATCGGGAAAATATTGGAAAAGAACGAAAGACAGAGGTTCTAAAGTAATAATTTATATGTTTAACACGATGGTTTTTCCTATTTCAATAATTACATAAGTGCTTAGGAAATTGCCAGGATATACCAGGATGCATATAAAATGTATTAATTTCAAATGCTAAACGGTGTAAATTAAAAATTTTAAAACCAGTAAAAATACGTTTATTTCAACTGTTGACATGTTTCGACTCACCCCGAGTCATTTTCAAAATCAAATAAATAAAGCTATTCTAAATTTGCACGGCCTATGACACGCCATCATTCGGTTTTCCGCGTATTCTTTGATATTATGCACGTTGCATTTTTATTTTCTATGGATGTTTATTTTATTTTATTTTCATACTCATTGAGTGGCTCGAACCACTCATTGGGTAGCTCGAACCATATTTTTGGTAAGTGAAATGATGCTACATATTGAGTTTGTGCGCATTAGAATATCTATGGCTTCTCTTATAATGGATGGATAGTATAGCCTGGACGGGAAAATTACTTTACTTTTATTGAAATTTACTTGGATGGTTTCTTCTTGATAAAATCTTGGTTGTTGAAAATTTTTTGAAAAAATACATCGTTAGGCCCTATTATGTTATTATTATTGAAATATTTATGTTAGTTAAAATTTAAACAATTATATGAATTAATATAATTATAAACATAAAAGTTATATAATTATTTTAAATATAATTATATTTTGTTAAAATCCTCACTCGGTATAAATTTTAAATACTGATTAAAGGTGGTCATTTCTCCTTGATTTGATGTAGCCATCTATCCTGAAATTGAAGGACAAATTGCCCTCCAATTTAAAGTGTCACTCCGCCATTGTACGTCATTATTTTAGGCTTAGAGCAAAGTTTTGATCATATACGTGCCTTGAAATTCCGTATAGTAAAAATAAATGTAACGTACATACTGCAAAACATTCAGATACCTAACTCAACAAAAATATTCAACCACTAAATTAAATAAACATTAAAATTTCACTTACTTTTTATAATCGAAAAACCCAGCTGCACGTCGCAGATAATGAACTCGTTGAACTATTTCCTACAAACAAAGTTTATGCTGCCATATATGATAAAGTTTTGGAAATATTTAGACTGGCCATCTCTCCTCTATGGCCATCTATCCTAAAGTTACCCTATGCCTTGAATCTTTGAACTTTGGCCCAGTTGGAAAATATGTGAACTTTTGCCATTTTGTTTTTTGGACTTTTAACTTTGGAATCGTTATCAGCATGCTAAAAGACACTTGCATACGAAGTTTCATGCAATTTGAATAATGATTTTATATTTTGGCCAGCTTTTCGGAATTTGGCACCACTGTGCGTCCGTCCCAAAAGCCGAACAAAATTCGCTATCACAACGCCACCTTCAGACCTATTTTCTGCAAAATTTTCTAAAAATCTCGAACTGTTAAATTACATTAAAATATAAAAGTTCGTCGAAAAATATTCATAAATTCTTCACTTAAAGTGAAAAAAAAATCTAGAAAATCGCACAAAAATCACTATATCACAGCGCCTTCTTTCGAGGGAATATTCCAATTTTCAACTGGTACCTGGCGTCCGTAGTCAGAAACATATATATGAACTTTGGTTCAGTTCTATGTATAACTTCGTGCGCACTTTCTGAAGATACAATAAGGAAAATGGCACAAAAAATCGCTATCAAAGTGCCCCCTTCCGGCGGAATGTCCACAATTTCAACTATTACCGACTGTCCATAGTCAAAAACTTATATTTGAAGTTTGGCTTAATTCTATGCATAACTTCATACACTTTTTAAGGATACAAAGATAACACGCAGACACATGGACGCACGAACAGACAGGCATATGGTAAAAACGTGTTTTTCGCGTTCTCTGACCCCTAGAATGTTTAAATCAGTCGAAAACCGGAAGTCGAAAAATATTTAGATTACAGTACTTTCTTCTATTATAGATAGAAGGAAGTAATACAGTAGAAAGAAAAGAAAACACACCATCATATACTATTTCATCACCAAACTGTCACAGAGATCGGAGAGATACCGTTCGTCTAGAAATTGCGTCTACTCAAAAACCGTCGTAAAAAATTGCAGCAAAAATGTTATAACTAATGTAACCATTTTTGTTAGAAATAAAAACAAGTGAGATCTTAGAAGAATACTTTAGTTGTTAATAGAATTACGAATAAAAATAAAGGGAAAAACACCAGAAGATAATTGTTGAATAATCGGATAGTATAAACAAACAACAAAATAAATGTGACTGTGGTTGTATCTGAAAACCCGATATTCCGTTTAAAAAAACTGATTAATACACTATAAAAACTACAAGGAAACGTTTCCGAAAATCAGTGGCAGCAAATGACATTTTGTTTTTATAAACGCTTCTTTAAAAATGGAAAGTACGGTTTCTGTAGTTTCTAAAGAGAAAGAACGATTTTCGAAATCGTGGGTAACCCGGAAGTGGTTATTGTATATTTTCGTTCGTGGTTATATTATTTTTTTCTACATTAAGAAACATTTGCTTTCTTTTTTTTTACAGTGCCCGCTTTCCTCTAGGATTTAAAATCATTGATTTCATAATACATTTTTCAAGATTTGCCCTATTTTATTGGATTTAACTAATTTTCTATTAAATATAAAATCATGACACTTTGTACAATGCTATTCAGTTATATTTTCATTAAATTGTCTCCGAAATTTTTTTGTTTTGAGAGAAAATTTTAAAAATAACATTCTCCTTGTACAAAGTACTTGTTAAAATAAAGAATTTTTTTATATTAAGCATTTTTGTAAATCTCGAAAAATATTTATTCTTTCTTGTTCTCAGAAATGAAAAAAAAAAGGCGAAAAAAGATATACAAACTTTCAGAAGATATAAAAACTTTTGAACATAGGTAAAATTTGTAATGTTTAATATTCAAAATTTAAATTTTAAATTTTCTTAAAGATTTTACATTTGAAGAAAAATATATAAATGAGTAAAATTATTTATGAATAAAATAATTAAAATTTTATGTCCTATGCATTATCATATAATTTTGCAAGGCATTTTCAGTTGTTTATCTGATCTTCCATAAAAAAAGATGAGAAATGCATCATAAAATAATGGAGGAGAGAAAATCATAACAGTCTTCTATATGAATAATTATTTCCATTATGAAACATTTATTTAAAAGCAGAGTACGGAAAGCATAGCAAAATCCTCAATTGATCTGCTCCCCCCTCCCCCCCCAAAAAAAAGAAAAGAATGACAGCAGTCTATTGAATATTTAAAAAAAAATTAAATTAAAAAAAATTCGCTTTTGGTGAGGAAATCTGAAGAAATGTGTATGTGTACAATGTTCAAACTATTTACTTCATTTTCAAGAATTTTCAGCAGTGGAAGATGACATTTCTTGAATACAAAAGACTCGTGTTCTGTCTAACGTTTTCATAGTGATAATAAACTGAGTTTATTTTATTCCGAACTGTGCAAATATCATTTATGGACTTCGCATAAATGTTAGCATAAGTGCTTTTATACGAATTTCTGTAATTATAGCCATATAAGATAAATTCTCTTCAATTTTGTTATTTAAAGCATCAAGTTATTAAAAACATCAAGCTGTTAAAATAAAAAGCATACATTTCCTGTTATGAGACAACGGAAATGTTTACTTATCAACAAAAATTCAATGCGAGAAACATTTTTAAACGTTTATGATAAAATATCAACATTATCATTTTTCGTTACCCCTTTTTAAAACTTTATTTTATTTCATTTTCATTTTCATTTCTTTTGTTATGTGATTGTATATAATATAATTGCATTGCAATAGCTGGAGGCTTATGAGCAGTGGTCGAAGTAGCGCTCTACATGTAGCAAAAAAAGTAGAAACTACATTAGTTCCCACTTTTTATAGTAGTTTATAATGTAATGCGCTACATTTTGAACAATGTAATATACTAAGTAGAGGAATACAATAAATAAATAAATAAATAAATGTAGAAATCACTGTCGCTACTTCAGGAGAAAAAAAAATGTGCCATGCTACAAATCAGGGGATCGTAACTTGCGTCTTGTGCATAAAATGTGTTCTGCTCGAAAATTTGCGAATCTCAGCAACAAATCTCTACTGCAGTGTTTAGAAACGCATCGCAGGAAGCATACATTTTCCCATTGGCACTTGTTAGTAACAGCAAATACGGACTCACCACAGAAATTATTTGCTTGCTGGCAACACTTGTCCATTTATTCGTTATTAAATCTTCATGTCTTAATTCCGGGTTTCTTAGTTTGGAATTGTTTTATTTACAAATTTGTATATTGTTTTCGCTTTGGTTTTTCCCCCGTATTTTTTTAGATTTATAAAATTAGACAACTCAAAATAATTTACTTAAAAAAAAAAAAAACACAGTACAATTGACATATTAATTGTCTGTTGTAGAGTTAAGCAAACAAATCTGTTGGTAAATACATGAGGCATCGATATAATTTTATCTCCCAGTGCAATGGTTGTTCTAAGAATAATAAATAAAAGGCAGGGTATGGTTATGCATAAATATATTATATAAAATAGTAGCCCTTCGTTATACTCAGTTTTTGTGCCTCCCGAAAAGATAAGCTGCAGTTTAATCGCATATTTTATGTAACTATATTTAAAAGCTGATTGTATTATGTATATCTCTCTTAATTTTGCTATGAAAATTGTAATATGTGTTTAAATGATAATTTTGGTGGCCAACGCAAAACATTTTCTTGTATGCTATGTTTCTTATTTTTTTTAATGTCCTCGGTTTACCGCACTTATTTGATTGTATCCCGATTTGATTCTATCCAGACGTGATATAAACAAAAGTCACTGTATTATTTAACCCGTGTTCTCAATTTCGTGTGTAGTTTGAATTCCTTGACAAAATATGAAAGTAGCGAAATAGTGACTACTTTTGAATTGTAGTTTGTAATCGTTACTTTTAAATATAAGTAGTTATGCATTTGTGGTTAACTGCATTTTTTTATGAAATAGTTGTAATTGTAGTTCGCTACAGTAAAAAAATAATTTTTTCGACCGGTGCTGATGAGTTATGCAATACGAAAATTAATTTGAGATTTTTATTACAGAATGGCAAAAAAGTACAGCAAACTTACTGCACGTTGGGTGAAACGTAGTTTACTTAAATAAATAACACAAGGAGTTTGTTTGGTAAAAGTAAAGTTTAATTATTCTTCTCATTCAATATATATATATATAAATTCATATGTTAATTTAGAAAATTTCAACCTAAGTGCATATTTCAGTATGAAGAATAATGCTTATATTAAAAGAAGATTCAAGGAAGATTTTTTTAACACTATAATTTTATGTCAATTTATACTTTCATTTTTCGAAACAACAATATGTGACCGAATAACAATAAATGATTTTTTAAACTATTTTTTAACACACGCTGAAATGATTTGAGATATAGCAGAAACCTTTACGAAAATTTACTGCAATCTCGTAAAACTTCACAAATTCCCACCATTCCAGAATTTTTTTTTCTTCTGATAGCCAGAAAACATTATGTGAAGAACCAATTAGAAATCTCAGAAACCATCTGGTTATGTTCATGTTAAGTTTGTAAGATTTACGGAAATTATTTCTTAAGGGTCCTGTCCCTTCTGGCGAAGGCACTCACGAGCTAATGATAATCCTATGGGGGAGGGATTTTCCTAATATCTCGTTTGCATTTCGACATTTTTAAATATATATATATATTTTTTGCATTGGATAGACGAGATCTGTCTCTACATCGCACCTTTTTTACTTTTTCGATTTTGGTTCCAGATATTTTTTAGAATGACACTTTCATTTTCCGAACCGGTTTTGAAAGTGAAAGTAACTTTATAAAAAATATCTGTGAAGTCGAAAATGTAAAAAAAGGTGCGATGTAGATATGAACCTCGGCTATCCAATTAAAAAATATATATATTTAAAAATGTTGAAATTTAAACGAGATATTATATAAATCCCTCCCCATAGGATTAGCATTAGCTCGTGAGTGTCTTCACCGGCAGGGATAGGAGCCTTAAACAAAAGGACCTCTTAGTTGCATTTACATTTCGCAATAGTTACAATTTCTCTATTTTTTCACCAAATTTTGCCCATATACTAAATATATTCAGGTTCACTTAACTATGATCCGCTATGTTCGAAAAGCTTATGATGTTTACTTTACACCCGTCATGATATTTGTACGACCACTTAAGGAACACATCCGAGAATCATCTGTTATACAGCTTGTATCTCGCGTGTTCCAAAGAATTGTGAACCCAAATTTTTTTCAGGCAGATATTCATTATAAATAGATGCCGCTTAATGTTATCATCTGGAGACCAAGAAATTTTTAATAACAATATCCGATTTAAAAAAATACATAATGATAACATTTAGTATCTTGGAAAATGATAATTTATCCTCGATGAAATCATGACTTTAAAAAAAAAAAAAGGTAAACACCATTAATTGAAATAATTCGATAATTTTTGTTGGTTTATAATTTTTTCATAAAAAACATTAATGAATGGTTCTTATCTAATTGCTTTTGAATATTATTTGAGCATGTTGCGCACATCGTTTGAAAACTTTCAACGCGTTTCTCATTTTTCCATTTGTGGGTAGATTTTCAATGAATTAGCTCGCGTTATCTGATGAAATGATGATTTAAAAAAAAAAAAAGTAGAAACCATTTATTAAAAGATTTTGATAACTTTTGTTTGTTTAATTTTTTTTTCGTAAAAGAATATAAATTGTTCATATTTATACTATTTTTGAAATTTTTCAATGCGATGTTGAACATCTCGTTTCAAAATTTTCCTTGTGTTTCTCATTTTCTCATTCGTCAGTAGTTTTGGAATAATTTACTCTCATCATTTTACTGATCATCATCATTATTTTTTTAAATATTTCTTTACAAACATATTGGCAAAGTTCAACTTCTGCGAGCTTTGCAGCTACACGAATGTCGTTGTTAATCGCATCCGGTCCTGATTTTCTTCTTTTGTCATGTCATCGGGTACGTTTTCCGGATTTTCTATATAATATTATGTTATCTTTTTCAACTTCACAGAACCCTGCTCCACAGCAATTTTTAACTATTACAGGAACATTCGCTTCCATGCTTTAAATGGGTTTTATAATAGAACTTCGCTTTCAAATGGACACTTTTCGGGACAGGTCTTCTGAAAAGTTATAACATTAAACGGGAAATTGATTACAAAAATTGATTGGTATTATTCCAGAATTCAATATAAGCGGCCGGTACTTGCTCATTTCGATATAATAGAATTTCGCTTTCAAATGCATTTTTTTTTTTTTTTTTTTTTTTTTTTTTTTGTACTGATCTGCTGAAAAAGTGGTAACATTAAACGGAAAACGGATTACAGTTATTGATTGGTTTTATTGTGGAATTCGATATAAACGGCGGTGCTGGCTCATTTTGATAACATTAAGTGGTTGTAACATTTACTGCGATCACATTAAACGGCATGTACTGCACAGGGTGTCCATAAATTATTGTCGGGGTTTCCTTACCACATAACTTTTGATTTGAGAACGCGATGACAAATATTATTACATATTCGTAAAGTGTAACTTAAAAAGATTTTTAATAACAAAAACAGTGTTAGGTATTATCCACCCGTTTATGGAGCAATCCTAGCGGCTTCGCATTGTGAAAGGTTGATATGGGAAAATTCAAAATGGCGAGTGCACAAGATAAAGCAATGTGCATGTTGCAAGAGAAAAAACAAAGTGCATATTAATAATTTTTTGATAAAATTTTCATCTTACTTATTATTTCATTATAATCGTTATTTGATTAATAAAATTTTCAATTGGAATTTTACGCATGTGTAACATTGTTTGTGTTATTAAAAAAACTTCTTGTGTTTTACTTTACGAATATGTAATAATATTTTCCTCATGTTCTTAAATCAAAAGTTATGAAGTAAGGAAACCCCGACAATAATTTATGGGCATCTTGTATTTTCGGCAACGGTTACAGCTATATGTACTAATGAGGAAGGTAGATTCAAAATAATTGCAGTTATTTGTTAAAATAATGAATGTTCTGTGTTGCTGGCAATTATTATGTATAATTCAAAAGTATATATTTCTTTCATGTTACCTGGGAGCATTCATTCCCAAAGAGAACAAGTCGTTATAATATTTAAGTTGCTAAGCAAAGACTTAGTTTAATGCATGCATATTATGGTCACGTCCAATGCTTTATACATGGTGTCCCATCTTGTCGTTGTGAAATAGCTAATTCTTAAACCCTTAATTTTAGAGTTAAAGTTACATTTGAAAAACATTTCAAATGTTTTTCTCCCTCATATTACGATATTTAAATTTTTATACGGTTTCTGGGTCCCATAAGTTATATTTAGAAAAATTTCTGCACGCTCTAATAAATAAAACAATAAAAAGTTTGTTTTTGTGCGACTGAAACTTACCAAATTATCGTACTTTGAATTGTATGAACTTTTAATGATTTCGGACACTAAAAACGGAAAAAACGCTGAAATTTCATAAAACTCAAAGCATCAGGTCTCAGTATGTTTTCGTCCTAAAAAAGGGGGGGCGGGGTTTCTTATCTTTCTTGTCTATCATTTTTCTTTATCCTCTCACGAAGAAAGTTTCTTTAAATATAATTTATACAATCAAGGGCCCGTATAGAATTTCAATTTCGTATTTTTTTTTCATAAAAAGCTATTGCTTACCTAAATGGCATTTAATATGGTGAAGTAAAATATTTTAAAATAAAACTGTGCCTCTAAAATTAACGGTTTTGGAATTAGTTATTGGACGACAAGAGGGAGCACCTTATATAATGCAAAGTTTTATCGGAATGAATTAATTTTCTTATATCCTATCACTTCATTTAGATGATAGCATGACAACGTTAGGAGTAGCATTCTCAACACCAACAGTACCAGGACACGCGGCAGAAATGGCTATTGACAGAGACAAAGAAACTTGTTCTTATTTGAAGCCAAAAAAACCAAGGTGGTGGAGAATAGATCTTGGAAATACTCATAAAGTACTCTCCGTGGCCGTGACAATGATGCAACCAGGTAAATAAATTTGATTTTTAATCCAAGTTATACTTCTTGCCATTTCTCATGGTCAGTCTCAATTTATAATATATCTGCAATCGTGCAGTTTTTATATATAACTATCAAAGATTCAATAAATTATCATTAAAATGTCCACCAAATCAAATATAAATATTACACTGGAATGTTTGAATGCTATTACAATACGTTAATTTGATCTCATTGCAGAATTCGCCGATTATATATGCACGTTTAAATTTTGTAAATATCTGTTAAAGAAGATTTGCCATATGAACAACATATGACCTGTTACAAAGCTTTTAATACATCACATATTATGTAATTTTATTAGACAGTTGCGGTTCCTACAACCGAACTTTAATCTTTAACTACAGAGTTTTAATAAGGAAATCACCCCCAACATTAGTTGATTCTGAAATATCAACAGTCATTGCGGTTATAAAAATATCTATTTGAACAGTTTTTAGATGGCTAATAGTTAACTTTAGCTATAATTCTTTTTCGTTATCTGTCTGTAATATGTTAGATTGCACTTAAGTAAGATTTTTAGATGATAAATGACGCTAAATAATGTTACGTTAAAAACTGATATTTTTACTTATAAAAATACCAGTGCTTTTAACCAAAACGCGAACAATGGATGCCTATCAATTTTATCAGACACTATATCGCAAAATGGTCTCATGGGTTTTACACAGGCTTTAGAGTGTGGATCAGATTTCGGTGAAAGTTCCTGTTACTCAAATGCTCCTCTCATTAGAAAGGTGTTTCTTTGTTCACCAGCTGTTATTAATTGCAATAAAAACTGAATTTATCAAAATTCGAAAAAAATGGACATTTAAATTTACTGCTGGCAGTTCAAAGTGGGTATATAAATAAACTCCATGAATTTAAAAAAAATAGAAAAAAAATGTTAGATGTAAATATAGCGTTACCGATTTGTGATTTACATTAGAGTTGCATGCGGTTTCTATGTTGTAGATAAGTAATATTTTTTTTTTGCTTTTTTATTTCTTATTTTGAATGTCTTTTCCTGACATCACTTTAGTTACTTCAGATTTGCTAAGTCTCCGGCTTTTTGCACACCACTATTATATTAGAAAAAATGCTGTTCTCTTAAATCGCCCAAATGTTCCAATTTAAAAAAAGTGCATTTTCTGTATTAAAATACTGGTATCCAAAAAATCCGGAGACTTGGCAGATCTGTTATTTTCATTTTTAGTTCACTTATTATCAATGACTAAAATATAGATAATATTTTTCAATGCATGTTGGTAAAATTAGCTGTAATTTAAATTGCATTGAAGCGTTCTTAAAATATATAGTTCCAATTGATTTAACATACACTATATGGCCAAAGGTAACCGGTCACTTGCGATTTTAGACGTTTTGTTAAATATCTAGAAAACTACATGAGGAATTAACCTGAAACTGCAGGTGTGTAAATAAAAAAGTATAGGTCATATATTTCCGCAAAGATTTTTTCCCGAAACCCCATAGGGGGCCGTCAACAAATTGAAAAAGAACGAATATCTTTTGGGTAACATTGTAAAAACTAATGTAGCAAAAGCGTTCAAACTCGAGATTATTAATAAGTGGCTTATTGTAATATACTGTGTACATTTTTATGAGGATAGCATGTATACTCTTAGAGAAATTAAGGTTTTTATAAAAGCAGTTCCAAATTTCGCCAAGTTTTTTTGCTTATAATTTGCAGAGTTCTTAATATATAAAAAAAATTCTTTTCCGAAAATATGACAAACAACATTATACACAATAATCTGCAATTAGAATTAAAATGTAATAAAAATTGGATGCAAAATGAGTAGGTTTACTAAAAAATGTTTCACTGCGCATGCAGGAATGCAATCAAAATATAATATGCATAATGTATTTGCTAAATGTATAGAGCAACTTTTGTGAAAGTCTCAAAATCATAGCTTGAAAATTCTGAAAATTATCGTCGAAAGAATAAGCTCGAAATCCGTTGTTCCCAAAAGGAAGCAAAAAGATGAGAGGTTGTATCCAAGTATAGTAGTACGTGCAATATTGTGTACGCTATCTTGGCACTAATCAGCAGATGTTTGATACCTCATCTTTTTGCTTCTTTTTGGGAACAACGGATTTCGAGCTTATTCTACAGATGATAATTTTCAGAATTTTCAAGCTATGATTTTGAGACTTTCACAAAAGTTGCTCTATATACTTCATGCCCATGCCATTTTTGGTTGGCTCCCTGGCAGAGTGATCCTGATCCTGTAAAGATTCTTCGCTGCATAATAAATATTAATCCACGCTCGCAACTAGCTAATTTAATTTTAATTTAATTTTATGTTTGCAATTTTTTTTTCATTATGCATCATGTCTCGTGACATTGTTTAATATGTTTATTGATTTTAAATTGTGTGAAAATATTTTCTATCGTGAATGATTTTGAAAATGTCGCCGCTTGTGCGACGAAACGATTGTCAATCTTAATAAAGATATTTTATCACTTTTTATAGCACTATTTTACTTAATCAGTTTTAACGAATGTAAATCCTAATAATGTTGGAAAATCTATATTCTGTAAAAAAGACAAATGCTTCTGAATCTAAGAAAATACAATATAGGCACGTGCAAAAAATATACAATAGTCTCTTCCGAGTTATCAACGAAAGCATTGTTCATCTTTAGAAACCTCAGAAACCAACATATTTTCAATATTTAAAGAAGCATTTATAAAGTTTTTTTTGCTGTATACTTCGGATACGTTTCTGAGTATATTTTATAGTGTAATAATCAGGTTTCCGAAACCGGAATATCGGTGTTCAGGATGCTATCAATTCCCACTTAAACTTTTTTTTGCTGCGTAACTTAATTTATACTTGCAAGAATAACATAATAAAACTAACTTTAATGTTAATGTTAATGCAGTTAATTTATTATGTTTGTCTTATAAAACATGTTTGTTGAACGTGAAAATACTCACTCGAGAATTGATAGCATCCGAAAAACCTATATTCCAGGTTCTGAAAACTGATTAATGTATTGTAAAAAGTACTCGGAAACGTTTCCAAAAACCAGTGGCAGAAAAAGAAGCTGATTTATAAACACTCCTTTAAATCTTGAAATGTATAAGCTTCTGAGGTTTCTAAAGGTAAAAAACGTTTTTCGGAATCGTGGGTAACTCAGAGAAGGTTATTGTATATTTTCGTTTGTGATTATATTATATTCTTTTAGGTTGAGAACTATTTGTCTTTTTTTACATTGTACACATGATATGTACTTTTTAAATCATTGGGTTTGTTCGTAAACATGAATTCTGAATTTTTTTTTGTGTGTATTTTATGTTTTTAGATCATTCGTTTCACAAATAATTGCTCCTAAGTTAACGACAAATTACTCATATTCATTATTAACGTTTGAGTATTTCGTTTAAAATTCTATTAGGGAAGTTACGCTGTGAAAATAATTTATTTTACTTTTTCAGATAAAAATGTGAAATTTACAATATTTGTCATCAAAACAAATGAAGGAAGCGCTTCATACAAAAGATGTGCGTCTTTTAGTGGGAAATTCGGTAAGTATTTTTTATAGTAAAACTAGATTAAACATCGTATATTTTTAATAACTCACAGTATGAAAATTTTGAAATTTATCGATTAATGAATAGTATAGGCAATTCTTAACTATGTAACGCAAATGGGAAAATATTCTTTTTAAAATTTGTATTCGTTAGAAAAATCTTTTATTCTTTCAAATATCTTAAGATAAATATCTTAAACTAATAACCGTCCGACGGAAAAGAAATAAAAATTACAAAATTGAAACCGGACAATTTTGAAAGGAAAATTGATTAAGGGGGCATATAATCCTTTAAAACCTTCAAAAAATCGATTTTTTGATTTTTAATTTATTTGACAGCTAATGTTTTTCTGAACAATTTGCCACAAATCGCATCAAAATATTCGTAAAATTGCGCTCATTATAATAGAAAATGTAAATTAGCTTTGGTCTGTTTTAAGCGAAACATTTATGTTTAGATTGACTTTTCTCAAAATCGATATTTTTTTACTTGCGCACACGATAACTTTAAATGTATTAAAGGTAATGTTTCGAAACTTTATATTTATCTTTACTAGATCATTTTCTTCAAATTGAAGTAAAATGTAAGAAATTTAACAAAAATTATTGAATGTATGGGTATTCGAGTGACAAAAATTATCAAAATTTTCATATTTCTATTTTGAAAATCAAAAAACTTTAGGAATTTTTTGTTTATTCATTAGATTTTAGTTCATTTTATTTTTGTAATATTCTTAAACTTATATTAAAAGTTTCAAAGTCCTAGAGGGTATAGATATTTTAAAATCATGCGCGCAAGCTATATACATCATCATTAATTTTTTTAAAAAAGCATACATTAAGGTATCCGAATACCTTCGGAGGACTTTTTTAAAATTATTTTAAAATATGACTTTTTTTTTTTGCATTGTATATCATGATGTGATTAAAAAAGTAAAATAAAACAGAAAAAGTTATACATTTCAATTTTTTTTTTTTTTTTTTTTTTTTTTGCGGAAAAAATAAGCAAAAAACAGCGAAAATAATCACTTCCGCAAAACATCATAACTCAACTTTAAATCAAGTAATTTTTATTTTCTAAACATTATTATAATTATTAAACCTTTTTCTAGGGAATGAACTACTCTCATAATTGTGAGTCAAATATTTAAAACTATATAGAAAATTAATCAGTGATGAAGCAAAAATTACTAAAAATTTATTGCAAATCGGAAACTTTATCGATAATTTAAAAAAAAACTAATTCACTTACTGTTACGAGTGTAGTTCATTCCCTTTATTACATTTTGCAAAGCATGCAAAAAAAAAAATTTGAAAGCGATTCATCCATAATTTTTTCCATTATGATGTTTTCGTAAACATAAAATGTTAAAAAATTGATTTTCAGAAAACGAAAAAACAAAATTTTATTCAAAATCTTACCTTTATTTTGAAAAGTAAACCTTAATATGTTACTCAATTTATACACTATGTTATCTATTTTGTTTAAAATAATTTCTGTTTTTCTTTTTCAAATTCTTTTAATAATTATCTCTGCTTCTTTACTTTTGTGTTTACTTAGCATTGAAAAACGTAGGTGAATAGAGGTGAACTTCCGGTGAGCAGAACGATACTTTTGGTTTCAAAATACTGATACTTAGTAATTTTAAAAAGGCAATAACTTGACTTCTAAATGAGATACACTGGCGGAAAAAAAAAAATCCCAACACCAAGAAAGACTTGTGTTAGATAAACGAAATTTGGTAGGCATGTTTATACATCTGAAAGGTGACATCGATTGAAATTTCGCGCTTCGCGCATAAGTGTGGCGCTAGTGGAGCCACTCAGAACCTGCAGATCAGGTTTACTTTAAATGCGTGCTGTAAAGTTCGTGGGCGTTATTTAGCTACGAAACGTGACGCAGTGAGTTGATGTTAGCCAAGAATGCCTTTAACAAGACGAAGAAGCCACTGTCAACAGCTCCCCGAGTTGGAACGAGGTCGCATATTCGGGCTACGAGAAGGTGGATTTTCTTTCCGCGATATTGCAGAAACACTTGGCTGGAATGTATCCACTGTGCATGATTGTTGGAAACAGTGGTCAAGGGATGGTGCTGCCTCGAGAAGATCGGGTTCCAGGCGGCCACGTGCACTCCTGAGAGGGAAGATCACCATATTTGGCGTACGACTGTGGCGCATCATACTGCGTCTGCGGCAGAAATTCAAGCTGTAGTTGGTACCACAGTGACACAACGAACTGTTAGAAATCGGTTACTTCAAGGACAGCTCCGAACCAGGTGCCCTGTAGCGTGCATTCTACTGACTCCAAACCATTGCCGTTTGCGACGTCATTGGTGTCAATCCAGAGCTCATTGGAGGACGGAGTGGAGATCTGTTGTGTTTTCTGATGAAAAAGAAACACAACAGATCTCTACTCCGCCCACCAATGAGCTCTGGCTTGACACGAATGGAGTCGCAAACGGCAATGGCTTGGAGTCAGTAGAATGCACGCTACAGGGCGCCTAGTTCGGAGCTGTCCTTGAAGTAACCGATTTCTAACAGTTCGTTGTGTAACTGTGGTACCAACTACAGCTCGAATTTCTGCCGCAGATGCAGTACGATGCGCCACAGTTGTACGCCGAATACGGCGATCTCCCCTCTCAGGAGTGCACGCGGCCGCCTGGAACCCGGTCTTCTTGATGCAGCACAATCCATTTACCACTGTTTCCAACAATCATGCACAGTGGATACATTCCAGCCAAGTGTTTCTGCAATATCGCGGAAAGAAAATCCACCTTCTCGTAGCCCGAATATGCGACCTCGTTCCAACTCGGGGAGCTGTTGACAGTGGCTTCTTCGTCTTGTTAAAGGCATTCTTGGCTAACATCAAATCAATACGTCACGTTTCGTAGCTAAATAACGCCCACGAACTTTACAGCACGCATTTAAAGTAAACCTGATCTGCAAGTTCTGAGTGGCGCCACTAGCGCCACACTTATGCGCGAAGCGCGAAATTTGAATCGATGTCATCTTTCAGATGTATAAACACGCCTACCAAATTTCGTTTATCTAACACAAGTCTTTCTTGGTGTTGGGATTTTTTTTTCCGTCAGTGTATAAACAAAATTCAAACAGATTTGGAAAGATAAAGAATCCGGCTATTATATTATACCAAAATCTAAAAATTGATATTTTGACCGAAAATTGGCTTTTAAAGGTATTCGGATACCTTAAAGAATAATTATTATTAATTATACAATGTTTAATGCAAATTATATATTACATTGCATGGAGAAAATATTATAGTATTTAAAAAAAAAAAAAAAAAAAAAAAAAAAAAAAAAAAAACCTGATGTGGTTAGTGCAAAAATGAGTGCATTGGGCCACTTTAAATAATTGTCTCCGAAATCAATTCATCTGTTTAACCTCTTCGGACCTGGAGTACCCTGCAGGATACACATCTTTACAAATTTTTTTCCTGTATATAAATAATGATTTAAAAAAATGAAAATGGTGTGAATGAAATCTTAAAAGATAGCCAAACCAAAGCAAAATAGCAATTTGTTTCTTATAGTGATTTTTTCGGCTATAAAATGTGATTTGAAAATGACTTGCAGCAAAAATGAGGGAAATATACAAAAACGAAAAGTAAATAATTTTTTTATACATTAAAATATCATACGGAGAGTCCATTAAAAATATTTTTTTTTAAATGCATAATTATTTCATGCTTTTCATTATTTTTCCCAATGAAATAACAAATTGTCAAAAACAAATTGTCAAAAATTGTCAAAATTGTCTAACAAATTGTCAAAAATGTACTTATTGAGTCCCATGTGTCTATATGATATGTCAAATTTTATGTACAAAAATTAAATTAATTATTATTATTTTTTTTTAATTTATTTATTTATTTTTTTTTTGCTTTTCAATCTTTCTTAGTTATCACTTTGCGAATATAAATTCATAACTGAAGTAAAAAAATATGTGAAAATAATCCCTGGGGTCTGAAGAGGTTAAAGGGCATGTGTCCCTTTAAATTAAAGACATCGAAAAGCGGGAAGGGTTGGGTTCGGGATACCCAGACCTGCAAAATCTCCGGCTTTGTGGATACCAGTATTTTAATACAGAAAATGTTGTTTTATCTAATTCGAACATTTGGGAGTTTTAAAATAATCAGATTTTCTCTAAGATAATAGTGGTGGGCAAAAAGCCGACGACTTGGCAAGTCTGGGCACTGAATCTACCAGAAAACCGCAGCGACTTCCAGCTCATTATTAGTAGACCGCCACAGAATTCCCAGAGCGCGGCGTTCCGCGTATCCGTCCAAAGCCCTGCCTATTAGAAATCTGCACGGGCTGAAATTTCCAGGGCCGGGAACGGCCCGACTCATAGAAAAAAAATTTCGGCCCAACCCGGTAGAAAAGTAAAAGTTCGGCCCGAGCCGGCCCCGTAGAAAAAAAATTATTGGCCCGGCCCGGAAAAAAGTTAAAATCTCGGCCCGAGCCCGGCCCGGACCGAGTGAATTGCTACAAAACATTGATTTTTACGTCGATTTGGTTAAAAATTTGACTCTTATGAGGAGTTCTGACCAAAAATATTTATCTTAACTTTTTTTTCATGTTTCTAAGCTTCATTTTTATATAATAACGCAGGCTGCGTTATTTATTTTTTTAATGAATCGCTATTTCTTCTCTGTAAATGTTTCAGTTATCATTAATATTGTTAATCCATATTCAATGCATTCAACTGTTAAACATCGGAAAAATGCTATACAGTGAAATCTTCTAAGACGCAATTACATAGAAAAGTAAAAAAAAAAAAAAAAATGCGTTATAGACAAGTTCACATATTAACAAATGTAAATGTATTTCATATTCTTTTCTTATGTATTAGTATATTAATTTTGTATGCATCATCACGTTTTTCAGTTTAAAACAGGATTCCGTCATAGGCAGGTTCTTTTTGACACGTATTACTATATTTTAATTAGCGTAGAAATTTACTATTCTTTAAAAAGAATAAATGTTAATGTTTAGTTGTAGAATAATGGCGATTCAAAAATGTATGCATATTTTGCAAAAATCTTTGGGCCAAGCTTAATTTTACTGACCTTTGAACGGACAGGTCACGCCGAGACCATGATTTTCATACGGGCTGGCTCAAAACTAAGACTGAAAATTTTGGGCCGTGAAGACTGGAAAAGAAACCAGTCCCGGATCTGTACAGAAAATATAAGTTAGGCCCGGCCCGAATGCCGCAAATGAAAATAGCACCCGAGCCCGGCCCGCGAGTCGGGCCGGGCTCGGCCGTTCGCTAGAGCGTCTTTTGCTGAGACTCTCCAGCGGAAGCCATGAAGGAAAAGAAAAAGAAAAAAATTGAAAAATTGGAACCGGACAAATTTAAATTGAAAATTGTTTAAATTAAAGACATCGAAAAGCGGTAAGGGTTAGACTCGGGACACTGAAGCTACCGGGCGGCCGTTGCGGCCCCATAAAAAAAATGTTATGATTATAGTTTTCGGAAACTTCTAATAAATATTAATAATTAGTCATTATTAGTCATTATTAGTATTTTTCATAAGAAAAATACTTTAAATTCAATTTAATGTAATTTGAATCTGAAAAGCTTTTTCTATTATCATTTAGACTAAAATCTTCTGCATTATTTTTAAGTATTTTGACTAGCTTAGAATTTCAAATTAGATTTGCAGTTATTTCCATGACAATGCAGCAGTATAATTGAGTGAACTTCTTTAATAGAAAGATGGAAATTAATATTTTTTAAATGATAAATTCTAAACTTTTATCCCGTAATTAATCGCCCAATAACTTAAAGAAAATTTAAAGAATGGAGAAAAAAAGAAAAAGCTTTTTACGTTGAAATTCATTTTTATTTTAAGGTGGATTTCTTTTTTCCATGGTGATTGAGAAAGATTATAACTTTGAAAAAAAATTATCTATAAAATCAATTGAAATACGAATTTACTGATATAATTTGATCTGTTTGGACATGTATTATGTAGGTACGCAAACTGTAGTGATGTCTTGTGCCGAAGGTAAAGGCATTGTTGGCGAGAAAGTGCATATAGAAGATCATTTACAAACGGAAGGATTGTTTGAAATTTGTGAAGTAGAAGTTCAAGTAGAGAAAGGTAAATTATTATATTTATTTATGCTACATTTTTTTTTAATTTCTAAGAAGATGAGGCAACATTTTATACGTAATATTTAAATTAGTTTTTAAAGGAAGCATTAGAATAAAACATTTAAATCTCACATTTTTTTTCCAATACTTAAAGTCTTTCATTCATCGGGAGTAAAGTCATTTTACATAAATATCTACACAGTAAAAAAAAAAAAAAAAAAAAAAAAAAATGTTTCTTAATCTACAAAAATGTAATGTAACTACGAACGAAAATATACAATAACTTCTACCGAGTGACACACGATTCCGAAAAGGGTACTTTATCTTTATAAATCACATAAATCAATATATATTCGAGATTTTAAGAAGCATTTGTGAAACCAAACATTCTTTTGCTGCCACTGATTTTCAGAAACTTTTACGAATAATTTTTATAGTGCATTAATAAGTTTACTGAAATCTTAATATCGTTTTTTATGCTACCCAATCTCAATTAAACATTTTTAGCTGCGTAACTGAATTTTTACATGCAAGAGTAACAAAACAATATTCATTTTAATGTTTATGTTAATGTGGTAAATTTAGCACTTTGTCTATAAAACATGTGTCTTGAACATGAAAATATTTGCTTGAGTATTAATAGCATCCGAAAACCTATATTGAAGTTAGAGAAACTGATTAATACACTAAAAAACTCGAAAATGTTTCCGAAAATAAGTGAAAGCAAAAGAAACTTTGTTTTTATAAATTATTCTTTACATATCGAAAACATATTGGTTTAAGTGGCGTCTAAAGATAAAATAAGATTTTCGTAATCGTGGATAATTTGAAGGAGGTTATTGCATATTTTCGTTGGTTATATTTTCCGAGATTAAGGAACGTTTGTGTTTTTTAAAGTGCATGCATTAGTTTTCCATAAGTTACATTTGTATAAATTATTTATTATTCTAAATTAATACCATTCTTAAAATGTTCATTATCTGTGAGTCACTTTAAATTTCTTATTGTAGAATAACGTCACAATTCGAAAGTTAACAATTTTTAATATCCAGGTTGAAAAATTTTACGAATTTATTTATATTTTAACTTATGTTACCAACTTATATAATTATTTTACTTCTAATGTGATTTTGATTGATATAAATAAGTTTAGGAAAGTTAGCCAGTTTTTGATTCTCCAAGTTAAAAAAACGAACAAAATATTCATAAGGTTGAATTTGTTTTGCGCATTTTAGTGTCATATATTGAAGTTGTGATATCTTGTGCTATAAAATAATCTATTATTTATTTATTTATAAATTAAATATTGCTGTGACTTTTCTGCACGTGGCATTATTATAACGGCATTTGCTATCCTGAGATTTACGAGGGTGGTTCAATAATTATTGTCCCTGGTGTATATAAAATATTTGTACTGCGATGGTTGTTGTGGAATATCGAAGCCTAATGTCTTAAATGTCTATATGCTCAATTTCAGAACCGTAGCTGTTATATTCACATAGTTTTGGAGGGAGGAGTGAAAGGCGGGGGAGTGGGGGTAAAAGGCTGATTTTTAGCTTATAGGGCTAGATTTGTGACAGTGGATGAGACGTAACTACTGTCGTTTGAACTCAGGATCACAGTGATGTAGCCACATCTCACCCACTGTCCAAATGCAGCCTCATAAGCTCCGAACCAGCATTTCACCCTCACCCCCCTTCTTAAAAACTCCCCCAAAAATTGGTCTTTTAAATTTCACCCCTCCCTCCAAAACTATGTTAATATAGTAGCTACGGTTCTGAAATTGAGCGTATAGGCATTTAAGAGATTAGGTTTTGATATTCCACATCAACCATCGCAGTACAAATAATTTATATACATTAGGGACAATAATTATTGAACCACCCACGTAGTAATATGACGCTCTCATTAAATACAGCCAAAAGCATCAGATATGATCATATCGCTCACCCGCAGGAAAAGTGACACATCTCGACAAAAGTAAATTTCACAGGAAAGGCAAAAGAAAATTTGCATGATTTTAATGTACCATTAAATTTTAGCATTTACCTCTGCATGCAGGAATAAAAACGTCCATAAAAGCATAAAAACCTTAAAAAGGAAAACATACGATGAATTTTGAAGGGTTGGGTAATTTTACCTCCCTATACAATCCACCCCTCTTCTGTGGTCACAAATGGCCATATAGCATAATAAAGTGATTTTCCGTATATGTACACTTATGAAACTTTTTGTGCAGCAAGAAAGTACAACAGACCTATTAGTGGAATAAAACGCAAAATGAATTTTAGCGAGATGTGTCACTTTTCTTGCGGGTGAGCGATATATCTCCTTAAAAACTGATATTCTTGTAAACTCTCTAATAGTCGGTAAGGCAATATTTAGGCAGTAAAAACACAATTTATCATTAATATAATAAAACAACATTCATAAATAAATTCTTAATAAAAATGTGACATGATTTTAATCATTTCCTTATATCATTGCAGAAGTACATTTTTTTTTTTTTTTTAGTTATATCGTTCATTTACTGAAAAAGCAATATGAATTACACATCCTTCATTATATAGTTTCCAAAGATGAAAATAATAAAAAGACTGTGGGAAATCAACAGCAATAATGTATGTAAATTCGAGTGATTTAAGCACCTACATGTTATATAAAACAAAGAAACAAAAATCAAGTTGTCCAAAAAGGTTGAAACGCGCTTTAATATTGTACCTGTTGCAGAAAATCGGGTAATTTAAATTGTAAAAGTGTTTAATATAAGGTAAGAAACAAGTTTATGTTCATGAAATAGTTATCCCATCAATTTTGTTGAAAGTTACTTGTCTTAATTTTTTTAAAACATCCCTAAATAAAATTGATCAATTAGAAAATTTTCTCCGTCTGCTCCAACAATGCAACGAAAGACGCTCAACAGTGTAATGGCATAACAAAAAACAGCATACTTATATCTTTAAAATTAACTATTATCACAACGAAATTACAATAATGGGAAAATGTTGACTTGTAAGCTCTTTTCGTATGGTTTAAAATGCATCAATAAAGATAAGGATCACTCATAAATTGACAGATTTAAGACGGTTATAGCCAAATTTCAGGGTTCGTTTTAAGCCCCCGAAAAGAGAGACTCTTCAGAGATTTAAACGTTTTTCTTAGATGAAAATGACATTCGGATCCGCTCACACAGAAATGTTTGTTCGAAAGCACTTCATGCAAAGTAAAATGAAACCTCGTTACACGATCACCAATTGGGATCCGATGATTGTGATGCTTTAAGCGGGTAAACGGTATAAGCGAATTACTTTTAATTAGTGTTAATTTAATTGGCTATATATATTTTTTAAATGGTCATGATATTGAAAAATATTCATTAACTTTAACTTTAATTTATTTTGTAATACTGGTAATTTTCTTTTGAACTTAATGAGAAAAAAACAGTAAGCGGGAGAAATTCATCGTCAAATCACCACTGGGAGATTCTCAAAAGGTGGGATCATTAAACGTTAACAATATGTAATTTTTAAAATTTTCAAATTTAAGGCCAATTTTTCTTTAATAGTATAGTATTTTGTCTATAAATATAATATATTAATATTTTTAATAGTATGTCTACAAAATTATACACAAACATTAAAAGACAGCAACTATTCTGGAAAATTAATTATTAAAGCATTTAATTAGCAGTTGTGTACGTTACAAATTTTGGACATTTTTTCGCACGTACGTTACAGATTTTGGACGTTGCGCTTAGTATTTAAAAAATTCTTAAGACTAAGAATGTAGTAAATGTGTCCTATAATTGTATGTGTATACATATATATATGTATAATTAACTTTTTGTTATCCAGTAATAATAATAATAAAATCAAATGCTTTGTCGCGTACGTTACTTTCGGACATAACAAAATACAAAAAAAACTCTTTATAGAAAAGTCTTTCTATCTTCAAAAAAGCAATAAATCAGCCTGCCATCTCTTAACGAAATTATCAAAAAATCATCCGTTTCCTTTATGTATTCGTTGTTTACCATTAGAACCACCTGGAAAAAAGTTAAAACTCTTTTTCTTGGTGGTACATTGGAGCAGTTAACGTTATGAATGTCCGAAATTGGCCTCTTTAGCATAAAATAATAAAATTTTAAGATATTTATACAAAGCTTTTACAATAAATTATGTCATTTTCTGTCTCTGAATAGAATTAAAAACTCAGTGTTAAAAAAAAAAGAAAAGAAAAAAAAAAAAAAAAGAAAGAAAGTCAATGATAATTAAAGTTATGTTTCAAAGGCTTAAAGTTATGACGTGTGTCCAGTGCCCACCTTTTGAGAATCGCCCCACTATAAAATATTTATTTTGTAACATTTATTAAATAGAAAATTATACGATTACTAAAATATATTGCAATATACAGGGTGATTTTAAATTGTTTTTACAAAATAAGAGGGGTGATATTACCCATCCAGACAAGCTATAATTACCATAGAACATGGAGTCGCAAATTACTTATTGAGCCACATATACAGGGTGTTTCACCCTAACTGAAATCGGCTTGTCGGTACTAATTTTGCAAAAAATAAAAATATTGCAGAAAAATTACAAAGATATGTACCTTGTTTTGTATGAAAAATTCCCGAAAAATTCTGGAAAAACTGGGTGCTCACGAAATCGATGATTCCGTATGAACTGATAATCACAGTCCAAAATGCTGAGCGTGAAATGCATACTGCTGGCGCGTATAATGAAAACTTCTACCACTTTTTTTTATATTATCATATTTACAACAAAGGTGAGTATGTCTATTAATAGATTCATCATAATATACTTCAGCTTTCTGAAAATTATTACCGTCAACCAAAGTTGGATTATTTTAGAACAACCTGTATTTTTTATTAAAAGGGTGGTTTGCGACCCTATGTTCCATGGTAATTATTGCTTGTGTGGACGGATACTATCATCCCTCTTATTTTGTAAAAACAATTTAGAATCACACTATATTAGAGTTCAGAAAATAAAACAAATCTTACCTAAAAAAGTTTGTCATTGAAGTCTATTTTCGCTTTAATTTCGTTGAGTCAATTTTATTTTCTTATTTCATTAGCATTGCGAAATCATCTTCTCCTGTTTCTTCAGAAAAAATGAAAAAAAAATGTAAGGTATATAATATAGTAACTGCACTTTGGAACTCAGTTTCGTTTCTTTTATTGTTTTTGAGCTATCGTTTGTGTGTGTGTGTGGGGGGGGGGGGGGGGGGGGAGGAAAGCGTAAGTCGAAAGTAATGATTTAAGAGGGTTTCATACATTTTATGTGACTGTTTATTAAGATTTTTTAAGACTATTTCTTTATCTCTTTGGCCAGGACTTTAAGAAACTTGTGTTATATGCAGGGAAACATTTTAACAGAGTGAATGTTTAATAAGATTTTCTGAGTGCGTTTGAAAATGGATTTGCTCATTAAGCCCCACCCTTTTTTCTTTCCCAGCTATTTCTAACATATTTGTTGCCATCACTCTTACCTCTTTAACAGCAACAAAAAAGAAGGTACTTTGTAATCCTTTTCAAAAACCTTATGAAGTGTTGTATAAAGTAAAAAATCTTTATATTTACAAGAAATAATAGTTGTTAAATGTTTTCATTGAGATGTAAATTTTCATAAATCGTTTTCTTTTTTTCAGATACTGGGTATGATTGTGGACGACCAAGTCGGAGCCTGTATTCTATTACGTATGCACCTCGAGGTAGTAGAGTAGATTACGGCTGCATTCGGGGATACGAAATTAAAGGCAAACATTACAGGCATTGTCTCAATACTGGAGAATGGTCTGGTGAACCGCCTGTCTGCGAACGTAAATATTTTATAATATTTCTTTAAGTATATTTTATATAAAGTGTGATATCTAACTTTCTCACTATTTCCATCTTTTGTACCTATTCATTTACAGTAATTGTTGTAAGATACTTGATTTTCTTTTTACAAAATGGTGTATCTTTACACTGAGATACACCATGAACTTTGATGATACATTTCACATTAAACATTCCCAAACTCACCGACAGGCATATATTTCAGTGCCACCATGATCTCGGATATCAATTGAATCTTTTCTATAATTTATGCAAAAGTGCACTTTCTAACAATAAAATTGAGAGAAAATATTACATAAAATTTAGATTATCTTACCATGATAAATTGGTGAAGAAAAAAGCAATTGAATTGAAATGAGGCATTTACATGATGATTTGATTGATCAGATTGATCAGTGTATTTAAATATTTAAACTGTAAAAAATCCGATAACGTTCCTTGGAAATTAATGGGCCTCTGCGAGAATAGGAAAACTTTCGTGATCAAAATTTACAACAGCTGTATGTGAATGGAGCTTCCTAGAAATTTCTGATATTTTAAAGAAACGTCCCTTGAAAGTTTTGGGCAACTGTCTGCCCATTGTTTCTTAGAAACGATTCTGAAATTTTTTAAACAGTAAATGCACTATAAAATATAGCAATAGCATCGTGTTTCCAAGAAATGGATAATTTTTCTGGAAAAGATCCCCTTTATAAACCTTTTTTCTACGCAATACTAAAACTGTAGAAATAATCTTGTTTCCGTTCTTGTACTAAATGCACATGCTTTTGTCTTAACCCATTAAACGCCAAAACTATTACGATAGAAATTTTCAAATTTCTTGTTGAAAGTAGTTTCCCACCACAAATTCAGTAAGGTAAATTTCGCTTTACTAAAATAGCAAAATTCCTGCCAATAAATAAGACATTTTTTTAAATTCTAAAATAGTGGTGCCAATGTAATTAATTCATTGCATGAGCAATTATTTTGACTGTTGCGTGAACGCAACGTCAGCGGTTAATGGGTTAAGACAAGTTCATTTTTCGAAATGTGCGGCCTTTTTAATGTTTTCCTTTTTCATAGCGTGCTTAAAAATATGCATGTTTTACATCAATTTTAAACATTTATTTTGCTCATTATAGGTACTTTAATAACAAGAAAAACGAACTACACTGGCCTCCAAAAGTTAAGGTACAGGGGCTGGATGCTTTCAATTGCACACGTTTTGTCGAATATCTACCAAAATTATTGGCGAATTGTTCTTGAACTTCTAGGATGTAAAGAACATGTTTGATTTTATATTTCTCGGTGAAGATTTATCGGGGGGTACAATTAGGGGGTTAATAATAAATTTAATAATAAAATAATATTTGCAATCACCTATGTAACAGAAAAGGCTGGAAATAGTTTGTCACTGTGGTAAATGACTATTTGGGTCCTGTTCAACGTTTGTATGCATTTATGTAAGCATAGCACTCATATTCGGGAAGATGTTAACGTTTTTGTGAAATATTCAAAAGTTTTTTGTTTATAGCATACAGAGTTTTCAACAAAATTTAACACAACTTTCCAAAAACCTGACAAAGAACAGTATCAACAGTATACTGCAATTAAAATATGAATATATTGAATATTTGATGAGATAGGGGCATTTGTATGAAATAATTTTTAACTGCGCATGCGAGGAAGATCCTAAATTTTTTATTATATAATTTGGTAGTCAGCTATTTAGGGCAACTTATATAAAAAATCCAGTCAAATATCGCGAAAATTCACAAAGATAGGGTCGATATAGTGAGTTGCTTCCTAAAAATAGCTTTATTATAAGGGATTTTCCACAACTTTTCAATCAGCTCACTATATCTTTCTAAGTTTTCACAACATTTGACTGAACTTTTTATAGAAGTTGCTCCAAAATACTGACTACCAAATTATGAAATAAAAATTTTGAAATCTTCCGTCCATGCGCAGTTAAAAATTATCTCATAAAAATGCCCATATCTCATCAAATATTCAATACATTCATGTTTTAATTGCAGTATACTGTTGCTACTATTCTTTGGCAAGTTTTCGGAAAGTTTTGTTAAATTTGGTTGAAAATTCTATCTGCTATAAACAAAAAACTTTTGAATTTTTCACAAAAACGTTAACATCTTCACGAATATGAGTGCTATGCTTACACAAACATTTGTGTATGCTTACACAAATGCATAAAAACGTTGAACAGGACCCAAATAGTCATTTACCACAGTTACAAACCATTTCCAGCCTTTTCTGTTACATAGGTGATCGCAAAAATTATTTTATTATTAAATTTATTATTAGCCCCCTAATTGGACACCCGATAAATCTTCACCGAGAAATATAAAATCAAACATGTTCTTTACATCCTAGAAGTTCAAGAACAATTCATAAATAATGTTGGTAGATATTCGACAAAACGTGTGCAATCGGAAGCATCCAGTCCCTGTACCTTAACTTTTGGAGGCCAGTGTAGTTTAATAAAAGATGGATTTATTGTGTATTTAAGAATATGCATGTTTTACGCTAATTTTCACCGTTTATTTTACGATTAGATATATTAGTAACAAAACAAGAAAACTAATTTAATGAAAATGTGAAGTCATATGAATGTGGTTAATCCTTTAGCCAAAATCTAATTGTTGACATTTCTGGACTGCAGTGAATTAAACTTTTATTATTAGAATCAAAATAAATGGGTTTCTATATTAAAAACTTGGACTTGTCAAATTTAATGATTAAAAACACTTATGATTCCCATCAGCGTATAACATATATAAAAACTATATTAAATACACATTAAAAATACACCGAACGTTTCAGACTCTTTGTAATGAGCCATCATCAGGGGGTTTCTTGCCTCTACGGAGCTAAGTTGCGCACAACACAGTCACTGTCACAAACATCAAACTGAAAACAATTCTGTAAAAGATCAATAAACATAAAAAACAATATTGCATCGGATATGGCGCCATCTATTGGTAGGCTATAACATTATTATCAAAGCTTGGAAAAACTGAATTTAACTTTACAAATGTATTTCTTTCAAAACTCTTAACCAAATACTAGAAACCTGAGATGAGATGTCATTACAAACTTCGCCTTTCCTCAGACTAATTTCTATAGATTCTCTTATAAGGCCTTGAGGTCTGATCTTTGGTTAAACGTTTTGAAAGAAATACATTTTTAAAGTTAAATTCAGTTTTTCCAAGCTTTGATAATAATGTTATAGCCTACCAATAGATGGCGCCATATCCGATGCAATATTGTTTTTTTATGTTTTTTGATCTTTTACAGAAATGTTTCAGTTTCATGTTTGTGACAGGACAGCGATTGTGTTGTGTGTAACTTAGCTCCATAGAAGTCAAGAACCCCCCCCCCCCCCCCGATGATGGCTCATTACAAAGAGTCTGAAACGTTGGGTGTATTTTTAATGTGTATTTAATATAGTTTTTATATATATTGTACACTGATGAGTGTCGTAGGTGTTTTTAATCATTAAATGAGTTTCTTTTTCTGCAAATGACGTTTAAAGAGTAAAGTATATTTTTAATTTCAGAATTTGTTTTTCAAACTACAGTCGGACCTCTATTTAACGAAGTCGCTAAATCCCGAAATAAAGTTCGTTATATGGAACGTTAAATTCGTTCGAACGTAAATTCGTTAAATAGAGAGTCACCCTTTCAAATACTTTAAACTACGTAAAACATATTTTAAGTCCATAAACACTAAATATCATTAAAAAAAGTAATTATTCACACTTTTTTTTATAAATTATACCTATTTTTTTACTTATTTTACCCATCAAAAAGAAATCTGCAAGGGAAATAAGAATGAAACAAAACATTGTCTGGAAATACATTGTATTTTCAGTTTAAAAAAAATTTTTACATTAAAATCACGATTTTTTATTATGGTTGATAAGCTGTTTGGAGGAATACCAAATTTTAAAGCAGTATTCTTTTTCTTCATGCCTTTCTCCACCTCATCAAGAATATTTTTTTTCTTTCATGCTCAAGCACTTTCGCTTTGACATTTTAGAGCTACAAGAACCGAAATTACCAACACGATTGATCATGATCAACAATCTAGAAAACAAGAAACTATAGTTTAAGGACACGGGGCAACTCCATTGAGGGTTAAAAGGGGATATTGAAAGTTTGCTCGACTTGGATGGAAAGCAAAGAATCACAACGATTTTACTGCTCTCGTGAGTTAGGTGCCTGGTAAGACCTGTTCATGGTCATTGATCATTATAAAATGTGTTAAAAGAAAGAATAAGTTTGAAATGCTCAGTAATATTTTAAGAAATAGGGAGAAAAAAAATTTCGACCCCAAGGAAAAGTTCGTTGAATAGAGAATACACTTCGCTATTTGGAGGTTGTTTTACGAAGAAATTTGCAAAATGTTCTTGATTCCAAGTAAAAGTTCGCAAAATAGAGGTTCGTTAAATAGAGGTTCGACTGTAATTATATTTCGGGTTTTCTTAGTTCTCGCGTTAGAAATTTTCACAATAAAGAAAATATTTTATGGTTATCCTTTATTTCCTTTATCCTCTTACCTCATGTACATGGATTCGAGATTCAACAGCGATATTGATACTTCTCTGATCCATGTTTAATAATGACATTTTAAATTAACAACTAATTCATTTTTGACAATTTAAATTCCTACATATTTTTAGTATGGCATTAAATTATTTTTGAGTTATTAAAATAGTAACTTGGTTTTAAGAATGATTTACAAGATTCTTATTCCCTAAAATTTATAACAGGATAAGGAAAAAAAATAGTTTAATCGTACGTTGTTAAGCATGCGGATATAAGCCTGATTCATTTGATTCAAAATAAAATGATATTTTAATGAGGCTGTTTTGAATATTGCAGCTCTAAACTGAGGAACGGTTGAAATAAACATATTTTTAATATGGATAAATACCCAAGATTCTAATAACATATTACCCTGTCAAAGATTGTCCTTCAAAATCGAACCATTTGGGGGTACATAAAATGCAAAAGCCCGTAAACACTGTTCACTTGATTATCAAAAACTCCTTTTATGGTGGAACTTTAACAATAGTTCAATTTTTCACTTTTTTAAAAACCATAGCAATATGTAATAGCCATTCAAAACAAATAATTCTATGCACTCTCAATGTGCTTTTATAGAGCACTGCAACATCCGCTTGCTTGTCTAATTGTTAAAACTCTCGGAGCAAGTCAACAGAGGTAAAGTTCTAATCCCGGCTTACTTTTGGATATACATAATATGTCAGATTCCACTTTAAACAACGGTACACTTTTGGCAAAGAATAACTATAGATATTTTATGCTTCAACATTTCGCTAGTTTATTTTTTCTTCCTTTTACCAGTTCTCTGTTCAAAAATTTATTGGGTTGTTTATTAAACATTTTACCGGTTCATCGTTAAACTACAAATGCATCGTTTAACTGGAGCCCCAAATTTTGGTATAAGTTTTCACCATCTTATGTCGGAAACATTTTTGGCATCATGTTTTGATAAAATGTACAATTTTTTCACTGTGCACATACAGCGTGTTTCAGAAAGGAACCCCCAACTTTGAAATGACATAACTGCGAAACAGTAAGAGGCAGAAAGATGAAACGAGTGGTATGTTGGACAGACAGTTCTGGAATTTGTTATACAGCGGTTTTCAGAAATAGTTCCAAGATTGGCTAATAGGTAGTGGCACAAGCACATGAAGCTTTAAATAGTACTCAGAAGTACATTAGAGAGTCTGTTTCATTGCTGACACGTGTATGGGAGTTTTATCGAGTTAGTTATTATACGGATATTGAAGAATATGGTGTCGCATTCCTTAGGGCAACATGTTTTTATTGTACTGGAATACCACCGATGGCATTGGTATGGATTGGCCTCCATATTCCCTGGATCTCAATCCATATGACTTCTTCTTGTGTGGCTACTTGAAAGACACTGTTTACTCTAAGAATCCTCAAACGCTGGAACAGCTTGAACAATTCATCTGTGAGGCATGTGCATCCGTTTCAGTAGAGACATTGCAACAAGTGACTTCAAAATTTACCCTTCGGTTGTGCCATGTTATTTCTAAGAAAGGTAACCATATCGAAACCATTATAATGTGATTTGACCTGTATTCACGAAGCACACTTTCAGACAATATTTCAAAGACACTGCTCTGTGATTTCAGCGCCCTCTGATATCCATTCGTGGAACTATTTCTGCAAACCAGAGTATAACAAATTCCAGACCTGTCTGTTGAACATACCACTTGTTTCACCTTTCTGTCTGGCACTGTTTAGCAATTACGTCATTTCAAAGTTGGGAAGTCCTTTCTGAAACACCCAAACATAATTTTGAAAAACTGGAATAAAAAAATCAATTCGGATCATGCAGAAAACTCCTCCAATCGAATTTATTTATGGATTTGCTTATGATTACGAAAATTATGTTCTTTTAAATTCAAGTAATTAAGCAAGTGCAATGTCACAACGCGTTATGCAATTTTATTAAATAGTTATTTAAAAAAAATCTCATTAGACTCAATCTTACTAAAAATGTCTTCCACGGAGATTCATTATTTAAAAAAAGAAGAAAAATATTCATTTAAATTTATCTGCAAAGGGTGCACACTGCACATTACGTGTGTGTATAAGAAATGTGAGTATTTGCAATACTGCGAGATTTAGATGAAGAACTAAAGATAATGCTGAATATCCGAATACAAAAGATTTATTAGTCATAAGAAAAAAGAACATTTGCCAAAAGCAAGCTGTCTGAAGGGAACCGAAGATGTATTATCTTCAAGGAAGCTCTGGAAAAAAGGGAAGGAAAGGAAAAAAAAAAGAGCTTGACTAATTACATGTCATTTAAAAAAGCGCGCTTCGAGATAACTGTTATACGAGATTCGAGTAAATACGATGTCACAAAATATGTCTATATGAACCAGATACTCCAAGTGCTGTGTAGAGAGGTCATACTGAATTGGATAGGGAAAAAACCTGGTAAAGTAAATAACTGTATTTTACGATTGAAAATGGTTGAATATGACAAACTATAAGACACTGGCTTTACCAAATGATAAATCCTAACATGTTGAAAGTTACAAAAAGTAAACGTCTACCAAAAATTTGGCAATATTTAAAGCTAAAAATGGTGCACTAAATGTGATAGTTTCAACCGGAGTAATGCATTTTTAGAAAGAGCATATCTAAATTTTTGAGAATGAAAAAGCTGGATTTTTGTGACAATCAGCCCGATCAGACAAATTAGGTTGAATTTAGATATTTTTGCAAAAAAAGGAGGTTGGACATAAATTCTTCAACGAATGAAACAAGAGTCACATGGCTACTTTTTAATTTTTGTTAAAATCCTTGCTAAAGTTCGTAGCACTCAAACATATAACTTATTAATCTATTTTGCTTTGTCTTTGTACTAAATCTCACTAGTAGCAAAAGAAATATAAGCTGATAATCATACACAGCGGAAAACGATCAGTCTACAATCAACTAAGCCTTCGGCAGGGTATGATTTGATGCAGGCCGGCTACGTTGCACTTTACCACTTCCCTCGTTTCCACATATATAATTAGAATAAAAAGAAAAGACAGAAATATATATTTATATGTGTATTTGAAAGGAAACTAACTGAATTATACCTTTATGTAATAAGATCAATTGTTGCACAAATCAAATTACATTTGAAAAATCACAAACAGTGCAATTTAGTTTGCCTGAACAGGATTCGGAGTTCGGACGACACTGATAAAGTCTTAAAGGATTATTTCGTTTTCATATTATTAACATGAAAATCTTTGCACGCGGCGTGCATATTGCATAGTGTATAGCAACTGTAAATTATTTGGTTTTTTTTCACAGGCATAAGTTAATTACCTATTATTTTTTCAGCTATAATATGCGATGAACTGGAGGAATTGGAAAATGGAGATACAAAGCTTTCTAGTGAAAATGATGTGCCATTAGAAGGAGCAATAGCTATTTATAAGTGCGATGAGGGTTTTAAACTCATCGGTTCATTTACTCGTAATTGTTTGAAGGATGGATCATGGAGTGGTAAAGCTCCACAATGTAAAGGTAATAAAATAACTTCAAAATTCAAATTATTATTTTTATCCTAAGTTTTCGGACAATTTCGGACAATAATTAATAAGCTAGGATAGTTTCAATGAATAATTATTTAGTATTTTATATCTAAATAGACAGCTTTTTCTTTCTGTATCTACGACATTTATAAGATATTAATCTCAGACACTTGAAATACAATATTCATATCATAATACTATTAGAATTGTAATAATTATACTGCTAACGTTTATCATTTTCAACTTATAATACTCTTTGAAGCATAATAGTATATTATCAGAATTTGAAGATCAAATAAACTGTATGCAGTTATTATTATTTTTATTATATAAGCCATATTTTTAATAAACATTTAAAAGTATGCTGTTAATTCAATTGTTTTGAATCGCTTCAAAACACAAAAGTATTTTTTTATGATTTTGCTAAAACGATAGAGCAAGCAATGCAACAAAATCGAAAAATAATGAATTATTTTCACTACGAGTCTTCAGTTTTATAGCATTTATCCCCAATATTATTCACATGGAAAATGTAAAAAAAAATTCAAACATTAATTTGGTTAGTTCAAATTATTCGAAAGCACCAGTAATTTACTTTGTAGATTTCCGAATGAAAAACATAAAGTAACGCTTTATAAGCTAAACGAAATTTTGCAAAATTCCTATTTCGGGATTTATAAGTATAAATATTAAATGAAAAGAAACTGGTCCTAAAAGAAGAATTTTACAATAAAATTTTGTGACATTTATGTACATGAATTATATCCACTTTCATTTACATTAATCACTTCTTAATCGAGTTAGCTTTTAGGAACAAATTCTATGTGAACAAAATAGAATGACAATTCTCGTTTTTATCGTCTATAAGAATCCAAAGCATTATTAAGAGGTATTCTAGGAGAAGCCGCGAGGTTCATTAAAACGTTAGTAAACGCTATCACCTTAGCCCTTTCGCTTCTCACAGCCTAGTACATGTCATCACATTTACTATTATCTTGTCTTTACAATTACTATTGTTATTACATGCTCGTAGAATGATAGCATATGTCTTCCCGTTTACTATTACAGTGATGGAACAGTGGCGCAGCAGTTGAGAGATTGTCACCACTAAATTTTTATAGTATTCTCCGCCTTCAAAAATCTCAGAAATTCTGTCCTGAAGTTAGATGAAGAATACTAATAAAATTTATTGGTGTTAATTGATTCTCTGCTGCTACACTGTTCCATCACTGCTATTATCTCTTCATTTATTTTTCAGCATTTAATAAGTTCGCTTAAGTGGAGGATCTACGGCTTGATTTTAAGGCCTTTTAGGGACATTTGTTGTTGCTGTATTTTAAAAAGTGCTCATTGCCCATACACTGTAAAACAAAAGACAAATGTTTCTTAGCCATACGAAAATATAATATAACCAGACAAAAAATATACAATAAACACTTATGAGTTACCCATGATTCCAAAATCGTTGTTTATGTTTAGATATCTTATTAGGATTTATATCTTATTAGGTTTTATTGTGTATTAATCAGTTTATTTTCTCTCTATTATTTTTAAATGAATCAAACTGACTAGTAGAGATATCATACCAATGGACATTTTTCCAACTAAATGAAAATATATTGGGTTAAAAATAATAAAATGTATCTACGTATATACTCGTATATTGTTAAATGGAGTTTCATTACCTGCGATATATTCTGTTTAGCTGCCTACATTGCAGAACAAATGCCATTGCCCAAAAATGTTATCCGAGGAAATGTGTCTGCCGTTTGTCGATCTACATATCTCAATAGGTATTTCTTTGACAATTTAAGCCAGAGGCCTTGGGTTTGACTCCATTCCTGGACACTTTAAACATCTGAATTTGTATGATAGCTTTACCAATCCGTTATTTATTTGAGTTAAAAATAATAAAATGTATACCATATAACCATAGTTCAACGGGGTTCCATTACCTGCGGTGTATTCTGTTGAACAATCTACATGGCAGACCAGATTCTATTACCAAAAAAAAAAGGTTATCTGAGTGAAATGTGTCGGCCTGTTGTGGGTCCAGATAGAAATTTCGCTGACAATTTAAGCCTGAGGTCTTTGGCTCGATTCTCTGACTGGACACTTGGAAAAATGTTAGTTCCTATGGTATCTTTACCAATCAGTTTGTTTGAGTTTAAAATAATAAAGGGCATCTATGTATCCATCGTTTAACGAAGTTACAGTACTTGCATATTCTGTTGAGCTATTTACATGGTAGACCAGATGTATTTCCAAAAAAAAAAAAAGATTATCTGATTGAAACGTGTCGGCCGTTGTCGATCCAGGCAGCTTAATAGGCAGAGCATTGGCAATTTAAGCCAGGGGTCATGAGTTCGATTCCCGATCTAATTACATTTTAACTCAGTTGGGAAAATACCAATTCGCGTAAATTTTGCTCTGCTCGCAAGATAGCACCAACATACGTCAATCAATTGCGCTATTTTTTTTTATTATTGTTATCTAAATAAAATGATCTAATTTCGAAATAAAATTTGTATTTTTTTCTATAATAAGAAATAAATATATCATAAAAGTCGAAAATTAGGAAGTTTTTTTTTTTTTTTTTTTTTTTTTTTAAGTAAGCAAATGATACAGTAAGATTGATAACTGAAAGATAAAAATTTTATGTCATTACAAAATGATTATGGAAAATTTTGAATGCGGTTTGTTTAATATCAATTAACTGAATTTTAAATCATTTTTAGGTGCGTTAGTAGTAATATAAATACGTAGCACCTATAGTCGATATCTGGTCCATCCGTCTATCTCTGTCCGTCTGTCCGTATATAACAGCGCAAAAACTACCCAACCGAATGGTATGAAATGTAATGTATATAATCGTTGCAGAATTTTGTCGAGTCATTTCAAATTTTCTGAAAATCGAATCAAAACCTAAAAAGATATTAATAAAAATTTTCTATATTATGTTAATCAGGCTGTAAGGAAAACGTTTTTAGAATACGAACTTTCTGTATGAATGGGGAAGTTTTGTCTGCGTAAATTAACTCTGCGTAAGTGGACCCAGTATTGCCGCATCTGGTGGATTTTTTATTTAGAAATATTGAATTCACACCAGAAACTGTTGAATAATAATTTTCTTTTCTTTTATTCATGGAATATCTATCCTCTTATAAAGCAAAAAAACTATTAAAACTTACGGGTAAATTAACGGTGAGAATTCGGAATGCCTAAATAAAAAATCAGTAAGATGCGGCAATACTGAAGTGGACTCTTTCTTTCCCGAAGCCACTATGACATTCATGGTGTTGATTGAGTCCGGTGAAAACTGAGTTTTTTTAAAGAAGAAATTTTCCGCAAATGTAGATTCGGCAATTAGGTATCCGGAAGAGTATTCAAGAAGGTGGAAGACTTCGGTTCATTGCTGTTTGATGCACCGGGCGCCTTTCTCCTGAGTTTGAGATTATCTGTTCTGATTTATCAACGATTACAGGACTGCAACAGGCAACTACTTTTATGTTCTGTTCGCACCACTATTAAAAAAAAAAAACATTCTGTAGTATATTTCTGTTGCAAATATTATCAAAGCGTATGTAAAAGATTTTTGTTTTGAAAAAGTGGTGCGAAATACAATTTAAAAATAGTCGCCTGTGGCAGCCCTGCGATTAGTAAGCGCTCATGTATGAAGCTCTCAATAAAGTTGATACCGAAGTCACAGAATAAATTATTTATACAGTTGAAGTCTTATATACTTTTGTACACTACTCTCTTCCAAGGGTTTAATATTGGCACCTAGTGAAAATTGATCCTATTGTAATATAGTCAAGCCATAAGAATGATTCTTGTTTGAGACAGGCTTTAGAGAGTTAAATGTATTGAAATTTAATCTTATTACCTCACCCTCGTTGTCCATTATTGAGTTTTAATTAAAAAATATAAAAATTTTAAGAGGGGTTGGTTCTTCACTTAGGAGACCACTTCAGCCACAGGAAGAAAGGAAAACGCTAATGTTTAGTCTATGGGGGCATTATTTTCAAATTTCTCACTTTGATTATAATATATATATATATATATATATATATATATTGCATACGATAGCCGAGGACGTTCTACAACCGGGTTAGTTTTTACTCTTTAGATTTTAGTTATAGTTTTTTCTATATTACGATAGTTTCAATTTCAGAATCGGTTCCGAAAGTGAAAGTAATTTTTTTAAAAATCTGAAACAAAAATCGAAAAAGTAAAAACTAGCCCGGTTGTAGATCGTCCTCAGCTATATTATACAAAAAAATACATTCAAAAATATTAAAATCAAAGCGCAAAATTTGTATATAACGTCCCCGTAGACTTAAAATTAGTGTTTTTTGTTCTTCCTGTGACTCAAGTAGCCTCTTAACCATTTGAAGGACACCGGCATATAGTATATACCACTAAATTTTAATCCCAAAATGCCACAATGACACCAGAATTTTGGAATTAAATTTTGCATTTATAATGTACATGAAAAAAAGCTTTTAGTTATTTCCAAATAATTTTTTTCGTTAATCCTGACATCATACAGTCATTTCAATAATTTAGTAACAGGAGTACTTTGCTCCTGAAAGGGTTAAGATAGAATCACAAGTCACAACGATAAGTTTTTTGCAAGAGCAATATATAGGCAGGGATCCAGATAAACTTTTCGCTATTTTTTAAAGGATATTGACCAATTAGAAGCATGTATTTTTAGAAATATTCGAAAAGAGCGGAAATTTTGCAAAAATACAGATTTCTGATTGGTCCATTTCGTTTTGAAAATAGGGGAAAATGTATTCGGATCCCTGCTCCTATCGGAATCCTATTTGTTATTGAATCTGAATAAAGCTTTTGTCAACTGTATTTCTTTTTATTAATAACTGATTATCGTTGTACCTGCAACGCCAGTTCTTCACTAGTGGGTACTTTCGTAAATATATTTCTAATTAAAGTCGTATACCATTGCTCTGAAATGTATGTCCAAAAGTTCGGTCAGTAATCGGACTCCACGCATTTACTTTTTAATTATAATCACCTTGTACTTTAAATATTGTTATCGATTAAACATTCGTTAACCACTATTAATCTAATTTTAATGTGTATGACAACAGAGCGTATTATTTTCAATAAAATAAACATAAATGCGATTTTTAGAAGAAAAAAAAATATAATTTACTTTTATCAAATTTCAGGTTTCTTTTTAAATATAATGTTCCCTCTGGTGGAAAGAAAAAGAAAAATTGCCTTTTTAATTCATGTATGGAAATCTGGTTCTGAACTCTATAGAATGAACGCTGTAGATTGTTATTAAACTGATCTGTTATTAAAATACGAAGAGAGTATTCATAACAATTGCTGTTTTATTTAAAATAATAATCTGCCTTTCTTTTTTACCAAACGGACAATGAAAAAAAAATTAATTGCTGCAAACTGTTCGAAATCAATTTTGCTGTACGTTTTTCAGAATAACTAAAAAATATCTATTATCATCAGTGTATAACAATAAATTTTTCTTTTAATATCCAATATTGTTATTATATTTCATAGCAATCAGATGTCCACTTCCGGATGGTAAAGATGCCGGCGGAATTTACAGATTAGTAAACAAAACAAACAGTATGGGAGCAATGGCTCTGCTGCGTTGCAAAAAAGGCAAACGAGAAGGAGATAATCCATACATTGTATGCACTGAAGATGGAACATGGACTCCACCTGAATCTCATTGCATCTTGCGTAAGATATTCAATACCTTTCAAAAGAACTACTCTCTTCAGCCTAAAATTACAGAGTTGGGAAAATTATTTTGTTTTCATTTTGTATATTATAAATCCATATACAGTTGTTTATAATATGTATATTTATTTTTTATGTATCAGTATTTTATCTTATGTCATATTCTACTTAATATCGAACTGCTTTCTTCAACCTAAAATTACTGAGTAGAAAAACTTATATTTTTCACTTTTTATACTATAATTTTCTGTGTATTTCTTGTATTTCTATATATATATTTGTGTATTATATATTTCTGTATTATATATTTATACAGTATTTACATATCAGTATTTGCACTTATGTCGATGTGTTTAATAACGAACTGATATTCAAACAAAAATTCCTTAGTTGTGAAAATTTTATTTTTCACTTTGCGTAGCACATATTTGTACAGTATTTATATATTAATATCTTCTCTTTTAAATTTAATACAAAATTGATCGTTTTGATATAATACTTTTCAAGAAATACACTAGCTTTTTTACATTCTTCATTTTAATGAAAAAGGACATTTAAAATCAGTACTTAAATGTAAAATGTTGAGTTTATTTAAAATTAAAGGATTGCAAGAAGTCGAAAGTTCTAAATTTTTCTTTCTTTTATACGCATACATCATAACTAATAGCAATATGAGTGTTTTTTACAATTTACTATTCAATTATTTAATAGAAGAGCAACTATCTATGTAAAAACCTAAACTGGATATTTACCCGAGTATTTACACAGAGTATTTAGACTTAAAAATAAATATCCGGATATTTTACATCACTGATGTCACCTACTGGATATAAATATGCGCAGTTATCTCCGACAGCTAGTGTTGTATTTAATTATCATATCGAAAAACATTACTTACACTAGCTTAAAAATTTATTGGGACATTTTGAAAAGGAGGATGAACTTTTGATTACAGGCAATTTTTCCAATTTCTTAAGACGTATTCGAGGAATTGTAAAGAACCTGCTTAAATTCGAGTAAAAATTCAGTCTAGGGTGCATTTACGGTACGATAAGCAAACATCCCCAAATTTGGGGACTTTAGTTACTGCATTTTTTTTTTTTTATTATTAAAGCATTATATTTTAAGAAGGTAATAAATTCGTAGTAAAAAATAAATAAAGCTTGAAAAGTAATAAAGTTTTGAAAAATTTAAATAAAGTCCGTTATAATTTTTTTTAATCCTAATTTAGGAAGTCAAGAACTTCATATCATTGAATATTCAACGCATTTATTGCAAATTTCAGCTATTGTTTCTTTTTTAAATTACAACGTTTCCTCAGATTTGCTTTAAATTTGGTTGAGAACTCTATACCGTAGTGCTTATCTGCTCTGTTTATAAAGGTTGTCTAGGATTAAATGGATTGTTGAGTTTTTGGTGTAAACATGTTGTCCGGATTTTCCCACTTGGGTGTGTGAAAGAGCCATCTATTCTGTCCTTTTTTTACTTTCGCAAAGGATGGTTGAATTTTCCTGAATCTGATTTTCGCGGTTATTTTACGTAGTAATATATGAATGAGGTTGCTGTGATCGGATGGTTAATATAAATACGTTTGTTTAAGCGAGTATCATTGTATTCGGATAGGATCCTGTCATTTAAGGAGAATTAGAATGGAGACGCATCGCATCGGGATTTGAATTCTGGATTCTGCCTCATGTGGACTGTTTGAGCTGTTCATTCTAGTTGAATCTTAACTGAGAGCTTTGACGTCGTAGTCAGGCTTACCATTTAACGTTTTAAGTAAAGAGAATTTTGAATTCACGGGGTTCCTCCTTAATGCTATTGCAGTATTGTGTATGTAAATTTTTTTATAGTATTTTCAGTGTTACTACAGTGCGCAGCAAAAAGACAGTGGTCGATTTTGCTTCGGTACTGAGAAGTACTAAGGAATTGTTATAACTCAACTGCCATATATTACTTATCACTTATTCTTTCTTCACAAACAATAGATTTTAAATTATACACTTTACACAATATATAATGACAAAAAACAAAATTAACACTGTGGAAAAAATATAGACAATCTGTATATTTACAGAAAAATAATCATAAATTACAATCGAACTGCAACCCTATTGTTTGCAATTAGTGCAAAAATGCGACTTTCTATTAAAAAAGTTAACTCTTGCATCACTTGAGGGTCTATTTCGTACTAAGATGTTCAACAGCAGCTCGAAGTTTATTAAAAGAGGAGTATTGCCGGAAATTTGCGTAAACCTTACAAAACATGACGCCACAAAGGTTTTCGATTGGTTTCAGATCAGATCTACACATGGGCGAATCGTGAACAGTAATATTTTGAGAGTTAAACCAAGTTTTTGCTTAGTGTGCAACATGATGCATTATCTTGCTGAAATACATACTTTGGACCAGTTAAAAATTTACCAAATGGCTGTAAATTGTTCTCCGATGTATGTATGTAGTTAGCGCTGTTCGGCGACCATTGGGGTATTCCTGAGATACTTGACCATTAAAGAAAAATTAGGCCCAAATCATTAAAGTACCACAACCTTGTTTTCGGCAAGAGAAAGTCCGAGGATCTTTAGGCAAGTTGTGCCAATAGTATGCCCATCTGGGCCATCCAAATTTCACCTTTTTTGTCATCGAATATCACAGTACACCGTTTGCGAGGCCACTGAATTCTCATCTATTTTTGGTGATATTTCAAAGTTGGCTGTTTTTTTCATTTTTATACGAACTAATTTACCTCTTTCCTTAACTCGCCTACAAATGGACATGACTTGCGCCTTTTCTCGTTACACCATGCCTTTGAGATTGTTTTACATCGTAGGAGTCACCCTTAGATAATATTCAATAGACAGACTTCTTCAAAGTAGTTAAAATTTTCCCTTTCGATTTCAGCTTCCATACTTCAATTACTTCAACTACCGAATCTTTCTAGCTCGCGACATCTTCACTAACCGATTCTATGGCGAGGTTCACTTAAATAAGCCATGCATGTTACGTCATAAGTTTAAAATTTGCAATTTTCCGTGAACAGTTGCCAAAAATTAAGAAAGAGTCTAAACTTTTACAATATGCAAATTTCACTTTTTTCGGTTAAATTAAATATTATCCTACATTAAAATCATTATTTTTGTACTAAAAAGTTTAAAATACAATTAAAAATAAGTATGACAATTTTTATAACCCAAGATTTCGTACTTTTTATTTAAAGGTTAAATATCATTAGTGTCTAAACTTTTGCTGAGGACTATAGTAATCTGAGGTGAACTTCGTCGTTAGTAGCCTTTTTAACGTAAGTTGGCGTTTGGTTTTATAACCAGTATAGACACTGATATTTTTTTCACCAGTTCTTGAATTGTCCTTAAACTTCGAGGATGTAAAGAACATGTTCGATTTCATATTTTTCAGTGAAAATTTAATCGCGAGAAACATTAGGGGGTCACCAATAAATTTAATAGTAAAATAATGTTTTCGATCTGCTATGTAACAGAAAATGCTTAAAATGGCCTGTAAATGTAGCAAATGACTATGTGGGTCCTGTTTAACGTTTGTGTGCGTTTGTGTAATCATAGCTCGGATATTCGTTGAAGGAGTTAACGTTTCTGTTAAAAATGCAATTTTTTTTATTAGCATGCAGAGTCTTCAACCAAATTTAACACCACTTTCCGAAAATATGAAAAAGAATAATAGAAACAGTATACAATTAAAATATAAATATATTGAATAATATTTGTAGGTAATAATTTTTAACCGCGCATGTATGAAAGATTCCAAAGTTTTTATAGTAATAATTTGGTAGTCAGCAATTTAGGGAAGCTTATGTAAAATGTTCAGCCAAATATTGTAAAAACTCAGAAAGATACAGTGAGATGATTGACAAATTTAAGGAAATCCCTTATAATAATATACTTTTAGAAAGCAATTCACTATATAGCCTCTATCTTTCCTAATTTTCGCGATCTTTGACAGGACTTTTATATAATTTGCCCTAATAGCTGACTACCAAATTATGAAATAAAATTTTCGGAATCCTTCACGCATGCGCAGTTAAAAAATATGTCATACTAATGTCCATATCTCATCAAATATTCAATATATTCGTGTTTTAATTGCAGTCTACTATTTCTACTGTTCGTTTTAAGTTTTCGTAAAGTGGAGTTAAATTTTGTTGAAAACTCTGTATTCTATAAACAAAAAACATTTGAACTTTTCGCAGAAACGTTAACACTTTCATGAATATGACTGCTTACACTAATGCATACTAAAGTTAAACAGGACCCTCATAGTCTTTTGAAACCAAGACAGGCTATTTTGAGCATTTTCTGTTACATGAGCGACTGCAAATATTACTTTATTATTAAATTTATTGTTGGCTTCCTAATTATTCCCGCGACTAAATCTTCACTGAAAAAGATGAAGCCAAACATGTTGTTTACTTCCTCGAAGTTCAAGGACGATTCATCAAGAATTTCAGTAGATATTCGACAAACTGTATACAATCGAAGCATCCGGTCACTGTCCCTTAACTTTTGGAGGTCAATGTACATTAAATACTGCTAAGTTTACCACGTTTGTATATCGTCCTACTGACTAAGTTGATCTCATTAAAAGTGCACCAAATATGGCTTTTGTAAATTTTATACCTTTATAAGGTGTCCACCTGCTTAAGGTGATCAGAAAATGTTGCACCGCTAGTGCTCAATTTATATAATTGTCCCATAATTATATAATCTATGTCATTTGCATTATTATGTTGAATTAAATTTATTATAGGTGTTATTTCCTTTATTTTATAGCTGCAGGAGCTGCCTATGAAGTCAAAGAAGAAGAACCTAAAATAGCTAACCAAGGAGGTATGTATTTTTTTTTATATATATATAGAAGTGCATGCGTTCATAAAATCTCTGTATTTTATATCTCATAAGTATAATGTCCCACTTTAACTATGTAACAAATATTAGTAAAAAAATTACGACATATTATTAATAATTCTATGGTATATTTTATTGCAGCAATAATTTTTGGAATGATTGTCGCAGGAATGATGATTGTTTCTGTTTTGGTTGCCTTATATGCCTATACCCAGAAGAGGTAATTGTTATGTCCAATCTATTCATATGATATGAATATTTAGAACTTCTTTTGTCGCTGTATATGACTATTTTAATTCCAAATATTGCAAATAAAAATGTACAGTATTTAGTGTACAGATTAATAATATACAGAGTTTGGAATGCTGTTTAAATTGTAAGTTTTTATAAGTTTTATTCAAAAACGCTGAAAAGCAAGTGTCTTTTATTCTGTTTGGCATATTTAAAGGAGACTTCTTAAATCAGCTATAGGGAAAAAATATTTTTTAAATGTTCACACATAATTAATTGCTAAAAAGTGTTTAATAAAACAGTAAAAAAGTTTTATATACAAATTGTCTATATGTTTCGATTTCACCAAAGTCATTTTCAAAACAAATGAGATTATTCTACAAATGCACGATCTATAATGAAATTATTTAAAATGCCATCATTCACGTTTTTCACATTCTCTCTCTGATTACTCACGTTAGTTTATTTTTTTTTTTTACTTGGTGTTTATATTTATATACTCATAGCCATGGAGTAACTCCATCTATAATTTTGGTACCCATCATTTAATTAACCAAAATTATGGATTTAGTTTTAAAAAATTTACTGTTTTATTTACCACCTTTTAGCAATTAACGAAGTATGCTATCTTTGGGTGATCAGATTTATTATATATTTATATGTTTATTAGAAGTAGTCACCAATGACCCACTTTTCCCCTCTGAGAGAAAGTGATGTGTCTGCAAGTTCTAATAAGTAACACATACGTCGCTAAAGTGTTGTCTTAACTGTCCCTTTTGTGTTGGCATGCACGAGAAAATGAAAATCTCGTTTATGAAATCTATAGAAGAACCAAACATATTTTGAATGAATATTATGGCAGCTTTTCAATTAAAATAGTAGCAAGCATTTAAAGTGAGAAAGTGCATTCAGCATGATCTTTCTCTGTAACCGTGTGTAAAGTTTTTGTCAACATAAATGAACAATATTTCTTATAAATATGGTAAATAAAATTATGCTATCGTTCTTGTTTAAACAGAACAAGAATTTAACAGTATCGTATTACTTTTTTTTCGAACTAAATATAATGCAAGAACAAGATTCAAATAGTTTCACCGACTGATTGGCTAACTAGAATTACACAAAGAAATTTGAAGTATTTCTAAAAAAATTGCATAACATGATAAGTGTTTTCTAAAACACAATAAATTCGAATTGTGGTTAAAAACAGAGTTCAAGAGAAGAAAATTGAGCGTTTCTAAAAGTTTGAGGACGACTGTGTAGTACTAAAAATAAATTACGCCATTATACATATTCAGAAAAAGCATCGTATTTTGAAAGTCAAAATATGGACTTTATTAGAATGCCTAAACTATTTATATTAAAAAAAAACACGATTAATTCTGATTTGAGGGCGATCATATAATTTCAGATAAAGAAAATCAGACATTGGTAAAAGCTTCAAAATCACTACACAGTGGCTAAAATTACATCACGGTGTTATTCCGAAAATACGTAATATTTCTAATGTTAAAAGGAGGGTTTTTAAAATGTGATTCATCTCTTTTTTTAAACAAACTAGAATTATTATTTTTTCTATGCTTCCAGAAGAATCGAAGCTGCAGGTAAACCTAAGATTCCAAAACGTTTAAAAGAACCACTTCCTCCTCCACCAAGACCACCCCCACGATCGAAAGAGGGTGGACTAAAGTCTGCATTTATGGGTTTTATTGGAAGAGACAGCGGGGATAAACCAGAAGATGAAAAAGAACTTCAAAATTCTTTGCAAAAATCTCCTTATGATACAGATGATCCTGCACTGATCGAAGTTGAAGTTCTACCTCAAGGAGAATCAAAGAGGAATGTTTACCCAGTTCCAGAAGAAAACGAATCTGCTAGTATAGATGGAAGAGGTTTCTATCCTTTTTAAATTTTTTTGACTTTTATAAGTATTAAAAACAAACTCTATGTAAAATAACACTAGTAAACTGATGCATAAGATGCCTAAATACCGTAATATTTTTTGTTCCGTTAAATAACTGAAAAGAAAATCTTAAACACGTTGGGCATACCGAAAGTTTTCAGCTACTGAAAAGCGTCAGGGTTTCCAGTCGTAAAATAAAATTTTATATTAAGCATGTCTATTTCGGAATTTAAAAATTATTCGTTTCCAGGATTGTTAATTTTTTAAAGTAAAAAAAGGGTGAGAAAAATAATAAGAATTATTTTTATTGTATTATTATTTTCTAACTAATCTCTAATAAATAATGAAGATTTAAACAAGAATTATCATAATTTTTAGAATTATTTCGATCGCGAGTTACAATTTGAAGCTATTTCTCAGAATTTCGATGATACAATTTTGCTGTGGATGTTTGAAAGGGCAGAACCATCAACATAAATTGTAAAAATGAAGTGAAATTGAAAAGCTTTCGGAAGAACATTTTTTATTTATATTTCTTGAAATTCATACATGATGAATATTTGATTTCCTGATGCATAAAAAATCATTTATGGTTATTTCTGACATGAAAAGCAATATTCTGAAGTGCGCCTCACAGCAGAAAAGAAACAAATAAACAACGACCAAAATAAACAGAAGTAGCAACAAAGAAAAAGTAATAATTTCATTTGTAACTGAAAAGAAACAAATGAGAACAAAACAAATAAGTGCAGGACATTGTGGAAGATAATTGATTGTGTATGATAAGGACACAAGAACAAAGGAACCTTCTTCAGTTTGTATCTTTAAAAGAAAAGAATTACAACAAGAAACTCATTGATTGCCTAGAGAAAAGTAGAAAGAAGTTGGTTGCAAAGCTTTTTTTTTCTTTTCAAAAACTAGGAATTCAAAACATTTTTCTTGAATGTTGGAACAACAACTAATTTTGAATAATACATAAAATAAATTTTACCAAAAGTATAGAGTCAAAATTACGAATTTTGCATATTCTTCTTCATCTTGATAAGAAAACATGTCTCGTTAATTTAAATACAGTCAATTTTCCGATAATGTGGTTGTTTGAATGCATGCAGCCTTTTATCCCCTTTTTTGTTGTTTTGTTAACTTTCCCTAAAGTAATAAAAATCTCCTTTACAAAAAATAATTCTGTTCTGGGTGTTTAATCAACACATTGAGAAGAAATAAACAGCCTTTCTGTAGATGAGTGTATTAAAACATAGTCAGAAAGCTTTCAAAGTGTCAAAACGCATAAGTATTCAAAAACATAAGTTCGAAAAATATATATGAAAGTAATTCACAAATCTTTTACTATTTTATAGTAGCTAAAACCTTTCGATATGCCCCTCGTAGCAAGCAAGTGGTAAAATAAGAAGTTACATCTCTACTTGTCAGGAACAAGTTCGTTTTAAAGAACAAGTCAAACAAATATGCTTCGTTCATAGTATTTTTCTCATTTTACAACGCGAAACCTGTTATCAACGGCAGTATAATTAATTGATATATTTGTTGAGCATTAAGATAACTTTTCACATAATTTTGATTGTCTCTTATGAGTGAAATATTTTATTTAAAATTCCCGCTTAAATAAAATTTAAGGAATAGTGATCAGCATAAAAGTCTGGTTATTTCTTTACTACATGAAACTATGTGATCATATATAGCACAGTTTCTAATGTTAATAAATATTATTTTACATCCTACAAGAACAATTCTGAAGATTTTGTACTAAAATTTTATCTTTCTGTTCAAATGTTTGCGACAAAGAAGATGGCACCAACACACGTTCTTTCTCTTTTATCTCGATACGCTTGTCTTTTCTATCAATCTTCCCCTGTTGCTTAAATAGTTTAGGTTTTTATTTTTAAACTATTTAATTGAGAATTAGAAATTGAGAAGTAGTTTTTTATGTGAATTTATAAAGTAATTTAGACTTCACTTTATTTAACAAGATTTAATATTAAACATTTTTTCATAGTATTTGTTATTTAATGCTTTGTAGATTATAAAATTTAAACATAAAAAAGAGTTAAAATTACGCTTATGATGCTTCAAAATTACCTTTTGCTTTTTATTTTAAAATTGAATTTAATTTCTTTATTTAACTTCTTGTTATGTGCATTTAACATTTAATTTAATCCCTCATTAATTACCAATAATTCTATCAGTTAGTGATGAATTTTAGTAGGAGAAAGTAGGGTAAAATTGGATAATTTATTATCAGTTCTTCTTGAGGCCAGAATTTCAAAATGAATTTAATTTATTTTTGTGTAAATATTCTGAACTTGCCCTTGTACAATAATGTTATTATAAATATATTATTTGGTTATCCCAATTTTATTAATAAATACTTTTCTAGAAAAATTCCAATTCCCACGTGTGCAATCTTACCCCACTAGTGGGGCAGTGTTGGGCAAATTTGTAATCTCAATTATCCGCAGTATAATTACAGGTTAATTGCACGTAATTGGTTATAGTTACACATATTCAAACACAGAAATTTTGTCAAATAATAGGATGGGGGCTGTTCCTGTTACAGTGCTGCAAGAATTTTTTACACCATGTAATTTTAAATATAATTAATTACATACAATTAAACTGTAATTACATTGCAGATAATTGGAATTACAAATTTGCCCAGCTCTGTAGTGGGATAACATCGCATATATATGTTAACCTTATAGGAAGCTAAAAAGTTTCGACTTCTTTTTGAAAAGAATAAAATATTTTAATTTAGAACTAATATTATTTCATTTATGAGACTACTGATATATTATTTAAAAATAAAGGGATAATTAAATTCATTACAACTTGGGAAATTGCCGAAAATAAGTTCACTTCTTTACAAGCTTTAGAGAAATCACATTTGTTCTTGTGTATATTGTTTTGACTGTCTACTTTTACAAACATTGTTTTCAAGCTGTTCAAAAATTGTTTTCCAGAATTCATTTTTATCCCACGTAGGATATCTGGTCTTACCCCAAGAGAATGATTTTAGGGAAGCAAGTCGTAAAAAAATGCGCCTATAAATACCAACAATTGTTTCATTGTGAGAAATAAAATCTCATTGACTACGCTATGCACAATAACATAAACGGTTCGTTAATATTAAATTTGTTCGTATTTAAGAATTTTTAAAGCTAGCAAACATTAAAAAAAAAGAAAAATGTATAAAATAAATACAACACAGACAGTATGAAGGTACCATAATGGCCGAATCTTATGTTTGCCTAGAGCAAAGTATTTCAACTATTATCTAGTAAAGGGTATTTGAGGTAAAACTAAAATGTCTGGTTTAATGCAACTATACTGATTTACCTTATTCCCTCCTATATTTGAAGTTAATCGGCTTGAGCAGATAAACGTGTAAATGGTTTTATAAAAAATATTTCAAAAATGAAAGAAATATAAAACTCTTACTATGTAAAATTTTTGTTTTATAATTGAATGTATTGAATTAATGAAGCAATAACATTGTTAATACAAATATGTTACTTAATAGAAACCATCAACGAAATCATTCTTAATTTCAATTCATGGCTGGTTAGCGCTTAAAAATACGAGTATTGTACAAAATATTTCGAACACTTAAACGTTTGGAATAGCTTATCCCGATAACGCACTTGAAAAGACACTGATGTTTTAAAAAGAAAAATATAGGTTTTATGTATTTTTTCATTATGACTCACTATATGTATATATTTAAATTCATTAGAGGGATTTTTTTTTAAAATAGAACAATAAAGTTTTATACTTTTTGTGGGCCCTTTTTTATTATGTCAATTTTGGAAAGAGTGAGTTGGAAACATATATTCTTGCTTTTACTGTATATTCTTCCAGGGAATCACAATTTTCTCAATACTTTTATTATAAATACTTGAAAAAATTGTCGTCACATAAAATTGGTTTTTCAATCTCATAATAAAGAAATAGACAGCATTTTACTAAGGGATTTATATGTTAATAATATAATAGCTGGCTTTGGAGTTAAACATATGCAAAGTTTTAGTATATTTAAACGTCACATATTGGTATTAGGCATGTAGTAATAGTGAATAACACACGCAAGAATCTAAGATCCGTCCTATTTCGAAGAGAAAATTCTTTTAATGATGAAAAAAATCATTATTTATGAGCAGTTTCCGTAACTTTACTTCAAATTGAATCTAATCACATTTCACAAAAATATGAGTTGGTTTACATTTTTTTAATAGTAGAAACTTTTTTAATCAATACTTTTGTCAAATCTTTCATCATATTATGTCATAGATTGTTTGCATTTTCAAAAAAAAAAAAAAAAAAAAAAACAATATTTTTTAATAATTACAAAATAGTTTTTTAATAGTTCTACTCTTCGCAAGATTATATTATTTAATTTTACATTGTCTATACAGTAATGACTACATTTACTTGCTTTCAATTTTCCAGATTCTTCCCAGAAAGAGCAAAGTAGTTATGCTTCAGTCGATTACAGTAAAAAAAGACGATCTCGACTAATGAAAGACCAAGATTCCGTTGATTCTTCATCCACAGCAGCTGCAAGTCCCATCCCCCCTGATGAATCAGAGAAGAAGAGTTCTCCAACCCCACCCAAAGAAAGTGAGGAGGAAGAAGAAGAAAGTGAAGAAGAGGAAGAGAGTGACACTAGCGTAAAAAGAAAAGCCGAAGAAGAAGCGAAAAAAACTAAGGAAGAAGAAGAGAGGAAAGCAAAAGAAGAAGAAGAGAAAAAGAAAAAAGAAGAAGAGGAGAAAAAGAAAAAAGAAGAAGAAGAGAAAAAGGAAAGAGAAACGACGGGTCGGAGACGAAGGGCTAGGGATGAACCACCTCCTCCTGTTGAAGAGGAAAAGCCAGCTCTTCGAAGATTCAGGCGTTACTAGAAACTTATTTTCCAGTTTATGGCTGAGCTTTCCGAAATGCATTTGCCTTATAGGTTTTAAATCTCTGATCCAATGCGGAGATTTGCTTTCCACGTAAAGTGTTTTTGAAAATGAAGTGTGTGAAAGGAAAGGCAGTTTTTTAAAACAATTTGAAATGAATTCATGAAAATGGAAGTCTTTTTTAATCAAACGGATTTGCGAACTGTTTAAAGATTTTCTATTTTTAGGACAACATTTCATAAAACTCTGAGAAGACGTTTTAACAAAGAGAATGCTGTTTTGCTAATTGCATTGTTTTATGTTATGTTCTTATACTTTCTAATTTTCAAAATCTAATCTTGAAAAATTGAGTATGTAACTTTCAGAATAAGTTAAGAATGTATATCAAGCTTTCTGTTCTTTTCAACATATCAATTCCCCTTCATTAAAGAAAACTTTTATGAAAAGTAAAAGTATACTCACTTATTTAACTTATTGTAACAATTAAAAAAATAAATACTTTTAAATTTCGTTTTGTAAAGAAATTTTGTTTGTATTTCTATTAAAGAGAGAAAGTGATTTTTAAAATATTATGTACTGTATTAAAAAATTCTGTGTTCTGTATGGCTAAACAATTCTGTGTAAAACGAAAACGCTTTGTGACATAGTTATTATCGACACAGGTATTCAAAAATGTGTGTAATAAGATTTTTTTACACAAGTGTAATAATACCATAAAAAGATTACACAAATGATAAACTAAAGAGCTAATCGCTCGATTTTAGAAAATTAAATATCATAAAATTTCAAAAACAAAATTACAATTTTTTGTCGATATTTTATACTTTACATAAGTTCCAATTAATAAATTTAATCATTTTACATTACCTAAATCTAAAAGTGTCAATTATAAACGAAATGGAATTCAAAATTAGCTACGCAATGTTGCCTAAAATTCATTTTTAGCATCGTAAAATATTTCTCTGTAGTAGGATGGAAATATTTATCCAATATTAGACATAGTTTAATGTTGCACACAAATACTTATGCCTAAACTCTGACAATATTTGTAAAATAAAGCTATTAGATTTTAATTAGTTATCAGTAAACCTCGCATTGCTGTCATTTCAAAGTTCTGAACATTTGTGCATTGTTATCATTTTTATAAGAATATACTCAGTATTTCAATACATAATTTTATTTTCAAATATGGCTAATCAATAACAAATAATAATTTGTAAAATTAAAAAAAGAAATAGTAAAATGTTTGAAAAAATTGGGCATTAAAAGAAAAATAATTCTTTTTATTTTATAAAATGATGCATTTTACAAATATATTAATCCTGTAAATTAGTAAGTACAAATAGATACAAATATAGAAAGTACAAGTGACAAGTACAGTTACAATGCGGTAGAAACTACTTTTACTTAATATATATAAAAGAACACATTTATTAAACTACGAAAAGTGTTAATTATATTAAATAGATTACATTTTTGTTAATAATGATGTTTATAAATATATTATAATTAAAGTTATAAATATAATCATTTATACAGCTTGATTTGATAGTTGAAAAGGGCAAAAATGTTCCTAATTAAAAAGTAAATAAATAAAATTAGAGATAAAATGTATCATAAACTAAATAGTTATTGTGAGTTAACAGATTACTGAAAGTAAATTACTGCTTATTGAATATAGTACAACGAAAGATAGAGTGCAGTAGAATAAAGATACTTCATTTCTCACTGGTAGATAAAATTAGTTTTCCTCAAATGCATGAAAGTCATCAAAATCATAAATAATTTTCAAAGTAAAAAAATATAAAATTGCTAAATATAAGATAATAGTAAATACAGTAGAACCACGATTTTTCATGTCTCACAGAATGATAAAATGAAAACGAAACTTGCATAAATTAGTAAATGTTAATTATTAATTATATTAATACTTGCAAAAGAGATAAAATATCCGGAAGTATTTTAGTAATATTGATAAAAATCTCTTTTAATACGTTATAATGTAATTCTAAAGAAGGTGATAGTTATAAAATATTAGCAAAAAATTATTGTTGCGCGTAAGCACTTACAAAAAATTCCCGAAACAATAAACAAGATACGTGTGTAAATTTTGCATTCAAAGTATATTCCAACAGAATATAATTCATGGAATATTATCATTTTGAAGAGCATACAAATAATTTGTGATAGGAATATTTTTTCTTACTATATATAGCAAATAAAAATAAAAATTCATAAATATGGAAATAATAATAATAGTTCAAGAAACAAAAAGTTGGGCATAGAAAAATTATATTTTTTTTATAATATCGAATTTGTTAATTACATTGGTAGCGAGAGTATGTAAAATTAATTACAAAAACAATTATTTGTATTATGCATGAATACTATCGTAGTCATAAAAATAGTCAATATGAAAGAAATTCGTTATTAGGTAAATTTCGTATGAAATACTACCTATTGGGATCGTTCCTATGTTAGAATTTCTGAAAAAGTTTTGCAGTTCTACACCGATCATGACCCCTAGAACCCAAAACCACCCTCAGTAAAAAACTTTATCTATCTATCTATCCATATCACTTTCTTCTGGACACGATAACTTTCGTAATTCTGCACCAATCTCTTCCAAACTGATACATAAAATCAATGGGCATAAAATCTCGGTCAAGTTCGTTAATGGGCAAAATCGGACCAAGGGGATGGAAATAGGGAGGGGTTTTGTGAAAACAGAAAACCACCCATAACTTCTTAAGTTTTGTACATATCAAATCAGTTTGAAGTTTTTATTACTTCTAAAAATAGGGACAAAAATTTATGTATCACAGATTTTTGATAAAGTTAAAAATGGGCTCAAGGGGCGCAAAAATAGGGTTTTTGGGAGAAAAAAATTCCTAACTTCGTCAGTTCTCAAGATATCAAATCCAATTAATATTATTATAAATCTCCTTAACATTATCTACAACTTTTATATTCACAAGTTTTTGATAGGACCAATTCGTACCGCAAAAAAATTAAAAACGAAAACAAAAAGGGGGTTTGAAGAAGAAAAAAATCCATAACTCCGTCAATTCAAAAGATATAAAATCCCCATGAATTTATCATATGTCTTCTTAATATTGTCTACATCATCTATATAGACAAGTTTTCGATAGGACCCATTCTAACTACAAAAACAAATTAAAAATACATAGCGGTTGAAGAAAAAAATCATCCTAGTAAGGGTGTATTCAAATCCAAACTGCTTATTTTCTGACTCATTTTACAATTCATTTTTGCTCTCAAAGGCTTCCAATTGGTACGTTTTCTTACACAGAAACTATATAATGTACCGTAATGGTCGATTTTGTGATAGAGGCAGAATATATTTTTTAAAATGCTGTTAAAAAGGGCTTTTTGAACCGAATTTACCGAAGCGGATTGTGTTAGAAAAATCATTGTATTAAGGATGCACTCAAATCCAAACTGCTTATTTTCTGACTCATTTTTAAATCCATTTTTGCTCTCAAACGCATTTAATTGGTATATTCGCTTATTCAGAAACTATATAATGTACCGTAATGATCGATTTTTTGATAGAGGCAGAATATATTTCAAAAAATGATGTCAAATTGTGCATTTTGAACGGAATTTCCCGAAGCCATTGTGTTAGAAACGAAAAATATTGTCCTTCTGAGAAAATAATTGTTTATATATCAAGTTTTAATTAATTGAACAAAAAATAAAAACACGGGTCGCTTATAAATCTCTTCAAAAATCACGTCAGCAAGTTTCATATTTTTTTTTTATTAAAAATGAATCTGGAATTATGCCAGAAAATTTCGAGTTGTTGAGCATGGAAAACTATTTTTTTGAATACCGCCCTAACATGATTCTGATAAAACCAGCCATTATATAAAAATGAAATAAAAACTGGTCAAAAGTGGCCAGATAAAATTGTTAAAGTGGATTTATCTCTAATCATGATTTAGTTTTTGTTTGTGAAATTAGTATATTTGACTTCGAAATCTACCTCTGCCTGTAGGCCGGGCCATCAGGGATTTTTTGAATATAGTACAACGAAAAATACGAAAATGAAAACGATTGTGAAATAAGAGAAATTTCATATTTCTCGCTTATTCCTTGCTCTTTTTCGATTTGTTATTTATTTATCTATTTATTTATTTTCTGGATACATTTTATTTCCGCGTTTAGATGCGATATTAGCTGTAAAATGTACTATTTTTTTCATTATTTCAAACTGTGCGATAAATATTTAACACGAAATTATTATTCCGTTTCATTTATTTAAGACAGTGATACTCAATACTTTTAACAAAAAGTATTTTCACTCAGTTTTATGAAAATGTAATACTCGCCTTATTTAATAAGAGAAATTTTGAGATCAAATAAAGTTAATATTTCTGTTTAAAAAAAAAAAAAAGTAGTAACTCTGCGGCCCGCAGACCATGTAGTCTAATTTGAACAATCATTAATTTCTGTTTGAAATAAATAGTTCTTTTATTTTAATATGAATTTTGTTACTTAAAAAATGTTGTGAAGATAAATTACTTTACCTATATCTTCAAATATAGATAATTATGAGCCAAAATTATCCTTCATTACAGATATTTTTCATTGTCAAAACAACATATTTCACTATTACTAAAAACGCCTTAAGTAATTCTCGAGTTAAGCACAAAATATTTGGAAGTATTGGATCGTAAATTGATTAGATATTCTTACACTGGGATATTCCTGCACTCTTATACCTGAACTCCGACAATATTTGCATTAAATTGAAATTAGTTTTGATCAGATATTGCATTGTTGTTATTTCATTGTTACCAGTATTCATGTATTGTTGTCATTTTTACGAGAATACTTTTAATATCACGAGATATGATTTTTTTAAAAATATGGCAAGTCAACAACAAATAATAATTTGCAAAATTAAAAACAGTAAATAGAAAAAATGTTAGAAAATATGGGACATAAAAATATCCCTTTCTTTTATTTTATAAAATTTTAAAATATATAAGGTAAAGCGAGGAGAGTCTGCGCACATTTCAAAAGAATAGTAATAAAAAATCTAAATATTAATATTTTGCTAAACTATGCATGAATAATTTTGACTTAATGCATTTCTATTGTTATTTTGTTGTTACACTGTAATTTAATAGAACAGCAGTAATAAAACCAAGAAAACTATTTTGCGCAATCTCTCCTTACAGGGTAGGAGAGAACGCGTACATGGGTAGGAGAGATTGCGCACATAGGTAGAAGAGATTGTTATTAATATTAACTACAATTAAATTGCTAACAATAATGATTACACTTAATCGAGATTGTTGAAAGGTTATTGTGAGTAAATATTATTGTATCAGGAGTGAATATTTCAACCAAATGTTTAAATAATAAATAAAAGAAAGAATTTTAACAACAGTTAAAAATTTTATTTTAAGAAGATTAAAATATCAGAAAAAGCAAGCCCTACTAAGATTACAAAATAACATTAATCTAGTTGATAACATGTTTAACTTGAAAATTACTTCATTTCCATTTCCAAAGTTTCATTGTATTTTGTTTGCTAACCGAAGTTGTCGTCGTCCACAATCGATGCACTTATTGTTGTAAATCGTGCATCTTTCGTGCAATCACCTGCAACAAGCAATACATTGAATCCAGTCAGTTGTCGAAGTTGTCTCCTGGTACAGTTACAGACATTCAGTGCACTCATCCTCATTGACCTTATCTCATTTTTTGTAGAAACACCTTATCTTCAGCTAGTTTTTTTTTTTTTTTTTTTTTTTTTTTTTTTTTTTTTTTTTTTTTTTTTTGTAGCGGCATCCTTTTTAAGTCTTTTTTCATGTATATTTTGTGGATTAGTAACATTAGTTTCACTTTGTTTCATTTTGATTTCGATGGCATTACACTACTTGGAATCGGTGAAAGCTTTTCCAAAACATTGTATTAGAAAATTTATTTTAGTTAACAAAATTAATTTATTAGCAAATTAATTGCTCATAAATTAAAAATATATATATAAATATTTAATTAAATTATTGACAAATATATTATTAATTTATTAACAAAAATAATTACATAAAATTTATTTAATAACAACTGTATTATTAATTTATTAATAAAAATTTTTATCTGCAAGAGTATCTTTTTGCAAATTAATTTGTTGCCAAATTTAATTTTGATAATTATGTGTTTTCCCGAAATTATTTCAAAATTGATTCATTCATATGTTTTACACGTAATTTGCAATTCATGCAAATTTATCAATAAGCTGTGTAATTTCTCCTAGCACTTAAACTTGTGGGGAAATGCGCCATATCTCCTAAGTAGCAGATGCGCAAACTCTCCTATTTTGGTAGGAGAGATTGCGCGGCCTTTTTTTTAAATACGGCCACTTCTAAAATGAATTTCTGGTGTTCGCATACTAAGTCCAGGTTAGTAGTTTATAAGAAATTGTTTAAGTTCAAAATATTTTGTATTATTGACGCTCTATAAAAATTCTGACGAACAGTTATGAAAATTCAAGCACTTACTTTGGAAAAAAAAAACAAAATAGCACTGCTTTATCCAAGACGCTTGGAACAATCAATATGCACGTTCATGTAGATACTGCACTAATGCTGCTGTACAACTACCTGAAGTCGCTGGGCGCCCACTCTACTCCTTCCCGTTGAATCTCTTTGTGCGCAATCTCTCCTACCCCGCGAACTCTCCTGACTTTACTATACCTTTTTATACGCCTTTTAAAATATATTGATCATGTAAGTTCGTAAAACATAGTATGAAAAATTACTATGCGATTGAAAATAATTTTATTTATAAATATTTTAACTAATTATAACACATTTTTTAAACTACTAATATAGAATATTTTAGATATAGAATATTTTATAGAATATTTTATATATAGAATATTTTAAATATTATGTGATATGCATATTTTTTTTAATCTATCAGTTCAATGAAAATAATAATTCATAAATAATAATAATGCACTAAAAATATAGTATATTAAAAAATTAACCATTATGCATATATAATAGAACATTTTCTAGCTATATTGATCAAGAGAGTATATAATATTAATTATAGAAATAGTTATTTTTGTTACGCATGAATGCTAGAATAGTCATTCAAAATAATCAATATAAAAAAAGTACGTTATCGAATATAGAACAACAAAAAATACAGTAGAGTAGAATAACGATTCTTCATTTCTCACGGATAGATCAAATGGAATGAAAAATGCAAAAATGAAAATGATTATGAGATAACAAAAATTTCATCTCATTCTCGCTCATTCTTTGCTCTCTTTTAATTTGTTATTTATTTATCTAATTATTCATTCTGTGAGTACTTTTATTTCGATGTTTAAATGTGATATAAGCTGTAAAATGTACTTTTAAATTTTTTTCGTTACATCAAAGTATGTGAAAAATAATTAATACGAAATCATTATTACGTTTCATTTATTCAAGACATTGGTACTCGCTACTTTTTTCGAAGCGTGTTGTCATACCGTTTTTGGTAAAAGTAATATTCATCTTATTTAGACAGACATTCTGTGATTAAATAAAGTGAAGCTTTCTTTCTTTTTAAATGATAACTCTATGGATCAAGGGTGGCGTAGCGAGTACCACTAATTTGAAACAATTACTAATTTTTATTTGAAATGAATATTTCTTATAATTTAATATGTATTTTGTTATTTCAACATAACGTTTGAAGATAAATAAATTTTCATCATATCTTCAAATATAGATAATTATGTGCCAAAAATTATCCTTCATTATATTTATTTTTCTTTCTCAAAGCAACATATTGCACTTTTACTAAAAACGCCATAAGTATTTCCTGTGTTAAATACAGAATATTTTGGGTACATATATTTTGGTCCCGCCATTCCAATGTTTTAGTCCCGATTCTATTTCGGCCTCATGCCGTTTCGGTTCTTTGCCATTTCAGTCCCACTCCTATATCTCGGAATCCAATTGCCGTAGGTTCGCCAAACGTTGTATTGTTTAACATCATGAAGGGCCATCAATTTTATCGAAGCCCCTAAATTTTATAAAATGCTAAATAAAAGACCCGACAAATTTAAACTCTTATAATTCGTGATCAAACTGTCACAGCACACTCAAATTTAGTGAGCGTGAAAAAGTGTCATAATTTTACATTGGACTGTCAGTTTCTTTACCCGAAGCCCACTAAATTTTGATATAGCGCGAATATACCACAAATACTTATAGCCCCGATCCAAATTAATACATCGAAAGAACTTTCGTATGCAGTGTTGCCAGATGGGCTACTCTTTTTAAATTCAGATTCTTGATTGGCACCACTTTTTTGAAATGGTGAAATACGCCTTATTTAATGACATATTAATTAAGGCGAAAACAAAGGTAAATTTACCGTTTCAAAAAAGTGGTGGCTATCAAGAAATCTGAATTTAAAAAAAAGTAGCCCACTGGCAACCCTGTTCGTATGATAAACGTAATCGTTTTAAAGGGGGGTGGGGGCAGAGGGGGAAACGATTTTTTATCGAATCCCCATATGGTAGTATATCATAAATATTAGATGCTGACAACTTGCAACTTATAACTTGATAACTAACACTTATAACTCGGTCTATAAGTGTCGTAGAACACTCATATTTTGAATAGTAAACGTAATCTTTATGAAGAGGGAATACTTTTTTTACCAAAGCCCCCTAAGTTTTACAATAGCGCAAATATAAGGCCCGATAACCACAAACACAACGTTTGGTTGGCGTACGACAATTAGAGACCGAGTTGTAGGGGGAGTGTCTGAAATAGCATCGCGAACGAAACGCCCACCGGCACCAAAGTTTCGGGACCGAAACGTCTTGCTTCGAAATATTTTCGTGGTACGTATTGGATTGTAAATTGATTAGATATTCTTACATTTAGAGAAAAAAAAATATTTTGTTTCTATGAAATTTATAGTGTAATTGACCTGGTAGCAAGCCAATATTGCATTCATTGGCATGAAATTTTACTCAAGTTTTGGAGTATTTACAATATTGCGACAATGCTGGTAAGAAATGTTTCATCAATGTAAAGTCAATAAAAGTCAGATTTGAAGGAATATTGGTGCTTCATCGGAAATATTTCCAATGTAACGTAGAAAAACCGGTAGGTGGCTACAGACCATCACCTCATCGAATTGACTGCTGAAATTCCAGGATTGGACAGAACTCGATTAGGATATTAAAATGCAACTGGTCTGCCAAGTCATATATTGGTGAAAAGCACCTGCAGACCCGATTTTAGTGTTTGATCGGTAGGTTTATCATTGTGCTTTCCTGCACCCAAAGGTATGAAAGCATGAAGGACTGGGAACAGGAAAACACAATGGTAAACCTACCAGTAAATCACTAAAATCAGGTTTGCAGATGTTTTCAACCAAAATGAGACTTGACAGAGGATTTAATGTGCATTTAATACGCGACTCGCGTTTTAACAAATCCTGTAATTTCAGCCGTCAACTCGATGAGGTGTTAGTTTGCGCAGTTGCCTCCCGGTCTAAAATATTTAACAATTGGATTTGATTGGTACGTTGAGGATTATTTCAATTAAACTCCAATACTGTACACTTATTCGTTTTACATTGGAAATAATTCCAAAGAAACTTCAATAATTTAAAACTATGGGATTTAAGTTGGTAATATTTTCAATGAAACACCAACATGGCCCGAATATTGGCTTTATAGGTTTAGTATTGGTGAAATATTTCTTGCTAATTTTGGCGCAATATTGGCAAAAGTAAACATCCCAATATTGGGGCAATATTTCATACGAATTCTTAACCAAAATACAACTAAGCTTAGCAGTTGAAATAAGCCAAGAATCTAACTGATATTTGCCCAATATTGTTTTACTACTAGAGTGATAATGTAAAGGTTATTTATATACTTTTGGTAATGCTATACAACTCCAGAATCAAAGAATGACATGAGAATAATGTAGATGATTTTGTAAATGTAGACAGTGGCACTTTTGATGTTTCGGTGGGGAAATTTTTTAATTCACTCGTATTTACCTGTTTTCGCTTATTTATCTTTTTCTTTTGAGTTCAATCAGTTTTCAAGCAAATGTACAAGATGTATAAATTATCCCACTTTGATTTCATTTTTGTTAGAAATTAATGAGGTAATGCAGCAAGTTCAAATTTGATAAAAAAGCCAAATAAAAAAGCCAATTCAAATAAAAAAGCCTTTCTTCGTAAACATAAAAAAATAGCATATATTTTTAAAAAAGCAAAAATTTGCAAAAAGCAAAATCCGCCGAAATGTAAAAATAAATTTATAAAACTAGCAAAGTTAATGTAACTCACATGACGTTTATTTTTAGAAAGTTGTGATAATGTGTACACCAGTGTGAAAAACTTAGACAACAGTCACTAAATGCTAATTTCTGAACACGCGAGTACTAAAAAGAAAATTCTACAAACATCAAGTGTAGAAAATAGGTACTACCTTAACAGCACAGCCTGTCCATGTGAACTCACCTTGACGTCACAAATGGTCACAAGCGTCACAGTCACTACAACGAACTGAAATATGATATCTTTTATTCATCTCATTCTTACTCTCAATTGGTCCCTCTGCTGAGAAGTCACTATGACTGCTGTTTTATGACGAGTCAACAAGTGACTTTACAATGAAGTCACGTAGTGACTCTCATGTGATCGTCATTTTGAGATTCCATTGTAAAGCCATCATGACAGCTGTTTTGTGACGAGTTCCCAAGTGACAGAAAATGAAATTATCTGGTGACTTTTCACAAAGGAGTGCAATAGTGACTTCACAGAAGAGTCTCGCTCACCTGAAAGTCACCACGCGACTTCACTATGACATTATATGGTAACTCATTATAATGCAATGACGACGATTACTTCAAAATTGAGTCTTCAAATGTTACTCACATGAGAATCACAAGGTGACTTCATTGTAATTTTATCTGGCGACTCGTCAAAAAACAACAGTCACAGTGACTTCTTAGTGGAGTCAACATATGCCGATTATTTGAGGCTAATAATGATGAAAGATTCCACATTTCGTTTCACCGTAGTGACTGCGACACTTGTGACTATGTGTGACGCGAAGGAGATGTCACATTGACTAGCTGCGCTGTAAGGATAGTACATATTTGGATTATATTACTTTCTTTTGAGTATTCGCGCGATCGAAAATTAGCCTTTTATGATGGTTGCTTAAGTTTTGCACATCTATGTAATATCAGTAACAGTAATTTTACTGCTGCAAAGGTAACATATTATAATTATATGAGGGCAAATTGTAGAAATACACTGAATTGAACATAAATTCCTTTAACTCATATTGCAATTAAATAAAAGGTAATTGGATAATGACGAAAAATACAAAAGCAATTGAATGTGCCAATTCCAAAACTTTCATCTATCTCATACATCTTAACACATTAATCAACAGTCAAGTGCGTGTATTACTCGCGCTCAGAGAGTTCCGTGCAATACATATATGAATTATTAACTGTATTATTAAAAAATATCGTTTCTAAAAGAATAATAAGATATTGTAAAAAACTATGCAACGTAGGGTTGGGTATAGCTGAATATACTAGAAAAGTATGAATGGGTATACCGTAAATGTTCGAAGATATATGAAGACTAAATAATATCAAATATTGCTATTTTGTGTAACTGTTTTTTTTAATCTGATCCTAATCTGTTTATGATGAAATTAATTCGGTATTGACAATAAAAGTAGTGCATATTTAAACTTCATTTGGGATTTCATAAAACTAAATTCAGTGAAGTAATTATTGTTTTTCTTTCTACAGTGTAGATAAAACAAAACCCTTGTTCAAAGTTTAAACTTGGCATTGTGCTAAGCGCTCTATGCAAACTTGGAACGCATGGAACTTGGTCCGTGCCGCGTTTTTGCAGATAGGTTTTTAATTAATTTTTAAATACACGGTAGGTGTATTGAGAGATCCACTCAATGCAAACTAGTTGCGAATAGTATTTATGTGATTAATTCTAATTAAATTAGTCTGTTTTTAACAATTTGACGTTTATTGCTTTTATACTACTACAGGGCATTGCATCACAAATATTTCATTAAAAGTTGTTATCTAGGCTTTAACCCTTTGAACTCTGGGGTTGAATTTCTTCAAAATGCCCAAATGTCACATTGGAATCAATATTTTGTAAACAAAAGATTCGGCTTCTAATATACACAAAAAATGCATTAGTCTATTTTCAAAGAAATTTGGTGGAATATTCCGGTGTCAATGTGAAATTTGGAGATTAACTGTAAGTGGGAAGAAATTCACCCATCAGAGCTCAAAGGGTTAAAAGCCGATGCTACATAGAGTACGCCGCTCTTGTCATTATGTATGTCCAAAGCGACTGTGTCTTTAAGGGTTAATATCTCAGCGAATTACCTACGATTATTTTTCAAAAATCATTCTCAACAATGCTTTTATACTTCTGCTAAGATAGGTACCTCCAGTGCTCATCAACACCCTTCCTCAATGCCCGCAAATCGAAATTTGTGTATAACGGAAAAATGAGCTTTTCTCAAAAACTATGTGACCTAGGGTAATCGCTATAGTTTTCATTCAAAGTTTAAATTAACGTCTACTACCTCTAATTTTTTCATAATTTTAGTTTCAGCAGATTCGGAAATAGAGTGAGGGGGGGACATATTTTTGCACTACATTTTCGACGATACCTCTGAAAATATAATACCTAAAATTAAAAGAAAAGTTTTGAGTTCAGCGTTACGAAAGCATTCACACGATACCCCACACGATATACAAAGAATTTTTTTTTTCATGTAACTTAATTAGCCCCTCTATATATTTCCTAACAAGTAGTATTTGCAAGTCATTGTTTTTAATATTCTTTGCGCAATATTCAACTTTTCTTAAAGTTTAAAAATTACATAAATATTTATAAAAATAAAATATACTTCGTAAAGTTTCAGAAATTAAAAGTGTTAAACAAGTGGTTATACAATGATATTCTGAAATTCTGATGAGTGGCTTATTCTGGTAACTTTTTAAATCAAAAATTGCATTTTTTCAGGGTCTCTGCCCCCCTGAATCCCTCGTAGTATTTAAATTTACATTCGTAATTTTTTATTGCTTGTGTCGATGGTTATAGCATATCTTAGATTTTTTTACGCTGTGACTTATAAGGATAAGCAAAAGTTTTTAAAAAATTAATAAATTAAAAATTAAAAATTAAATTTTTATGTTAACCGTACGTAGATGATAAATCTTGAAGTGACTCCAAAAATGTAATCCTAAAATCCGCTGCATTCGGCCCAAACACAACGACGTGCTTTTGAAAAAAAAAAGAATACTTTTAGTGATGCAGTTTTTAATTCATAATACAATGAAATGCTACTTTAGAATGCTTAAGTATAAGCAGATCATTTTCATTTAGAGGAAAAAAATGCAAGGATGAAGTCAAAGAATTCGGTCCCTGTTCCATGTGCTTGTTTTGTTTGGGCCGAATGAGGGCATTTAAATCTGAGCGATAACGCGCATCATATTGCAAATTGTTTTTACGGCATACTGCAACTCCATCTATCGCTTTCCTCCGTGAATAATAGTTAATTTTATTTTACCCAAGATCATTTTATTCCAACATCTTTGTTTTCAATAAATGACGTCTAATTGACCTGCTATTCGTTCTTACTCAAAACCTTTCACCTTGTTATATTAAGAAATTCTTAAGAGTTTTCTTTTTATTTCTAGTATGACCCCATATTCATTTTTTTATTTTTTATTTTTTTTATTTCATTTACCTTTTTCACGTGCGAATCTTCCAATTGAAAATTGTTTAAGAGAAAACATTATTCCGGGTTTTGATTTTCGTGGCAACGATTAAGGAAATATTGGTAAATTTTATGGAAAAATGTTCATTTATTCTCTATTAAAGTAATTAACTTTTGTATTTTTAAGCTAAATATTTGAATAAAATAAATAAAATATTGCCTATTTTTATTTCTGAGCTAAAATCCATCTATATGCAAAGATACAAATGCATTAATTCATCCATTTTGACGTTGGCTTTACTCCAACGTTATACACACATTTATAATAATATTATTAGGATCAAATTCGTTGCTAAGAAACTGATGAAAGGAAGGGGGGGAAATGATATATGTATTATGTCAAATAAGTAAATTGATAAAACAAAATGCTTTATATTATAGGAAAACATGCATAAAGTTCCACTAAAAATTATATACCTAATTTAAAAAATCTTGACAAAATTTCAAACTAATCGGAATAATTTAAAACACTTATTTGTAAATTTTAGCATTCTTAATTTACGATTTAAATACATTGGTCAAATGAGCCATTTTCTTTCAACAAATGGGATGTGAAAATCATCTGAGTTGCCATAGAAAAGCATTGAGGCTCGAAAGAAAACGTTCCATATTTCACAAACGAATAAACGAAATACCCAAAAACTTTACAGCTAATTCCGGGTACCTCACCAACATGCTTACTTAATTTCAGGCTCATCGGATGTTTTTTGGGGCAGTTATCGCGGAACAGACAGACAAACAAACGGAAACTAAAAACTTTTCGAGTCTCCACAGTAAGCCTTCACTGACGTTTCGGCAAATATAGTTGTGAATACTAGATTAATTTTAACACAATTATTCTAATTTGTAAACAAATCATATTAGATGTAAATTTCCAACTGGGCGAAAAATGTCCGGACCAGGATACGAACCCGAGACCTCCTGGCTGAAGCCGCCAGTGCTCTGCCATCTGAGCTATCCCGGACGATTCCGGTCGAACTTTTTTGGGTCCGAACTTTTCTGGTCGAGCTTTTTTGAGCGAAAATCCTGGTCCGGACATTTTTCGGCCAGTTGGAAATTTACATCTAATATGATTTGTTTACCAATTAGAATAATTGTGTTAAAATTTATATAGTGTAATTTCGTATCCAGCGATTTCTGGAGTTCCATTACCTGAGATTTATTCTGTTGAGCTGAACCAGGTTTCAGACCAGATGCTGTAATCTTCAAGGTTAGCTGGGTGAAAAAGTTCGACCAGAATCGTCCGGGATAGCTCAGATGGCAGAGCACTGGTGGCTTCATCCAGGAGGTCCCGGGTTCGTATCCTGGTCCGGACATTTTTCGCCCAGTTGGAAATTTACATCTAATATAGTTGTGAATGTTTAATAATCTGTAAATATGTGGGTCAATAGTCTTTATTACTTCCCCCAATTTGAACATTCCACGTTCATATAGTTAACGAGTAAAATGGCTGAGACAGACACAAGAGTGATTTTATAATGGTTCCGTATTTACTTTTTAAGTACTGAATCCTAAAATGAATTTATAAATGTTAATACTTCAATATTATTAGTGAAATACTATACCAACTTTGATTTTGTATTAAATTTCTTATTAAGCCAATTAATTGGAGTAAAAACGAGTTAATCTTGATCATGACATTTATTAAAATCAATAGTTTTTCGTTATTCTGTTGTACATTAGCTGTTTCCGAATAGCCGGTTGAGCAGGATGCGAAGTTCCTGTCGCTGCACGAACCGCCGATGTACATTAGAACTAGAAAAATCGAGAAAATTATGCAATAACCGGTCAAGTGTAAGTATTACTCGCGCACAGAGGATTCCGTACAATAAATATATGAATTAGTAACTGGGCATTGCATTACACAAATATATCATTAAATGTTGTTATCTAGGATTTAAAAGCCAATGGCGCATAGTGTACGCCGCCCGTGTCTTTATGTATGTCCAAACCGTCCGTGCCTTTAAGGGTTAATATCTCGGCGAATTACCAACGATTTTTTTTCAAAAATCATTATCAACAATGCTTTTATATTTATGCTACGATAGGTACCTCCAGCGCTCATCAACACCTTTGCTCAATGCCCGCAAATCGAAATTTGTCTGTAACGGAAAAATGAGCTTTTCTCAAAAACTATGTGACCTAGGGTAATCGCTATAGATTTCCTGCAAGGTTTAAATTAACTTCTAGTACCCCTAATTTTTTCATAATTTTAGTTTCAGTAGATTCGGATATAGAGAGGGGGGGGAGGACATAATTTACATTACATTTTCGTCGATATCTCTGAAAATATAATACCAAAAATAAAAATAAATGCATTTTTTGAGTTCGGCGTTACGAAAGTTTTTACACGATACCCCACTTGATATACAAAGAAAAGATTTTTCAAGTAATTTAATTAGCCCCCTACATTTTCCTTAAATATATTTCTGAAGGATTAATCATCTATGACTAAGTGGGTGAATAGACTTTATGACTTCAGCGAATTTGAACTTTCCACGTTCTATAGTTTACGAGTAAAATTGCTGTGACAGACGGACAGACAGACACAGGGGTTATCTTATAATGGTTTCTTTTTTACTTTTTAAATACTCTATTCCTATAAACTCTAACCCTATAAACTCTATCACAGCGTCCCCTTTCGGCGCAATATTTCGAAATTCAAGGAGGACGTGTTTTCCACAGATAAAAACATACACAAAAAATTTGGTTCAATTCTATGTATAACTTCATACACTTTTTGATGATACAATAAGGAAAATGGCACAAAAATCGCTATTACAGTGCCCCTTTCCGGCGGAATATTTCCAAATTTCAAGGAGAACCTACTGGACGTAGCCATAAACATACACAAAAAATTTGGTTCAATTCAATGCATCTTCATGCACTTTTCAATGGTACAATAGCGGCACACGGACACACGGATAGACAGACATTTTGTATAAACTTATTTTTTGGAATCTCTGACCCCTAAAACGTGTAAATCCGTCGAAAACCAAAAGTCGAAATTTTTTTTATTGCAATATTTTGTTCTATTGAAGATAGAAGAAAGTAAAAAGAAGTTCATAAATGTAAGTCACTGAAACATATCTGACCAGAGGTTTTGGTTGATTTTCTAAAAGGAAGTCCCTTCTTTCAAAATAAATAAAAATATTTACTCTTTTTATACGTAGTACACAATATGCATAGAAATTTTAAAATTTTGCAAAGGCCATTAAGAATTTCTTTTGAATATTTTGGAAGAATCGAGGATAATTTGGTACCACGCAATAAAATATAATTTGGCAATGGTATTTTTCTCAAAAATTAAATTTTAATATGCTCAAGACAACTGGAAACCAGTGGCGTAGCGTCCGGTCATCGCTGGATGCGGCGATGACCAAGCAATATTTTAAAACTCTTAATAAGCTTTTAAAACTCTACGATCCAGTTTTAGCAGAACATTTGGAGTTCATGTATAAGTGAAGGTAAGATTTAAAGTTTCTTTTTTGAACATTCAACCATTGAATTTTAGAGTTAATAATTTTTCACCACAAACTTAAATAATTGCGATGACCACCGAAAATTTTCACGCAACGCCACTGCTGGAAACCCTATATCTAAATGACACTGATTCTTAGCTAAAACCTGAAATTTCTTCCATTCATTTTACCATTAATTTGACTGCTTTTATTTCTAATCCACTGATTTGTAAATCATTTTTTTTATACCAGGGAAGTCGGATATATGGCACATGTGCCCGAGATGACGCGTACGAAAATTTCTCTGACACGCGTCAATTTTTAATTTGATAATCACTATTCCGAAAAAAATTATTTTTGTTACAATAAGTCAAATTGTGTTTAAAACAAACCAATTTTCCCAAATAACGCAAATTATCTTTTCATGAATTAACATATTAGCATTTTTTCTTTCTGTGATGAATGATTTTGACGTGTAAATATTTTGTCTTTTCATATGAATTTTAAAAAAAAACTTTATTTCTCCAAATCAAGTTTATAAGACAGTCACTTCAGTAAAATGACAAATGGGCCCAATTTTGCTATGCATATTACTAAAAAAACAAAATATGAAACATGTATAAAGCTTTCTCCATAGAATCTACAACAGCAAAAATTTATAGGTGCGAAGCAGGGGTGGGGGATTTTCAGAATATCTTACCAGCCAAGGATTAATTTTACCAGTCAGCAAGATACAACGTAGAGTTGAAAATTGTTATGACAAAATTTTGCGCGACTGCAAAAATAATTCATAACCACAATGCATTTGTGTACTATTTTTTTTTAAATATAAAATTAAAAAATATATGCAACAGAGAAAAGTTTATTGTAGAATAGAACTTAGTTCCACTTTTATATCGAGGCAATTGAGAGAGTTGCAAAATATGAGTAACATATAAAAATATAAAGTTTTTGGTATAATTTCCATAGCCTGAAGTTTTTAGGATTGCCTACGAATTCACGCGTTCTGACAGAAAATCCACTCGCCAGTGGCGAGTAAAATGATGCAATTTCTCACTCCTTACGATGTGTTTTTCTATAAACAAAAAGTGCTATAATGAAGGGAACAAATACTTTTTTTTCCAACTGGATTAAATCATATTTAAGGATGGAGTAGCACAGTTGAAGTCTGTTGAAGTCTGTTGAAGTCTACTTCAACTGTGCTACTCCATCCTTAAATATAATACAAAAAGTGCTATTTGAAATTCGTAACTCTTAGCACCTATAGCAAAAATTTAATTAATAAATAGTCAATACTTTTTTTTCTGTTTGGACTATTATGAGTTAATGTACGTGCCACTTAAACTAGTCATATTTCCGAATGAAAATTTCATTAAATTAAGGCCGATTCCTATAAACAGAAATATCGCATTTTCATTTTTCTTTTTAGCTATTTATTGCATGAAAGTGGTTGAATAGCCAGTGACACAACAAAAGGAATGTATGCTACAATATTTTTTATGCATGCGTTACAATATTAATAGATTTTGTTTGTGAATCTTTGGTACACGCACACTGAAAGGTTCGCCCCCCCTACCCTACACAATGATTCAAGCAATTCCCATAGTTATACTCTAACACGGTAGACTTTAAATTACTAAAGTAAAATAGTCCTCGAACATCTATAAAATTTGGAAATTTTTAGAAATAAGATTTGTATTCATCAAAAGTTATAGAAACGGTACGTAGGGCTACCACCATTTCCAAGCATTAATCTTCCTTGCAGATTTCCATTGCATATGTTGTATGAAAAATAACCACCTTCCACCCTCCAATCAATTTCCAAACAATCATTTACCACGAATATTATTGGTTGGAAGTAGCGGTAGTCAAAAACGTGGCCGGTGGGATCCCCAAATTAGGATTTCTTTGCAATATTTGATAAGATCAGATAATAAAGGTGCTAAGTGACATAATAATCATTTTGAGAAAATGAGCTGCAAAGTTCCAAATAGTTATTTAACGGATGATAGAGGATTATTGATTTTCTTCAATCATATGATTAACACTTTTTTTTCATTTGTCACATACCACTTTTACATTTGAACTCTTCATTTCTTTCTTTATTTTTTGTTTTAACATATGAAGATTTTTGACTTGAGCTCTTGAAAAATTCTCCAGCTTTACCATCTGAAAATAATTTATGAACTAGTCTTTATTTATCTATTTATTTAAAGCGAACGCAGTCAGAAAATTACCAACTCACAAATCATATAAATTTTGAAACATATGTTCATTCAAACGGATCCAAAGGCATTTTTTACAATGCAAAAAATCTACAAATGCACGGTTCTCTGCAATTTTCCCACAATAACATTGTAGAACAGTTGCTTGAACATTTTGAATCTTCTTTTTTTCACCATCTCGTAAACGTGGGTGTTAGTTGTTTTTTTATTATAGCGTTTCTTTCCCTTTTTTATGTCATGTTCAAGAAATTTTCAGGCAAAAAGGCTTTGCTAGAATTAAATGAAAATAGAAATATTTGCCACGTTTTAATTTTTCTATATTAAATACGCATTGAAAAATAGAAAAGAAGACAGATAACTGACGCAAGCACATCCAATTATGTCTTTCTTTTTTTTTTTTTTTTTGGCGAGGGAGGACGACACTACCTTTTTTTGAGAGGAAGGGAAGGCACATCTCTTAATGAAGTTTTTTTCCAATATTAATGTGCATTTCCAAACCATAAAATATTATGCTTTTTTTGGAAGGAGGTGATTTCCATGATTTTACTTGGATCTTTGATTCTCTATTTTTGCTCTAAAAACAATTAGACAAAAAGTGCTTTCTCTTTTTTTTCCCCTATAAGGGAAAGTATTAGTAGAATTAGAATTTCCTTTTTAGTGTATTTTTTCATGATTAAGCAATTTTTACAAGGAATAATGAACTTTTGTTATAATTATGTACAAACTTCAATAAAATATAAAGTAATCACAAAAACGATGATAGATATTTAGCAAAAATTAAAGTAATAATAATAATAATTATTATTATTATTATTATTATTATTATTATTATTATTATACTAATAATTGTAATAATAAACTAAATCTAAAAGTTGATTGTTAATTTATGTTATTTCCTGACCAATAGTCTTATTACGAGCCAAGGAAGTTAAAGAGGGCTTTGAAGTTTTAAAATGACTCGAGTTCCTGTCAATTTTTTCGCACTTTAACATTAAATAAATTTAGAAAGAAGTAAGAGGGCAAACCTGGTGATGGGTTTGTGTAAAAATTATAAATTGAAATAATTAAAAAAAATTAAATTTTAAATAACAATAACTTGAGCGATGTTATAAAGACTTCTACCTATTTGTACCATACTTTACAGATCGATTACTATTTACAGATCACATTAAGCACAAGTATTAAAATCAAAGAAAAAAAATTCCGTGTCCAGCATATCAAATAAAACAAGTAATATCATTTATATTTTAAAATGGAAAATCATGTCTAATAAATTGTGCTTTGATGTGAGCTGCGTATAGCAAATTAAAATGATCCAATTTATTAATGTGGGTCTTGTCATATCCAAAATTATCATATATTCTTTTATTTATTTATCGTACGAATTTTTTGAAAATTACATAAAAGGACTTATTGTTATTATTTTTATTTTTAAAACCCTTGTTGCTTCTTTTTATCTCACTGCTAATATCATTTGATGAGTTACGATTTTTCTGTATGATTTAGCTTTTTTAATATGGCTTTTTGATGAGTGATATAGTAAAACACTAGAGCTAAAATCCTCTTCTTGTATTTTGTTTATTTCTGTAATCCGACTCTACCAATCCTGCCCACATATGGTCATGGCACTGTCTACACTCTGATCAAATGTCTTCAAAATTGTTTCTATCAATGACATTCAAAATGTAAACTATTAACACGTTGAGTGCCATGGTGACTGACACTGAAGTTGAAAATTTTACAATGTTTTAAGTAATTTTTAAGAAAGTATAGTCCTGTAATAAATAAAAGGTAAGTAAATTTTAAATGAATTTTCAGTAATTACTTAAAACAATAGGAGAGACTAGGGACGGTTGACCATACGGGAGGCTTGACCCACCCATCAATTTTCATATTTAAAAGGATTTCAGAGTTTTATCAATAGGTGTCAACCAAAGCTACTGGAATGCTCAAACGACAGTCTTCGTTTCATAGAGATAATCAAAATAGGTGTGGAAAAAATCAATGAGGAAGCGTTTTCAACCTAAAAGTTGTATTTTTTAGAAATATTTTGTAAGCTTTTTTCAGATAAATTATATCATATAAATTAAGTAAGTAGGTTTAAAGCAATGCAGAAATATCGAGCTTTCATTCCAGGCATAAAGATTGTACAGTAAGCTAGACTTAACATAACAATGTGCTCTTCTTTAGAAAAGGTCTATGTAGAGACGCTTGAACCAGTCAATGTGAGGGAGGGTTGCCAGATGCTCAAGGCTCCATTAATTGAGTGGTTTTGCTAATATTTTTATTATGGACCGTGCATAATGAAAAGTTAATGGTTATATATATAAAATAATGTAAATTTAGTCGGTAAAGCTACAGTAAAATGGTGTCATGGAAAAGAAAATGTTCAAAACTGACTAAAGATAGACGAGAAAAAATGCTAGAAAATTGGAAAGTTTGTAGGAACCTTTTTCCATTTAAATCAAGCAGGACGGTCGTTCTGCCAAGCCAAGCTGAAAAAAAATGCTAAGCTCGCCAAACAAACAAACGCCAAAAATAAAATGCAAGACACCGTAACTGCTTATTATACTGAAGGCAACTTCTCCATGTTAAATCGATCAAACATGCCAGCGTAAAAATTCCCATATCAAATGAACCAATCATCGCAGAAAAATAAAACTAAAACCAGAAGGACCTAATGGAAAAGATCTTCAATTTGAGACCAAATTCATCCTCATAAATTAATTATAAACAGAGATATAGATTTTTTAAAATAACGTCGAGATACTGAAAATGACGATTTATTTTCTTCGTTACACCTTATGCTTCAATCGAGGTAGAGACTTAAATAATGGACATAAAGAAGTAAGGATTGCATTTTTGGACAGATATTTACTCAATCTACGTGCTTTTATAAAATTCAGCTTTAAAAACACAAATTTTCTATTCTTAATTAGCGAAAAACTGTTAATTAATTCTAAAGTTTATAATTTATGCCAAACAGCGATAATCCCGCCAAACCATTTTAGAAGTCTTATACTATTCTTTTATATTATCCTTTTGCATTGATTTCATCGAAGAAAACTATGGCCGAGATCCAGACAGATTTTTTGCTGTTAGCGAAATGAGTTTGACCAATCAGAAGTCAGAATGTTTAAGAATTTTTGCTGTTTCTGGATCCCGGCCTATGTCATAAAAGTTTTGAGTCATTTTCTTAGTGCCATGGATAAAGTGCAATGTTTACAGAAATCTAGGCTGGGATCCAGATAGATTTTTCGCTGTTAGCGAAACGAGATTCACCAATCAATAGCCTGCATTGCTGCAAACAGTGAAAAGTTCGCAAAAGTGCAAGCTTCTGTTTGACTGTCTGTTTGACTGCAAGCTTCTGTCTTGTTTCGCTAACAGCGAAAAATCTATCTAGATTGCGGACAATTATGTTGAACACAATTTTGCATTTCCACATCCAGGAAGGGTATTGGTGTCATAACAACAGTGCATATTCGAAACTATTTAAGGCATTGATTCTGAACTCCTTTGCCATACATTTCAATATTAAAGAAGTTGTTGTTTCAATAGTTTTAGTACTTTTCTCTATTGCTCACTCTAAAACACAAATATCGAAATTTAACCAACAGCGCTCAGAAACTATAGCGCCTAGAATATATAGTGTTGAAATCGGCTAACCCTGTAATACTTAAAAAAGCGCTAAAATATTGTATCCCTTAAATGTGCAATGATAATGCTACAATATGCAGATCGCAGCGACATCTGCAGGATATTTTCTACAACTGCAAGAAATTGCTAGTCTATACAATGTAATACGAAAATTCCGCAGATGTCGCTGCGATCGACACTTGAAATTTTAGCAGTATCGTCGCACATTTAAGGAATACAAATTTTTAGAACTGTTTGGATAGCATATTTCCACACTAGGTATTCTAGGCGCTGTATCAGAAACAACACCATAACAGAGAGCCTTTATACATAAGAGTGGTGATATATGCACAGGAGGCATGCTCATTTCAAGTTTTTGTCGAAAGTACGGCAATCCGTTTTTTTTAATAGAGGATATTCAATCTATGTTATGATCACATGGTCAAGACAAGAACGTCTAGCATAAAGAAGGGAAGGCTCCGTCTACGTAATGTAAATCCCTGCTAGCCAATGAAACAGTTCATGGGAGAAAGCAGTAGTACACTGTTAAAAATATCGTGAAAAATTACCTCTGTTTTTAAAGGCTATCTGTATTTTGACCAATGAGAACGCTTCATAGGCGTTTATGTAGCGTTCTCATTGGTCAGAAAATAGAGAACCTTTAAGAACAGAGGTAATTTTTCACGATATTTTTAACAGTGTAGTTTCCTGTTTCCCTTCTTATCAGTTAGAAATTCTTTGGGTAAATTACCGGTACCACGTGACGTTATCAGCCTCGAACCCATATTTGGAATATCCTCCATTAGAAGATACGCGCATGGATGATCTCTATTAGACTAGGGAAATAATTCAACATGCATTAACCTGACGATAATGGCATGCTCGCAAAGAACTTTAACGATTTGTTTTTTATCACTTTTACCAATAAACATTTATTGGCCGTATGTCGCTACTTCGTTATAGAGACACACCTGTTCCTAATTAGATACCGGCCTTAATGTATCAAAATACGGAGTTTGCTTTCTGTACTATTCCTGAGCTCAGTTATAGCGTCTAGAAATATAGGTCGGGATCCAGGTACATTTTTGCAAACAGTGAAAAGTTAGCAAAAATTCTGGCTTCTGATTGGTCAATCTCGCTACGATAAGAGAGAAAAATCGACCTAGATCACGGTCTTAGTGTTGAAACCGGCTATTCCAGTAATGCTTTAAAATTGAATCCCATAAATCTTGAAAAATACTGAATGACAAATGTCGATAGGAGCAACATTTTCTAGATCTTCTCTGAGCGAAACGTTTTCTTTTGAAATAGTTACTTTGGAATTACCATATGTCGCTGTAATCGACATTCGTCGTTCAGCCTCGTTCAACATTTATGGGATACAATTTTTTAGCACCTTTTTAATAAGCCGATTTTTAAACTGTATCTTCTAGAAACTATAGCTCCGTTATAGCGTCTAGATTATATGTTGTAGAAATCGACTATCCCAGCAATACTTAAAAAAGCGCAGAAGCATTGAATCCCTTAAATGTACAACGATGTCGAATTCCAAACAGTCATTTGCATCGACATCTGCAGGATATTTTTTAAAGAAGAAAGAGACATGTGTAATGCACCGCTACAGCGTCTAGAATACCTAATGTGGAAATTTGCTATCCAAGAACCGCTAAAAAGTGTATCCCTTAAATGTGCACTGACGCTGAAATCCAGGGAGATCATCGCAGCAACATCTGCGATATATTTTGAAATTTCAAAGTAAGCATCGTATTATTATAGCGGGTTTGACGCCAAGCACACAGGTCAGATGTATGTTGATAAAACGTTAAAAAAATGTTACAGCGTCTAGACCAAATTGTCTTGGAGTTTTGGGAAATATCCTGCAGATATAGCTGTTATCGACTGATTGGATTTCCACACTATATATTCTAGACGCGGTAGCCTGTCTTTTTCGTTTGCCTCGAAGTAGATATAGATGACGTCATTTGAAGCTGTTCCTAAAGTGTGGCCAGCTCATCACGTCACACGGAGTTGATTATCTGTACACGGCAATGGACGAATGGACACAAAAAAATCGGCGCACCGATTTGTACTAATCATCGTTTAAAGATGATCCAAGTCCATGTGACTTTTAAACGTCGTGAACTGGCCTATTATGTCATTGATCACGCTAACACCCTCCCCCTTGCGTCCGCTATATATAGCGGCATCTTGCACTGGAGACTGCTTGCTAAATAGGCTGCTATCGGTCAAAATCAAGAGAGAAAAGGGCAGAAGAGGGGGAAAGAACTCGTTTTTTTTAATGTAGTTTTTCACACGGGAAGATTGACATGTCTGCTCCTCTCCTTTCATAGCTTCATGATAGTGAAATAAACCAATGCCCCCTAGATATTTGAGAAAGTCTTGACACGCGTCACGAAAACATCCATAGCCGACGTTACTATGGCCCGGAAGCGAAATCGAAACTAGAAGGTCACGTGACCCAGATAGACGAAGAAGTCGATGGTCGAAGCATTGCTTGAGTTGAAAATTAGCTCGGCGCCGCATGCGATATTTATTAGTTATTACAATATAAATACTTTCATAAACATAATTAAAGTAACTTTCGCCGGGGGGGGGGGGGGGGTGCAGTCACTCCTTTTCGACGAAAACTTCTTAATTATATTTTCTGTTAGTGTTTAATAATTTTAAATCACTCAGAAATAATAAGATTTAATTTTTCTTTTTAAATCCCCAGAGAAAAAAAAAAGTTTATTATTATTTTTTTTAATTTAGGGAGAGGCAATTTACTTTTCTCCCCCAAAGGTTCCATTTGGGAGAAGTTACAGTTGGGGGGGGGGGGGGAGTTCTCCTCTAAGGAATCTGGTATTTCAAAATACATCTCATCACAAATGAGCCACAAAGGGGGAAAAAAAAACTTTTCAGAACTTGGTTGCACAAAAGCTAAAAGGTCTATCCAGGGTTGTTTTATTTAAATCAATTGTATTAAATCAAATAGATTTTTCAGTGGAGAGTTACTTCTAAAGAATTCAGAAGTTTGTTTTATGTTTTGTTGCTTAGACCTGCAAATTATAGTTCCCATATGTTTATTGACAGAGGTATTCATTCAATAATATGATCAATATTTGGAGTATTTTTAACAAAATAAATATTTAGACTATTTACCTAACATAGAATTGCAGTTTCTTCTAACATGAAGAAGATAAATGAGGAACATTGGAGTCATGACTCCAATGTTTTAACATCTTGATTGTTTTTAGAATTTTTTTAACATTTGTATTTTAGCACCTATTAAGTAAAAATATATATTGTGAATTTGATATTCATGTTTCTCATTTATTTTATTAAGATGAATCTGTCGTTCAACTTGAAATATAGTTTTTATATACGTATTTATTATGAAGCAGATATCATTGAAATCATGGAAGAAGTGTTTTCACTGTCTTAGATATGAAATTGATAAAATATATCATGGAAATTTAATTTGTTGATGTTTGTATAGTGTATTTTTCTTTTTATGCCCCCCCCCCCCTTTTGTGTCTGAATTTACTATTTGCTATCCACTAATATATTTTCATTCCTTATGCCGCTGTAACTTGGGTAATCATATTTATACATTTATTTACAGGTAATTTACATATTATTATCTACATTTTAAGGTTTAAAATTTCCACTTACATTTTTGCAAGATATAAAATACCTTAATTTTAAAAGCAAACCCTCCTACCAAAAAAATTGTTTGTGATACAGTAGTTTCATTACTATATTTTTATTTATCAGAGTGAAATCTAGTAAGAATCAACTATTATTTTTACAGAGAGGATTTTGTTGCCAACCAGTGTAATCAAGTATGATTTCCCATTCACAATTAGCCTGTTTCTTCGCAAACAAACTAGGCTCTTTGCAAAAGTCGAATTTCTCAATCAGCCTATGACATGTATAATAAATATTATTTTGAAATATATCTTTCAGAAAATAGTAATACACCTTATACATTTTGAAATTACAATATGTTTTGAATATTTGAACAATAGCAAATTTTGAGTATTCATAAAACATTTAAATGATCTGAATTATTTAAATAATTATTTAAAATCCTCTTAATTTCAATTTTATATGATATAATATAAAAAAAATGTTTAAACAGCCTTAGATAGGATTGGACATTTCGTCTCATTTGCAGCATCCACTCTTGTCCCTACAAACTTGGGAAATGAAGGGAGGGGGGTGGTGGCAAGGAAGAAAAATAAAAATAAGAATATTTTCTTGCAGTCAAAATTCAATGAAAATCCATAAATATTTTTTTTTCTTATAAATATATAAACAACTTGTAACTATCAACTAAGTTGTGAAAAGTAATTCATTATGAAAATACATTTCATTTCAAAACATGAAAAGCAATAAAGAATTACTTAAATATTTTTTAACATGAAAATTAGCAGATAAAAACAAACAAGGCATTTTTTTTTAATTTAAAATTATTCAAAAGAATTCAGACTATTTTCAGCTATAGTTGTTTGAAGAAAAGGGTTAATAAAATGTGGACTCTTGATAATGATTGTAAAAATAAACTAAATATGTACTAAACTGGGAGCTATTAATCTATGAATTGAAACAGTTTATAGGAAAAAATTAATTTCTTTTACATGAAAATATTAACTGAAAGTTGGTCTTTCAGCTAATATCTTTTTAAGTATATATTTAGAAGTAAAAAATTAAAACTTTGTCAATATTTAAATGAATTTTCCATGCTTTATACGTTTACTTTGATTTTTAAAATATTTATAAAATTCAATAAATCATCTTCTAATTAAAAATAACAAACATGAAATATCATATGGAAAAATATTGAACATATTTCAATATATTGTTATATGCACATAAAAAAAATGGATTAGTATTATCAATAAATATTGAAGTATTTAATTATTAACCGGTATTGTTAAAGTGGAAAATATTTAAAATAATTCAATCTAGATATTGTGTTATTGAGTAAAACTTGCCAAAGAAGCAATTCTTTTTCTAAAGCATACCTAGATTTAAAAAAGTAGGATACCTAATAATAAAAATACATAACTTAACCCTTTCAGGGGCAAGGTATTTGTATTCATAAAATGTTGAAATAGTTGAATGACACCAGTATTCACAAGAAAATTTATTTGTAAACAAGTATATTTTCGCATACTTCATTAAAGTGAAATTTTCATTGGGTTGATGCCATCACTGCTTTACCGCCCTTCAAGGGGTTAAAAACAGCAACAATATTAAAATTGATGTTTTCACTTGCTATAATAAAACATGAATGAGGATTTAAAAAAAAGGGGGGGGGGGCGAATCAATAAAACTTTTAATGTAGGGAGACTAACTTCATACATAAAATTTGCTATTTAGCAATAGTTAGAAAAGATTTAAAAAAAAAAAAAAAAAACTTTCTTATGGTATTCACAACATGTGCTTTGTTTCTTTATTAAACATTGAAAATATTTAACTCATATGAATCACTTCATTTTAATTTAGTTGCTGCAAATTTTAGAATTCTTATTGCATTTGTAATAAAAATACACTAAATAAAAATAAAGAACTTTTTAATAGAACTGTTATCCAAAAGTGGACAGGTAAAGTAACTTTCAAACCCCAAATGAACATAATATTAACAAACTGTAATTGAAACCAGATCATCAGCCAGCGTAGTGTGGTAAACAAGTACGACTTTGACAACAAGTTCGAAATATATTCTTGTGGGAACATCCAGTATAAACTGACTAGCAAGTTGCACTCACAGACAGAAAATTAAAAAAAATCCTGCCTCGCAAGTGCACCCAGCTGTCATAAAAATTCAAAATGATCCTTCTTGACTCAGTCCCTTGACCGCAGAAAGATGACATCTTCAATAATTGCATTGGTTTATACATTAAGTTAATATTTGAAATTCATTTGGGATTTGGAAAGTTATTTTAATTGTACATTTTTGGATAATAACAATATTAAAATGTTCTGTTTTTCAATAAATATTTTCATTTATACCAGTATCTGAAAGTGTTTATACAAGAAATTATAAAATTAATCAGAGCAATCTATAATTTCTAAATTAAAATGAAGTTAATCAAATGTGTACTACAATTAAATAACCAGTACTGAGTATTATCATTTTCATTGTTTAAAACAAATGTACATACATTAAACTGAATAATTTTGCTGTTTAAAAATAAATACTTTTGTTTATATAAAAATTGAGAGCTACTCTCACAGAAAGACCACTTCATAACCTAGAGCTGGAAAGAGAGAGTATTTTCAAAAAATGAGATACTTGAAAAAGAGTACTTAAATTTTTAAAGAGGGGGGGGGGAGAAGATATTGATCTTTGATTCACTGTTATTATATCTTACAAAATGAGTACTATTCTCCATAATACATAAAGAAGGGTTACACTTACTGATTATACACTGAGAACAATACTAAACTTTTTTTTGAGCACCTATTTCTAGATATCACAGTACTGTATTAATGAAAAATATATATACATCACACTTCAATTATAAGTGCTTATAAAAACACATTTTAAACATACATATAAAATAAAAAGAGAAATATAATTATATATGAACTCACATTACTTCCTCGGATAATGCAACAACAGTTAGGCCTAAACTGATGAGCTCTTTTTGGCAGTAAAATAATTACTGCGCTAAAAATTTCACCGTACACGATGTAATCCGTGATCAGCGGTTTAAGAGCACGTCTAAATAGCATTTAAAATAAAAATTTTCAAAATTTTATCACATCTACATACAGATGTATAAACAGAGACAGCCGGCTATAGCACACAACAGCATAGCGAGATACTAGCAACTGCAGTCGGATTGCGCGCGTTCAACCGTCTATCTGGATCACGTGACTTTTTCGCTTCCAAGCCATTGTAAAGTCAGCTATGGAAAACATCACACAAAGCAAAGGAACAAAATCATTCATTGGCTCGTGGATATGGACGAGCCAATGAATGATTTTTCTTCTTTCTTTTGCCTGTTTTGTGTGATATTTTCCTGACGCGTGTCAAGGCTTTCTCAAATATTTAAAGGGCGTTGAATAGGCCGGGATCAAGATAGATTTTACGCTATTAGCGAGATGAGATTGATCAATCAGAAGCCTGCATTTTTGAAAACTTTTTTATGTTTGCAATAAACACTGAAAACCCTTCAAGGATGGAGGCTACTGATTGGTCAATCTAATTTTACTAACAGAGAAAAATTTTTCTGGATCCCGGACTTTAACTTTGGTTGGTTAAGACGATTTTGAATAAAATCAAATCAGAAAGCCAATGTTTTTTAACTTTTCTGGTTAGTTTAATCGAAGTCTTCCACGTCTATTACTAAAAACTGAGTTACTGTACTTTGGACAAAAACTTGAATATGAGTACACGACTTGTGCATATGTCACCACTCTTACATATAAATGTACTCTGTTATTGAGCTTGATTCTAAGCGCAGCTGGTTAAATTTGAGTATCTGGGTATTAGAGAAAGCAATAGTGGCCCACCGTGGCTGAGTGGATAAGACACCACGCCGCTAATCGCTTGAGAGCGTAGGTGGGGGCGGGCTCGAATCCCGCCGTGATCCCCACGTGATCTGAAGTATATGTGTTCAATAAAACAAACAAACAAACAAACAAGCAATAGTGAAAGGTACAGTTGCCATGGAAACAACGACTTCTTTAATTCGTATAGAAAATTAATGAATAGATGTAAATGACTTAAGTTTAAAATGTAGGCAAACGCTCTGAAAATATCAATGGCTCCCATCTAGTATTTTATAAAAGTAATTTAATATATTCACATGATGTATAAGTTGATGCAATTCTTAGCTAATGCAAATTCTGCAATAAGACTTATGTAGGTAGATCTTTTCAATGATTAATTCAGAATTCTAAGAACAAAACGAAGTTCTTAAGCGCTCTTCCTCCCCCCCCCCCTCAAAAAAAGAAATACGATAGAAAGATATAAGTATTTGGATAACTTCAGTATTTCTGTGATCTTTTGTCAGAGTTTAGAAAAGGTGTCTGGGTATTTAAAAAAAACATAAAACAAATTTGACGAACGATAAGACTATAGATTGCAGGCAATTTTTAACTGGAAAAAATTTAATTCTAATGTTTATGCGGCTTTAATAATAGATTATTAAAGATAATCAATTTACGAGAATTTTTATACGAAATTATATTCTCACATTTATGCAAATAGGTATGGATAAACAGACTTGAGTAAAATTACATATTTATTCTTTCTTCTCTATAACACGGTCTAAATGAAGATGAAGTTATATGTACAGTTTATATCTTTAAACTTTTAGATTTTTTTATCAAAAATGTTTCATCGTCATGTCTAGAATTGCTAGATTTACTTCTTTAGACAGATCTTCGATTCTTTAGATGCCTGCGGCGCTTCATTCTCGGATTATCCGTAGGTATTTGTAAAGGTAACTTTATTTTGCAAAACCGTCAGCAAAAAAAAGTTAGAACAAACAATTAACTGACAGACTAACTGTAAATATATATTTTATTTTAACTCTATTTGATTTTTACTAAATTTTCATCCTTCATAGAAAATTTTAAGGAGATATAAATTGAGAAAGACTGATACTTTGAAAGAAGAAATTGACTTTCCTTACTTTTAAATTATTAATTACTCTAAAAAATGAATGATAGGGAAACAAAATGTATACTATTGTGTTTGTTCCCTGCTTATAAAGGCTATACAAGGACAAATTTTAGCGAGTAGAATTATTTCAATTGTATATAATGTGTTTAAAAAAAAGAACTGATATCTACTAAAAATCAACTTTTCAAAAGTAAAAAAAAAAAAAAAAAAAAAAAAAAAAAAAAGAAAAAAGGGGAAAGTTGTGGCTAAAAAATAGTGTGATATCAAATTTCGAAGCTTATATTATGGTACTTATTTAACATTTTTTATTAAAAGTTTACCATACGTAAATCAAGTACCTAAGTATGCGTTGATAGAAAGCCTTTTCTCCTTTACTAAATACATCATGACGTGTTTCTGAAAATTAAATTTTTTTAAATTATGTATGATGGGCTTGGCGGCCATCTTTCCATATTTTACACAAATTTCTAAGCAGACAAGCTCGTAATATGTTTGCATTATTAAGAATTTTGAACTTCTAGTTTTGGCTACAGACAGATAAATTAAGAAAGTCTTTTATTTTGAAAAAAAAATGATTTTTACTTCTTTAACTAATTAATTAACCCCCTCCGAAAAAAAAGAATCATAAGATGAAACCTGAAGTTACTTCAACTTTATTTTAAGACACAAATTTCTAGGCACTCATTTCCATAAATTAAAAGCATAAAATGTTTGCTTTAGCAACAATTTCGAATTTCCGATCTTAACCATGTACTTGTGTGCTTAGAAATTTGTCTAAAATATGGAAAGATGGCCGCCAAGCCCGTCATGCACAATTTAAAAAAAGTTAATTTTCAGAAACACTTTATGATGTATTTAGTAAAGGAGAAAGGGCTTTCTATCAACGCATACTTAGGTACTCGACTTACGTATGGTAAATTTTTAATAAAAAATGTTAAATAAGTACCATAATATAAGCTTGGAAATTTTATATCACACTATTTTTTAGCCACAACTTTCCCCTTTTTTCTTTTCTTTTCTTTTTTTTTTTTTTTTTTTTTTACTTTTGAAAAGTTGTTTTTTAGTAGATATTACTTACAATAGGTAAACAGAAACAGTGGGAAAGACTAGAAAGGATGAAAGCAACAGTCTTAACCCTTTCAGTGGCAGTGGTATGCTTATAAAACCACTTAATTTTAATTCCGGAACGTCACAATGGCACTAGAATTTTGCAAAAATCTTTTCCATTTAATATGTATGTGAAATATAGACTTTTTCTTATTACCAAATAAATTTGTTCATAAATTCCGATGTTAGCCATTTATTTCAACATTTTAATATTGAAATTACTTTGCCCTTTAAAGGTTTAAATCATGTTAATTATAAGTTAGTACTCATGCGGCTGCAAAAGAACATTACAACGATCGAAAAACTTTAGGAAGGTATGTAGTCAAATTTCACCAGGGTGACTACAGTGAGATGAAGCCAAGCTATGTGATAACTAGAGTTGTCACATAGTTGACATTGTCATGTGGAGTGTCAAGAAAATAGGACTAGGAGACAAAAAAAAAAGCGGGACAGTGGCTCCTAAATCTGGACATAATGACATGAAAAACTATGAAAACGGAAACTTTCTCTAATAGAATACTGCCTTAAATGTTAAAATTTCATTTTCCCTGCTATACAATTATACCTGCTCAGACAAAATCCTGTTTAGAACAAAATTTTTCTCCTCTGACTTGCGATGGCGTCTCAACAGGTTTGTTTAAGCATCATATTTTTAAAAGTATTTTTTATAATAATTAAATCATGCAGTATAAAGTTATTTTGCCTTTTTTAAAGTGATTTTATTTTTCTTCACAAATATTGCAATATAAAACAAAGTGGGTCAAGCCTCCCATATAGTGGGTCAACCCTCCCATATAGTGGGTCAACCCTCCCATACGTGGGGAGCCTTAACCCATTATTTTTTCATGATTAAAATCCGTCATTTTTCAAATTTCTTATATGCTATACTTATGTCGTAATTTTCTTTTGATAACTGATTGTATATCGAATAAAATGATATATAAAACTTTATTCTACGTTCAGTATTTAAAAAATAAAAAATAATTTTGTAAAAAGTGGGTCAACCATCTCTAGTCTCCCCTATATATATTTTTAGTTTTATATCATATTTTAAACCGTCAATCATCAGTGAATGAGGCATTCTAAACGGAAAGTTCAGTGTCAGTCACCGGTGACTGACGTGGCGCTTAACGTGTTAACAACAAACTTGACAGGCAATTTCAAAGAGAAGATTTGTCAGTACTGTAGAGCAGCGTCTTTCTTTCTTTTTACTTTAATTTTTTTATTAATTAATTAATTAATTTATTTATTTATTTATTGCATTAGCGAACTAAATAGGAGGACCGAGAATTAAAAGGAACTATCTAAATTTGGATTCCTTGTTATCTGAAATAATGTAGTGAAAAAAATGTAATAATAATCCCTCGGAGGGAAAACATCACATGCGGTCAGTACATTAGGTTAACCTTTCATCAGGGTGCCCAATGAACCTCGGAGTACGAAAAGCGATTATGTGTGTTCTTACAGAAAGGTGTCCTTACAGATAAGAAAACACCTAACCAACTCTACGTAGAAATCCTACACGAACCAGTTGGCATTAGCCATCCGCGATGATGTCGCGCTCCGGGTCTCTGCGTGTAACTTGTCCCAATAACGGTTCCTTTGATGAATAAGGGGACGATATTCCGTTTTTATTGTCATCTCTGATCACACAGACGACACTTTATTAAATTCACGTTGAATCATGTCGTTACAGTCAAAACCTCATAGTTTTGCGTTATAAGCAGTCGATACCCCATGCTGAGGAACTCCATTTTTAAAAAGCGCTTTCAAGAACTGGTGAGAAAATATCAATATCTATTAGGTATATCAAGAGGCATACGCCGATTATAGAGCTTAATAAGCTTATAAGATCCTTTTACTTTTTAAAACCCTTTTCTTCCGCACACCATACATAATTGAAGGTAGGCCTAGTTTTTACCGTGTTTAATCGCGTAATAGTCGCCCTCGCATAATAGTCGCACACCCGTTCTGAAGCAGAAAAAATCGTCAAAATATTTTCTTTACATAAAACTCGCAGTCGCGTACTTGACTTTGATCTAGGAAATAGAAAATTATCAGCTGTACTCTTCCCAAAACTAGTACTCATAATGGATTCATCTGTTCTGTCACTCCCATTGACGTACCTGATGGTCACTCCATTCTTCAGATACCGATTCACACTATAATAGACTGATACCTTCAGTGAAAGTGATTTATTATGAGAGATTTTTGTCAAAAATTTCACAAAGATTATTTGTAAATTTTATGTCTATAAAAATATTATCATAAAAAGGAAACTGATGTTTAATAATTAGCACATAATCTGGAAACATTTACTAAGTTACAAATTTTATTATAACGTGTTTCTTTACACCAGTAATGTTTTAGCATGGAGTGTTCAATATTGTGTAGTAGATTTCCTCGCATAATAGTCGCACATAGACTTTCACAACGAAGAATTGGCAAAAAACGCGCGACTATTACTCGAGTAAACACGGTATATTATACAATTTATATAAGATATTTAACTTATATACAGTCATTTTAGTTGTGCAACGTCAGAATGTTTCAATGTGCATTTCAAAGCGTTTCATTTGTTATTTCATGAAAAATTTAAACACGTATGATTCTAGTGCTCTGTGAAAAAAAAGAAAATGTTTCTTAATCTGTGAAAATATAATATAACATCTTCCAAGTTACACATGATTCTGAAAAGCGTTCTTTATCTCTCGAAACCTCAGAAATACATACATTTTCAAGATTTAAAGAGGAATTTATAAAAACAAAGTTACTTGTGCACAGAGTTTTGTAAATGTTTTCGAGCAGTTTTTAAAGTGTATTAATCAGTTTTCTCAAACCGGACTATCGGTTTTTAGGATGATATCAATTCTGAATTACACATTTTCAGCTGCGGAACTCAATTTATGCATGCAAGAGTAATAAAATAATATTAATTTTAATGTTAATGTTAATTTATCATGTTTTATTATTAAAACATGTTTGTTGAACATGGTAATGCTTACTGAAGAATTGATAATATCCGAAAAACCTACACTGCTTGACAATTGCTAAGAAACAGAGACATTTTTTGAAATAAATAATCACAGGCAATGATTGATGAAATGAAACTAAGAACATACTATATAATGCAGGTAGAGTGTTATATTTATCATGCAAAGTGGTACGGATCGCACCACATGGGAAAGCGGGATAACAAAAAAATAAAGAAATGTCTCTTTTGAAAATCTTTGGAGTCTCAAAAAAAAATGTATTTTCAGATGAAAGGATAAGAGATATAAATCTCTCAGTAAGGAATATCGCCTCCTCGGACACCAGTGCACATTTTGCATCTGTTATTCATGCTGTCTATTAAACTATTGAAGAGTTCTTGGGGGATATTATCCCGCTCCTCTCTCAAGGCGTTTTTCAGTTTTTGCACGGTTCGGGGGAGGTGACTTCTTTGAGAAACATGTCTGATAAGAGCATCCCAGGCATGCTGTATAGGATTGAAGAAGACTAAGCACCAAGAAGGTAAATGGGGAGATGATGGAAAGATTTTTGCACTCAACAAAACGTAAATATGGCCAGTGATCTCAATAATTCCTTTTGCATATCTCAACTCCCCAAAACGTTTGTGCCTCAATAGAGTTAACCCTGAAAATAAACTAAATTACTTAGTAAGGATTTGTGTTCCTATCTTTGCTTCTAAGAGTCTTGGATTTAAGAAACAAATCTCCATTAACATCTAAATGCTCACCTAAGTTAACCCTTTTTTTATAACTGTTTAAAAGATAGTTTAATTAGTAGACTTTTATAATTTAGACATTTATAATCTTGCACTGTGTATTTTTTGACTCATCAAGATTCCTTATAAGGCTGTTAACCTATCGATGCCGTTTTCTGCTACGATTAAAATGAAATCACACATAATGCCATTGATTACACCATTCTTCAGAGTAAATTACAAAGTAGAATTTATTTACAAAAGCATATAAAACAACTCAAAACACAAATATTGATTAATATTTCATCCATAAATATTTAGCTCGAGGCTATTTCGTTTCGCATGATGCCATCAGTTTGATCTCACAAAACTACATTTTAGGACAAAAAATAATATTAACCTTCATTTCCGAATATGGCGCATACAAGTTATTTTACATTTGTTATTTTACAAATAATTTTATTTGATTTACTTTCCTTTACAATGTTAATCAACATATATTATTTAATTAATCTCATTTTACACATATATAAAAATAAGTATCCAACTCGATCCATTGACATGCGAGGGTCTTAACTCAATCAATATATATTTTAAGTTCTAATGGCAGATTGAGGAATATAAAAAGTTGTACATTTTTCAAGTAGAAGAAAGAACCTCAGGAACATCGCTAGAGATGTTTTGCGGTAAAATCCACATTTGGAAGAACGCACTCACACTGGGGCACAAACCAAGAAAATAATAGACTCCAGAGAGTTAACAACACGGTATCAGCATTTTATTCATACTGACTTTTCAGCCAAGAGGAAAAATTCTAACATTTTTTAGCGATAATATATTTCTTAAAGTTTTTAATGTATATTTCTTTCTGACCACTTGGAACGAGTCTTTCACTTCCCCACTCTTTTTTCTCCCTGGCCTTTAGTGGATATCCTGAAATTATGCGGGATGAAATAATTTTAATGGCAGCGATTGGAGTATGTGGCTCCTCTCCTCTGAAAGTCATGTCGTCTTACAGGCAGTGCATATATTATTTTTTATTTTAGCGTCAGGTGCATGTCTTGTAAAACACATTTTCTGTCTGGCACACTGTCGTAAATTGTTGTCTTACCATTTATTGTCCAGCTCAGAGATTTATTTCTCCCACCATAAATTTATTTCAGGGTGGTCTATCCAGGGTGGTCTGTTTTTCCTTTCTTGTATCTCGCTTTTTATTTCATAGCCTTTAGTAATAATATTCCGTTTTATAACCTCGTCTTCTCGATTGCATGATGGGATTTTAATCTACATCAAAAGTTGAAACGGTTATTAAGTTGTTGAACAGTTGGCAGTAAAATAAAGTCGTAAAGTTTCCAACATTTTTCCAAATTGGGTGATGTTTGGCGAAATATTGGCGTCATTCGCGAAATTTGTGGAGGGGAGGATCGACTTTCAAGATTACCGATGCCAAAACACATGCTTGGCGCCAAATGATAGAATGTCGCCAAATTTGGTGATACTTGGCGAAAATTTAGCGACGTTTGGTGGAAAAGTTGGCTTTCAGAATCTGACGGAATTGTCAAGAAATTCCCAATAGGAACCTAGATACATGATGTAACCAAACAGAGTTCATAGAACGTCTTTAATTTTAATCGAGCATAGCTCGGTCATCCCAGCCGGTTTATTCTTAAAAGAAAAGTGAGAGTATGATCATGGATTTCTATATTTATATTATCAAACTGGATTTTTCCGGTTAGTTCTGCGAGCTGGATTGTAAGTAAATACAATATCAAATCCAAACGATTGTATAATTTCAGTATTAATTAATACAAGAATAAAAGAAAAATATTGTTTTAATTTGTTTAAAGTTCATTATAATTACACGTGGTTTATATTGTCATAAATGGTCATCTGCATATGAAACATTGTACCAACTTACATTTTTCAAATGATAGCACCCACCTTTGATGTTTAACTTGAGTTCCTTGGATCAAAGCTGCCCGAAGAGATATATAGTTTTGCATTTTTTGTTTTGAATCTTCATAAAGTTAGAAGGGATCAAAATTTTAAAATGCCGATGTTAATGTAACGTCAGAAACTTCATTTAAAATCATCCCAAAAAAAATCCGATTGAAAACTTTATTTTTTTATTGAGATTCTTTTTATGGCAAATTAAATCTCATATATTTATAAAGATGCTTACACGAATTAAAACGGTACTTTTCTTTCATCCTTACATTGATTAAAATTGAAGTTACAGAAATCGTTTGTCTTATTTATTTTATTTTTATTTATTTTTTACGTTCAGAATGACGGGCATAATTTATGATGTAGTTTGTTTTTTAAATATATCGATGTCCTAATCTATCAGAAAATATGCATTTATACATAACCGTGCGTACATTCCCTTTCATTAATTCCATAAATAATTCAACATATATCATAAATTTCTGTCCGCAATGTTGTAAAAGCATCATTATTTTTTAATGGCAGGGCGTATTCTTTTCAAATATTGGGCAGAACCCTTGACTAGCTTAAGACATTTAAACAGGTTTTATGTGTTCTGGGAAACGCTAATTGATTAGAACTTAAATTAAACAATTAAATCAACGCATTACCTCAGAAAATAAAATGCCGTACAACTGGTTTTGAAGGCATAATTTTATGCCATAAAAAGTGGGATCCATGGTCTTAACGGTTCTCTGAAAATTCACAGCTATAAACATGTCTCTGTAGGAAAAGACCCGAGAGAATTGAATGAGTCATTTTTCCTAACCTTGCTAACTGAGAAAGGCATGTAATAAACAAAGTGAGTGGGTGGGCGAGTCCAATTAAGCTTTGAGAAAGGATATACGAAAATATTTTTTTAAGTAAAAACTAAAAAAAACAAAAGTAAGAAGTAAAAATACGAAAAAAGTTCAATTGCAAAGATTTTCAGAATTGAAGACACGAGTAAAATAAGGTGTTATGTAACAAAAATTAAATTTCAGAAAATTCAAGGGAAATTTTTTTTGTTGTACATTTTTTAAACTTGCTTTCTCCTTCTTAGCATGTTTAAAATATTGATGCAGTACTACACACTCTCGGGAAAACTTGTTAAAATTTAATTATTAAATATTAAAAATGATTATTAATTAAATTATTAAATATATACTATGAATGTCTACATATAGGGACGTGAGTTTCAAAACTCGCTTTATCCAGAAAATCAAATTTTGTAAAATCATGAAAAACCTCTGACTGCGTCCACTGGTTTACATTGTAAACTAAGATTCTACATTGCCAGAAATACACGATAAAACTATTTTTTTATTATTATTTATTTATTTATGTATTTATTTTTTCCGATTGTAGTGATTTTTCAATGCAGGTTCACCAGTAGAATATATTGATAGAGAAAACTCGATTTTTTAAATTTTGGATAAGACGAGTTTTGAAACTCGTGTCCTCATATGTACTATGTATTAAAAAAATGTATCGTTTCTTCAAAAATAATTAGGATCCTGGTATCTTATTTTTGCAAAATCGTAGATGACCTCATATAACCTTCAACTATAAAGTAAAAACAATTCATTAGAAAAATGTGACTTAACACGTTCTTCCACTCCTCTCTTGAACTGTGGTTAAAAATAAGAGACAGCTAATTTTCAATAACCACTAATATAGATATTATATATATATATATATATATATATATATATATATATATATAAACTAGGGGCTCTGCCCCCTGCAAGCTACGCTCGCCAACCCCCGTTCAGACACTGTAGAATCTAAAAGCACGCTAATCTGATCGGTTTTAAAAAGATTAGAGAACATTGAATTATACTGAAAAAACCTGTAGCGATCTCCCTGTAAACGGGTTTCCATTCAATTCCCTTTGATTGCAAAAATTTAAGGTAGAATCAGTTGCTGTTAAGACATCCAATGGTTGTTTTCGTGTTTGGTTAAAGAAGATCAGTTAAACATTTGAAAAGAAGCTAAAATAAAATGAATTAAATAAACAGAGTCTTTGTCTCTCGGTATTTTTTAACAGCGTTATAAAACGATTGACATAATACAATTACTAAAATTTGCTGCTTTAACCCCTTCAAGGGCGGTGGTTCATTTTTGGACCACTTAATTTTAATTCTTAAATGCCACATTAGCATCATAATATTGGGATGAAAATTTCCCTTTTATTAAGTAAGTGAACAAAAACATTTTTGTATTTCGAAATTTGTTTATAATTCTGGTGCCATTCACTGATTTCAAGATTTTACGAATAGAAGTGCCTTGTCCGTGAAAGGGTTAAACGCATATTAATGTATTTATTGTTTTAAAGTTTCCTTTCCTTTTTAATATTCACGTGTAAATAGAATTTTCAGGACATAATTTTCAATATTTTCCTGCCTTTAATACGTACTCATTTAATAGTAATTTTAAAGTTTTTTTTTCTGTTTTTAATAGTCACGTGAAAATAAATTTTTAATCGTTAGGAAATATTATTCTTTGCGCTGTTTTTAAAATTGAAAACAATCTCTATAATAATAGCCTAAGTCATGTGACTATAACAGCTCCAGGCGGATCCCTTCGCTTTTTATATTCCAGGCGGCCATTTTGGTACTTTAATGTTAGCCAACCACAGGTGTAATAAGTCGCCGAATATTATTCTGTCCCCATTATTTCGTTTATATTATAATAGTCCAAGTCATGTAACTGCCATAAACAACGGGCTGATTCCTTCGCTTTTCATAAGAAAGGTTTCCATTTTGATTAAAGAATCAAAATTATTTTTTCGAATAAAACTACATAAAAGTTGCCATGCTCTAGAGGTCTGCACGGGCCCGGGCTTGGCCCGAGGCCCGTACCCGGCCCGGCCCGCGGGCCGGGCCGGGCCGGGCCGGCGGAATGGAGGAGAATTTTCAAACGGGCCGGGCCGGGCCGGGCCGGCAGAATTAGGACAATTTTTTCAACGGGCCGGGCCGGGCCGACAGACAAAGTAAACGGGCCGGGCCGGTAAACAAATTGTACGGGCCTGAAGGGCCGGACCCGGCCGATAAAAAAAATTAATCGGGCCTATCGGCCCGATATAAGAATTTGAGAGGAGCAGATAAAATACGAGGTCATTTCCAATGAATATGACTTTTTCGAGAAGTATAAATGTGCGTTACGAGCCGATGCGAGTTTAACAACATCAATACAGAAATGTAACATGTCCATCGTAGAGATCGGCATCGTACAGTTACATGATGCCTGATCCCGGGTTTAATTTTTTTCGGCAGACTTGTGCCGGGACGGAACTGGTCTTAATCGTTCTCAGGATGTGTAGGACAGGCATTATGTTTTGTAAAAGTATTAATAGCGATAATGAACTTCTGTTAACAGTATCTTTGGAAATGTACCTTAAGGTGGTTCTCATATTTACTGCTCAACAATGCGAAACTCTCAGACACATTTTCTGACTCATTTTTAACTATAAAGGCATAAAATTGACAGGCTGAGTATTGAAGGCAATTGGGATCAAATAGCGTTTCCATTTTTCATAAATTAAGTACAGAGATAACAGAGACTCTTGCCACGTGACTGTACGTTTTCTCCTTTCCTGTGCTATCGCTCCCGGAAATTCGATTCAAAACGCTAACTTTGGCAGTATTTTCTGAAAGATATATTACTTTTATCTAAAAAAAAAACGGCATTTACATGGTTTCTGAATAAGAATACCTGCCAATCTCATGCGTTTCCGAAAAGAAATGAATTCATAAATGTATCAAAATGTAGCTCCTTTGGATTTGAGAAAAGCCTTAAAAATGACAGAAATATTTTCACAAATCTACCTTTTATTATAAGCTTCAAAAGTTATCATGTTTTTTAACCCTTTATTCTAAACTACAATAATCTTTTAATGAACCCTTATTTAAATTTTGAAACGTCTGTAGAGACGTTGACTAAAACACTGTAAGTAATCGTTAACGTTTACCATTGTGTGTTTTCTATTTTGCGAACACATAGTAATTTAAAATATACTGTAAAATGTTCCCATAAATATGCATGTAGTATTCATTAAAAGAATCTTAATTGTATGTCGAGAAAAAACTGAATTTTTTGTAGACATTTAGTCGGGCCGGGCCGGGCCTGTTTTCACTGATTTTTGTACGGGCCGGGCCGGGCCGAGAACGGTAAAAATGTAAACGGGCCGGGCCGGGCTCGGGCCGAACTTTCAATTTTTACACCGGGCCGGGCCAAAATAGCTTTCCTTCGGGCCGGGCCGGGCCCGGGCCTGGAAATTCCGGCCCGTGCAGACCTCTACCATGCTCACAAAGAATTCCTGGTACTTTTATGTTAGCCGGGTGAAAATCTCGCCAATAGCTTTTTTTTAACTCGCCAGTTAGCATTTTTTTATTTTTCGAGCGGTAAATTAAAACGATGCTACTTGGTTATCCCATCGACCAAAAATCTGTCGCCAAACTATAAGATTAAATGCCAATAATGGTTGATCGTAAATGTCACATTCACTTGACTTTAAGGAAGTTACACATGTTCACGCCATCAAGTGATTTTTATTTCGACGTTTTATTTGTATTTTTATTAATGTTATACTAATTTATTTGTTCTTTTGTTATTTAAAATTTTAAAAAAATATGTCAATCTGTATAATTTGGCGAAATTGGTCGACGGGAGAAGTAATAACATTAAAACGTTGCTTTGAAGTGGAAATTAAATCTCATGATTTGTTGCATTGTCACATATGCATCGGGTTTGGCGTGATTTTTTTTTTTTACGACAATTTGGCGAAAACCTCATTTTCAAATACCTGTTACATATGTATTTTTTAATTATTTTCTGTTATTTTAAAAATGAAATAACAATAAATAAAAAAAAAATTAATTAATAACTATAGAACAAAACAATTTATAACATTTTTTGTAAATAAAAAGAAAATAAATTCAAATAAACATTTATTAATAAATAAGCAACAATAGCCCGGTTACCATGTCAGGCAAAATAACGCCATTTTGGCACCAATTAGGTACCCCGTTGCGTATATGACATCTGTGTCTAAAATTTTTCTTTTCGTTTCGTTTAAAAAAAAGAATGAAGTAAAAGCCATTTATTTTAAAGGTTTCAATTTTAAATGATAGTTTTGTATTAAATAAAATGATAATGAAATACAAATTGAATTCTGAATAAAAGTAACATGACGCATTTCTTAGCATACATTTAAGGGAGGCCAAACTCGTCGCCAAATTAATTTAAAATAACCTTTTCTAAAATATGAAAAAAAATATCTGTTATGATTAAAATTTGAGTTGCCATCATTAGAAAAAAAGTATTTAAAATTAGAAAAAAATTAATATTTAGAAAACTAATTCTAATTTTAAAATTCTAATACCAGTTTTGAGATCTGTGGATCAATACGGATTTTTGGTGTTAATTTCATCACAAAGTATTCCATATTTTAGGAGAAATCGCCGTGAAACGTAATCAGTTGTTTAATCAGTCGTTTCATAGAATCGTTACATAAATTCGTTTCAATTCGATTCATTAGGATTTTATATATATAGGGTAGATATATATATGTTATTTGACTTTGATTGCATGCCTATTTTTTTCCTATGTAATCAAATCTAAGTCTGATATTTTCTGAAATAACATGGTCTGTACTTTTCATTCTTATCTCCTATTTTAATAATAATAAGAAGAAGAAGAAGAAAAGAAAAGATGACACAACTTCAGAAGAAATTCACTTTAAGAATGAACTAGCAATAATACAAGATGCTAGTAAATAATTATTTCCATTTCAAAGGGCTGTATTATTTGGTTAGAAAAAACATACACTGAATTCAAAAATGTGCCTGAATATGAAGTTTTACATTCGCTTATTGCATAGTATAAATATTTCGTCTTGCGGCAGGGGCGAGCATACAAAGTTGGTAAAGGGTAATGTCGTGCCGGAACTTATGCAAAAATTAGACCCTGGAGGCCAATTTTTTATTAAGTATATTAATATACAAGGCAAATATGTGTCTCGTTTCATATCTGTATTAAGCCTCGAAACTTCTGTGCACATCCCTGCTTGTTGGAAATAAAACAATAATGGAAATTCGATGAATTTTAACGAAATTATTCAAATTGGAAAATAAAGCACAAAGAGTTGTAATTTTCCAACGAGGCGAAAAATGTCCAAGCCAGGATTTGAACCAGGGATCTCTTTGCTGAAGCTGCAAATGCTCTGACAACTGAGCTATCCTGGATGAATCTAGCGGACCTAATTCACCCAGCTAACCTTATTGATCCTAATATCTGATCTGATAAATGAATCATCTCAACCTAATAAATCGCAAGTAATGGAACTCCAGTAATGTTTATTTATTCATATTTCAAAAAGATTGATATACATGTATATATAATTTAAATATTCCTAATTATAAAAGAAAATAAGGCATTTTTTGTTAGCCACAAAATAATTGAAATCTTAATACCTTGAAATTTTAAGGTGGCATACGACTATTAAATCATCAAAATATGAATTTTTCGAAAAATTATATATGAAAGAACAATATTTATGATTGCATTTTAAAACAACCTGCATAGAAATATTCCTATTATTACGCAATTTATGAATAAAAAAAATGTGTTTTACTACTATGTGTAAATGTCTAAAACTACTGAAATTATGAAATTTTTTTGAAAATTTAAGAGTCCTATTCCACTTAACAGCCTACACTAATAACGCGAACACACTCGCCCACTAATGTTAAACCAATGACAGTGTTCTGTTCAAATTTCTCGTTTGCATTTGATTAATTTTAATGTGTTTTTTTGTTTTTCATACGAAATCTGAGGTTGATCCGGGGCAATTTTAGAAACAGTTTTTTTTTTTTTTTTTTTTTTTTTTCGGAGGACGCATTTAATTTTGGAATTGGTTCTGAAATTTAAAGTGCCATCAGAAAATAAAACAGCATCTAAATTAAAATTTAAGGGAAAAAAGGGTTAAACGCCGACCTCAAAAATCGTAAGAAAAAAGAAAAAGAAAAAAGGAAAGAAAAGAAAAAGAAAAAAATCCTTTAAAAATTTGGAAATGCGAACGAGAAACTTGTAAAGAACTGTGCCACTGGTTTACTATTAGCTCGCAAGTCTCCGTGTCGCTAGTATAGGCTCTTATCTTAAAATATAGTAAAAAATGTGTTTTAAGATGTAATTTAAAAAAACAAATATATATTTTTTAACTTTTCTTAAAAAATTTCAATAATTGAAAATCACTGAGCAGACACAACAATGCTGTAATGTGTGTTAAATTAGGAAGAGGATTTCGGGAATACCCGAACCAAAACTCACCAGAAGAAAAAAGGAATCCAACCCGTTATAGAAAAAAATTTCAATCGATTTAGAAATATTTCCAACAAAGGGATATTTGTGGTAGAATCCAAGAGACCGGGAGGCAGCAGCACAGACAATCACCTCATCGACTTCACGGCTGAAATTCCAGAATTAGTTAAAACTCGAGTCGCATATTAAAACGCAATCGGTCTGTCAAGTCCTATCTTGGTGGAAATCACCTGAAAACCCGATTTTAGCGGTCTGCTCGTAAATTTACCATTGTATTTTCCTGCTCCCAGTCCTCCATGTTTACGTACTTTTGGGTGCAGGAAAACACAATGGTAAACCTACGAGTCAACTGCTAAAATCGGATTTTCAGGTGCTTTCCACCAATATATGGCTTGGCAGCCCGATAGCGTTTTAATATGCGACTCGAGTTTTAACTAATTCTGGAAATTCAGCAGTGAACTCGATGAGGTGATTGTGTGTGCTGCCGCTCCCGGTCTAAAAGTTAATCTGAGTTTCTCAAGCATTTCTATAAAATGGGGGAAAAAATCTGAATATTTCTGAAAAAAAATCTGTTCTTAAACAATAATTTGTACTAGTTATAAATACAGTTAAGCTATGCAACTTTCAGCATATGGGAGGGGGGGGAGGGAGGGAATGCAAAAATATTTTAAAAAGAAAAAATCTTTAAAATTTTAAAACCAATACGAGTTGTTAAAGTTTTAAGGCTGCATGAAGGAAATTGACTTTTTAACTTTAATTTAGAACACAGTTTAACACACTGTGTGTGTGACTATTTATTCAGATTTCGCGGGTTCTGCGCATAAAGCATGACTGTATTTTTAGGATTCCAAACCAACTGTAACAGAAAGATGGTATGTAGTAAGTATAATTTCAGACGATCCTGTTTTATGTTGCTGAGACCACTGTTTTCTGCAGGGGCGCGCCAGCAGTATCCGGCGCCTGTGTGCAGAACTTCAATTGGCGCCCCATATTCCTAACCCCCCCCCCCCTCCCCCTTAAAAAAAAAACTTTATAAGTTTTTTCAAGGAGTATAAATACATAGCTGACAAGCCAAATTTCCGGGGAGATTTCTCCAAATCAAATGAACGAATTTGGAACCAAAAAATTTAATGAAATGTGTCTTGTTTCTTCAGGGTTCTTTTTTATTTCATTTATTAAATTAAATTTCTGATTAAAAATAGTGTTGTTTGAATTAAAAATAAGGAATGTTGTCAGTTATGGAAATAACGGACATCCCTAAAAGGTAGGTGCTTCAGCTGTTTGCTCCCTCTCCCCACAATGGCATACCTCCTAAGTAAATCAGCTTCTTTTACCTCCATCACTCCCGGAATTTTTAAGATCTGATGTTTATTTATATTTACATTTAAAACAGTTCAAATAAACTTTAATTTGGAAATATAGCTGTGTTGAATTAATCAATGGTAGGACTATGACACAAAGAAAGGGATGCTCGTAATACGGTAAATACACATAAAAGTAGAAAAATATTTTCTCAAATTATGATGTTTTTAATACACCGGAGCGCGTTATAGTACTTTTATTTCTTTTAAAGTAATGTAACATCAATTAAGATGCGCATTAAACAATTACCACAAGCTATAATTAGAGAACACAACATAATTAGGGGTGTATTCGAAAATGTTCCAGTCCCGGAACATTTGATTTTATATTAGCAAATATAGAAGCCCTATGCCGGTTATATAACAAGTGTTATGAAAAATGCACATTCATTTCTACGTTTGCATTGTTAAGTAGTTACGCCTAATTTTACCTTGTCACACCTTCTCTGTCACATTTTTTTCATTTTTCGAATTCCCAATTTTCGTGTAATAAATCGAAGTTCTAAATTAAAAATATCTATACTAATAAAAAAAAGTTTCGCTCTGTCTGTGTGCGATGGCTAGCAGAATCTACGGCACATACGAGACTCAAACTTTTTGTGCGGATAGTCGAAAGCCTCTCCTGGTGCACCGTGCACCCAAGTTTCAGAATTTTAAATCTCTAATAATTAGTTGAGAAATTAATTAAAAAGCCCAAATTAAAAGAATGAAAAGTATTCATAATTCAACAAGAGCATAGATTTTTTTTCAAACCGCAGACAACAAAAACTCGAAGAGAGGGGGAGGGGTTAATAGAATTACAAAGCTGCTAGGGCGATAAATGTTACTCGGCTTGACAACTAGACAATTGCACAAAACAGACGCAAAAAAAAAAAAAAATCACTTTTATAAATTCTAAAAATTATTCCGGTACGGTTTCAGGAAGTCAAAAAATCCACGATAAATCGATTTATAAAAAATCTTTCCATTTCCTTCTAAAAGAAAGTTTCGAAATCTCTCCCATAGACGCCACAGGTGTTCATTGCAGACAACCAACGTCTTTCAATAGTGGACATTTTCGAACGAATATAAAATTTTCAAAATAGTATAAATTTATAGATTTATAATTTATTCATCCAGGTGCAAAATTTTTCGCTGATTTCAGATATGTAAATTTCTTCGCGGTCGCTCAATTACAACCTTAGATATTAATTATTATTTCATTAATTGGATGATTCCTTTCAAACTCTCAATTTAAAAGCCAGTCTTTCGAAACCACAAGTGATTTTTATACTATGATTCTTTGGAACGCCGTCAAACTTTTAAAAATACACCATTTAGATATTTTAAAGTTATGCATCTAGCCCTATCATTAAACGCTGTTTAATAATATATAAATTTTACAAAAAAACGACCCGCAAGTTTTTGTTTTATAAAAAATTCGATTTTTAAAAAGGAAAAGAAATGCTTTGCTGAAACGCGAATTTGTTAAAATAACAAAAAACTGACGAACCGATTAATTTAGAACTTTCAGACAGTTTATAACACACAATAAAGATTTTAAAAAGTAGGGGGCATCAAATTTCAGGGAGAGGAAGGCGATAAAAAAATTGGGGGGGGGGGGGGATCAAATATTTAAAACCGTATCATTTTCTGCCGTTTTAGATGCGGACTTTTGACAGAGCCCTGGGAGAAATATTACTTTTAATATAAAAATTTCAAAAGTGCACTTACCATTATTTTCGAATAGTAATTTCAGCAAATTACTTAAATTATTGCTTAAGTCCGCCACCCCTTGACTAATATATACTATGGCTGATGACTAATATATGCTGAATATGGGTAGGTTGTTTAACAGAGTTTCATTCAGAAGCAATTTTGTTAAGAATAGAGTTCTCCCCCTGGTGATGGAATGTGGAACTAAAAGCTTCGAGATTTGTAATTTTGCAGTGCGTACGCAGCACGCCTGCTAAATCCTCATGTGATATATCATCGGAAAACCTTTGAACCACTCTTTCATATTATGAACCTTTCTACCCGCTCACTCAGATTCCACACCCTGGGGGACAGTTTTCTAACCGAGCTAATTAAGATCTAAATCGAAAAAGCCGAAATCTTAAGAATCTAATTAAGATTTCGGCAGCTCATTTGAAGGCTTGACCGAAGATGAAACTCTTCACGGGCCTCCGATTGGTGAGGTCTATTTTGACCCCAGATTATTAGGGGCATTCCCCGTGGGGGGGGGATAAAATGAATTTTTTCATGTGACATATCGTTTTAAAGCTTTCGGCCTGTACTTTACTAAGCACTCACGCCTCTCCTCTTAACTCATTTTTTTCATCAGTAGGTACAGGTCATTTTAAAGTTTTAATTTGTTCATTACTACACATACAATTTTCCAAAAATCATGAAAAAAATTTACATAATAAATCTGAACAATTGACAGCTTCTCCCCTATTTTCACACAGTGAGCGGGTACGAATTAAAAAATAATATTGAGTTAAAGATATAAAATCATACAAATTTAAGGTTCATTTAAAAATCATCAAAGGGGGGAGGGGTATCGTTCGAAAAAGCTCTTAACACAGAACTCAAAAATATATTTGTTTTACTCTTAGATACTATTATATTTTCAGAAATTCGTCGGAAATGTATGGCAAAATTATATCCCCCCGCCTACTTCCGAATCTACTGAAAATAAAATTATGAAAAAGTTAGTAGTAATTGGAATTTATTTAAATCTTGCAGGAAAACTATAGAAATTATCCTAGGTCATACAGTTTTTCAGAAAATCGCAGTTTCCGTTATACATAAACTTTATTTGGCGGGCGCGTTGAACAGCGGAGGAGTTGAGAGGAGTTCGAGGTAGCTATCGATACGAAATCATCCAAGAACAGTCCATAATGATTTTCCAAAAGAATTGTTGATAATTAGCCGTAATATTAATAGAAAACCTACCTAAAAAAACGTGGCACAGACCAAAGTGGCCATGCAACTTTACGACCTCCTTTCGAAGCGGAATCGGCACAATGGCAAGATTAAACTTTGTACAAAGTCTTTGTTTTAGGTCGTTTTTCATTTCAATTGAATCCCATTATTGAAGGCAATTATTGAAAAATATTTAATAAAATAATTCCAAGGGCTAATTCTATGAAAACTAGTCACGTCTGTCACACAGCTGAAAATCACAATACTTATTGGCCATCGTTATTTTCGAAAAGTTTGCTTTGCGTTATTCAATGGATGAAATATCTCCGATAAAATAAGTCACATTTTTCCGTTCTAAAATTCTGGTAGCCAACAAACATAGCAATTTTCAGATGTGACAGACATGACAAGTTTTCATGGAATTAGCTCAAGTTATTTGCAAAGTCTTATTATTCGTTTAACGACTATATTTTGTAAGATTGCAGTTAGTAATTAATAAATTTATTGTAACTCGTTCTTGACCGTTTATTCTTTGTTCGAAACAAATCTATAAAATATACAATTAAAATCTCAATAAAACGTAATTCCTTTTGAGGTTGTTCTCAAAGACTTGTTTCCCGACTGTAAATGACATGAAACTTTCTTACATGCTCACGGGCTCGTTTTTATGCTTTGCATACAATGAATGATAGGCGTGACTATTAAATTTGCTTGGAATCGAATGGAGTTTTTCATTTCTTTTTTTACATGCATTGCAGCTTGAGCTACATCCTGTTTTATTTATTTATTGTTTCCGTGTATAATGTAGCCGATTGCTATGATTGATTTGTGCTTTTTTCGGCAATTTTCTTTTAGATGGGTACCGTGCATAACCTGGAGGCTTGGTGTTGCTTTACTATTCTGCAATATAATATCTACCCATTTTTATATCGTCAGTATGTGTATCACTGTTATATATTTTAAGTTATTTGAATAATGGAGCCTTCCATGTTTGCCAAATGCTGTAGTGCGCCTCTGCTTTCTGAAAAGCTGAACAGGCCTGATCTAGAGTAGGGATGTCAAAAAGGACATTCGCGGTCACCCTTCCAAATTTGTTATGTTTCTAGCGTTTTTTAATTTATTTTAGGCGCTTGACGGCGAACTTAAGCCTTCCGTGGCGCCTTACGACCGTGACCTTTCGACAACGAGGCGCCTTTCGACACCGTGGCGCCTTTCGGTTTGAGAGTCTCCCCTCTCCCCACCCCTAAAGCTAAGCTGCTGACGAGCATCTGCAAATTTCATATATCTTATAAGTAAAAATGAACGCATAAATGTGTCAGAAATGACGCACTTTTAATTTAAATACTGATTTAATAAATTTAAATTGGATAAAAGTTTTTCAAATTTTTCAGCTTCGACTAAAATATTTGGCGCCTTTACTATTCTGGCGCCTGTGTGCGGTGCACACTTCGCACACTGGGTCGGCGCGCCCCTGGTTTTCTGGTCTTTAAACAAACCTGCTAGAAAGAATAAACACAGCAAGCATATGAGTTAGTTCTTCATGCAGTTTTGCTTTGCGATTCATAAAAACATTAAGTTCACAATTTACCACATACTAAAGTATAAAAATAAAGCTATGTACACAAAAATTTGCCTATTTTGAATACTACAAAAAAAAAAAAAATCTGTGTTTTGCATATTACGCAGAATATGTGTCAGAACTGAATATTACACGAAAATCTGTGTATTCTGCATATTTCACAAAAATCTGCGTATTTTACATATTATACAAATATATGCGTAAGAACAGAATATTTCATAGATATATGTGTAAGATTATTACATAGACATATGTGGTGTTCTGGGGCAATTTACTCATTAAACTGTGTATTTCAAGAGTGATCAGATAACTTTTACATATTTAAGTGTTATCATCAAATTACACTCTAAAATGTGTATTTTGAACTTTACACATTAAGCGTGTGTTTTGGCAATTTACACCCCACTTTACACATACAGACAAATCGTTTTTGTATCATTGATATACTTGTGCTTAATCCATTTACGCCTGAATTTTTACTTTCTCAAATTTGTTGGCAAAATCACTTTAAAATGTTGCAAAATGAACTGGAAAAATACTGAAAAAAATTACGCTAACATATTTTTGTATTTATTTGATAAAATGTAAACGTACTATATATGGAAATATCCATATGTGGAAAAATGCATAATTATATGTTTTGTCTAAATTTATATAAATTAAGCTTTTAAACCGTATATTATATTCTATAATTAGTATTTTTATAAACTATTAAAATATATACATTTATTTTTTTACAGAGACTAATAACATTATAAGTATTCAGTGGCGGCTCGTGGATTATATTTAAAGGAGTTCACAATCACAATATAAAAAATACGAAAATATAATTTGTAGGAAGGACATAACATAAAGATTAAAATACATTTGAGCAATATTGAATTCAGAGTCATTTTTCTCTGGATGAAATTTTGCTGTTCCGAGAAAGAGAAGATTTCGGCGGGAGAGGGGGTCCTTCAAGGGGGAATTCCACTTTCCTGGCAGGTTTCCCCCTTGGCACCACCTGAATTCATCACTGAATTTCTGTTTTCCCAATTTTAAAAATTTGCAACTAAAAGAAATAAAAAAGTATGCATAGATGGAAAACTGATACCATTTTATTTTATGCAAAAGAACGTGGAACCGCAATATTGCTTACCTTTGAATGTTATCCAAGTACAATTTTTGTAAATTAAGTGTAAGCAGTATCTTTAGTCCCGAAATATTAATTTTTCTAGCTCCTATGTTAACTGTTTGTAGCTACTTCTTACATATAATAATAAAACTAAGAACAATAGAAACAGACAGATTGAGAATTATTAAAATAAATATCCAACTTAATATTCAAATCACAAGAGAAATCAAACCGTACAAGAAAATTACCGCTAAAAATGCAATGCTACCACACGTTGGAGGTTATGCGAACGGAAGCCTCTAAGAGAGGCGTCCCCCTGGCCTTCGTCTCTCCCGTTCCCGTCCGCATAAGCTTATTTTGAAGAGCATTTCTCCGCTCGCACGTACTATCAAGAGAAGACTGGGCGCGCTCGGTGTTGGAAACTTTCGAATTTTCTTCAGTAAGGGTTTGTTATGGATGTATCTAAAGAAAGGGAGAGGGGGGTGGGGGCATGAGTGAATGATACTCGTATTGGAGATTGGCAAAAATTATATATTTTTTTTATAATCATTTTATTTAATTTGTTAAATTATTTCTTCAATTTCCTTTGGGAGTTCCTGTGCTCATGTGCGGCAGTGGACGAGCCGCCATTGTAAGTATTATTAATAATAAATTAAGAATAATCGTATTTGAGGCTAAAAAACAATTTATTTCAAAATCATCTTGAAAGGACATTACATAAATAACTATCCCCTAAATGGCTGATAGAAATATGTACCCATATGCGCTTAGCGCCCTATATTTTGTACGTTACAAACATGCATAAAAAATAGGCTTCAACATATAATTTAGCAGTTTAAAAAATGCGTATTTCAAAGAAGTCTACAAGCTAAGATTATGACTTATTTATTTGGATCCTTTATACAAAAAATACAAATAAACTTACTTTTTAAATTTCGCTATCTTGAAAAATGAAAAATCTATAAACACCGAAAAAAGACCTTCATTTAAGCAAATAAATATCAATCTTATGCTGCCATCTCTCGGTTTTAGATAAAGACATTTATAGACAATTACTTCATACAATTTTCATACTGTAAATAGAAGAAAATTACAAAAAAATATTAAAATTCGAAACGTCCCAAAAATGGGACGCTGGGCATAAATGGATTAATGTTTAAGTTTAAACATTTTTTTTTTTTAAGTGCAGGACTGTCATACATAAGTTCTCATTCTGCGAAAAAGGAGAAAATCTAAGTTAATCAAGAAATATAAAAACGTATAACACTGGGGATTAAAATAACCAAATTTTAGAGTTACGTATCTAGAATTGATGTCTTTGTTTCAATCAATGCAACGACTTTTTTTTTAACACTTCCAAAATAGTTGAAAGTGTTCATGAATTAGGTTTTTCTGTCTGACCGTCAGTCCGTCTGACCGTGCTCTAACTCTCGTAATCACCGTGTGCTCTACTCGGATTATCATGTACTATATATTATCGACGTTTACTATAGAATGTTTGGAAAATTAAAAAATTGAAAATACAATATGTAGCATTTGTATTTTGTTTAGCTCACAAAACAATTCCATTACATTTGGTATATGGCTAAAAAAATGTTTGCGGTGCATTTTATAGGTGTTACACTATTTAAAACATAATGAGGTTGCTATGCATCAATGAGATGGTCATGCTTTCTCTGGAGAATTAAATAACCAGCATCTATAATTCGTTTACAGGAACGCACAAAATAATTCCACGATTTAATGATCTATGAAGAAAATGTTTTCGGTACCTTTTATGCTATAATAATATTTAAAGCTTAATGAAATTACAAGAAAACAGGAATTGTGCTTTTTCAGAATTTAGTATCGGCCCCGGGGAAATATATATATATATATATGTGTGTGTGTGTGTGTAAATATAGATAGTACGAAACAAATTTAGCTTTAAGACTTAGAACACACGCTTTTATTATACATAAAATGACGTCATCCGGATACGCTGAAGAATTCTTCATTTACGATCTAGCCTTAAACAACATCTACAGTAAAATATGCATATGACGTCACGCTTGAAAATACACAAATCCAAAAAAAGAAATGCCGTTATTAATGAAACTCGACAAAAAAAAAAAAAAAAAAGAAAATCGGCTATCTAATGATTCATATGCCTTCATTTGTTTGTAATATTAATATACATACTTAAAATAAAATTTGGTTTATAATAGCTCCATGTTTTATCACAAATCATTCATTTATATTTTTTCAAAATAGCACGTATTTTAATTACATTTTTTAAAAGTTCTTATGAGAAAATGGCAACAAAACGATATAATTACTATTTGCCAACTATTTTTCATTTATTTTCTACAAAAATGGAGTATTTGAGTTGCCAAAATAAAAACTACAAAAAAAAATATTTAAAAAAAAAATTGAGATCTAGTTTTCAAACAAATTGCGTTTAAAAGTGCGTTTTGCCCCAATATGACGGTATAAAAATTGAAAATGTGCGATGCTTAGAAGTTAAAGAAAATTGTAGTATAGTCTTTAACAGTACAATGATACATCTGCTTTGTTTTACGGCTGGCTTATAAAACGGAACGTTATTTTTTGGAGACGATATTTTAATAGCTGGCAGAAAGAAATAGCATACCGGGGCTATAAAAGGATCACTATGGTGCACTGCAAGATTATTTCTATAGATTATGGCATTTTTTTGGCGTTGTATTTATGGTTCGTTTACATAGACACACAAAAGAATACGGTTACAGGACTGACTATGATCAATAATTTCTAGAAGTTTGTTTTCCACTGTGTTATGCATTTTTAAACTTATCTAATTTTTACTGTATTAAATGCCGTGTATACAGGGTGTCCCAAAAAAACGTTGACCTCGTATTTTATTCCTTAAATATTGACCATATACATATATTATAAATTTCAAAGTTACGTAAAAAAAGTACAGAATTTTATGAAATCGATTAAAATTTTCAGGGGATTCAATTTGAAGAAATGCAAAATTTAAATTTTTATACGCCCCCCCCCCCCCCAAAAAAAAATCCCCCCCCCCCATACAAAAAATCCCCAATGAGTAAAATGCGCCTCATTCACTAATAAGGTCATGTATAAAATTTAAGCATTTTATCGTAAAAAGTCGCTGAGATATATTTAAACAAAGTTGGTGAAGAGTTAATCATGTATAAATCAAAATGTAAATGTTTTCAATTCAATGCCAATCATTGTTTTCTTTCGTAATTTATGTACGACCCCTAAAATGTGATCATCCGACATGATTTTCCCCCTTTACGAACTCATATCTAGGCATCAAAAAGTGGTTTAAATCAGCATTTATGTATTTTCATATCTCTGTGACTTTACGATAAAATGCCGAAATTTTATACATGACCTTATTAGTGTATGGCGTACATTTTACTCATTATGAGATTTTTTGTACGTGGGGCGGGGGGGGGGGGGGTATAAAAATTTAATTTTGCATTTCTTCACATTTAATCCCCTGAAAATTTTAATCGATTTCATAAAATTCTGTACCTTTTTTTACTTAACTTTGTAATTTATAATGTATTTAATCAATATTTAAGGAATAAAAGCTGAGGTCAATGTTTTGGGGACACCCTGTATATTTTATATAATATATTTAGACTGCGCGGAGGAATTCGCACACATCGACGGATATGGGCAGCAATGTCTGAAAATGGAATTTTACTGATTTGTGTGTTTTTTAATCGCGTATTTAGATATCGCATTTCATTGTATGAAAAAATGAATTCTTTTAATAATCTCTGTTAGTGTTGGAAAGTGTTTCATAATCTATGCCTGATGTAATGATTTTTTGTTTTTGCTTTTCTTAAAATAGTTTCTGTGCAAAATACGTGTTCGATATACGTTTGAAACACACAATAGAAAAATAGTAAATTATTTTGTAGTGATATGAAAAAATTATATACAGTACAACCTCGATTATCTGACCTAATTGGGACCGAACCTACATCGGATAATCGAGAATTTATCAATAATCATCTAGTTTAATATGTAACATCGTCACCGAACTGCTATTATGACTATTTAAACTGCTAAATAAATAGCTAAATTCAAATTACATATGAAAATATGACATTGATTTATCCCCACCCCACCCCCCTTTGAAATTCTGCAGCTGCGAAAACTTCTGATTGTGAAAAGAGGACAAAAGTGGTTTTGTTTCCTGCGCTTGCTTACAATCCGAGGGTGCAATAGCATTCGAATGCTGTGGCACTCGGCAGTATGGCCTTCCAAATTTCGAAATGGAATGTGATTTTGTTGAGAACAGGGACGTGTATACAGGGGTGGGGGAGGGAGTGTACACTTATACCGAGATAGCAACTTGCGGGAGCTCAAGCTAATTTCAAAGGAATTCGAAATAAGGGGAACCAAAATATTTATCTATACTCCTCGTTAGGAAAGAACCTCTTGCATACACAAGTAATGTGAAGTGAAAGTAATAAAAAACGCTGAGAAAAAAAGGTCAGGAAACCGACATCGGTTTACGGAGACTTCCGATTAAACGAGCGACGGATAATCGAAGTTATACTGTACTTAATCGTTATTGTCCATTCAGAAAAGAAGTGACAAATGAGATCAATGTTGCCAAAGCATCCGTCACTAAGATTCTGTATTTACGTCACCGTGCAGGGTAAAACCTTAGACATAAAGTCCAGTTGTAGAATTTTGTTACCTAATATTTCCATGGATAGCTTATTTTAAGTTAAATTGGTAGTTTTGAAGCTGAAACAATATTTTCATCAACCAGTCATCGAACACGGGAAACATCATTATCATAATATTTCTAGTAACTGGATTTTCTATTCGGTGCACATATGTCTTCAAGCGCGCTAATACCTCATCAACAATACAATTTAAGAAGTTCATATTGTCATAAACATATATTAAAAAGTAGGTTAACAACAAGAAAAAAATAATACAGTAGTTTTATAACAAAAATAGATAAAAAAAATATGTAACTTAAACGTAAATATCCTAAAATTTTGTCTTTCAAAGCGAATTCCCAGATACCAATTTTTTGCAATAAGAAAATAAATGAATTTAAATTTTTATCAATTCCTTGATGAAAGGTTTGGTATTGTTTTTATGATTTGCATATATTCGAGTCACACATATGTGAAAATGACGAAACCCACAACAAACAGCCGTAATAAAGATTTATTATTCTGAAAATAAAAAATCTGAAATTAAGTTGTTTTGATATTTAAAACAGATTTTACCGTTCATCACGCCTTAAAATTTTAATTTTAGAGCAACCTCATTTTGACACAATCGAAATATACGACTTTATCTCAGTATTTAAGATGACTCTATAAATCTTCTATATATAGACTTAATGTACGCTTTTATCAAAATAATTGGTTATATTGTCAATTAATTGTTTCTAAAAGTATTCCATTGCTTGTCACAAGTGATAAATGTTTCAATTAGTGCAGAAGATATTCAATAGGATTTGTATTCATTAGGATTAAATAGGATTCATTAGATTTGTTGGAATTTCTGATACCCTTCTCAAATAAATCATAATATGTCATTTAAAAATTGAAGTATGCAAAATGTTTCCGTGTAGTTTATTGTATAGAATTTTACCATATACCGTCTGTCCTATAAATCTGTTTACATTTTAAAAAATCATAAATATTAAAAGAATCTATATGATTGAAAGCATTTTTGAGGAAACTTATTTTAACGAAGTGAGATTTTTTATTGCGATAAAAATTTAATTTTGAACTATTTGCCAATTGAGGACCGAGATAGTAAACAACTTTATTTGAATTCAAGGAAAACCTTACCAAATGCAGAATGTGTCCAAAATCACAGAAAATTACACTTTACAGGACAGTAAGAACATATTTAAATAAAGTATGCATAATATCTGGGTGTATGAAGGAGATTTCAAGACGAATGACGTGTTTCAATGACACTAAAAGAGAATATGGCTATTGTGTATCCTCTGGACGCTTTCGCCAATAACAATTCAGGAATAAACCGTCGTCTGTTGTGTTTCCTGCATTTCATAGGACCCGCATATTTCCTGTGATTGGGTTTTTTGAAACGCCTTTTATAGGCAAATATTTCAACTAAAAGTTTTCATCGTAAAAAAAAAAAAAAAAAACTTTGAAATATTAAGTTTCCCGCAAATATCATTCAATTATAACTATTCCTTTCATTTTACAAATGTTTGAAATGTTAAACATTTTTGGGACATCCTGTATTAATCTAGTGATAAGAGTGTATCTTTATTAGAAGTAATATTTCAAGTTTTTGATTTTGTAGTTTTAAATACACTATTTTAAAAAGCGGAGTTTTTCGGACGAATTTACTTCTTCACTACCAGGAAAATTTACAAATGTCTGCGTATTATTACTCTGATATACTAGATGCATTTGATAAGGTTAAGATTTAATTATTCTGATGCAAAGTAATATAAGAGCTGTAGGAAGTCGTTGTGCAAATTGAAGATTATGGCTATATTCTTCATAGAATTTAAATTTAGCGGATATTTATTTTCCCACAAACTGACAACATTACTTGACATCTGAGTTTAATTGAAGAGTAATCCGGAATAAATCCTTCAGAAAAGGAATGTGTGTATATATATATATTAGTCTAGTACGTTTCCTTCAGTTCGTAATGCCACCTTACACATGTTTCAATTAAAGATAACCATGCGTTTGTTCTGTCAAATTTTCTGACTTCATTTTCTCAGTATGGTGTTTTGACCGATGGATGTTGCGGAAAAATAAGTAATTAAGCTATAAACTTTCATTTATGAGTTACGTTACGCTACATTAGAAATGTATTTATTTCATGAACAATTAGTCATGATAAATATCTTTTTTAGGGTTCCATACTTAAAAGGTAAAAAAGGAACGATTATAAGATCACCCCTGAGCCTGTCTGTCTGTCACAGCCATTTTGCTCCTAAACTATGGGACGTAGAAAGTTAAAATTGGGGGAAGTACTAAAGACTATTGACCCACATATTTATATATTATAAAACATTCACAAATATATTTAGGGAAAATATGGAGGGGCTAAATAAGTTACTTGAAAAAAATCATTTTTATGTATCGTATAGGGTATCGTGTGAAAGCTTTCGTAACGCTGAACTCAAAAATACATTTCTTTTAATTTTAGGTATTATTTTTTCACAGATATCGTTGAAAATTTAGTGCAAAAATATGCCCTTCTCCCCTCTCTATTTCCGAATCTACTGAAAATAAAATTATGATAAAAAATGCGGTAGTAGACGTTAATTTAAACCTTGCAGGAAAACTATAGCGATTACCCTTAGGTCACATAGTTTTTGAGAAAAGCGCAATTTTCCGTTACACACAAATTTCGATTTGTGGGCACTCATCAAAGGTGTTGTGGAGCTCTGGAGGTACCCATCGTAGCAGAAGTACAAAAGTATAGTTGATACTGATTTTCAAAAAAAAAAATCGTCGGTAATTAGCCGAGATATTAAACCTTAAAGACACAGACAGTTTGGACATGCATAATGACAGGGACGGCATACTATATGTACCATCGGTTTTTAAAGACTAGATAACAACGTTTAATGATATATTTGTGTAATGCAATACCCAGTAGCAGTATAAAAGCAATAAACGTCAAATTGTTAAAAACAGACTAATTTAATTAGAATTAATCACAAAAATACTATTCGCGACTAGTTTGCATTAAGTGGATCTCTCAATACGCCTCCCGTGTCTTTAAAAGTTAATTAAAGACCTATCTGTAGAAACGCGGCACGGACCAAGGCGGCGGCGCGCCGTTGCAACTTTGTGACCTCTTTCCGAAGCGCGCTAGTAGTAAGTAGGCCACTATGAGGTACAGGGCGTTCCCACCTGTCAATCAAAAGGGGGCGTGTCATGGGGCGTGTACACATGTCAAAAGGCGAGGTGGGGCGTGGCAATGGGCGTGTCAAGGGGCGTGTCTACTTGTCAATCAAAAGGGGCGTGTCCGGAAGTGACGTCACGAGTGGAGTTGAGCTGTTTTCATCCTGTTGGTTTCAGTTTTGGTTTCGGATTTTCGAGAAAGTTTTTTTTCAAAAATGGCAACACTTTTTCGTGCTACAAGACGAGGGTGTTGGTTTCGGTTTCAAGAATGCTTTTTAAAAAATGGCAACAGGTTAAAGTTGAACTCGTAAATTTTTGGATACTTATTTTAGCCGACCACGTGATCAACTTTACTTAGATTGGCGATTAATGAATTAATTATTTCAGAGCATTATTTTTAATAATTAATACTGAATAATTACAATTAACTTTTTAATTCAGGAGTCTGCAATTTTCTCGCAAGACGAAATCACGTGACGTCACGCATTCCTGTTTTAGACAGACTCATTCGTGTTAACACTCGAACGCTGCCCCACGTGGTTACGACGTCATGCTTTCATGCCAGAACATGAGCCTAGGGAAGCAATACATGTTGACTGCAAACGGTGCAACCCACGGGTTGATGACGTCATGATTTCACGCCAGAACCCGAAACTAGGGAAGAAATACATTTTGACTGCAACCGGTTGTAGAGGCGAGTTGTTTTTTCTTTTAGTTTGATGGATCTGGCAACGCAAATAGCTTAAAAAGTTTCTTAACCGACTCTTGGCAACAATAAGATGCCTTAGTTGCTTAGTTTAATTTGGTGTGTGTTGGTGCATTTCATATTATTTTATTGTGAAAACTATGGATAATCGGAAGCCGGCACGCAAGCGATCCTTGGATGACTCTGAATGGGTAAGTACTTAATCCATTTACTTTTTAATTAAGTGTAAATAAATTTAAATTACTGGAAATTAATTTATATAAACCATACACTGTAATTTTTTATTTGATTTTACCTTCAGTAGTCGTCTTTACCACGTGTATTTTTTAAAAATCATTAATTTTAATATGTTTTTCATTTTTTATCGTTTTCACTTTAATTATTAGATTTTTTTCTTTTTATTATTTCTGTAATATAATTTTTTACCATACGTTTTACCACTTTTTTTTCAAGTAACAAGAATGATGTATAAATGTAAGCGGTCAGTTTAAATGAAAATTGAGAATTGAACAGATTTTCCTTTCTTTATTATTTCAAATTATTTCTTAAGTAATAATAATAATATTACATTTTTTTTTTACACGTGCTTTCCTTTTTATAATTTTCTTAAGTAATGATAAGAATAATAATTTGATTTTTCCCCACTTGTTTTCTTTTTTATTATTTTCATTAATAATAATAAAAATGAGAGTTTTGAAGACGTGATTTATGCTTAATAATCTAAAATGAAACTTTCTTTTAATAATATCTTTTCCACTTTTTTAATCTTCAAGTAATAAGAATATTTTTTTCTGACGCGATTTACTAATACTTTTCTGAATTTTTATAATAATCTTTCATATGTGAAATGTTATAATTTATCAAATCTAAGCGGTCATATAAAATGAAATGTGTAAAGGTTTTCTTCTTTCTTTCTTTCTTTTTTTTTAACTTTAATTATTAGATTTTTCTTTTTATTATTTCTTTAATATAATTTTTTTACCATACGCTTTTACCACTTTTTTTACAAGCATCAAGAATGATGTATAAATGTAAGCGGTCAGTTTAAATGAAAATTGAGAATTGAACAGATTTTCCTTTCTTTATTATTTCAAATTATTTCTTAAGTAATAATAATAATAATACATTTTTTTTTAGACGTGCTTTCCTTTTTATAATTTTCATAAGTAATGATAAGAATAATAATTTGATTTTTTCACCACTTGTTTTCTTTTTTATTAATAATAATAATAAAAAATGAGATTTTTAACGACGTGTTTTATGCTTAATAATCTAAAATGAAACTTTCTTTTAATAATATCTTTTCCACTTTTTTAATCTTCAAGTAATAAGAATATTTTTTTTCTGACGCTATTTACTAATACTTTTCTGAATTTTTATAATGATCTTTCATATGTGAAATGTTATTTTTCTTGAGATGTTATAATTTATTAAATCTAAGCGGTCATATAAAATGAAATGTGTAAAGGTTTTCTTCTTTCTCTTTTTTTTCTGAGAATGTTTAATATTAATCATTTATTTTAGAATAAACCCGGGCCTTCCACTGTTCAAGAACCCCTTTTCAAAGAGAATTCCATTGATGATATAACTGTAAGAATGATCATACATTTTTTTCTTTTTGTGATTTTCCCACACTTAAAGTTTGTATTATATTTACGTTTTTCTCTCTTTTTTAGTTTTCTAGTGCATGCACTCAATTGTTTGAAGATGATTTTCCAGTTTGGTCCTATGATGATGATGATGATGATTTTGTAAGATTCTTAATACATTTCTGGATAGAATTTTCAGTTTGGGAAGCTGTTTTTATATTATTTATTTATTTATTTTCAGTTTCCCCCTGCGTATTCGCAAGTACATGTACCGATTCCCCCCGATGATAGCAGTCTTTGTCAATTGGAGAGTGAAGTAAGTATACACACACACATATATATATATATATATATATATATATATATGTGTGTATATATATATATCTATATGTTTGTGTGTTATTTTATTATGTTTCTTAAAAGAAACTTATTGATTTTTATTCGTTTTCTTTTTTAGCTATTCAGAACAACTTCTGAAAATGATGTAGAAAATCCTAGATGGGATCAGTTTGGTTCTGGATTTGAAGTACGTATTTTGCTCAATATTTAGAGAAATCTTTGGTCTGTTTTAAAAACATTTTTAACATGCGTGTTACATTTACGCTCAAATAATTTTTTTTTTTTTTTAAAGTTGGAAGATGCAATTATTCTAGAAGAGAGTCGTCGAAGATTTAACAGAAAATACCAAGGGGAAGAGATAACTTATCGTGCAAGAATTGATGTCGACAGATTGCCTAATTTCCTGCAAGAAAATCCTTTACTCGCTGCAATAGAGTCTGTGCGACAACTTTTTTCCACCTTATTAGAACGCTGCACCGAAAGACTGATTCCTTCTGACCTAATACGTATCTGTATTCAAGCAGAGGAACTGGATAAGCCAATTTCTACAACATTAATGTCTGTGGCAGATTTGACCGTTGAAAAAATTCTCTCAGCCGTTATGAAAGTTCTTCAGTCGAAGCAAGAGATAAAACTTGACTCGGGTTTCGTCGCTGACATAATCACAATTAATCGAGATCGAGGAGCAGGGCGACAAAGAGTGATTAATATAGATGTGGGCCGTCTTCGAAAGAAGTCAATCTTCCCGATTCCAAGTGACGATGAAGGATTATGCTGCGCAAAAGCCATTGTCTGTGCCGAAGCCTATGCAAAAAAGGACAAAAAAACCGTCAACAGTTTGAGACGCGATCAACGGCCAGCACTTATTAATGCTGCCCGAGCACTGCACGAAGTTGCAAATGTGCCTTTAGGTCCCTGCACGTACGACGAAATCTCAGTTTTTGAAGAATTCTTAGAGCTTCAGATCGTTGTGTTTTCAGCGCAAAACTCAAACAAAGTAAGTTCTTTTCTTTTCTTAATTTCCAAAAATTTGCACATTCATACATATTTTTAGGTAAGATCTCACTTTCCGAAAGTTGTATATCTATATATTTTTGTTCCTTCCCCGTTAGGTGTCATACAAAGGCATCCAAGGATCCCCTAAAAGAACACGAATAAATCTTTGGCTTCATGATGGCCATTTCGATGTCATTAGAAAAATGAACCAATTTTATGGATCGCATTTTTATTGCGAAGCGTGTGAAAAGCCATACCAGACCGAGGGAGAACACCATTGTCCGTTTACATGTCCGATATGTCAAGAAAGTGAGTGCGTGCAAACTGGAATACCAATTCGTTGCAACGATTGTGACAGGCTTTGTCGTTCGGAAATGTGCTTCAGAAAGCACAAATCAAAAAGTGGCAAAAAGACATTGTCATTGTGTGATAAGGTAAGTTTAATTTTTTTTTAACAGTTATTCAGTTTTATTTCAAATACTAAACGTTATTTAAATATTTTATTATATTAAAACTTATTGTTAAAGTTCATAAAATACATTTACAAAGTTTTTATTGTTTTAGATGTACCAATGCAGGGAATGCTGCAAAGTAATTTTGCGCAGGAATTGTCCACAAGAGTTTCATCGATGTGGGACCACCAAATGTCCATCTTGTAATAGATTTGTGATAGCAAACGATCACAGATGTTTCCTTCGATCTGAAAAAGCTAAAGCTAAATCAGAAAAATTAGTTTTTTTTTTTTTTTTTTTTTTTTTTTTGATTTTGAGACCGATCAAGCAACGGGTCAACATTTGGTCAATTTTACGCTGGCACAATATAGTGATGGAACGGAGATAATTTTCAAAGGATATTCCGCATGCAGTGATTTTTGCAGCTGGCTGTTTTCCCCAAAGCACAAGGGATTTACAGCGATAGCCCATAATATGAAAGGGTAAGCGATGTGATGAAATATATTTTTGTTGCGTATGTTAAAAAAATTTGGGTTTTTAATTTTTTTATTTATTTTTTATTTATTTATTTTTTCAGATTTGACGGGCAGTTTCTGTTTGGTTGGTTACTGGAGCAAGGACTTACACCAGAAATAATCCCATGTGGATCAAAAGTAATGTCCATCAGACACAAAACCCTAAGTATTAGAGTCATCGATTCTTTTAACTTTTTAACTATGGCATTAGCAAGAATGCCTTCATGTTTTGGGTTTTCAGAACTGAGAAAAGGATATTTCCCACATCTGTTCAACACACGGGAAAATCAGGAATATGCTGGACCTCTTCCGGAAGTCAGCTATTACAGTCCAGATTCAATGTCTAATACTGCAAGGTCTACATTTTTAGAATGGCATAGACAACATGAAAAAGATAGATTTATATTTCAAGAGGAAATATTAGCCTACTGCAGGTATGTATCTTTTAATTTTTAATTATCTTAAACAAAAATGTTTAAAAATATTTGACTTGATTTTCTGAACGTTTATTATTTTCGTGTTTAGATCCGACGTTGACATTCTACGTAGATGTTGTCTAGAATTTAGACAACAGTTTCTGGAAATGGCTGGTGTGGATCCCTTTTGGTAAATCAATTTTTAAATTTTATTTTAAACAGTTTTTCAAACAATCCTTTTTTTTTCGATTTAGCATGTTTATTTTATTTATTTTCTTTTAGCTATATAACAATAGCATCAGTCAGCATGGCTGTCTTTCGAATACGACACATGACAGACAACACCACTGCGATGGTCCCAGTACATGGATATGTCAACTCGACTAATTTCAGTGCAGATTCGATCCGATGGTTGGATTACCTTGCATTCAAAGAAGACATATTTATACACCATGCTCTTAATGACTTGGCGAAAAGAAGATTGCTGGTATTTCCGTAGATGGTTTCTGTAGTGTTTCAAACACTGTTTATCAGTATAATGTAAGTTCAATTACATTTTTCAATAATCCATTTTTATTATTTATTATGTGTTATAACAACCTCGATTTTTTTTAATTGTCGAATCTCGTTTTGCAGGGATGTTTTTTTCACGGATGTTCCACATGTGATGACAAAGACATTAAAAATCCACTACATGGTGTTTCTATGGGTACATTGTTAGCAAAAACACTAGAAACCACAGCAAAGCTACGTGTTATGGTTTATATAGTGATAGAAAAATGGGAACATGAGTTTGAGAAGCAAAAAGAAGAAGATGCTGATGTCCAAAGATTCTTAAAATCTCACGAGCTCACGGATAGACTAAAGCCAAGGGACGCATTTTTTGGAGGGCGGACAAATGCAGTTCGCCTTTATTATGAAGGTACTGCCAAATACGTTGACTTTACGTCTCTCTATCCATGGGTAAGTATTTTAAATATCTTTTAATTGTAGATATAATTTTGTTTTTCATGTGTTACATAAATTTGTCCTTTTGTTTTAGGTTAACAAATATTGCAGATACCCAATTGGACATCCAACAATAATTACGAAAGATTTTAAGGATATAGACCAGTATTTCGGCATTATTAAGTGTAAGGTTTTGCCACCTAGGGGGTTATTTTTACCCGTATTACCCTTCAGATGTCAAGAAAAACTCATGTTTCTATTATGCCACTTATGTGCGGATACCATGGCGCAAACAGTATGCACTCATAATGATGAAGAACGTTCCCTCATAGGAACATGGATTTCGGAAGAGGTGAAGTTGGCGATTAAAAAAGGATATACAATTTTAAAAGTAAGACCATTTTTATTTAATACTTTTCTATTCTAAATAATAATAATAATAATAATAACAATAATAATTGACTAATTATAACTTTTGCTTTAGATTTATGAAATCTATCATTTCGAGGATTCATCCGACACTTTATTTCGGGATTATATCGATATGCTCTGAAAATAAAGCAAGAAAGCAGTGGGTGGCCTGCTAATTGTGACACTTCAAAACAAAAAGAAGATTATATAAAGCAATATTACGAACGTGGGGGAGTCAAATTAGATCCACAACTAATTTCCAAAAATCCTGGAAGACGGCAAGTCGCGAAATTGGCTTTGAATAGCTTATGGGGAAGGTGCGTTGTTTTCAATACATGCTCTTTAACTACTAGTTACACTAAATTTTGTGAAATAATTTGCGATAATTTATTTCTTTTAGGTTTGGTATGAACATAAACAAACCTCATCTGACGTATGTGAATTCTGTCCCAGATTTCAATAAAATATTACATGATAAAACTAAAAATGTAAGTTTTTTTTTTTAATTTTTTAGTTTAGTTTCTCTATCCGATAGTGATAGTGGTATCATTTTAATCTATTAATATACTTTTTAGGTTAAAGTTGTTTATTTTCCTACAAGCGAAACAGCTGCTATGTACTGGGAGAGCACGGATAATTTTACACCGCAAGATGCGTCGACCAATATATTCATTGCTGCATTTACCACTGCGTGGGCTCGGCTAAAACTTTATTCAGAAATGGATAAGTTGGGAGATTCTGTTTTGTATCATGATACAGACAGCATCATATACGCCAGTAATGGAACAAATGATCCACCTCTGGGAAATTTCTTGGGTGAATTTACTGACGAGCTCGAAGGAGACATAATAACTACATTTGTTTCTGGTAATTATTTTTAAGTATTTTACAATTTAAATTTACTTTTTCTAATTATATAATGAATGTGATATATGTTTATACGCATTATTTCTAAATATATATTTTTTTATTTCCAGGTGGTCCCAAAAACTACGCATATGAAATAAGGAGTGGAGACACCTGTTGCAAAGTACGAGGCTTCACATTGAATTTTTACAACAGTCTTCAATTAAATTTTGAATCAATGAAGGAACTTGTTCGAAATTTGGATATGAAAGCTAACATAGCAATTCACAACCCTGCAAAAATAACAAGGGATGCAAAGAGATGGCGTGTTGTGAATAAAGCCGAGACTAAACTTTACCGTTTGGTGTGTGATAAGCGCGTCATACAGACTGATTTAACCACCCTGCCGGATGGGTATTAAACTACACGAAGTTTAACGAAATCTACCTCGAAGAAATATAGTTCTTTTGCTATAAAGAAAGGTAAATAATATGTAAATAATAATTTAATGCTCGAATAAAATGTATTTATTTTTCTTTTAAAATAGTCTTTGTTTTATTTAAATTTTTAATCTTGCCTTTGATTTTCATGTTTTCAGGAAAAGGAAAAATATACAAATATTTAGAGAAAATGAATATTTTTCGAAAAATATATATTAAAGATTAACAAATAAATTTTAATGATAAAGAAAAAAAAAATATATATATATATATATGTGAAACAATATTTTATTTAGAGAATTTTTTTTCCTATAACTATATATATTTTTTCCAGGAGATATATATATATATATATATATATATATATATTCCCCAGGAAGAAAAATTATGTATAAACATAAGCAGGTGATTTGAACAAAAGTTGATATATATACAAGAAAAAATTACGCATACACAATTGCAAATATTTAAAAATTTATTTTGGTCATACAGTACATTAAAGTTGCAATCATCTTTTTTACATTTTTCAATCGAATTTTAACCAAGGCATTGGTAAAGTGACATGCTTAGGCGATTTTCGTTTTCTATTACTAAGTTCAGGTCTTGCATAAATAGTTTTCTGTTCATTCTTTAAATGCTTGTTTTTTATAAATTCTTGGGGAAAGCTGATTTTCTTTAAAAGGTCTTGAAACTGATCAAAAACAACAGGTTTTTGACTTTTATCTCTCAGTAAAAAATTGATTAGTTGAACAGCATCTGATCCGATAATTTGAGTATTATCCATTTTCAGTTCTTTGTTTTCTGTGCAGGTAATTTTATTTTTTTTTTTTAAATTCCATAATTTTAACAGCAGTATTTTTATGTTTAACAGGAACAGAACTTAGAACTTCATTTTCCAAATCAAAAACTTTTTCAACGGGTTTCTTCATAGCAACCGGTTCTTCAGGAGTATTCACAGCATTCACATCGGGAAAGGGCACAAACTTTTGCAAAATCTGTGTATAAAGCTTCGCTTTTTCATCATCCTCTAATTTTCTATTTAAAATAGTTTGAATCTGCTTGTCTAAATCGCTCAAATGCTCATTGGCAAACTCTTGATCTCTGTCAGCTGAAACAAGTCTGAATTTACGAGCGAACTCCATTGATAAGTGTACTAAGTACTGATACCGCAGCAGGAATGAGAATAGACAAAAAACCTTCTCCTTTTTGAACAAGGAGCTGTCTTTTCTTAAACAAAGGTACTTTTTTATCTCCCAGTCGACGTAATGTTCTTTTATAAGATGTTAATCTATTTTTTTGACGTTTAGAAATGGGTATGTTACCCTTTAAAAGATTTAAGGCGCATTCACAGACACCTTTTATAATACTATTAGGACACTTTTTAAGAAAAGATGCTTTTTGCTTAGTCTTGTTTAACAATTTGAGATGTTCTAAGGTTGACATCCTGAGTCCAAATGAGAGTTGTTGAGTTTAATCGCTCCTTTATATGCATACCGTAAGCAAAAGCTTTCGTCAAAGCACAGTGTTTAAAACCAGATTTGTGGCAGGGACAGTTTACAACTGGAATATTTAATAAATCAATCTTGGGGCAATCGAAATCATTCAGATTCAAAATCTTTCGTCCGGACATTCGCTCTAAAAACTGTGCTTTTTCTAATCCTTTGGTATAAATATTCTTATAAGAAATAAACAAAGACAAAAGTATAGGCTCTAATGCTGAAAAGGGTAAATCACCTCTATTCCATTGCAAAGCATGACGGTACCGAGTCAACCAGACAAACGTCTTTCTTTTTACGAGGGTTAAATGATCCCAAGGATACGGAGGGAGAAAACTCCAACGGGCATGGTACCCGTGATCTAATGCGTAAAAAGCGAGTTCTTTGATAATAAAATCGCTCGAATTTATCTGAAAGCCTTCGAATTCAACAATAATGGAAGACATGCTCACTGGATGACGTACTCTGCACAAATCGTTTATCGAAGTTCATACACGTAATGTTTATCACCAGGAAATATGCTTGTGCGCATGCGCAAACTTTCACAAGAATCGGATCTTAAATCAATGAATAAGTAGCTAAAAGGTAATGCAGTAGCATCATTAAAAATTTCTTGAAAAGCCTTAGATTTACCAGGAAACATTTGTCTTGCTAAATGCATTATTTGGCTCTTATCTCGCGGATTCTTGTATAGTATCATGTAATGCGAATTTAAATTAATATTTCGCATTTCTTTACCGTGATGAAACAAGTTTTTGGTTATAAAAATGACTGATAGATTTCGGTGATGACTACCTTTTGTGAAAAGTTTACTCAATCGCAAGTCACCAGCTAATTCTGACATTAAATCGTCGATAATAATTAAAGCATCTTGAATGGAGTTAAGGTTACAGGGTAAACCTTCTTCAAATTGTACACCTTTCATTGAATTGAAAAGAGGTTGATAGCTTCCATAACAGTATATAATACTTAATGGCATAGGGTGAAAATATTTATAGTCAATTAATTTTTTTACAAACATACTTTTATCCGAACCTGTAGGTCCAGAAATTAGGACCGTCGAAGGATGTACTAACTTGAGTAATTCCATGTTTTAAATGAAAGGAATGAATGAAATCTTTCGCATTTATAGTTTCAATGAGAATGTCAAAGAATTAATTTTCGAATTATAAAAAACAACTTATATATCCTTTTGAGAGTTTCGAACAATACGAAATTACTTTTATAATTTTTATTATAAAAAAGAAAGCAAAAAAAAAAAATCTTAAACAAGTACTTTTACATGTAAACTACTATCCGTGATGAGAGTTAAAACAAGCAATAAACACACAAAATGAGAAAAAATCAGTTTTTTTTTTTTTTTTTTTTAACTATATTTACACCATATCTTTTTTTGACAAATTGATACATTCGAAAATCATTCTTCTTTCTAGATAATAGATTTGTAATAGAATTCATGCAAAGACCTTGACATCGTTTTACAACAAAGAAAATACAATATTGACCACAGACATTGGACGTTAAACTTTGAAGCGTTGCCTTGTTCCAACGAATTCGGAGATACTTCTTCATAAAACTTGTTATGTCTTCTCCATAGGTTTCGGGAGGGAGTCCGTAAGAATCAAAAAATTCCAGAGTTTTCTTGTCTTGAACGTAAATTGCCAGCCAATGGGATCCTTTTTCGTCATGTTTATCGGTATTGATCACTAATGCACAGGGAAAGTTTCGGATATCAGGTATTTTGTCGGAAGGGAAAACACCTGCAAAATATCTTGCCGAAACAGGATCACGAGATAAAACTGAATAAATTTGTGATGAATTCATTAGTTTCCAAAATCATACAGAATATTGCAAGATTTGTTGATTTCGATTAAATTTTCAAATTCAGCATACACTAGCAAAGAAACTGTTTGCGCCAAAGTCGTTCCGAACTTAATTTCTAATCTTAGATTGCTATGGCGAATGAGATTCAGATGTGACCCATCGCATAAATCAGGTGACAGATCAAAACAAAATAATGAATATCCCTGTGAAAATTCAGATCTTGTAAGGTACAAACCTTTGTTTTCAGCATTCGTAAATAAGTTTTGATATGCTCGAATAAATAAATTGTTTTCGAAGTCAGGTTGAAGCGGATTATGAGGAACGGGCTGACCGTCCACATAGACGCCTATAAAATTAATACTGTAATGTTTGAACTCAAAGGTGGACTTTTTATAGTTGCCGTTAAATGCGTCATTATCCACACAAGCGATCACGATGGGATTGGGCATCTGACCTGTAAAAATGTTATCTTGAACAAAACTCATATTACCAGTAGGAATGGAATATGTTTTGCATAGCACTCTGTTAATAGGGTATTTGGCTGTTGTTTTTTCTAAGCTTTTAGTATGGCCCAAGACAACCCCAGGACTTACTCGTACTTTACGAACAAATAAGGAGGCGTGTTCCAGGGAAACTTTAAACTCTCCTTCACCCGCTAACAAACAAAACTTTGGCTTACTACGAATCAGTTTAATTTTCACATCTACCATGTTAAGGAGGAGTCTTTCTTGGTGAAACATATCCAGGTGTAATCGACCAATCATATCAACTGAAGCACTGCGATTAGTCATTTCGGCACGCTTAATAAATCCTTCATTAGGATTTGCATCTGCCGGATCCACAACATTCATACGACCAGCAATATCTTTAAAAAATAATTCTGAGGAAAGTTGCGAGTTTTTTGCATCATAACCGTGATTCAGTAACTTCTCTATTATGGCTCTGTAAGGATAGGTATTGTTACTTGAAGAAACGAGTCTTTCATTCAGGCTAATATCAACCTGAGAAAACATGGAATGCAAAAATAGATTGACAGGTCCCACTTTACTTTTATCCGGAATGGGTTTGCCATCCTTTTTTAAAATTTTCACTTTGACATATAACTGAGTTTGAGATAAATCAAGGTATTCTTCTCCGCTTCCAGAAATATTAAATTCCACAGGTCCTCCATCGAAAACATTGGCAAGGGGGTGAAATTCAACCCACTGGCCTCTTTCAATAACTGTTTGTGTGGGTGGCAAAGAAAATAATTCTAATTCCGATTTCGCACATTCGGGAGAATCTTTTAAAAGAAAAGCCATATTGTTCTATGAATAATTAGTCAAAAATATCACGTCTTTGCACCTTCCGTACTTTCGATGAAATGATGCGTTTTGAAGGTTTGCGCTTCCTTTTAAGCTTTACATGGCCAATCATTTGATCCGCTTTTTGAACTGCTTTTCTGGCTAATTTCTTTCCGGTTTCTTTTGATCTTGTTTTGAAAGATGCTTTAAAATTTTCGCCTGATAACACATCGTTTGCAACCATAGTGCCTGTTCGTAACGCTTCTTTTCCAGTTGTTTTGGCACCACTTATTAAAAATGGCATCGCACTGCGAAACAATTTAGCAAAAAACCCGCCTATACCGTATCCTCTCTGCAAAACTGTTCCACGATAGTAAGGCAAACCATTTCCTGTTTGCCCTGCATAATAATCTTCGAACTTTCGTGTACAACAAGTATAAGGAACCAACATTTTGTCGATCTTTCTTTATCGCAATCAAATAGGAAAATGAGATTTGTTTAAACGAAAGGCACTTTTATATGATTTGCCGTAAACGAAAATGCAACGTTACAAAAACTTTACCTCTTTCAAAAGGCACTAAATCTCCAGAATGAAGTCTGATATCAATTTGTACTGTTTGAAAATGTTGACGGATAACTGGTAGGTACACGGGTCTCGAATAATGAGCATTTATTATTTCACCATCGCTCCCTTCAACAGACACAATTTTTAATACAGGGGCTTGTACATCACCGACGATTTGAGGCTCCACGAGATCACAGTACACATACATCACGGGAAACGATGACTTTGGATCAGCCACAAAAGGACTTTGTTGCAATCCTGTAAATTCCCCGGGTTCAAACCCTAACAGCTCTGCTAGACCTTCATAAAGAATTACTTTCGATTTTTTATCTGTCTTGATCGAAACTCTTTTCGTAACAGGGTGGAAATGAAATTCAATTTTATTTTTATGTGCCGGTATTGTCATACTTTTAATGAGGTCTGGTATCGTTTCGTAACACCCAGAAGGAACTCTCCTACCTTCAAATTTCCCATCGCCTAAGTCAAAACCAAACAAATTATTATCATTTCTAACATTATACCATGTATGCGGATAAATAAAATCGACCAAGGCCATTTCCCATTCACCGTTTAAATTAATCGTATTGGGCAGCTGTGTTGCAAATTGAGATATTTTATTATATGGAAAAAAACTCATAGAGATATCACTGATGAGTGTGATGTAGAACGACATCTTTTGATGTAATGAACGGTAAGTACCATGGCTGTTCTATTTATATCATTCTAACATCTTCAACCCATGCATTAAATTTTTCTGGATATCCTTGAAATTTCACAAAATACTGAACTTTACCATTACGTTTTCTTTTATTCAAAATTTTCTCCACGGGATAAAAACCTGAATCCGAAACTTTCTGCAATTCTTGTTTGTAAAATGTTCCTTTTATGATTTCTCCTGCCAAATCTTTTAATTTATAGACAACAGGTACCCTTTGAATTATTTTATGAATAGTAAAAATTTCTCTTGTCCAATTCTGTTCGTATCCTTTCTCAAAACGCAGTTTTTCCTTACTTATGCGAACCGTATCGTCTATATTCAAGTCGGATTTAATTGTTGGAGTCTTGTCCTTTGAATACAATGTTTTCCAAACTTGACTTTGATTATCTAGGTTCACGGCGGATGGCATCATTTTTATACTACGATGCCACGTGTGGTTATAACTATGTGTTAATTTGTCGATTACGTCAATATATCTCTTCGTATTCATTTCAGTAAAATATTTCCACATTTTCGTTTTAAGCGTACGATTAAAGCGTTCAACGATTGAAGCCTTTGTGGTGTTATTGGTTGTAAAAAAATGGACATTCTTCTTTTTAAAAAAATCTTGTACAAGCTTATTCGTGTACTCCTTCCCATCATCGCACTGCAGTGTTTGCGGTTTACGTTCCGAAAATATTTTCTCGAAAGCTCGTTTAATACCTGGAGCTTTTTTATCTTTTAACGGTATGACCCAAGCATACTTAGACAAAATATCAATACATGTCAGTAAATACTTATAGCCATCATTAAAAGATGACAGAGACTGCATGTCTACTAAATCAGATTGAAACTGCTCGTTTAACCCTCCTACTATGACACGATTTCTTGGGAATTTGTGTCGCAAAGGTTTGTGCAATGTATACGAATCTTTCGTTTGAAGCCATTTCTTTATCTGATGCGTTTTTACGCGACCTTTTAAAACACGTTGTAAAGCCCCAATACCACCGAAACTGGCCGGTACCTCCGGATCCTGATACATCTGAGTCAATACTTCCATTGCAACAATGATTATGATCTAAACGAAAATTAACATTCATTTATGTTTTCAGCAACAAATTTTCACGATGTTTATCTCATGAAAGTTGTACTTAAAATGAAAGCATTCTAACAAATCTTTTAAATATATACAATTATATTTTGAAATAATTTATAGTTTTAATCTAAAATAAACAGAAAAAAGAAGAGAGAAAGAGTACATAATATATGTTTGTGTATACTCTTTCTCTCTCTTAAAGAAAAATTATAAACAAGACACAATATAAAACACACGAAGCAAAATATATTAAAAATACAAATTTATTCAAATCTAAAAAGTAACAAATATAATTTCAATGAAATCAATAATTGCTCAAACTCATTTTGCTCTTCTTCTTCTGAAACATACATTTTTTCGATGCTTTTAAATAGTCCTTTTACATCAATGGCATCGAAAAATTCTTGTTGACCAAGTACAAAATTGAAATCAACATTTAAGTTTTTCTGCACAATGTTTTTAGCCACATCATCCATATTAATTTGAAATAATGCTTGATCGAAATATTCACCAAATTTATCAGTTCTGGTTTTAGATATACAATCGTGCATAAAATCTACTTGATAATTATCTCTGCATCCACAACAGTTTATAAGTTCAGCAATTTTTAGAGTAACTGAAGCACATAAACACTTACCCAAAGATTCAATCAATTGAAGAAATCCGTCGCAAGTATCATCAGGTTTAAAATCCAAGTTTGGGTTATTAATTTCTTTGGTTATGTTATTGAACAAAGTGTAAGTAATTAGACTGTCTTTTACACATTCTGTTATAAAGTCCTTGTGAAAAGCGAGTTTACCGAACTCGCATCCTCTTAGCACTACATGCTCAGGCACAAACTGCATACTTAAGTTTTTTCGTTGGAAAAGTCGTTGAAAAACAAAGAGTTCAAACCCATCTTTCATTTGCTTGGACACACACAAGTCTCTGTCGATTACAAATACTTTATCAGATGATCTGTGGTTAAGTATGCTGTTTACTTCACCACAGAATGACAGCCACACTTTAGGAGAAAGCGAAATTCCATCTTTCGTTGGTTGATAAAACTCATCTTCGTCGCAAACATGTCTTCTAACGTGTATGCGTGTTTGTCTAAGGAAATTAGACACTTTGATGGAAATTTCACCTCCTAAATGTATCATATCTTTAGGCAAAGAGTTCAGAGTGTAGGCAGCATCCCCCGACGAATTAACACGAACATTCTGCACTAAAATCTTTGAAGCACCATTAATTTCATTTTTAATTGCTAACTCCGTAGCCGCTTTCTTGCGCATTCTAGTTTCCAAATTGCAAATCTGAGAACTAAGTCGTTTCATTTTTAAACTTTTTGTTGAAATTGGCAAATACGATTAAATAAAATTCACAAACGACGCAACACTCACAAGAAAAATCGAAGCAACTGACGAATGCAGCTGTTGCCATTTGCTGTATAACAAGCTTTTTCTTTATCGGTTACAGTTAATAGCCATTTAAACAACTCAACTTCACATTTGGTTACAGTTAAACGAAAACTATGATTAAAAAAACAACTCAACTTCACAAAACAAAGGTATTTCTTGCGTTATGGCGTGAAATCATGACGTCATCACCCCGTGGGTTGCACCGTTTGCAGTCAACATGTATTGCTTCCCTAGGCTCATGTTCTGGCATGAAAGCATGACGTCATAACCACGTGGGGCAGCGTTCGAGTGTTAACACGAATGAGTCTGTTTAAAACAGGAATGCGTGACGTCACGTGATTTCGTCTTGCGAGAAAATAGCAGACTCCTGAATTAAAAAGTTAATTGTAATTATTCAGTATTAATTATTAAAAATAATGTTCTGAAATAATTAATTCATTAATCACCAATCTAAGTAAAGTTGATCACGTGGTCGGCTAAAATAAGTATCCAAAAATTTACGAGTCCAACTTTAACCTGTTGCCATTTTTTAAAAAGCATTCTTGAAACCGAAACCAACACCCTCGTCTTGTAGCACGAAAAAGCGTTGCCATTTTTGAAAAAAAACTTTCTCGAAAAACCGAAACCAAAACTGAAACCAACAGGATGAAAACAGCTCAACTCCACTCGTGACGTCACTTCCGGACACGCCCCTTTTGATTGACAAATAGACACGCCACTTGCCATGCCCCACCACGCCCCTTTGACAGGTGGACACGCCCCTGCCACGCCTTTTTTGCTTGACAGGTGGGAACGCCCTGTACCTCATAGTGGCCTACTTACTACTCGCGCTTAGCACACTGCCAAGTTTAAGCTTTGAAAAAGGGTTCTGTTTTAGCTACACTGCAAAAAGAAAAGATTATTACTACGCTGAATTTAGTTTTATGAAATCCCAAATGAAGCTTAAATATGCACTACTTCTATTGTCAGTACCGAATTAACTTCATAACAAACAGATTAGGATAAGATTTAAAAAAGAGTTATGCAGAATAGCAATATTTGATTTTATTTAGGCTTCCTATATCTTCGAACTTTGATGGTATACCCATTCATACTTTTCTAGTATATACAGCTATACCCAACCCTACGTTATATAGTTTTTTACAAAATCTTATTATTCTTTTAGCGACGATTTTTTTTTAATAATACAGTTAATAATTCATATATTTATTGTACGGTAACCTCTGAGCACGCGTAATACTCGTACTTGACCGTTTATTTATTTTTTTTTTCAAAGTCGGTTTCTAAGATCTTTCGAGTCTTTTTCAATAATTTCACTTTAAAATTGAAATATAATAATAATAATATAATTTTTCTTGGAAATGAATGATTCGCCAGCTTTTGACATTCAGTTTAAAATATTTAAACTCTTGTTTGCGTAATTGTTTCAGAACCAACAAGCAGCAGTGTCTACAAGTCAGAAGAGATATTACGAATCCTTTTCTTATTCTGAACTTGCTGGTAATCAGATTAATTCTATTTTTATGGAATTTGTTATTTAAAACTTATCTAATCAAATGACGATTTCCGTTAAAAAAAAAAAAAAAAAAAAAAAAAAAAAAAAAAAAAAAAGGTAATTTTTTTTCTCCCAAAACTTACAAAAATCAACTTAACAGGCGCGATACCGGCACTCCCCCTCCCCTTAATTATTTTCCAAAATTACAGACCCGACGTCTTATTTAAACGGCTTCTCTGTTATGATTAGTATATTAATAACTTCGTAACTCTACAAGTAGCATTCTCGTAACCGGTGATTCTTTCGGGTCAAAACATTATCTAAAGTGACCTGTGATAGTCAAGAGTTCACTGTGACAGTTCATTTCCTTATTGCTGTTATTATGTCTTCAGCTGAGTCGTTATTGCCCGTTTATAGCACCACTTTACAGCCATTTAGAAATCCAATTACTGCACTTATATACCATTATAATTCAAAATAATCGGGATTCCGAAATCAATCAGAATACTCAGGATACTTTAAACAAACTTTAATGATAGTAATTATAAAAATATTAATTTATTTAAAAAAAGTTCTCTTTACAAGGCTATACACCTTCAAAAAACTTCGATTTTTATATTAACCCTCCGTCTACCAGACGGGTCCAATGGACCCGATGGGTACATTCGAAATATTTATTCTAACCAGAAATTTCTTTAAAATAAACTAAATGTGTAAACCAGACAATAATGAGTTAAGTAAATAAGTTCCATAGTTTTAAATAAGAATTCTGATGTGCAATATTTTTATAAAACTTGAGTAAAATTTTCGGTAGTTCTAGGGTTAACTAAATAAAATTATGGGTATTTTATACCAAATATTTCAGGTATTTTTCATTTTTAAATTATTACACAAAGAATGAGCGATTTCTATACATTTTCATTCTATTTTAAAATTTTAAAACCCCCTTTTCTGTGAATGCGAATTTTAACCCTTAACTGCTGCTAGCGATCTCAGAGACCGCTTCTTTTTTATTTTCAAATTTCACAGTTTAGCTTGTAATTTTCCGTTTAACTACAGATACTGGTGAAATTTTGTCTCTTTTGAAGTCCTAATAACTATTATTTGATATTTCTGGATAAGTAAATTTTAATTATGATAGTCCGGCACATAAAGAGTGCAGGAGCAGTATCCTATGAGTTAATCGAGGCTTTTATTCATCTTTCGACCTAGCGGTATCAGAGAGTGCTCATAGTAACTATACACTAACTTCTGTCAGAGCAGTTACGGGTATCGCGTGTAGGATTTTTTTACAACCATTTTATGTAATGTCTTTAAATTTTCATATGCCATAAATATTGCAATTTCCCAAAGTCCGAAGGAAAATCTTTTAAATACTAGGGGGCTCAGCCCCCTGCTCGCTAACGCTCACCAACCCCCACGAATTGCTACGCAATTAGGTAGATTTCGTATGAAATACTACCTATTGGGATCGTTCCTATGTTGGAATTTCTGAAAAATTTTTGCAGATCTACACCGATCATGACCCCTAGAACCCAAAACCACCCTCAGTAAAAAACTTTATCTATCTATCTATCTATCTATCTATCTATCTATCTATATATATATATATATATATATATATATATATATATATATATATATATATCACTCTCTTCTGGACACGATAACTTTCGTAATTCTGCACCAATCTCTTCCAAACTGATACATAAAATCAATGGGCATAAAATCTCGGTCAAGTTCGTTAATGGGCAAAATCGGACTAAGGGGAGGGAAATAGGGAGGGGGTTTGTGAAAACAGAAAACCCCCCATAACTTCTTAATTTTTGTACATATCAAATCAGTTTAAAGTTTTTATTACTTCTAAAAATAGGGCCAAAAATTTATGTATCACAGATTTTTGATAAAGTTAAAAATGGGCTCAAGGGGCGCAAAAAATAGGGTTTTTGGGAGAAAAAAATTCATAACTTCGTCAATTCTCAAGATATCAAATTCAATTAATTATATTATAAATCCCCTTAACATTATCTAAAACTTCTATTTTCACAAATTTTTGATAGGAGCAATTCGTACCGCAAAAAAATTAAAAACGAAAACAAAAAGGGCGTTTGAAGAAGAAAAAAATCCATAACTTCGTCAATTCTCAAGATATCAAATCCAATTAATTTTATCATGAATCTCCTTAACATTATCTACAACTTTTATATTCACAAGTTTTTGATAGGACCAATTCGTACCGCAAAAAAAAATTAAAAACGAAAACAAAAACAAAAAGGGGGTTTGAAGAAGAAAAAAATCCATAACTCCATCAGTTCAAAAGATATAAAATCCCCATGAATTTATCATATATCTTCTTAATATTGTCTACAACATCTATATAGACAAGTTTTGGATAGGACCAATTCTTAGAGAAAAAACAAATTAAAAATACATACCGGTTGAAGTAAAAAATGATCTTAGTAAGGGTGTATTCAAATCCAAACTGCTTATTTTCTGACTCATTTTACAATTCATTTTTGCTCTCAAAGGCTTCCAATTGGTACGTTTTCTTACTCAGAAACTATATAATGTACCGTAATGGTCGATTTTCTGATAGGGGCAGAATATATTTTTTTAAATGCTGTTAAAAAGGGCATTTTGAACCGAATTTACCGAAGCGGATTGTGTTGGAAAAATCATTGTATTAAGGATGCGCTTAAATCCAAACTGCTTATTTTCTGACTGGTTTTTAAATTCATTTTCGCTCTCAAACGCATTTAATTGGTAGATTCGCTTATTCAGAAACTATATAATGTACCGTAATAATCGATTTTTAGATAGAGGCAGAATATATTTCAAAAAATGATGTTAAAGTGGGCATTTTGAACGGAATTTCCCGAAGCGATTGTGTTAGAAACGAAAAATATTGTCCTTCTGAGAAAATAATTGTTTATATATCAAGTTTTAATTAATTGAACAAAAAATAAAAACACAGGTCGCTTATAAATCTCTTCAAAAATCACGTCAGCAAGTTTCATATTTTTTTTTAATGAATAATGAATCTGGAATTATGCCAGAAAATTTCGAGTTGTTGAGCATGGAAAAGTATTTTTTTGAATACCGCCCTAACATGATTCTGATAAAACCAGCTATTATATGAAAATGAAATAAGAACTCGTCAAGAGCGGCCAGATAAAATTGTTAAAGTGGATTTATCTATAATCATGATTTAGTTTTTGTTTGTGAAATTAGTATATTTGACTTCGAAATCTACCTCTGCCTGTAGGCCGGCCGGCAGGGATTTTTCATATTGGGATCGCTACGCGATCCCAGCTCGCTTCGCTCGCTCGCCACTATTTATGTCAACTCTAGTCAGAATGAGTGCTATCATAAATCATTACAACGTATTAAATTTACAAATATTTTTAATGTATAAAAAAGTAATGGAAAACTGTTGAAAATATAAATAAAAACGTACCTTGGAAACAGAATTAATTAAAAAACTTAGTGAAAACAAAATAAAAAATATTTTTAGTTGGGCCGTATGAGATCCGAGCAAGCAACATATGAAATTTAAAAATATTTTAATTCATAAAAAAGTAATTGAAAATTTTGTTGAAAATGTAAAATGTGTTGAAAATGCATTTTTAGCATTTATCAAAAGTTTGGCGCTATGACTTGTTGATCATCATAAAGAAAGCTAAGCGAACAGGAAATTGACGCCGTTTAAATTTAAATGGCATGTTAGTGTCAGATAGGGTCCTTCTCCTTTCATTTTGCCTATAGTATTAAAAACCACGGCTTAAATTAATTTAAAACTATAATAAGACGCTATAAAACATGCTACGTATCACGCTATCGAAATGTAAACAAAACGTTTTCGCCTGTGTCTAAATACAACCTTGGATAAAAAAGCTATGTCACCGTAAAACGGACCAATAACAATCGTCATTCATGTATTGCACAAACGGTTTGCGTTAAAAGAGAGATCCTGTCTGGATTTTGATTTGCTGAGTGCTTTGGGACATGTGACCGTAACTACCACTGAGAAACGTCGCTTTGGCTGTTGCCAAATAGCAAGCTACAAATACAGACCTTTTTTAGCGCTACGTAAGAGAAATGTATATATAGATAGTGTAAATATTTATTAATAATAAGAAAAAAATTAATATTAGAAGAATTTTTTTAACATTTTCAGGCATAACATTTTTATTTTCTAAATACCTTCAATGTTTATTTTACAAATAATTATAGTATTTATTATCCCATTTGCATTATTAGTATGTATACATGCGTCAATTCAGGAATTTCTTTTATATTCAGAAATTCTGTCTCCATACTGGGGAATTCCGAAAGAAGAATTTTTATTTTATGTAAGCACGAAACGTCTGATACTAAATAAATCAAAATTTCTATTTAGAATTTCTAATTAAAAAAATAAATTCCTGAAAAGCGCACTAACGATGCAAATATAGTTTAATAGGGAAAATTTCATATTCTTTCAAGGAGTAGTTGTGAGGTTTTTCTACTTCACAATTTTCCTCACAAGTTGCTACTTTTACAATTTAGATTCACAAGTTGCTAAGTTGTAAAGCTATTCTTTGTTGAATACAGTGGAGTAGCTCATGAGGAAATTAAAGAGATGTGTTCCAAAAGTTGTACCTTTCCTAACGATTTTGATATATTTTCAAATTACATGAAAGGTACATGAAAGAAATAATGCACGAAAGAAAAAAATAATGCGGGCTAATTGAAATTGCATTTACAAAATTACAAAGATATTATTATTGGTGGTAGTACATTTAAAATGTCAAACATTTGCACAGCGCTTTAAAGCAGATTATCTTAGGAAACATTAAACTCACTTGTGCAAAACATTAGCAGAATATTTAAAGAACTATACACTGTAAAAAAAAGACAACTGTTTCTAAAAGCTGTTAGTCAGTTGACTTCCGAATCCCCTCGCTAATGTTAAGTCTAAGGGCGTGTGATGCATTCGTATATTTAAAATATCTCCTCGCAAATCAATATTTATAACTTTTTTTCCCATTAACTCTTCTTAAAAGATGTCTCTTTTTTTCTTAGTTGTCAAAATATTTCTAAAATATATACTTAATTTTATGGGAAGTGTTAAAATACTACTCACAGTTCGTGGTTTTAAACACATAAAATATTATTAAACATAGATTTAAAAAATATTTTAAGAACTAAGAAAAAAATAAACATCTTTTAAGAAGAGCACAAAGGAAACAGGAGTTTAAAATATTAATTTTTTGAGGAGATATCTTAAATATACGAATGCATTCTACGCCCATAGACTTAAAATTAGCGAGGAGAATTCGGAAATTGACTCACTAACAGCCTTAATCTAGCTCTTATTTTTTTTTTTTTTTTTTTTTTTTTTTTTTTTTTTTTTTTTTTTTTAAGATTTACAAAAATATAATATAACCTCTACCGAGTTACCAACTATTCTGAAAAAGTTTCCTTTATTTTTAGAAAACTGAGAAACCTACAGATTTCCAGTTTTAAAAAGGCATTTCTGAAACAAAACTTTCTTTTGCTACCCGTCATTTTAGGAAATATTTCTGAGTAGATTTTACAGTATATTAATAGGTTTTCTCACATACACTCTTATAAAGAGTATATAAAGAATGTATATACACTTGAAAAAACTTCCAACAAATGAAATTTTATGACACTAAACTTCAATAGAAAGTAAATCAATCGTATGATATGAAATAGCGCGAGTTAAAGTAACGATAATCATGTTAATTTGTAAAATATTGATAGAACTTGATTGAAAAATTTCGATCCACACCTAAGATATTCTCACACTTAGCGTTGCGAAATGTCCCGATTTTCAAGGGCTCAAAGACCTGTCCCGCTTAACCACTGAGCGGGACGCAAAAGTCCCGATTTTTCATAATGCACAAATTCTTTTAAATTCCTTTCCGTACCATGGTATTCGATAGTCTGCATCGTGTCGAACTTAATACAGTAAAACCTGTGAAGGCAGAACCTCTCTGTAACGGAAATTATTTTATAGTCTCTTCGTAAGGAATACCTTATAAATCTACCAGCTTAGACGGTAACCAGTCTAAGACGGATTTTTTTTTTTTTTGGCTCATAGCGATTTTGTTTACCCAGGTTTTACTGTACTTTGTTCAGAAAATTCCGTTAAAACGCATGTTTTTAACGGAATTCTGTTTTAAAGGAAAATGTCCTTCCCCTGCGATTACGCTCTCACAGGTTTTGCTGTATAAGATTGTTGTGTTTATTTAGTATAGTAAAACCTGCTAAGAAGAAATCGCAAGAGTCCGGATAAAACTTCCGTTTTAAACAGGTTTCCGTTTTAGCAGGTATAGTTGTACAGTATTCTCACGGTAGGGATTATAAATTTTTTATGCTTAAGACGGGGTTCCGTTTTAGACCTGTTTCTTTTTAATAGGGTTTACTATATTTTTATGTCCCAAGTTATAAGCCGTTGTCCCACTTTTCTTGTCGCCCTGTTCCGTTTTTTTAGGACAGTGGACCTGGCAATTCTTCTTGCACCACACTAACGTGCCTTGGAACACCGGTAAGGACCACTGATCTAAACTATAAAAACACTGTCACTTAATTTCGTTAACTAAACACTCATTATAATCTTATTTTATAATATACTTTGATGGATTTGATACCAGACACTACATATAACCTTGCACTTTGAATGTAATTACTCACTGACACGCCAAATGATAGCCGGAAGTGAAATTACAGGAAGAGTAGAGTAAAACTAGGTAGAGAGGTGTTTCTAAGAGAATGAAAATGAAATCTGTCTAGTTATTCTAACGAGTGAAGCTCTGCTTGGCACTTCTCCAAAACGCGCGCTTTGCAACTAAGCAAACTAGACTCTGAGCAAAACATCTTCATGTGGATCTTCCAACTAGCGGCATTTTTTTGTTTCCATTCATCATGTATTTCTCTTCGCGCTCCGCTCTTTGCTTTTGTTTTCTAGTTCAATGCCTCCTATTGGCCTGTGCATCAGTAATAACAATAGAAGATAATGGATATAAGGGAATTGTTGTTGCAATACACAAAGACGTACCCGAAGACTTGGAATTATTGGAAAATATTAAGGTAATTTTAAGTTTACATTTAATTTTATTTTTTAAATATTTTAAAGAGACAACAACAATTGCGAAATCCCATAGAAAACAGCTGATATTGGCGTACCTTTTTATTGGGAACTACTAAAACGATTTCAAAATTTCATTGTTATTTATTGTTATTATAATTAGCTATATTTCGATCGTTTTCTTTTCCTGGAAAATCAATTCTTACTTAGTAATGTTAATTAAGAAAAATAACTTTTAAATATCCCATAATTTTTGTTTGAAAAAATTGCGTAATTATTGCTTTTTTATTATTATTATTTCTTTCCGAATGATCAATTTATAGTTTAGTTATAGCCAAAACTTGGGGGGAAATTTGAAATTGCTTCAGTTGCTCCGAGGAAATGTTATATCAATACCAGCTGTTTTCAATGGGATTTCACACCTGTTGTTGCTCATAACTGTGTTTCAATTAATTATATTAAGTTGACTAATGAATATCAAATTCAAAGTTTCAATTTTTATTTTAATCGTAACGTTAAACAGAAATTTAATTTTTTTATGCGCAATTATTCTACATTTTCACACATGTAATATACGAAGATATATACTTTGAGGATTAAAGAGAAGAAAAGACCTATTAAAAAATAAGAGCACATAATACAATTACATTTAAAGATGTTTTGTGTGATTTAAATAATTCAAAATCTATGGCATTGTTGTTGGCTATGTGCCTGAAAACTTGTAACTGCTGCAAAATATTAAGATTATTTTTCCTTTTACATTTTTTTTTAATTTTTCAGATATAATGTGTTTTAACTCATTCTAATAATTAGGGGACACATGAGGTTCGAATTAAAATTTTCAGTTATCATTTTACAATCAACATTAAACATAAATTTAATATTTTCTTGTGCTATATTATTTATATTCGTATACTAAAAATATTATATCAATATATAATTTTATTCGAAGTTAAATATTTTAAGGTATAAATTGTACAAAGGACCTAAAATATATAAAGGCATAATATAGTTATATATTAAAATATGTTTCATGGGCGATTTAAACAAATCATTATCTTACTGTGGTGTTGTTGTTATACATAGACATACGAAGACTTGAAATTATCATTTTATTTTTAGGCGTTTTACAGTTTTTTAGATTTAATGTGTTTCGACTCATTATATGGAAAAGACAAATTACGTACAAATTCAGAGTTTAAATTTTCATTGTATAATTAACATTAAACATAATATTAATATTTTTATATGCATATATTATATAGATTCGATTATAAAACATATTATATTCATATACATAATATTCTACGTATAAATTTTCCTTTTAAAGTAAAAAATAGACAGTTAAAAAATAATAATGCGCAATACAGTTACATTTTAAATGTTTCAACAATGTTTCAATTTTGGGCAAACATATGCAATTATATATTATTATTTATTTTTAATTAAAATAACTTAAGTATAATGTAAAATACACAAAGACTGCTATTAAATGACACATGCTAAATTTTTTTAAAATAATATATTCCTAATCTCACGAGGTAATAGCAATATATTTGTAATTTTTCCGATGAAATGCTTTATTCCAGCTTTATTTCATTGTTATCTTCATCTGTAGTGTGGCTATAGACCCCTTTAGAAAGACACTCACTTTCTGCACCCCTCCCTCCTAAAATCCTTCAAAATAAGGAAACTAAGAAAACAAGAAAATTTAAAAGAAATATTGAAGATTCGATTATATGTGTATATGAATTTCAGAAAAAAATTAACTTTATTGTTTTTAAATTTAAGCAGAGTACTGCAGTTTAGACGGAAAAGTGCTCCCTATTCTTCAAGTACGAGTATCAACTTTTCTTCCCCAACCGTTTGTGGTTAATAACGAGAGAATGGGAAGATACAACAATAGAAATAGGTGGAGATGGAGAGATGGATTTGAAGGAAATACTTTCGTCCTACAGAATGATACTTCAATATACTTAAACTTCAGTTAAAAATGAAAGGCGCCGCATCCCCACAACAAACACCCCGACAGTTGAAGTTTACGTCTATTTGGACCTTAAAACCACCTTTCGATATGTTAGATCAATTCACAAAGTAACCATATGCGTATTCAAAATAACCATAATGCATAGTGTCTGAAAATTTAGAAAATAATGATTCTAGAAAATTTTAACAAGGAGTTAACCTTATATATCAAATAACTTCCTGTATTCAGTTTCAAGTTTATAAAAACATCAATTATTGAAAAAATAGTTATAAAACTAGAGTAAAACAATTTAAAAATATATGCGAATATCAAAAATATAAAAATAAAGAAATATCTAAAAATACCTAATAAGTTTAATATCTGACACAATAATACATATGTTATATTTTCACATCAACTTGTTTTTTAAAATTGAATCTCAAATTACAAAGAAGAAAGTGACTTTTTTATTTACATTTATGCACTGAGTGACCAAAATATTATGACCATTCCTCACTGAAATTTCGACTCGTCCGTGCAGCACGTGCGCTGATGTAGTAAACGAATTTTCTGATAAAATGTTTGTCCTTGGTCAGAAGCTCCAGTGAACTTTGCATTTCGCCTACTCGTAAGAGAAATAGGAGATTTGAATGACTTATGATTCTGGTATGTGACATATATGTTAGACATGATTTTGGGCTCCAGAACGACCGATTCTAGTACATCTGAAATCTCTAATTTTCTTGGCTTTTCTCGTCGTTTTCCTCGAGTCTTTAATGACTTGCATCTAAGCCAAAAGACGTCTAGCGGAAAGTGTAATTGTGGGTGAAAATTGTTTGTGAACAATGCAGGTCCCAGCGAGTGACACGCATTGTTTGCAGCAACAGAAGAGCTACAACATAACGAATTGTAGCGCAATGCAAGTTAGACTCATCACAAAGCATATCTGTATGCTCTACTAGATAGATCTTAAAAATATTTGCCCTCATCAGAGAAGACACGAGTGAGGTGTGATCATAATAATTTGACCGCTCAGTTTAATTGAATTTCAAAAATGATTTAATACAGATTTTTCAAAATATTTAAAGTAATATCCTCTTTACCATTTATGTTAATAGCAATATTAATAAAAGAGTAATTACAAAACCTTTTCTGTAAGAAATATCAGCTTGACGTAAGACACATTTCTTTAAAGATAAAAATGATTTATCGAAGACAATATTTATGACGTTGTTTATATAAGTAATGCATAAAAGTATCGATCAGAAACGCCTTTTGTATAGCTAGCAATTAATGACCGGATGCGGCCGTCAAAATTGCCTCTGTATTACAAGTCAAAGTTCCGTGGTCCGAATCCCGTATCAGGCTCCACAATACTTGAAGGTTGCATACACTCTTATTCAGAAGTTGGGTCATTGAATAGCGTTTTACACTTTCGATTAAAGCAAAGTATCTTTCAGAAATTATTATCAAAGTTGGTGCTTCGAACCACCCTCGGTAAGATTGTCATGAAACAACAGCCGGTTATAACTAAAGATGCAGTATATTTACTTCAAATAAAAGTTTAAAAATCGCTATGCGATTCCAAATTACCTCAATAGCCGCGACTACAAATTGCATGCTTTCAATCATGAAAAAGAAGTCGCCAATGTGTAAAATATTTTCGCGTTGATGAGCAGGGTAAAAGCATTTTCTGAAAACAGCCTTAACAAAAATTATTTAAAATATAGAACATCTCCTATACATAATATCTTTGATACAAAAAAAAAATGTGTTTGGTGGATCACGTTTTTCTAGATTAAAAAAAGAAGAATGATTTTCCGAAAATACCATTTTTATACTATCTAGTACATAACGCATGTACGTATCGACCAGAAAAGTTTTGCTAAGGCTAGCAGTTAATGACCAGTTACGGTCATCAAAATCCTCTCTTGCTCGGACGAATAAAAGAATTTTTGTGCATTTCGCCTTTCGATTTAATTTCGAAAAAGAAAAAAAAAACAACAGAATGAATTAATCCTATCATTATTTTTCAGACATTTTGTTTTCGAATATTTTAAAATATAATCTAAAATGTGTCATAAGTTTTTCGATCAAACTTTGGAGAATTTTTCCTTTTATGAGTATTTTTTTTTCGAATAAATTTGTGAGAAAATAAGCACGAAATTTGCCATTCTGCTTTCCCATAAAATGCCAGGATGAAATACTATGATTGAAATTCTGTAAAAACTAAATTGAAAACGCCGGAAACATTTTTTGACGAGATGTTAAAACTTTCGTCATTTCTCATTATTTTTATGAATTTTTATACTGAAATAAAAAAAATAAAAAAAATTCAAAAAAAAATTCATAAAATTTAGCCGTGTACATTTGTTATAAAAAAAATATATGTACGGGGTGATTCAAAAGTCCTTATATGAACTTAAACGAGTGATAGAGGACACTAAAATAACCATTTTTTATAAAAGGAGCCAGAGTCGTAATTAATTTATGCACTGTAAAAAAATAGACAAGTGTTTCTTTATCTGGCAAAAAGGTTTAGGAAAATCTAATTTAACCCCTTCCGAGTCACCCATGATTTCGAAAAACGTTCCTTTATCTAGAGAAACCTCAGAAACTAATCGATTTCAAAGATTTAAAGAAATTTTCTGAATCAAAGGTCAATGGTCCCTTTTGCTGACCGTAATTTTCGGATACTTTACAAAGTAGTTTTTACAATGTATTAATCAGTTTCCCGAACACGGTATCAACGCAAAACAACGGTTTTTTGGATACTATCACTTTTGAGGTAAACATTTTTAACTGTGTAATAGCGTAATAGAATTTATGCATGCAAAGGTAACAAAATGATGTTCATTTTACGTTGTTAATTTAACAGGTTTCTCAATTGAACATGTTTGTTGAATATGAAAATGTTTGCTTGAGAATTGATAGAATCGGAAAAAAAAAAAACCAAAAAAAAAAACGATATTTCGCTTTGATATCGTATTGCGAAAACCGATTAATACATTTTAAATACTACCTCATAACGTTTCTAAAAAAATTAGGGGGAGCTAAAAAGGCCTTTTTTGCCAAAATGTAATCTTTAAATCTCGGAAATCTATTTGTTTCTGAAGATAAAGAAACGCTTTTCGGAATAGTGGGTAGCTCGAAAGCGTTAATATTATATTTTCGTAAACGTTCCTTCTAGATGATAAAACATTTCTCTTTTTTTCTACAGCGTGCAGACAATAATAGTGGATGTGTCATTCCAATTCGAACACTGATACTTTTTTTTAACATTTGTTGTTGTTGTTGTTGTTGTTAAACTTTAACAATAGTGAACATATTTTATGGAAATTTGCAACAGAGTCACCTTTCTTTGTGGGAAATTCAATGATATCACGAGATTTCACGAGTGGCCACCATCAACATCCAAACAGCGTTGAACTAGAGATTCCATATTTCCGAATATACTTGACATCACTGTAAAAAAAATGTGTAATTTTTACAGAAAAAAAATTGTATTTTTTACAGAAAAAACTGTTTTTCTTTAAAACAGTTTTTCTGTAAAAAAAAAAAAAAAAAAGGTTGGATTTTGTAATTTTTACAGAAAAAAAACTGTTTTAATGGAAAAATACAGATATTTTCTGTAAATTAAACTGTTTTTCACTAGCGCCAAAATTGACAGTTTTCTGTCAGTTTGATAGTTTTTTTTACATGTACATACAATCTCACCGACTAAAATACTATACAATTCTAGCTGTTTTCGTGAAGTCGTTGCAATTTCTTGATTCACACAAAGAAAGGTAAGTGTTGAAAATGTTGTTAAAATATCTTTGCTTTTGTCATTTTTATGAATAGTAGGTTTTCACCGTAGGTTAGGAGATATATTCGGTTTTGAGTGGGACACCTTGTACTTTAACCGAGTTTTCCTATACAAAATCTATTTGTTATAATGTTTTCTACTAGCCCTTAAAGTTTGTCTATAAAGACTTTTGAATCTTTCTGTAATATTTACACTTGCATAGTAAAACATTTTCAGATTTAACAGGAAAGATGCTTTATCCTGACCGATATAATCCTAACCGATTCCACCAAATTACGCATTGCATTTAGCATATTTTTAATGAATAAGGGAAAGAGCTATGCATAGGTTAAAGTTTATTTTTGTCATTTCATTAAAAAATGTACCAAAAAATTCAAGCTACTCAGATATTTTTTACAAAAATATTTATTCAAAATTAATAATATTTTAGAGGTAAAATATTTTTTTTTTAAATATTTTTTACTACAAGAAACATATTTTTTCTCCAAACAAAAAATTCCCAAGACATTCTAATCAATATATGCAAGATGCGTACACGCCATGAAATTTCAGCAGTATGGCAGTACTTTTTCAGATTGGAAATTTTCTGTTTAATATTTATCGCTTGTTTTTTTTCTATTGTCTATTTATTTATTTTATTATTTTCTATTTATTTAATATTAATCGCAAAATTTGTAACTACCTTATTTATTCGCAGATTTTGTAATATTTTTCTGCGATTAAATAAGGAGGAAAATTCTATTCAAAAATTGCGGTAGTAACTCTGTAAATCTGTAAAACTGAAAACTGTAAGAAATCTCAGAACTGTCTTACATAGAAATTTAGATATATCAATTTAAATGTGGCGAATCTCATAAAAACAACAACAACATAAATACATTCTGAGATAAGTGGATTTAAATTTTTAGTACTTTTTTGACAACCACAGACAGTACAATATAAAAATTACTTATATCTTTTGGTGTAATTATCGTATTTAGAGGCGGTTTGCACCATTTTTATTCTCCAAACTCTACACTGTAAAAAAAAAAAAAAAAAAAAAAAAAAAAAAAAAATAGGACCAGATTTCCTGTAGGAATCGGAAAAATAGTTGCCCTTATCGTACCGGAAAAATTTCCGACCCAGCTCGGAATAAAATCCGTAAACATGGAATAAAATCCGTAAAGTACCGTTTTAATGAATGTTTTCTTTCTTTTTTACGGATTTTATTCCGAGCTGGGTCGGAAAATTTTCTGGTACGATAAGGGCAACTATTTTTCCGATTCTTACAGGAATACTGTTCGGATTTTTTTACAGTGTACACTGTTAAAAATTTGCAGCATTCTGGCAGGTCATTTGACCGTTTGTTTTCGAAAACGGTTACACAACCGTAATTTTAACACTATTCTGACCATATTATTGGCCATTTTATGGTCAGAATACAGTTAAATTATGGTTATGAAACCGTTTTTTCAGAAAACGGTCAATGACCTGCCAGAATGCTGCAAAAATTTTAACAGTGACAAGTATTTTTATGATAAAAAAGTAAAAATGTGATATTTCCAAGATTTTTTTTTTTTTTTTTTTTTGTTCCAAACTACCTTAAGTTAGTATTATATAAGGAAAGCAGAGTAAAATACAGGGTGTCCATAAACGAATGTCCCAGTTATAAATGTTAATAGTACCAACTGTAAGCGTTGTAGAGTGTTGGTTCAAGGTCACAAATAAGGAGTAACTCAAATAGTTTTAGATAAGCGCATGCGCGAGTACTGCTTTGTTACTGACTCGCTTGTAGTACCACATAAGCAAAATGGCGACTCCTGAGCGTAAAGCGTTATTACTGGGCTGAAGATTTATCAACCGTTAGAGCCATGCGAATTTTTCCTCTGGGGCTTTATAAAAGATCATGTCTACATTCCGCTGCTACCTAATGATTTGCGAGAGTTGAGACACAGAATTGAAAAGGCTATTGCTTCCATTACTCCGGACTTGTTAACCGAAGTGTGGAAAGAGTTGGACTTTAGGTTGGAAGAGTGCCGTATAACTAAAGGTGCACATATTGAACATTTGTAAGAAAAACTAGGTTAGTTTACCTTTAATTTGATGTATGATTTGTTGTAAATAGTCTAAATTAAACTGTTATAATATAGCATTGAAACTGGGACACCTTTTATGGACACCAGTAAAGCGAAAACACTCGCAAATGATTTTTTCTTTTTTCTTTTGTTAATTTAATTTAATTTTATTTTTTAAGGATATCTGAGGTCGATGTGCTAACGAAAATTAAAAAATTAAAAATGAACCCGAAAGACATCAACCTTAGATATCAATTAAAAAAAATAAAGAAAAATACGTTTAAAATGCAAACAAATGCAATTAATAAAATAATATAAATTAAAAAAAATAAAGAAAAATACTAAAATGCAAGCAAAAATTTTTAATCCAATTGTCCTATTGATTTAACATTAGCTTGTGAGTAGCGAGTATCTTCGCATTGCTAACGTAGGCTCTTAGATACATGATTACTGAAGAAGAAAAAGTCATAAAATTCGGCTAATTTTTATTTTGAAAACGAAGATAAATGGTTGCTTATAAAAACGAATCAGACAATTTGAAAAAAAAAAAAAAAGACACTAAATAGATATTATAAATTCCAAAAATTCCTCTGAGGAATTATACATGTTAATCAAATACACGAAAGGAGAAACTAATATATATAAATAAATAACAGATTAGCTGACAGATGTGTCTCACATCTTCTCACAACTCAGATATTACTTATTTTTTTTAATTTTATGTTAAAATTTATTAAAACAAAGTGGAAAATCTTTGATAAACATGATAGGTTAAATGTTCCCTACTATTACAGCATTATTAAACCTTAGGAAAGTATACTGCCGTAAAATCCGCAGTGTACTGAGTCAATATAATTGGTCATTTAATGGATTCCATGGGTAATATTTGGAGATTCCGATGCCACTTTCATACGTAACTTATTCTAAGTGGGAAAAAAAAGAAGACACATTTCATAAGGGGAAAACTCGAAATAAAACATTTTGCTGTAATTTTTTGTAAGATGGAATGATTTTTCTGAACAAAAAAAAAAAAAAAAAAATATCGAGTGAAAAATCGACTTTTTTCAAGTTTTATAGAAACTTATAGACAACTGATTGGCAGTTCATAATTGATATTTTATGAAGGCTTACATTTCCAATATTAGGTAGCTTTCTTTACAAAAAGTCCTTCCGGCCAGTGCCGGGAGGAAGAGGTAGCTTTCATAATCTTTATTTAAAAAAAGCCAAATTATATCGTTCAAACACACGAAGCTCAATTTAATGGAAACCGAATATAGGAGATTCAATACTAATTTTTATCAATATAATGAATGAGAATTTCGCGAAATTAGTCAGCTTTATCCAAGCTGCTTTTCTTTAAAGTAACATATATTTGGCTGCCAAATTCGGCAATTTCTTAAAGTGCCTGTCATTTTAAGACAACATGGTGGATGAGGCTAAGCAGTGAACTTGGTCGAGACCTTAGTAATTGCTGTGCACATGCTCACTCACATCGGAATCGGTTAATATATAGGAGTGCTGTCGCACGCAAAAAATCAGATTTTTCAAAATGTCACCCACAATAGAAATTGAAACTGCTATATCTGAGCCATTTTTTAAGGTAAAGACAAACAAAAAATGCTCCTGAATCCTTATATCAAGGTCAAATACTTAAGAAAGAAACCTTTTTCAATTTCTAATTTTTTTTGCACCTCACTTTAAATATATATATATTTTTTAATTTAATGGTCACCATTTTGAAACAAGATGGCTGATGAATCTGGCCAGCGAACTAGGTCGAGGTGTTGATATATACTATCCACATGCCTTCTTACATCGAAATAGGCGAATACGTGTGTTATCGCGTGACAAATACAAGATCGTTTCAAAATGTTAGCCATGCTAGACATTCAAAGTGCTATAAATCAACCATTTTTTAAGATATAAACAAAAGAACAAATTTTCAGAAACAAAAACTGCTCCGGAATCTTTGTATTAAGGCCAAGTACATAAAAAAATCTTTTTCATTTTCCAATTGTTTAATACCTCATTTTGAATTTTAAATTTAATTTTTTTTAATGGCAACCCTTTTGAAACAAGATGGCGAATGAAGCTGGCCATCGAACTCGGTCGAGACATTGGTATGTACTATGTACAGACCATGTTACATCCAAATAGGTTCATAATTACGCCTGTTATCGCGTGACAAAAATCAGGTCGTTTTAAAATGTCAGCCACAAGAGAAATTCAAAATGCTATTACTCAGCCATTTTTTTTTTAGATATAGACGAAAGAAAAACTGTTCCGGAATCTTTGTATTAAGGTCAAACACATACAAAAAAAATCTTTTTCACTTTCCAATTTTTTGGTATCTCATTTAAATTTTTTTTTATTTTTTAATTTTTTTAAATGGCCGCCATTTTGAAACAAGATGGCGGATGAAGCCGGCCAACGAACTCGGTCGAGATATTTGTATGTACTATGTACACCAAGGTACACCCAAGTCGGTTCATAAATACGCCTGTTATTACGTTAGAAACATCAGGACTTTTCAAAATGTCAGCCACTCTAGAAATTCAAAATGCTATAACTCAGCCATTTTTTAAGATATAGACGAAACAAAAACTGCTCCAAAATCTTTGTATAAAGGTCAAATACATAAGAAAAAACATTTTTTCATTTTCAATTTTTTGGTACCACACTTCAAATTTTAAATTTTTAAAAAAATTTTAAATGGCCGCCATTTTGAAACAAAATGGCGGATGAAGCTGGCCAACGAACTCGGTCGAGAGATTGGTATGTACTATGCACACACTGAATTACATCCAAATCAGTTCATAAATACGCCTTTTATCGCGTGACAAAATTAAGGACGTTTCAAAATGTCAGCCACGCTAGAAATTCAAAATGCTATAACTCAGCCATTTTTTAAGATATAGACGAAACAAAAACTGCTCCGGAATCTTTGTATAAAGGTCAAATACATAAGAAAAAAATATTTTTCCATTTTTAATTTTTTGGTACCACATTTCAAGTTTAAAAAATTTTTAAAAATTTTTAATGGCCGCCATTTTGAAACAAAACGGCGGATGAAGCTGGCCAACGAACTCGGTCGAGAGATTGGTATGTACTGTATACACACTGAATTACATCCAAATCGGTTCATAAATACGCCTTTTATCGCGTGACAAAATTCAGGACGTTTCAAAATGTCAGCCACGCTAGAAATTCAAAATGCTATAACTCAGCCATTTTTTAAGATATAGACGAAACAAAAACTGCTCCGGAATCTTTGTATAAAGGTAAAATACATAAGAAAAAAATATTTTTCCATTTTTAATTTTTTGGTACCAAATTTCAAGTTTTAAAATTTTTTAAAAATTTTAAATGGCCGCCATTTTGAAACAAAATGGCGGATGAAGCTGGCCAACGAACTCGGTCGAGACATTGGTATGTACTATGTACACACCGAATTTCATCGAAATCGGTTCATAATTACGGGAGTTACAGTGTGACATAGGTCAGATATATATATATATATATATATATATATATATATATATATATATATCAATTTTGAACGGAGGGTGGTTTCGGGGTCTGGGGGTCATGATCGATGAAAATATACCAAAATTTTTTGAAATCGCTTTCCTCCGAACGGCTGCAATAGGTAGCTTTTTTGTAAAGAAAGCTACCTAAAAGCTACCTATTGCAGCCGTTCGGATGAAAGCGATTTCAAAACATTTTGGTATATTTTCATCGATCATGACCCCCAGACCCCGAAACCACCCTCCGTTCAAAATTGATATATATATATATATATATATATATATATATATATATCTGACCTATGTCACACTGTAACTCTCGTATTTATGAACCGATTTGGATGTAATTCGGTGTGTACATAGTACATACCAATGTCTCGACCGAGTTCGTTGGCCAGCTTCATCCGCCATGTTGTTTCAAAATGGCGGCCATTTAAAATTTTTAAAAAAATTTAAAATTTGAAATGTGGTACCAAAAAATTAAAAATGGAAAAATATTTTTTTCTTATGTATTTGACCTTTATACAAAGACTCCGTAGCAGTTTTTGTTTCGTCTATATCTTAAAAAATGGCTGAGTTATAGCATTTTGAATTTCTAGCGAAGCTGACATTTTGAAAGGTCCTGAATTTTGTCACGCGATAAAAGGCGTATTTATGAACCGATTTGGATGTAACTTCGTTTATACATAGTACAGACCAATGTCTCGAACGAGTTCGTTGGCCAGCTTCTTCCGCCATCTTGTTTAAAAATGGCGGCCATTTAAAATTTTAAGAAAATTTTAAATTTGAAATGTGGTAGCAAATAATTGAAAATTGAAAAAATATTTTTTTCTTATGTGTTTGACCTTGATAAAAAGATTCGGGAGCAGTTTTTGTTTCGTCTATATCTTAAAAAATGGCTGAGTTATAGCATTTTGAATTTCTAGCGTGGCTGACATTTTGAAACATCCTGATTTTTGCCACGTGATAATAGACGTATTTATGAACCGATTTGGATGTACCTTGGTGTGTACACAGTACATACAAATAACTCAACCGAGTTCGTTGACCAGCTTCATTCGCCATCTTGTTTCAAACTGGTGGCCATTTAAAAAAATTAAAAAAAAATAAATTTAAAATGAGATACCAAAAAATTGGAAAATGAAAAAGGTTTTTTTTGTATGTGTTTGACCTTAATACAAAGATTCCGGAACAGGTTTTGTTTCGTCTACATCTAAAAAAATGGCTGAGTTATAACATTTTGAATTTCTATTGTGGCTGACATTTTAAAACGACCTGATTTTTGTCACGCGATAACAGGCGTATTTATGAACCGATTTGAATGTAACTTGGTCTGTACATAGTACATACCAATGTCTCGACCGAGTTCGTTGGCCAGCTTCATTCGCCATCTTGTTTGAAAAGGGTTGCCATTTTTAAAAAAAAATGTAATTTAAAATTTAAAATGAAGTATTAAAAAATTGGAAAATGAAAAAGATTTTTTTTATGTGTTTGGCCTTGATACAAAGATTCTGGAGCAGTTTTTGTTTCTGAAAATTTGTTCTTTTGTTTATATCTTAAAAAGTGGTTGAATTATAGCACTTTGAATTTCTATCATGGCTAACACTTTCAAACGATCTTGTATTTGTAACGCGATACCACACATATTCGCCTATTTCGATGGAAGAAGGCATGTGGATAGTATACATCAATATCTCGACCAAGTTCGCTGGCCAGCTTCATCAGCCATCTTGTTTCAAAATGGCGGCCATTAAATAAACAAAAAAATTATATTTAAAGTGAGGTGCAAAAAAATTAGAAATTGAAAAAGGTTTCTTTCTTAAGTATTTGACCTTGATATAAGGATTCAGGAGCATTTTTTGTTTGTCTTTATCTTAAAAAATGGCTCAGATATAGCAGTTTCAATTTCTAACGTGGGTGACATTTTGAAAAATCTGATTTTTTGCCTGCGACAGCATTCGTATATATCAACCGATTCCGATATGAGTGAGCATGTGCACAGCAATTACTAAGGTCTCGACCAAGTTCACTGGTTAGCCTCATCTACCATGTTGTCTTAAAATGGCAGGCACTTTAAGAAATCGCCGAATTTGGCAGCCAAATATAAGTGACTTTAAATAAAAGCAGCTTGGATAAAGCTGACTAATTTTGCGAAATTCTCATTCATAATGATTTAGTATTGATAAAAATTAGTATTGAATCTCCTACATTCGGTTTCCACTTAATTGAGCTTCGCGTGTTTGAATAATATAAGTTGGCTTTTTAAAAATAAGGAATATGAAAGCTACCCCTTCCTCCCGGCACTGGCCGGAAGGACTTTTTTCTTACCTAAGGGTTATATTTTATCGTACCCTCACTGACATGTACCTGTTCAAAACTAATCAGAGAAGCCTTTCCCAAATTTATTGCTATTCCACGCATCTGGAAGATTAAAATTTTTTCTCGATCCACTTAATACATTAATACATACCACTTACTACATAATTATAAAGCTTTTTGTATAACCTATCATGCGGAAAATATTAGCTTTTTCATAAAACATATACATGAGGAGTAATGTGTATAATTAAAGTGAAAAAGAAATAATTAAAGCCGTATTTTACTACGCAAGAAAATATACATTTATTAATCAAAGTATTATTTTAAAATATAGATACAGTTTAAAGTCAATGAATCTTGTGACACTGTTTTATAAATTTTGAGTCTATCGGCATTGATTTTTTTTTTTTTTAATTTTAAGCACAAGATTTCATAAAACAGCTTTTTTCACGAAGTTTTTAATTTTTTTTCTTATAAAGTTGTACCATATATATATATATATCTATATATATATATATATATATATATATATATATATATATATATATATATATATATATATATTTTGCAACAGATAAAAGTAACTGAATATTTTTTTAAGAACATACCAAACATTCCCGATCCACGAGTGGGCCGAGACCCATATTCTGAATTAGAGCCTTGCACTTTTGCATCGCGTCCGTCGGCCTAATCGTTCGGAGTTTTCGTGGTTTTTTTCGAGCCATGGATTTCCATGCGTAAATACGGGTTAGGTTCCCTTAGAAAGATCCCCACGGAGGGCACTCCCCCCCTCGGGCCTATATCCCTAGTGTAGATAATCGGCCGCCAAAAATCAACCAACCAACCATCAACCAACCCTGCACTTTTGCTTAAAGTCAATTCAAAACCCGACCCGAACCCGACAAACACAATTTCGTCAACCCGAAACCTGACCCCTAACCTGATACACTTCAACCCGAACCCGAAATATTCAAACCCGAACCTGAAGTGAAAGAAAATTCATCCGTAATTTAATAGAATTATAGAAAAAGTAGTCTACAATTATACCTCTAATATCAAATTTATCTTTTTTGCATAAAAATGAACACATATACACTCATTAGTATTGAAATATATAGATTTTTCATTTGAAAAATAGTCAGGGCTTTCTTTTTAAAAATCGGGTTAACCAGAACCCGAACCGAAGGAGTCAAAACCTAACTCGAAATCGACCCGAACCCAACACGTAACGAAGAAAACAAGTTGGAAATTGCACGTCAAACTTGGCATATGAGGTGCGTTCGTACTATAATTAATTTTACAAATATTTTTTGCACATATTGTACTGAATGTATATTTTAGTGCACTTCATAAGTGCATGTCAATTTCATTCTATTCGAAAGGCTGTAACATCATTAAAATGCACTTGAAATATTTTTCCCCCATTGGCCGTAATGCAACGAAAAACTTTTGACCGCCCCTGTAATTAAACCATACATCCAATTTTCATAAAATTTGAAATGACTCGACGAAATTTTGCAACAATTACATATTTAAAATTTCAGCCCATTCGGTTGGATAGTTTTTTCTCTGTTATTGCGGACGGACGGACATACAGACAGATAGACGGACCGAACGACGACTATAGGTATTTATATAATTACCAACGCACGTAAAAAGAACAGCATCAACCCGAACCACGGGTCGGAGCGGGCAAAACCGAGTTGCACGACCCGAGGCAGGACTTTACTCTGAATTAGCGAAATAACTTATCTGCACTCATAACCGCGAAATATCTTTCCGAGTAAAATCTCTATAATTCTACTGACACAATTACCAGCACTCTCCTTATCCAATCTACTAAGGTCACGGAGAGCGGCAAAGAAGTGTAAAGAAAGGAAATTCTCACCAAGTAAGGAAATGTATCACTCACTTTCCAGTGCTAAAACTATGATGCAATAACTTTTAGAAAGGAAATGAGTAAAGGTGGAAGTAAATAGGATTTCTCTTGTTATGCAGTTAAAAAGCATTTCTATGAAAATCGACAGCTATTTTTAGCGATTATCTTTATTTTTTTCACCTGAAGAGCATCTTACAAGAAAGCTATCAAATTCTTTCTATATCGATGAAGTCACGGTTTTAATGAGACTTGCGCTTGTTCTTCATGGATTCAGTAGATATGTCTTAGTGGCGAAAATCTTGATAAAAGCTTCTGAAAGTATCTTACCTCCATTGAAAACATGATTTATTTTCTTTTATGAAAACTAGGTTATCCAACCCGGGCTTGCCGAGTTCTGGAATATAGCGGGAAACCATTATTTTTATTGAAAATTCTGATAGATTTTTTACATTTAATATATTTCTTAGATTGACCGCTAACAACAATAAATGTATTTTTATATAAAAAATATCAACAGTGCATTGAAATAAAGTTTTGGAATTCATTAAAAGCGATACTTTCGTATTAGCTCTAATGCCAGAAGTTAATAGCCGAAGAAATCGCCAAAGATTTCGTTACTTACAGCAGACTTTTTGATTCTGCTAATGTCAGTGGTTTAAGCGCGTAATTCAATTACAGGCCTTTTAAATTTGTGTTTTATTAGATTATTTTATTAATTTATTGATAAAGTTTTAAGTTCGTTATGGAATATTAGTCTGAAATATACACTGGGGTATTTATATTGTTTTAAGTGAAAACGGCTTGATCATTTGTAATCGGGCTGCACACGGTAGAGATAGATTTAAGAAAAAAATCATGCTTGAAAATTACATTATCAACCACATACATACCATTACATTACATACCAGTAAACTGAGATACAGTTTTCAAACAAATTGTATTTGAAAGTTTTTTTCTTCTATTCGACGGTGAAAAAATTTAAATAGACTAGTTAAAAATATTGTAATAAAAGCGAAATTTATTAGTCAGGTGTTATCAACGTTACTCAGGGACGTGTTTTTACTTTATAATATAAGATACTTTTAACATCTTCATATTTATTTCTATAAACAGGTTTAGCTGACATCGGGAGATAACAGAAAACGTTTCTTCACAATATCTGATTGAAAATTATCGTCCTCGTGCATTTTGTGTATAGCTTACTGTACTTAACAGTGTGTATTCTTTCTTTAGCAAAATATACTTTTTAAGAAATAAATATGTTAATCTTTTGATACATGGGAGCAAAATACGTCTTCCATGCATAAAATTTGCTGCTTCAGTTTTTATTAATAGCTCATAAAAGGTATTCCTCTTTATTCTGATGCGATGTTCAATTCACTGAAAAGGTTTCACATAGACCTCTTTATTATCGAAATCTATTATAGTTCATTTCGGGCTAACATACTGTTTTATTGATTTGATAATTTTGCTGAATTTATGAATATGCACCTTTTTCTTCAAAATCTATAATATATAATTAGCCCGTTAATAACCAGCCTCCTATATATAGGACAGATTCATTCTGTCTCGGTATATCTAATTGCACGTATTATGAGTTCTTTTGTGCACGTGTGGGCATCTCAACATTACTATTCACTCCTCCATTGAACTAGGAAGCCTTACAGCCTAGATTTTTGGAGCATGAAATTAATGACTTTAACACTGTCAAAATTATACCAGAGAAGTTCCATTGGTTCATGTTTGGATTAACCCAGTAATACCCAGTGTCCTATAAATAGGAAAGATTCATTCTGTCTTGGTATATCTAATCGCCACGTCTTATGGGTCCTTTTGGCGCACGTGTGGGCATGTCAACCTTACTATTCACTCCTCCATTTAACTAGGAAGCAGTACAGACTAGTTTTTTGGGGCATAAAATTAGTAACTTTAACATTGTCAAAATCATACCAGAGAAGTTGTTTTGGTTTATGTTTGGATTAACCCGTTAATACCCAGCGTCCTATAAATAGGACAGATTCATTCTGTCTCGATATATCTAATCGCCACGTCTTATGAGTTCTTTTGGTGCACGTGTGGGCATCTCAACATTACTATTCACTCTAACATTTAACTAGGAAGCAGTACAGACTAGTTTTTTGGAGAATGAAATTAGTAGCTATAACATTGTCAAAATCCTACCAGAGAAGTTGCTTTGGTTCATGTTTGGATTAACGCGTTAAGGCTCCTGTCCCTGCCGTCGAAGACACTCACGAGCTAATGCTAATCCTATGGGGAGGGATTTTTCTAATATCTCGTTTGTATTTCCACATTTTTAAATAACTTTTTTTGCATTGGATAGCCGAGATCCGTCTCTACATCGCACTTTTTTTACTTTTTCGATTTTGGTTGCAGATATTTTTTAGAATGGCACTTTCATTTTCAGAACCGGTTTTGAAAGTTAAAGTAACTTTATAAAAAATACTTGCGACCAAAATCGAAAAAGTAAAAAAAGTGCGATGCAGAGATGGCCCTCGGCTATCCAATGCAAAAAAAATTATTTAAAAATATCGAAATGCAAACGAGATATTAGAAAAATCCCTCCCCATAGGATTAGCATTAGCTCGTAAGTGTCTTCGCCGGCAGGGACAGGAGCCTTAATACTCGGCGTCCTCTAAATAGAACAGATTCAGTCTGTCTCGGGATATCAAATCGCCACGTCTTATCAGTTTTTTTGCGCACGTGTGGTCGTCTCAACATTACTATTCACTCCTCCCAGTACAGCCTAGTTTTTTGGAGCATGAAATTAGTAACTTTAACATTGTCAAAATCATACCAGAGAAGCTGCTTTAGTTCATATTTACATTACACATCCGCTCAGCGTCCTGCTGTAACAAGGCAGCTCACATCTCTAATTCTGCAAATGGAAATAAGAGAAAACTTCTTATGCCTTGACGTTCTAAACATATTCTAAATTCAAAGTTTAAAATAACATGGGCGTTAATAAAATAAATATGTCCAAGCAGATAAAGCAGATCTGAACGAACATAAACATTTGCGTGCATTACAAATTTAAATTTGTGTGTCGTGTAGCATAACACAAGGTCTCGAAAAAGTTATATCAATATTCGCTCATTCGCTCATTCGGTAACTAGGAACGCTTAGGAAAAAAAGAACAACCCCATAACATTTTAATCACCAAAAAACGGTCCAATAAAAAACTTCAATAGCCATTCAACGCCTTCTTTCAATTTATCTTTTTAAAAAAGCTTAGGGGTGTCGTCTTCATACTGAAATTATTCATAATGCTTTATTTAAACAATGCAATTTCCGAAAAAACAGGTATCATTAAAAATATATATATTAGAATTTTTTATTCGGCAAATTAGATATGATAAAAGATTTATTAAAGTAAGAAAAGTATATATTTCTAACTTGTATTTATCGAAGTAATCTTGAAAAGCTATCAAAATTTTCGTAGTTGGGGTATGGAAATTTGCCTTAAAGGGACGTTTGGTAGCGGGGAAAATTAATTGCGAAGGGACTGAATAACTTGGATTGCATTCCTGCATTTCTAGGTAATTTACTTTTTGATGCCATTGCAATAGTAAGCTAACGTTAAGTTACATATATTTTCAATTTAAATGCCTTAAAGAATGAAAATTCAAGAAATAGTTTCAGAATTGGCACAATCAAGTATAAAGAGCAGCAACTAATGAAAAATAAACAAATATATAAATAATCCGAATGAAAACTATGCATTTTATTCGCTCTAAACATTACAACGTCTAAATATAGAAAAATAAATCCAAATGAACCGTGATTTTAGTTTTTTTTTTTCTGTCACATACAGAATGCATTGAAATAAGTTTATAGCAGCAATAGTCAAATTTTTTCCCCAAAACTTCTAATTCGCAATCTTGTGATGTTTCCCCTTTGCATATTAAAAAAAAAAATGCTTAATAGTAATCATTATTAGAAAAATTTCAATACAGGTTTATACAAAATATTTCTAAAAATTTACTATTATTTGAAAAAGAATTTATTTAATTCAAGCTATTTCTAAAAGAACGTTAATATTTAAAAACTAATTTAATTGAAAATACATGTGAATTTTATGCTGCGACTTTTGAGAAGTGTCATTAAACCTAAAAGTAATGAATTTCATTCTTTGTTTCTACTTTCTATGTTTCAAAAACTAATTTCTTAATTTTTCGTCATTTGCGTTAAAATTTCAAAATATAAAATTTTTCTTTAATTTCCTCTTAGCATCTGAGAGCTACATTGCGCAGAAAACACATATTCTTAAATTTCTTTTTGTGGTTTGCTGAATAAAATATCCTCCATAGTTTTTCATCAAAGATATTTCTTAAAGCATAATTCTGTTTTAAATATTTTTATCTACAGCCAATTTAAGCTGTATTCCGGAAACGAAAAAATACGGGACACTTAAAATTTCTAATTCCAAATATAAGGCAACTATTGTATTACCAATGATTTCCAAAACTTGACTCGGTTTCTTGTCTAAATAACATCTTGTTTCAGGACAGCAATAAAAATATAAAAAGAACTTTCCCCGGGGTGAAAGTGTTGCTTCTATTATTTATTTGTTTATTTATTTATCAGCTCTAGAGTGCTGTTTGTTTTAAAGTGCCAGGAAATGGCGATGAAAAGAAAGCGTTCTTGTAATCAATATGAAAGCTTGCGTTTCTAAACATATATATTGAGTGTTGTTTTGAATATGCAAACATTAAACAGTTTCTCTGCTACTAAGAAGTTACTAATTTCACACCCTCAACACCTTAACAGTTTTTAATTTTTTGGCCAAATAAACCAAAAATATGGGCAAAACTCCACTTTTCCGAACTACAATATTCGCCTTATTTAATCAAAAATATTCGGTCATTAGATAAAGCGTAGATTACAATTAAAAATTAGTGGTGTCCAAAAGCTTTGAATAATAGTACAAGCAAATTCTTCTTATGTAAATGTGTAAGTGTGAAGTAATGTTAAATAAAGAAAAAAATATAATTGTGCACTTTTTCCGGTAAGATATTTACTAACATAAATTTCAAGAATAAAATGAAAGAAACACAGAAAGTACACGATGAATATTTCAATAGATGCTAGTGCGGGCATATCTACAAATGAACAGCTTTTATTTAAAAAAATAATTAGCAAAATTGGTTCGGTAGAAAGCTCGGGCCAGATGACTAAAAAAACAGCCTTGTGTTTTAAATAGATTGTTTTAACTGTAAAGAAGTCATATAAAGAAAGGTAAATATTATATATTTCGCATTAATAGTTAATATTTTATGGTATATTGTCGAAAATGCGCACATGAGAGAATTTATCTGTAAAAGTATGAAAAAACCTATTAAAACTGAAAAATTATCGTACAGAAAAACTCTATATTCGTGGGAGTCCAGAATGAAGAAATAATTAGCGACAGAGTTAATAAGTAAAAATAATGCATTGCACATTGATTTCAAGAAACTTTCTCACCGCATATAAACAAGAATATTGCTTTGAATGTTCAATTATACGGATAAGTTTTCTGGGTGTAGGCGTGAGTCTAAATATTTCAATGAAAATTGCAAGTAAAATTTAAATATATTAGGAAAAGAGCTTCAAAACATTTAATGGATATCTGCAAAGAATTAACATCTGGCTAAAACGTTTTTATCGTTTGTTTAGCGTCTCAAAATTAGGGCGTTGTGATTTTGCGGAAATAATACATTTTTTAGATAGATTTATTTTTCCATTTTTAACTATTATTTTACACAATTTACAAACAGAATTTCCCGATTTGTATAATGGAATAATTATTGTATTATATATGTATAGCAGTGATAATTAAACAAACTATTTGAGAGGAAAAAATTCAGGCACAAATGCACTACATTTCGATAAACCTAATTTTTTCTTTTATAGAAATTTTTTTTCATAGTTAATCAGTGCTGTGATTAGAGCTCTAAAAATATATGGAGAAGTGTTTTCGGTGGAATAGTTAATTGCTTCCGTTTTCAAATACTTATTCTAAATAAACGGAAACATTAACGTAAGGCTTAATGTTTTTATTTGTTTGTTGCATTGTGTCAGTTGAGCTCATAATTAACTTTTAGAACAACAGTTTCGTCCATATTATTTTAAAGAACTTAATGAAGCATCTTAACAGCTTCAGAGTCTTGCTTTTGATTCATAGACAGCATCCGGGTATGTGGATATATCAAGCAGCGTAGGACTTGGGTGATATGTGCAGTTTCATCAAGCTTTCTAAATTCAGCAGCTGTTACAGGGTGTAAAAGACAACTAGCTCCCTTTCCTCTTGGTGCCATCATTTTAGAAACATGATTACTTTCACTTTTAAAAATAACTAAACTTCTCCTTGGTTTAAAATTTTATCTTTTAGTTAAGGTGTTTCGTAAGACTATTTTATTTTTATAAAGCGGTTGGATTTATTTTATAAATAAGTGTTTTTAGGATTCATATTAATAGCTTTCCTTAAGATTCTAAGTACTGTTTTATAAATAAGTGTTTTTAGACTTCATTTTAACAGCTTTTCTTAAGATTTTAAGATTCCGTGTTTGTGTAGTTTGCTGTAATTTTCTTTATTTAGGGATTCGTGTATTTTTTACTTAACATGTTACAGAATAAATGTTTTGTTGAGTTGGGACAAAATTTAATTTAAAATCGTAGATTTGTTTACTTTTCGGATACATTAGTTTGTAAGGAAAATTTTGAACGGTTTTGGCTGAGATATGTAGCAAACAAACAAAAAAAAATTACCTCCTTATTTCAAAGTATTTTCTACGATTTCCACCACATTAAGCCATATATTTGAAAATTTCAAAATTTCCTGCATGTTGAACAAAGCTTGTTTTGAGGGAAAAAGTGATTTAACGCCCTCATGTATAAATTTTCTTTTAATGGATGAAAAACATATTTTCTACTTTAAAAATATTTAAAATGGATTATTAAGAACAATTATCGTTGGTTTTTTAAAAATCATGCATCTCTTACAAAATCATGAAACGATAGCGTTTAGAAGTGCTAAAAATGTGTATGAAGAGTAATTAAATAGCTTTTGTAATAACTTAACCTTTGAAAAAGCAAAAAGTAAAAAAAATATATATATATGGTCATGTTTTTCTTTAGAATCAGTAGCAGAAATTCTTTCAGGAAATCTTTCCTCTGCAGAACGGGAAAAAAAATGTAAAAGGCAGATTTTCCAACTAAATATTAAAAAAAAAAGAGAAATGGCTCTTCTACCTGTTAATGTGTTTCATAAGCATTGTAGGACTTCATATGAGGTTTATATGCAATACAGGATTAAAAATAAAATATGCAGTGTTCTCTTGGAAGTGTTTTCCAATACAACCTTATATGAGGTTTCCATGCATGAGAGGGTTAAGCAGGTTTTAAGAGCATCTATATCAACAAATGACTTTCTTTTTGCAAATGTTTATAAAAAGAGATACAAGTAAAAGTAAGAGGGGTCTAAATCTGGTGACTACGGTGGATGTCGCAAAACATCACAGCCTTATTCGTGTATGTATTTTCGGATAACCAAAGACATGTCCATAACTAAAGACCTCATTAATTTCGTGCATAACACTACGTCTTTCATTTTAAAAGACACATTTACTGCATGCTTTGCTTCCATTTTTTATGCTTTTAGTACAGACATCAAAGTTTATTTTCTAGCTTGATCTAATAAGCTCATAATTATTAATTCATTTATAATCTTGGTATTTCTCTTAGAATCTCTTATAGGCTCGGCAAATAATGCCGAAAAATATACTTTGCAGAGTTTCTGAAAGTTTATATTTTTCTCCTAAAGAATGACTATTTTTACTCATTTTTATTTTCTTTTTCAGACACTCTTTTCTCGAGCATCAGCCTTTCTGTACAACTCCACGAAAAATGCTTTTTACTTCAAAGAAGTTAAAATCATCGTGCCCCCTACGTGGTCTTATAGACCCGAATACCACGTTTCACCTGGAAACTATTTCACTAACGCTCATATTAGAGTGGATGAACCAAACCCGGAGTACAAAGACACACCTTACACAATCCAACCTGGTGGATGTGGCGAACCTGGACTATATGTTCACTTAACACCATGGTTTTTGAAGGAACTTCACGGAAAAACAGTAGAAATGTTTGGTGCACCAGGTAAACAGTTTTTGCAACATTATCTACACTGTAAAGTAAGACAAATGTTACTTAAGGGGGTCCGGGACACATTTTAAAATAATGTTTATTTATTGAGTTAAAATTTAAATTTTTTTTATGATGGTTAACCATATCATTTGTAAACAAAATCACATGATAAAACTTCTCATAATTTTTTTTTAATTTAAAATTTATTAAAAAAGTGGGGTAATTTAAAATCATTATAACTCGAAATATTATGTGCAGAATGCCATTTTTTTTCATTTAAATAAACAGAAATATCTAAACTTTAATTTTAATTCAGCATTTTAAAAAATATTAATTTAAATAAAAATTAAAAATATTTAAAGTAAAAATTTTTTAAAAAAATGTAACTTTTAAAAAAATCATATTTTCAAAAATAAATTTTTTTTTTCAAATTTGCTGAATCAAAATTAAAGTAAAATAATTGAAAATAATATGTTTAAAGTTCGAACCATTTATTTTTAATGGTTCTTGACTTATAACAATTTAAATAGGAAAAATTGTGAAAAAACCCATCACGAAGAAAAACGCATTTTCATAAGTCTTTTCTATGACCAGCATTGCTTGAAAGCTAGATTTTGAAAACAGGCCAAAACGAAAAAATGAATATTTCCTGTTCCAATTAAGATAGAAACATGATTTAAACGTCATTTTAAGTAGAAAAAAAACAAAGAATTTTTTAATGCAATATTTTTTTTTTTAGAAAATTTGAAGATTTTTGTTTCCCGGACTTCCTTAATCTACGAAAATGTAATATAACTACGTACAAAACTATACACAAATCTCTTCCGAGTTACCCACGACTCCGAAATACGTTCTTCATCTTTAGAAACCTCAGAAACTACTATTTTCTCGGGATTTAAAGAAGCATTTATAAAAATAAAGTTTCTTTTGCTGCCACTGATTTACGGAAAAGTTTCTGAGTAGTTTTTATAGAGTATTGGTCATGTTTCTCAAACGTAATCAGGGTTGCTAGTTTGGCCTACATTTTTATTCAGAAATTCAGAATCCATACCAGAAATTTCGAAAGAATAATTTGTGTTTTTACTCATTAGTAAAGCAAAAATTACTATTCGAAACTCCTGGTATGATCTCGGAATTTCTGATTAAAAAATGAGGCCGAACTGGCAACCTTGACCAGATGACCGGTTTTTGAGGATGCTATCAATTTTCAATTGAACATTTTGAGCTGCATACCTGAATTTATACAAGCAAGAGTAACAAAAAAGTACTAATTTTAATGTTAACTTTATTGTTGCCAATTTATCCTGTTTATCTGTGAAACACGTGTGTGGAACATGGAAATGTTTACTTGAGAATTGATAGCATGCGAAAACCTATATGTCAGGTTTAAATCTAATTAAGGGGACTAGAAAAGTTTGAAATGACGAAAATTGATTGAAGTTTGATCGTAGATAAAGAATCCTGTAATTAATTTATATTACTATTTCTTTTTGCATTTTTTTATGTTTTTATACAAATAAAAAATATTCCGTAAATTGCAACAACAATAACAAAAGTTATTATATTGTACGACAAAATGAATCTTGAAAAACTAGTTTTGGCACGACTTGAAGTCCAGGTTCCATATTTTTGAGTCGCCATTTCTCTTTCATGCTGCTTATTACATTGCCTCTTGATTATACCGGACATACAAACCGAAATAAAAAAAAAAAAGTTAAATATTACAATGAAAAATTCAAAATCCGAAAAAAATTATGATATATTTTGTTATAACTAGAAAGAAAATTGTGTGTTTATTTATCAGGAATAAATTGTAGAGCATTTGATTTCTTTTGTTAAAAAAGAAAGAAAGAAAGAAACAGGCAAATCCGTTAAGGTGTTCAAAACTTATTGTGGCAAAAACCACTGAAAGGCAATGTTTCCAGATAATTGAGTTTAAAACTTTGCCTTCGCAGGTATAGCCAGTTTGTGGGGCTCAACGTTCAAGGCTCGTACAACGGCAATTTTAGGAAATTTCCTGTCGGACAAACTGTACGACATTCTTAAATATTCCACCATTATAAATAAAATAATAATAATAATAATAATAATAATAATTTCTTTTCGTCGTTTCAAACCTCACTGGTCCCCTTAATTTATCACTTATTTCCTCTAAAGATTCTATATTTCTCTTTCAGATCGTGGAACAAATTTTTATAAAATTTATAAAATCTATTACTCCATTAATTTTCTTAACCACTGTAGTTTATCCAAAATAATTTATTCGTACATATACAATTGAAAAAGGTCAAATACTTAACAATGAAACTGAATTTGTTAATTCGAAAATTTATTTTGACGGTTTGAGTTATGCGTTCTTTTTCATCAGTTTTCCATGAATACTTACTTTTTCTTCTTTCTTTCTTTTTTATCTTTATTTTTTGCAGTTAACAACCTCCAAATTTACAGAAATATATCTGTTACAACATAAGATTGAAATCAGTTAAGGAGTTTTGCTTAAAAAGTATTTGAAATTTTGAGTTTATCTGAGCAAATTTTTATTCGGTTAAGTTTCTTGAAATGGGCAATAAGTATAAAATATTTTTTGTTTTTTTGAAAATTATTGTTTCGAAATAGCAATAATCATTTTGCTACCATTTTGCATGCTTTAATCTTCGTGGTTTATTCCCATAACAAATATTGTAGAAATTAGGATGATTTTTTTTTTAAATTAGTGTCAGCCAAAGTTTAATTCAGAAGTAGTGGTAACGACAAACGTTGCCAAATAACACTCGACAAAGGAGCGGAAAGGGTTAAGATAAGTGAATTTATGTATGGAAACAAAATTGAAAGAAAGTTGAAAATAATTTAAGCAATCTTTTTTATGTATATACCTTTAGAAGGATCTATATGCAGACAGAATTTCAATTAATTTTCTTTCTTGACATCTTTTAGTTTTTAATGCTGGAAATTTCAGAATTATTTCTGCTGTCAGTTGAAATGACGTACAGTGGTAGCTTTGTGAAAACTAAAACTAGTATCTTCCCAACAATCAGTGCTCCATTCGCTCAGGAGCTCACGGGAGCCCAGCTCCGGTACGTCGATTTTTCAGTGAAAATTTAAATGTTAGCAAGAACCCCTTCCGGAGGTAAAAAATACTCAGCACCGAAGCCCGCCGCAACAGCGCAGCGGTTCGAAAAAAAAAAGAAAGAGAAAAAGAAAGAAATAAAAAACCTGAATTATTATTTCTTTCTTTCCAATTATCATTCCTTCACATCCTTTTCTTCCTCCACAGCGTGCTTCACTTAACATCAAAATATTGCCAAATTTAATGTTTATTAGACTAGTTGCCTCTTTTAATAACAAATTCAAGCCAGGGTCATATATCCATTCAGATCTAATCACAGCGCAATTGAAAGCCAATTAAAAAAAAAGAGAAAATGCTTATATGTTTGTTATGGAGAATATTTTTCATTAAAGCGGCAATTTATACATGTATATAATGAGATTATTATTAAGACGGGTTTTTTTAAATTAGATATTTTATATACACACATATAATCTAAAATATATTAGAATTTTTCTTGATTTTGTTCTGGGAAATAATGTTTGAAATACAAATTTATATATGTGGAGTTATGGGGGGGGGGGGGGGATAGGCTGTGATGGTTAGTACTGCAGAATATTAGGACCTCTGTGCTATTTGTTGTTGTTGTTAAAAATCAAGCCTTGTCAACAATCAATTATATGCCTTCCGTAAAATTTGAAGCAACATAATATTTATAGTGAAGGAAATCCCTTGCGGAAAACTGAATGAAAAAAGTGCAGGAAATACGAACAAACCATATCCGATTACAGTATACTTATGATTCATTGTTCAAATGCGTGTCATTAATTAACTAATATCAAGTTCAATTTAGATCAGACTTAAACATTTTCAGCTTGAATTTTCTTTAAGATTTATACACATTTGATTAAAATTAAATATGATAAATTTCCTAACCTTATTATAAAAATATTTAAAGTAATGTGATGCATTTCAATTAACCGGGGGCGCAAATATAGCAAATAGCTGATAATTTTTTGCTTTAGTATCGGCGCACCACGCTTTCCTTTGTCATAAAATTCAAACTGCTACATTAATAGCGAAAATACAAACACATAAAAAAACAGTTTCTACGTATTTATTTAAAATACGAAAAGAAAATAACATTTTTAAAGAGAAGTTATAACATATGAAAGAAGTTATTAAATTAAATCGCATTCTTTTGAAAAAGTTTAATTTTAAATTAATTTTTTTAATCTAATTAAAAGCAGTGTTTGTAATACATACATGCAGAAATAAAAGAAAAACACCTGTTTTTCGTTATTTTAAGAAAATTTCGTGCATATTTTTTGTGCAAGTTGCATCAGTAAGCAAAATGTATTATTCTGGCGCGGGGGGGGGGGGGGGGGGGGGAGATGCGGTTTGATCCTCTGTTGTAGACAAGCCGATAATTTTCTATATAATTAAGCGCACTGGAGTCCTAGCAAAATAACCAAACATCGAATTTCAAAAATGTGCTTGAAGAAATGTGTTACGAATTTTTTTCAGTGTAAATGATGGCAATTGAAACAATGGTGAATGATGAAATAAATCTTCTTTTAACTTCATATAATGATGACAGGCCAAGACTATAATTATAATAAGAGCAGATAATAATTACTCTCGAAACTAATAGTCGTGGTGTAATAGCATTATATGGAAATAAAAGAAGATTTATTTCATCATTATTTTCATCTCCAGTGAACTGATCAATGCTTGTCATTACTGATTGAAACAATATTTGGCGATCTATCAACCTGCACCAGGCTAAAGGAAAAGTGCCAAAAATGTTTACAACTTAGAATTAGCGTAAGCAAATTTAAAACTTCAATGTCGTTTGCATGCACAGATGGAAAAAATAATAATATTTTGCAAAATGTTTCCTCTGATTTATTAAATATTAAAATTAACAAATAAAAACTTAATTAAATTACTGATTGGGGCATATTATTTAAGAAAAACAAAAAATATATATACTACCGCACCTGACTGATTAAAAAAATGCCAGAATATATATATTTTTTTACTGTGTAGTTTATAGCATTTTCAAATTTTGAATGTCCAGTTTATTTATAACATTAATTTTGTTTCTCAAAATTTAAATTTTAACAGTACAAATTGTGCTATGTCGGGAGTTAAACATAATACACTGAATTCCATTACAACAGGAAACTATAAAAATTATAAGTCTACCGAACTGAATTTCCTTTTCTTTGTTTATTTAATATTTACCAAAACAGTGATTACTATGAATATGACACTAAAGAGCTGGAATTAAGTAGAGCTTTTCTAATATCGATTTTTGTGTATTTTAAGACATCTGTAGTTTTTTCGAGTAATAATGTGAGTATATGAACAAGATTCTCTTATAAAATCGTCCATACAAGGCTTTACTAAGGCATCATTCTAAGCTGTAATTCTCTTAAATAAGTTATCTTAATTCAACGAGCCTTTCAGATGTCATTTTTTTATATATATAACAAGGACGAATTGACGATAATTACGTTCATTTTTCACTCTGAAGTTACTTAGTTTCTTTTATTTTACTTTTAGCGTATCCTAAAGTTGTTGTCTAGTATTGCTTTACATTATAATTGCTTTTGGAAGCTGCTAAAGGAATTTCCACAGCAGTTAATAGAAAATTATCTTTTCTTTTGTCTCATTTTGTTTTTTTCCCCATGTATCGCATTTTTTTAAAAAATATTCTCCAGACGTAGGTAGACCCTTTAATTGAATTGGTAATAATTACGTTCATTTTTCTCTCTAAAGTTACTTAGTTTCTTTTATTTTACTTTTAGCGTATCCTAAAATTGTTGTCTAGTATTATTTTACATTATGATTGCTTTTGGAAGCTGCTAGAGGAATTTCCACCTTGTGAATTAATAGAAAATTTTCTTTTCTTTTGCCTCATTTTGTTATTTCCCAATACGTTACATTTTTGAAAAAAATGTGCTCCAGACGTAGGTAGTCCTTTTAATAACAAGGATGAACTGGCAATAATTACGTTCATTTTTCACTCTGAAGTTACTTGGTTTCTTTTAATTTACTTTTAGCGTATCGTGAAATTTTCTAGTTTTACATTATAATTGCTTTTGGAAGATACTAGAGGAATTTTCAACACCTACATTAATAGAAAATTATTCTGCTTTTTGTCTTATTTTGTTATTTTTAAATTATCTAAAAGAATTAAAAACTAAGCAGAAAAAAAATCCGCTGTTAATGTCTGAAAATAGATCATTTAGAAGTTTAGTTTTACATTTATTTATCCTTGCAAAAGTATGGTTTCTGTCTTTTAAAGTTTTATCTGAAACAAGAAATCTGCCCGATGGAACTAAAGAAAGTAGAACTGACACATCCTGAGGGAAAACTGAAGCTTCAATTGGAAATATGCCATAATATTTTGACTATAGGAAAATGATATGTTATTCTTTAAGTTTTCTTTGAGATTTAACAGTTGGATTTTGAGCGGGTACTTAAGAGTTAACTCATGATATTCGTTTATTTAAGTTTTGTGAGTGATGAGTTTTTTAAAATAAGAAACACATTTTTGGTTTCAGTTTTACAAATATTTCTTAGAGCGGTTCCAAATTCAAAAGTTAAAAATATCCACAAGAAAATATTTTCTACTATGTTGTATTTTTAATCACCCATACTATTTGTTCATTTTGTTAATTTTAATGAAGACACCTTTAATAAAGAAAAAAAATCTTGACGAGCCAGATGAAATTTCTTGGGCTTTTAAAAGATGTCAGTTATACTTGTTTTTAATCAAACTGTACATATTTTAGGAAACTTATACAAATACATTGGAAAAAAACTTTACTATTAAAATAGCTTAAAAATTACAAAAGCAATTTCTGTTCGTTACGCAATGACATTGAAGGTAGAGCAGCGGCTAATTTCGGTTTCTCTCTGATAGTTATTTCAATCACTGCTGCTTGCTGCTATTTAAGTATACGTATGCCGCCTCAAAATCTCCCTTCATAATTTCATTGTGTTTCTCAATGCACTCCATTATATTTCATGTAAAGAAAAAGAGATTGTAAAATTAAAGGCATAGATAAATAAAATTGAAGCATTTAATAATTGGTTGTTTTATAATAACTGTTTACTGTTCACCAGACTTAACTTGCCAAAATCGGACAATCATTTTTATGTTATTATTCGAGTTTAAAATAGCATATGAAATTCCATCTTTTACTAATAAAATTGCGAACAAATTTTATCTAGTTCTTATATTTTAAATGTTAATTGCACGAATAAAAATGTGAAAAACTACTGGGGTTCCATTTTGAAAAGAGTCAAATAAAGCAGATGGTAGAAACATCTCCGATTTCACTATAAAATACATCAACTTTTTCATCAGTTAATAAAATTATTGAATACATGGATACAAAAAAAAATTATTGCTCTCGATTAAAGATTTAATAATTCGGTATTAGGACAATGGCATCAAAGCTTTAAAAGTAATAAATTTATTAAAATATTTATCTAAAGAATTACTCGATTCCTTTGCAATTAATAGAGTTAAATTTGTTTTCGTTCTTACGTTCAAAGTTGTAACAAAGAAAGTTAGAAAAGTACTGCATGATACAAATAGTTGAGCTATCCTAAACTGGTCGTAGGTAGCATTTACCGACGGAAGTTCAGCAAGGAAATGTCCACATAATTTCACCAAAATAATAATATGCGGAAGTTTTGAATTCATGAGAGATGATTCACACTTAAATCCTCCCACTGATTGTGGCATTGGAAAAAGATTAGAATTAGCTGTTCATCTGAATTCAATTGAAAATATATTTCTCATATTTAAAAATAGTTCTTTGTCTTTTTGTTTCAGGTGTGGTTAAAATATGGGAACAAAAAGAAATTGTTGTGTGTTTAAAACTCTTTATGCTATACTTAAAGGTTTAAGAGCTTTGTGAGAATAAAGTGCCACCCAAGCAATTCAAACCACTAACCTACCTGTGACCTTCAGTTGTTCCGTAGGTGGCAGAAGATAGGAAGTAATAGTTTTTAAAAAATTCTAGAATGGAAGTCGGGAATAGATTTCTTTTTGACAGAGTTTGTTATTATTCAACAGTCATTTTCAAATAATTTTCAAGGATCCAGATTTGATCTAAAACAAACAACAAAAGTGAAAAAGAAAAAAACCCGAAAGAAAACAAACGAGTGATTATATAATGGCACCAGATGTTTTTCAAAATAGACAAAGTATTTGTAAAATTCCGTACCCCTCCCTAATACCGCTGATCGTCGATGTCGCGTTCTCTGACATTTCAAATGATCACAACTGTCACAGTCATATTTGTGATCAAAATGTAACGTATTTAATCTGTCATATTTTGGCTTTCCGGTGACTGTCATTTCGTGACTTAACTGGACGAAAAGTGGATATCATAGTGGACGTTTTTGAGTCAGGTGCCACAAGACAACAACGAATCAATCCCACTTCTTTCGCAAAATGGGACATTTGGACGTGACTAGGTCACATGATAGCTATATGGACAGGAAAAGTTGTATTTGAGTCACGGTGCTTTCACGTTTTGGTCATATTCCGGTCACGATGCTATTAGGTTATAGCCGAGGACTCAGAATTTAAATTACAAAAACCGTTAAAATAAATTCGGGATACTTCATTACATTTAACTTCGTGAAAAATAGCTGCAAGGAACAATTAAAAATTTTTATATGTCATCTCTTTAAAACTTTTACTAAAATAACTACGCAGTTACACATTATAATTTCTATAGAAATACTAGCAGACTCGCCCGGCGTTCCCGGGGTTTATAAATAATAACCTTAAACAAAACTCAAGTTTATATGATTTCATATCTTTTGAAATTCTGTTAAATGAACCTAATTTTGGAGGTCCCATTGCCTTCCGCAGCGTCTAGTGTGTTCGCAACAAATTTCTTTCCGAACGAATCTGTAAACTGGGTCCCCGCTACCTATGTCAGCAGTTACCGGAATGCCGGAGACAATCTAAAACCAAGTTGAGTGAGCCAAACCTCGTAGTAATCAAGCCCATAGAATAAAAAAAAAGAATGCACCTTTAATATTAGAAAATGATGGTAACTAATGTCTAAGGTAAAATTTCATAATACAGAAAGTAGCTGAATTGTAATCTAAGTTGAAGGAAGAAAATCCCGTTTAAATTGTTCCCTTAAACCCGAGGAAAAAATGTGCCCCCAAGCGGTGGAAGACGCTTCCTCCCCTTGTAGACTTCATGAATTACTGTTAGCATTAACACGATATTTAATAAACGAATGAAATCCCTTATCTAAAGTTACCATTAAAATAACGGGATTTTTAATTTACGGCTGTAGCGAGTAGACGTAAGTTGATGCTGAAAAAGGAGATTAATGTTCGAAAAAGGTGGTAGAAAGACCAGACCCTAGGGACTAGGGTCTTAACTAGAATGTACTTGGATGTAAGAAAATTTTTTAGTGATTTTAAAGTAGCTGGATGACGCTAAAACTATGTTAAAGAAAATTGCAATAGAAAAGAATAGTTTTTAAAGAAGCTGCAACAAAGGCCCCAAGAAGGCGATTAATATTCAAAATTGATGGTAGCTAAAGTCTGCACTTTTTTTTTGTAGTTCATGTAGAAGCTAGAGAACCTAAGAAGTTTTTAGAAAAAAAAAGTTTGTTAATGGGACCATTTTTAAGGGAGCTATAACAGGGGGCCCAAAAGGATCCAACTGATAGTTGAGAGCAGGGCCCTAACATAAAAACATGTTTAAGTGATTTAGTACTTAGCGTTTTAGATCTTCAATTAGTCAAAATGAATCATAGGATATAAACTAATCATTTTAATAATATTATAAAGAAATGCGCAAAAATGGGGTAAATGCTTAAAAAAGGGCCCTAGGGCCCAATAAAAATATGAGGGTGTTGGTCTAGGGAGAAGAGTCCAAGACTCAATTTTAAAATTATGCAATGAGAAGATGAGAAAATTAGGGGGTGAAAAATGCATGGCACACAAAAAGTTGAAAGGGCCCCGGATCGGGCCCTACTGGACCCTAGGGTGCCCCAAGATTTTAACTGGAATATTGAAACGGGAGAATAACTAAATGGAAAAATGGTTCCAAAAATGAAGATTGAATTAAGAGGGGCAATCTACTAACAATTTATGGTGCAAAAGCTTGAAGGGGCCCTGATCCGGGCCCCAAGGGGGAAGGGACTTACGTGGCATGTAGTTTGGTATAAAGATACTTTTTAGTAGTTTTTAAAGTAATCAGAAGACGCTAGAACCATATTAAAGAAAATTGCAAGTAATTCGAATGCTTTTTAAAGAAGCTGCACCAAGGGCCCAAGAAGGCGATTAATATTCAAAATTGGTGGAAGCTGAAGTCTGAAATTTTTTTGTCGTACATGTAGTAGCTGGAGAACCTAAGAAGTCATTAGGAAAAAAAAGCTAGTGAATCGGACTATTTTTAAGGGAGCTATAATAGGGGGCCCAAAAAGGGTCAACTGACAGTTGACAACAGGGCCATAACATGAAAACATGTTAAAACGTTTTAGTACATAGCGTTTTAGATCTTCCGTTAGTCAAGATTAAGCATAGGGTATGAATTAATCATTAGAATATAATTTAAAAGAAATGCACAAAACATTGGGGAAGTGCTTAAAAAAGGCCCTAAAGCTACAATAAAAATGTGTGGGTGTTGGTCTAGGGAGAAGAGTCCAAGACTCAACTTTAAAATTACACACTGAGAAGGTGAAAAAATTAGGGGGGTGAAAAATGCATGGCACACAAAAAGTTCAAGGGTCCCTGAACCGGGCCTACGGGACCCTAGACGGGCCCATGGTCTTAACTGGAATGTTGAAACGGCAGAATAACTAAATGGAGAAAGTATCTCAATACGGTCGGATAAAAAGAAAGCAATTTATTAACAATTTAGTGCACTAAAACTTCAAGGACCCCTGTACCGGGCCCCAAGGGTGCCAGAGTCATAACTGAAATGTAGTGATCGGATAGAAACTGAATGGAGAATTCACCTCAAAAGATCGGATAGAAAAGAGTCATGTTATTAACAATTTAGTGCATAAAAACTTAAAGGGACTCAGGGTCCCCGGCCCTTAAAAAATTAAAAATCTGAGCCTCAGGTGCATCAGGACCTGTCTTGGACTAAACACCCCTAAATTTTCAGACTTCTAAGCACAGTATATTTTGCTAGCCATCGCAGAAAGACAAACAGACAGACAGACGCACACAGAGAGTGATTTGTTATTTTATTAGTATAGATAGCTTAGCTTAATTCATTCCGGACACAAAACATTAAAGATTTATATGATAGAATTTCAGACGGTCATCCTTTATTAAAAACTAATCAAAAAGTGTTTAAAAAAAACCTTTTGTGCCATTTCTTGAAAAATCATTTCAGAGCGCTTAATAATCTTCGCTCTAATCTTGGATTTAAGCGAATGCTTTGACCAGAATATTCACGAAAAAAAAGCATTAAATTAAACAAAAATGTATGTTTAAATTAGCAAATATTAAAACGAAACACAAACTTTCGAAACTGTTTTTCTTTATTTGTCGTAACTATAGATATACGGAAAACACATTTCCGAAAAGCCATATTTTCGAAAAAAATTAATGACTGTATAACTAAACGATAGTGTGTTTTGGAACGTAATAAAATCAAAACTTTATTTTCATCATCAATTTTATCAATATTTTTATCTTGCACTTGAAGTATGAGATCCTATAGCTGATCTAGCAAATTAGTGCTTAGCATATATTTTTAATAATCATTTTTAATTTATGTGAGTCATTTTGTCTCAGCTCGCATGCGTAATAAATATAGGTAAACATTATAAATTATTTTATTTATAATGCCCTAAATGACACTAATTACAATGCTAATTAATTTATATGGGGTTTTTTCATTTAAGTGTTTGTAAAATATTTTAACCCTCTCGCTCATCTGAACCTCATATAAGGCTCCTAGTTTAAATGACAAAAAGCAGCGCTTAAAAATCGGTTTTTAACTAAATTTTATTTGCATGGGAATTTCTTAAACATTCAGGCCTCATATACAGCATAAACCTTTTTCTTTTTTTTTTCACAATCTTGAATAGCTTTTTAATTATGCCAATGGAAAGAAGGATTCCTGAAAAAAAAAATTCGTGAGTGGGAGGACTAATAGAAACTTTCCATTACTATGCCATTTTCAGATTGAATACTTTTCGTGAATTTTGTTTTCTTTCATTTCGCATTAATATGTTCTGAAATTGCATACTTTTTGTGAGTTTTGTTTTCTATCAGTTCGCATACTTATATTCTGAAATATGCATGGTTTTTACGAGGTTTAAAATATAAATTAATTATTATGCTCTATTTTTTTATTTTCTCGTTATCAATGTATATTATTAACTTTATCACGACACTTCGCAACGTAGTTGAAAAGTGTTTATGAATTTGGTGTGTTTGTATGTCTGTCCGTCTGTCCGACTTCCTGTTCTCTAATGCTCCTAAATCTACTCGAATTTCTATTAATTTTTATATGTTAATTTGGTTCACTATAGAATGTGTGAAAGTGAAGTGTGCAGCATTTATAGTTCGCTTAGAGGGACACTCAAAATAATTCCGTTTCACTGTGGGGGAAAAAATCCTTTGCGGTGCATTATATTAGTGTTACGATATTTCAAACATAATGACATTGATATACGTCACTGAGGTTGACGCATATCAAATCAACACACTTTCTCAAGAGTATAGAGTAAGTAGAATTTATAGTTCTTTTACAGAGACGCACAAAGAATACCATAACATTGTGATTTATGGAGAAAAATTGTTTGTAGTGCATTTTAATGACGTTATGATATTTCAAACATAATTAAATTAACAAGATCTCTTAGGTGCATTCAATAGATTATGGAGTGCGTAGCATTTATCCTTCGTTTGCAAAGACGCACAAAATAATTCGATTACAGGACTGACTATCATCGATATGGACAGCAATTGCTGAAAATGGATTTTTACTGACCTGTGTGTCTTTTAAGGCTGTTCTAAAAGCAAGGGAGTTTTTTCTGGCACGTTTAAAAATTAATTTTTGTTCGGGAACGCATGAAATTGGCAGGTGTTCTTATTCAGAGACTATATGTAATTGAACCGCGTTTTCCATTTTTTGATAGAGGCAAAACATCTTTCAGAAAATACTGTCAAATTTGGCGTTTGAACTGCATTTCCATATGCGACCCCGCCAGATAGGAGAAAAACCTATCGTCAAGTGACAAAAATCACTCATAACTCGATAAGTAATTTATTTCTTGCCAAAAATGGATTGTCAGTCGACAAGACATAACAAAATCATAGTAACCTGTAATGACAAACAAGATATAGAAACAATAAAGAGCAAATTAGCAGAGGTGGAAGATATAGCAGAACTCATGGAAATAAAGGAACAGCATCCTAAAATGGCGAGGATAATAATCTTTGGTGCCCCAGAAGCCCCCCTAACACTAAAATCACATGATAAAGCTGATGGAAATAAAAAAGAAACGGATGTCGAACAACTCGACTTATACAAACAACAAATAGTTGATCCAGCACTACAACGTAGTCTAAAAAGAAAATCTGTAAACTATAAAATAATAAAAGTTCTCAAAGGACGTCAAGGACAGGCAGCCTCCATTTAGTGCTGCAACTTGCAGAAAGAGATGCCATAATCTTGTTGTCTCAGAAGATTTGTATCGGCTTCAACAGATGTACTGTAAAACGCTACATTTCTATACAGCGCTGTTTCAATTGTCAATTAATCGGGCACACATCTAGAAATTGCCCAAACGAAGAAGCGTGTGCGAACTGTGGTGGTAACCATAATGTGACAGACTGCACAACACGTAAATATAACTGTGTTAACTGTAGACTGATAGTAAATAGATATGGAGGTGATTATAGGAAGGCTGGTGTCCACACCCAACACCCAGCCTACGATCGCCAATGCGGCACTTATTTAAAGAAAAAAGCAGAGGCCTTGGCATCACTGAATCATAAAGGTAAATATTCAAGCTAATCCAGCCTAATCTACAACAGGAACTTCCGCCATTAAACTCAGTAAAATTCTTGCAAGTCAACCTCAACCACTGCAAGGTTGCTAACACTGTAGCTGGGCGGCATATGGAGGAGAACTCCATAGATATCGCGCTACTACAAGATGCCTACTGCGGTGGGGGAGGAGCTTTGCTTGGATTTCCAACCACCTGGAAGATTTTTCCCTCTAAAAAGCAATCCGCGCACTTGATAGTTCGGAATACTAGTCTGATTATAAATCATCTTTTCACGGGTGACCATTGTATTTTTATTTCAATAACCTCGGCGGAAGGTGAGTTCATTATCGGCTCAAACTATATTGCACCTTCACTTGACTTGGATAACTCACTACAAGAGTGGCAGCACCTAATTACTCAAAGAAGACCTTTTTTATGTGGTGGTGATTTTAATGCGAACTCTCCGCTCTGGGGAAGTCCCAGAGAGGACGCTAGGGGGGAGAGTTTCATTGAATTTCTCGTCACTAACAACCTCGCAATCTCTAATATTGACAACCGTAAACATACATTCATTAAAAGAAATAAATCGGGCACGATCGTGGCAAAAGGATTCCCAGACCATACTCTTGTTAATCCTATTGCACTTACTTTTATTCGTAACTGGCAAGTTGTTGATATACACACATTTTCTGATCATAAGTTCATTGAATTTTCTCTTCAAACCACTCCTCTTTTAGTCACGCAACGCAGATACAATACAAAATTTGGAAATTATAAAAAATTTGATAAAATTCTAAAATCCAAACGAAACACACTTAATTTGACTTTGAATTCTATAACTAACACAGAAGAGCTTAATATATTTACAGAAATGCTAATAGACAATAAAAACGGCGATACGAGCCACCTTCCGCCTTAAAAATCTTTGCAAAGCACCTGTTTTTACATTTTGGTCTCCGGAATTAAAATCAAAACGTAATTTACTAACAGCTTTGCGTAAAAAACTTAAAAATTTGAAACAGCTAAATTCACCCCGCGAAATTATCCAACAATTCAAATCCTCATACAACAAACAAGCTGCCATTTACAAACGGTCTATTCTTGATGCCAAAAGCGCAGCTTGGAGGTCCTTTTGTTCGCACCAGAAGAATCCCTTTGGTGTGGCACAAAAATTCTTTTCTGGGAAGTTCTTCACTCCGGATGAAATCCTCCTAGAGCGGCCTTCGGGCTTCTCGTCGAAACGTAATAATCTCGAATTCCTTACCAAACATCTTTTTGGTGAAACAGTCTATCCTAACCATAATAATCTTGACATTAAATTTTCGAATTACTCTGATAAACCTTTTTCTAATGCGGAACTTCGCGCCACACTTGGCAAATTCAAGGATAACAAAGCTCCTGGTGCTGACTCTATTGATTTCCGAATTCTCAAACGTTCCTTTAATATATTACCAGAGATTTTTACCCAATGGGCCAATCTCTGTCTTTCTTTCCATTATTTTCCTCTAACTTTGAGACAAGGGGAAGTAGTATATTTCCTTAAGCAAGGGAAGACTCCCTCTGAACCCAGCTCTTATCGCCCGATCTGCCTGCTTCCGTTGTTAGGTAAATTACTAGAAAAATTAATAGCTAAACGTCTTATTATTTTCCTCGAATCAAACAAGTTATTAAGTAATAGGCAATTTGGATTCAGAGAGGGCAGATCATGCGAAAAAGCTCTTTCCGAAATCTTGACTTCCTGTGCTTATAAAATTAGTGAAGGCAAATACACTTCCCTGGTCTCTCTTGATATTCAAGGCGCTTTCGACAATGTTGAGTGGAGAGACATTCTCCTCCAACTTAGCATTCTAATTTGTCCGGGTAATATTGCTGGAGTCATTCGTTCTTATCTTTCTGAGAGAAGCATTCTTGTTAACTGGGGAGCAGGAATCTCTATCCACCCACAGAAAAAGGGTTGTCCTCAAGGTTCCTGCCTGGGGCCAATTCTTTGGCTCCTCATAGCTAATTTTATTCTCCCAGAATTCGAAAAACTTGGTTACTTGCTTTTTGCGTTCGCGGATGACTTCAGCTTTATTTTCTCTGGTTTTCGGCGTCTGGACTTGGAGTTGGAGGCTGCTTTTGCTCTCCCAATTTTCTGTCAGCTGCTGAAATCACTGCACCTGCAACTTTCCACTAATAAATCCCAAGCCCTAACATTTGCAAAACCTTATAAACTTAAAAGGAAACCCACCATCAGAATAAATGGCACTAGTGTCCATCATGTCTCTAACCTTAAATTGTTAGGATTGTCAATAGATGAGCACTTGAACTGGTTCTCTCATATTAATTACCTTAAAATCAAACTAGTAAAATTTTATCATAACTCAAAAAGATTAACCACTAAATCTTGGGGTATTAAAAGCCATATGCTAAAAATTTGGTACTCTACTATTGTTGAAAAAATTATCACCTATGGAGCATCTATTTGGGGGGGAAATCTTACAAAAGCAGCACTTAATAAATTAGTTTCTATACAAAGGATGTTTCTCTTGCAAATTTCTAGGGGATATAGAACCATTTCCAGTGATGCTCTCAGTATCTTGACAGGTATTCCTCCCATTTCCTTTACCATTAAATATGAGTTCACTAAAAGCAACATCATCCATTTGGAGAATGAAGCTATCTCACAGCAATTTTTTCCACAAATGATGATTCAGCGTAAGACTCTTGGCTGGCAGTTTCATCCGGCAGATAAGACTTCCCACCTACAAGTAAACCCGACTATAAATTCTTACTCTCCCACACAAAATGTTATGGTCTTCACCGATGGCTCACGCACTGTTACCGGAGTAGGTGCAGCTTTCTGCGCTACGAAAGGGAGTGCAGTGACTCATCGTTGGTCTTGCAGGCTGGATAACAATAATTCCATTTTCCAAGCCGAACTCTTTGCCATCTTTAAAGCTTTAGAGTGGATTTCTCAACAAAACCAAAATTTTTTAATTCCAGTTTTTAGCGATAGCCTTTCAAGCCTGCAGGCTATCTGTTCGTTTGGCTCAACAAATCCCCAGGTTATTGAGATTAAATCACTTCTCAAAAATCTTCTCTGGAAAACCTATTTAAGCCACGTTTCAGCCCATAAGGGTATCCTGGGAAATGAAACGGCAGATATGTTGGCAAAGGAGGCAACTGCTAAACCATCAGTTGATTTTTCACTTCCAGTACCGCACTCACACATCAAAAGACATCTTCGCGCTCATTTTATGAAAAAATGGCAGGATTACTGGGACTACTCAGATAAGGGTAGATATACCTATGATCTTGTCCCAGTGGTATCTTTGGATCTTCTGCTGCTCACTCCATCCACCACAGCTTTCCTTACCGGTCATGGTCCTTTTGGAGCATACCTCTTCAAGTTCAAAAGAGCCCTTTCTCCTCTATGTGAGTGCGGTGATGATGCTGTTGCCTCTCATTATTTCTATAATTGTCCTTTAACAGCTCGCTGGCATATCCGCCGTCCTCCTGTTCTTCCAGTTGGTTGGTTAGCAAATATTTTATCGCGCCCGATTTTGCTCTCAAAGCTTAAAAACATCTTCAACTTCTTATGTAACCTTTCAGTTTTACTCCATCACTGAGACAGAGACTTGGATTCTCCCTTATTCACTACTCAATGTTGGGTCGCAGCAACTTGTATAATATTGTCTAACTTTGTATAACACTGCATTATTTAATGTCCTTATGTTTGTTTCACAAAGCTTGCTAATGTAACATTTTTTTTATATCTTATATATACCACTCCGCCCTCTGTCGCGCGTATTGGCGGGCTCAGCCTCGGCTAAAATTTGTAACCTTTTTTTTTTTTTTTTTAGACCTCAATAAAGGGGACCGGGAGGGACAACCTATGCTCTACAGACTCACTTCCTAGTCTGAGCAGTCTCTCTCGGGCAGTAAAAGTAAAAGTAAAAGTAATTTATTTGTCAAAGCATGGTCAAAGCATGTCAAAGCATGCATTCGTTTCCAAATACCTTCATTAGTCAGGTCTGCTAACTTTATGCCTTTACGTTTAAAAATGAGCCCGAAAATTGTGTCAGAAAGTTTCGCGTTTGTTGAGCAGGGAAGTTGAGATACTTACTATTTAAATATCTCATTTCATTGTATAGAAAAATGAATTGTTTTAAGTATATTTAATTTGTTTTGGAAAGTGTTTCATAATCTATGCCTGATGGATGATTTTTTTTTTGCTTTGTTTTTTCTAGAGAGGCAGCTTATACACGAATGGGCTCATCTTCGATACGGTGTATTCGATGAATATGGAATGCCTGGAAGCAAGCGTTATCCGATGTTTTATCAGGAAAATGGAAGAGTAAGTGCTACTACTTTTCTAATAATATTAATATATTGTATTCCTTGTCAACCTATGCGTGTTTTATATTTAAATACTACGGATGAAATATTTCTACTCGCAAAATCATTCCAAACGCAAATTCGTTATCATAACGAATTTTACTATTTAAGAAACGTGTCTTATAGACTGGGAGACGGCAGCACAGACCATCACCTCATGGATTTCACGACTGAAATTCCAGAATTAGTTAAAACTCGATTCGCACATTTAAACGCAGTCGGTCTGCCAAGTCATATCTTGGTGGAAAGCACCTAAAAACCCGATTTTAGCGGTTGACTTGTAGGTTTACCATACCGTGTTTTCCTGCTCCCAAAGGTATGATAATATGGAGGACTGGGAGCAGGACAACACAATGGTAAACTCTACGAGTCAACCGCTAAAATCGGGTTTTCAGCTGTTTTCCACCAAGATATGACTTGGCAGACCGATTGCATTTTAATATACGAGTCGAGTTTTAAGTAATTATGGCACTTCAGCCATGAACTCGATGAGGTGATTGTCTCTGCTGACGCCTCCCGGTACATTAATTTTCAAAAAGTGAATAAAAGCACTTACACATTTGTTGTCGTTGTTTGCTATTTTTGCTAATGTTTTGCTAGTAGGGGAGATGGGGGCACATGTGAACAGTTCACATAAATATAGCTTTTTCTCATAACTGGATTAGTTTCGATAAACAAAAACTACTTAATATAGTAAACAGAACTTTCTTTTACACATGGTAATTTTTTTTAAATCACCTGTATAGTTCTTCTTACATTTTTTAATAGTTTTATAAAATCAAAAAATTGTTCACATGTGCCCCATCAGCGGGGTAGTTGTGAACACACGTGGGGCACATGTGAACATAAGGAAAAAATATCCTTTAACGTGCTTTTTATTCTTTTATTCATTTGTCATAGTAATCATTAATTATATTACCTTTTAAATTCACCATAAAGAGAAATATATATATATATATATTTCTCTAGTTTCTGCTTGATATGTTTAAGCAAAAGATTATAAAATGAAAATAAGTAGATTTGGTGGGGAGAGGCTTAAATGATTCATTGAGTATTGTTGCAATAAAATAAAAAAATAAAGAAGCAATTTAAAAAAATAAATTAAAACTTTTAAATTTTGGTTAAGGGTTTTTGTTTGGGGGAAATTTTAGGGAGGGGGCATTTACATACTATTTATCGGAAATCTGCTGAAATACGAAAGATTCTCACTCCTGTATTTGCCTTATTTTCTTGTAAATTATAGATAAAGAAGGGTTTTTTAATGCTTAAAAAAAATCTGGACTATACCCCCCCCCCCCAACCCAACTTCTTTTGCTTTTGAAAGAGGGGGGGGGGGTAAAATCGGGATTTTACGGTAGTTATCAGTTAAAAATTTTACTTTCTTAAAATATTACTGGTATCTATCTCCATTCAAAGCATCATATACATAACTGTTTTAGAGATGGAAGTAAGCCATCATTGCAAGGTTAGAACAAATGTAAAGGAAAAATTGCAAAGTTGTTCTAAGTAATTCTTTTGTATTAACAATGCATAAAAATATTGTTGTAAACCGTTTAGTAAAATAATATATAACACTTATTGTATTTTAGAAAACATTAAATTTATTTAAAGTACAATTGAACGAGCCTGTTGTTCTCTATGTATTTGCTGAAAGATGTGTTTGTGGGAGTTTCAATACAAAATCAACTTTGTGTGAGAAAAATATCTTCTATTTCAGGAAAATTGTAGATAATGGAACTGACATTATCTCTCATTAAGTTAACGGAAAGAAACAGAATCACAGAATGATTATTGGAGTACTTATGAACTGTTCATATCTGCCCCAACTAGCCTGTTCACAAGTGCCCCACATTGCTGCTTCTGTTAAATTGATGAATCATTAACATTTCTCAAATTTAGAAGAAAAAGAATTGTATCAAAAATGTTTATTAGTATTCATAGTATATGGTAAAATACTCAAATTCAAATAAATGAATAAATAAATAAATTTATTCGCTTATGAACTTGGAGCAATGATTTTACTTTTGAGATCTAAAAACAGTGTTTTGGCTACAGAGGACAAACAAAATGTCATAGAGCTTAAAAATTTTTTTACCATATGTCTACAGGTGCTATCATCTTTAGTAATTTTTTTCAAATAAAAAAGCTTATAATAACTATCGAAAAACTGCGATGTTCACATGTGCCCCGTGTTCACATGTGCCCCCATCTCCCCTATATGAAATCGTTCCTTCAAGTTGTTAGGAATCTAACGAGGTTTTCAATTATGATTTTAGCGCAAAATAATGGTTCTCAATCTTTAGCATATGTGCCATATACGCACACAGATTTACATATACATGTACACATACATTTATACATTTATACCCACATACATTTACAATGCACCAATTCTGTTAAAATTTCTTTCTAAACTTCGATAAAAGTAATATGTAATATACCTTGTTATTAGAATAAAATTTAATTAATAATAAGTGAATATAATAAGCAATGTAGTTACAAATTATTCTGTATACATAATTTTGTATATATTTTTTTAGATTTTTATTTCATATTTCTTTTTTGCAGCCCTTTTCCCTTTTCAGATATTCAATATCCCTTTTTAAGAAGGTCCCACTCACCCCAGGGGTTAGCAGTGTTCGCAAAATGAGAATGTTGGGCTAATGTTCGTGGGTATGAAACCAGCAACGGTCTTCGTGGGGTGCCTGCGTAAGGTTTTCAAGGTTTTTCTTGTACGAGAGCGATAAATTAGATCACTTCCCCTTCAAAAGTCCTCTCTGAAGGACTATGCCCTCCTATAGCGATTTAGCCAAAACTATAGCCAATACTTAATAAGATCCGTCCCTTTTTAAAAGTCGCCTCCCAAACATTGAAAACTGCTGAAATAAGAAGGGGGGGGGGGGGTATAAATCATGCATCCAGCATAGATTATGTAACATTTTCCAATACATTCAGAATACTGTAATAATATTTTACAGTTTATTGATGTGAAAGATATCTGAATAAACAGTTTAGAAAATGTATAACGCAATTGAAAACCTAATTACTGCAATTACAAACAATTGTAGGAAAAATATTGTCTTGTAAATGATCTATAGGTTTGAATGTATAGTACGTAGTGTGCTAAAAGTTAGTTCAATTAAACTCTTAGCACAGTTGAAAATTTGTGTTCAGCAATTTCCGTCAATAAATATGAATGTACTTGAGATCTTTTTTATAGCCCAGCATATGATCCATATAATTTATACACACCAAGTAATATGCAAAAATATAGTTACATTTTAAAACGCGTACCATAAGTGAATACGCACTTCCAGCAATTATTGTTAATAGTTTTACTGTAACTGATTTCTTTTGTGTGTCCCTGTAAAGGAACGATAAATTCTATGCACACCGCATTCTACAGTAAAGTGCTTTGTAGTACACCTCAGTAATATACATAAATTTCAAAAGTTTCATTATTTAAAATTGTATAATACCATTAAAATACTCCGCAAACGATATTTCTCCATAGGCCGTAATGTAACGGAATTCTTTTGAGTGTCCCTGTAATTGAACCGTAAAAGGCTACACACCTCATTTTCACTACCGAACATGCCATGGTAAATCCCAATAATATATATCAGTTTCGTGACAATCTGACTATGTTTACGCGAGTTAGAGCACGGACTGGCAGACAAACCGAATTCCTAAACACTTTTCGACTGGAAAATGTTAAAAAGGGGAAAAAAACAACACTTGAAGAAGAGAACTAACTATTTCAAAGAGTCATTATTCATCTTTATTAAACTTGAACAAAAGTTTTCAAACATTATATCGATTTAGGAAATAAAAATAAAGGTCAAACACTGCAAAACAATTTGATTTACGAAGAGGTTTGGGGTGCAAATTTCATAATATTTTTATATTATGTAAAAATTTTTTTTTACCTAAAACCGCCCTTGGTGACCAGTTTGGTCTCCCTTAAAATTTATGTTTGGGAAAGCATGCTAAGCATTGTATCATGTTACTTTTATTCATAATTTAATTTACTTGGACCCCCTTAAATATCGGTAATATAATCCCTTAAGCTAATATTAGTTTTTGATCCATTAAAATATCTCAATTTGTAGATTTTCTGTAAGCAAGTAAACCCTCTTGGTTTACAATGGAACTCTATGTGAATTTAGCGAAATATTAGACATATCGTCCGGTTGGCGTCACTTTTGGCGGCTCATTTTGACCGTCAAATATGGCAATATATCGCCAAGTTGGCGGCATTTGGTGACAGAAGAGGGTCCCCCCCTACGGTAACCCCCCTTATAGATATGGAATTGAATTAAATGCTGTTCAATAACCAATGAGATGCGTTTTATTCGGGCGTTGCCATTAAACAATTAACAAATAATCACGATTTCTGTGCCACGTACGATAGCGTAATATATATATAGATTATTTTTGTAGTGTGAAATCCTCAAAGCAATTCGCCATATGATTAAAATTGCACGAAATACAAAGTGTCGGGATTTTGATAGGTTTATGGGAGCAGTTAAAACACTCTTGGGAGAAATGAATTTTCAATTTTTGCCAGTGTATTTTTAGTGATGAATGATTTACAGAAATTGGGTCCAATCTCTCGAGGGACATACGGTTTCATATTTATGCAGGCATTTATTTATTTTTATTTTTTATCTGTCAGGCTTATTTTACGAGAAGAATGTGCATTTTCTAGAATAAAGTTAAGAATTCTTACAGGGCTTTTCTGTTTCATAGTTTTGTCTCTGACGTCAAGAATTTCGTTCTTACTTTAAATGGGGAAAAAAGTTCTTGATTTTATCTGCTACAATCGCCAATGATTTTATTTATATATATATATAACGACAGAATAACGATTTGAACTTTGGCTCTTCAAATTTATATCGCTTTTAAACAAAAGTGTTCCTGGCATACATATGTGCAAGGTTGAAATGAAAACTTCTTTGACGAAGTCTCGTAATGGGAGTTAATGCTATAACTAAATTAGTAAATATGGCGGTAAGTTGTCCTTTGACGGGCACGTCAAAATGACTTCTGATTAAGGGGGCATATGATTGTTAAATTTTTCGGAAAAAGTATACATAAAAGAGCAATATTTTCTGAGCATTTAAGAAAAACACACAAAATGAATCCTAAAATTACGTTAGTTATGATGAAAAATGTGTCAGTTTCTCTCTGTGTAAGCAATGATTAAAATGATGCTTTAAAGCGGTTTTCCTCAAAATGTTGAAAACGTTCTTTTTAAAAATTGCATACGGTATTTCTTTTGGACGACTTGATATTTTTACTGGAAATCGTCACCGATTTCTTGACTATATTTATATCTTAAGATTTGACAAACAAAATTTCCATTTTTAAAATAAAATTATTGCATTTTTTTCGATGTTAAGGTTTTTATTTTGTTGTTGCTGTTGAATTTTTTGCTTGTTTGTTTTTTTTTTTTACTTTTTGTGTCTAGAATAATGTACAATTTATATCAAGTCTTAAGATATGGATATAATCTATAAACGCTTGAGGATTTTATGTAAAAATATTAAGTATTCCAAAAGGAATCCTTCGCGCAATTTATAAAAGAACAATTTGAGATAAATCACTTTAAAACATACCCGTTTAATTATTGCTTATATTGAGAACACCTCAGACATTTTTAGTGATAAATAGCGCAATTATATGAAATTTTATTATGTGCTGTTTGTTTTGACATGCTAAGAATATATTATGCTTTCATTTTCCGAAATTTATTTTATTACTTTTTGAAGGTTTAGCAGTTGTATTCTTTTTTTTTTATCAAACTTCACCGCATTTACATTTGAAGTTCATAAAATTTATTTAACGTAATTTGTATTTATAGTTTCGGTGTATGTGGAATTTGATCGCGAGATTTCTAACTTAGAAAAACTTTACATGTAGGCTATGGAAACACAATCACTCGTTTTCCTTCACGTTTCATATTGCTTTTCCTTTTAGCGTTTTATTGCTTTATATTTCCATGGCGAATTTTTACCTGGTTCTCTATCACCATATACAAAGTTTTTACTTTAAAAAGTCGCTTAAACGTTAAAAATAATAACAGAATACTTAAAATTGCCAAAAGAAAAAAGAACTTTGAGGGACAAAGCATTCTAATAAATAATACCTGTATGACAAGAATTGAAGTCTTGCGTCATTTAGTTGCAACCGTATACGCGTTATACACACAAAGGGAGAGAAAAATAATTTTCATTATTAGTATGCTTATTCCAGTGGTGAATGAATAAATTTTAATGCGTAATCTTTTGTTTGAAGAAAGTTCACTGCCATTTTTAGTTATGGATATTTACAGAAAAAACTAAATTTTTTAACAACCTGTTATTGCACTTTTTTTTTTTTTACGATATTACAGGACTATTTTATTATTCATATTACCAATTTGTCCGACATAATTAGATATTTTCTCTTCCTTGGGCAGTCACCCCTCTGTATTCATAAATGTAAGTCTAAAAAATCAATTAATCTGCTTTTTAAAATTTTAGATCTTTATTATCATTCAGTTATATTGGTCTGTCTTTTAAAAATATGTTAAAATATCTTATATACAAGAATAGTAGGCTTAACATCCACGAAATATGTCGTGTAGCTGGTACACAATACAATTTATTTAGTTCGTTTGTTTGTCTCGTTTTCTTTCCCATTATTCATTGTTATTTTATGTATTTTACTGTAAACTATTTTAAATAGAATTTATTACTAAAAATTCCTTCTCCCTCTCTCTTTTATTTATTTATTATTTATGTATTGTATTTTGTCTAATTATGTTGATAATGGTATTAGACTTATAGAAAAAAAATATTGTAAGCATAGTAAATTTTAATTTGCGATTAAACTTTTAAGCACGTGGCAGTATTGTTGAGAATCTGTTTAAGAGATCATAAAAAAGAATAATAATGCACAATTTCATTATGTGGAGTGGTTTTTGAAAATCTTATATATGCAGCCCGTCAAGGCACATAAATAGCAAATTCTTTTGAAAATAACTTTTTAAATCAGCTAATAAAAACGGTTCAAACACTTAAGGTTTTTTTTTTTTTCTTTTTCTTTTTTTTCTACACGACGCGACTGAGAGATGCTATGAATCTGCATAATATTAATATTTTAACGGCGCGAGAGATAACGCAACTTTACGACATAAATTTGCTCATGGACGTAATACATGCATTACTTTTTACAAAATATATTTTCTTCCTTCATGCATTATGCCATAAATGTATGCTTGTAATGATGATAATGATTTCATTTATCAATTTGTTTACTTAGTTCATATATTGTATAAACATTATTATCGTACATAAACATTATTAAATTGTTAATCGCTTTTTACCATTAAACTTTTAAGTTACACCTAGTAGACGTGGTGAAATATTTAATGCAATCGGATGAGAATTTTTCTAATAGTTAATACGTTTTTATGAGATTTAAATTAAGTAAACTATCAATACTTGTGATATATTACACAGATTAGCTTTCGGCTAAATCTATGGTAACACTAAGATCCTAGGTCTCATAACAGGCGGTAATACATAGCTAACGCATTTATATAGGGGAATAGCGTGGGAATGTGCTGAAATTGTTCCGGGCTGATTTTATGAATTGAGTTAGCATCGGTTGGTTATTTTCTTTTGAAGAGTATCTGTTTCTACATACTTGAAAAGAATTTATGAATTTCCAACATAGCTGAAAAGTGTTTATGAATTGTGTTTGTCTGTCCGTTTTCTCACTCGCGTAAATATACTCGGATTCCCATGAAATTTATATATGCTAATGAGGTTTACTATCGCATGTTCTGTATTGAAAATGGAGTATGTAGCGTTTATAGTTCATTTACAGAGGCACTCAAAAGCATTCCGTTATATTACGGTCTATGGTGAGGGAGGGGGGGGGTCGTTTGCGGTGTATTTAAATAATGTTACACTATTTCAAACATACTTAGACTGATAAATATCATTGAGGTGCACCAGGCTTATTGTAGAATATGGTGTGCATAGCATCCATCGCACATTTACAGGACCACACAAAAGTATTAGGTTACAGTACTGCTTCGAACAATAATTGCTGGAAGTACATTTTAAGTTAAGGTACGCGTTTTTAAATTAATCTAATTTTTTGCCTATTGGTGTGTATAATTTTTATAGCTGATATACAGGGCAGCAGAAAAGATCTCGAGTACATTTTCGTTTGTTGCCGGAAACTGATGAAAGAGAATTTACAAACCTGCTATCCGCTTCCTAACAGAATAAATTTTAGCATACTATGTAGTATATATATAAATCTATACATTATATAGAGGGTTGCACAAAAGAATTCGGATATTTTTCCAACTATTGATGGTAATTCCTGAAATTGCTTTTTGAAATTGTTATGCGTGTTAATAAGTGTTATAAGGGATATGCGTTTTCCAAATTGTCTTCTTAGACATGATCCTTCACCTTATTAAACGGTGAGATTTTGTTAAAGTATTCTGTAAGTGTTGGAAAAAATTTCATAATCTATGCTTCACAAGTGACTTTTCTTTCTTGTTTACTCATGCTGAAAATAAAAGTTTGTCGTTTTTCATAATTTCATTTTATAAAATTACTTATTTGAAATTACTCATATGCAAACTACATCACTAACTCATAATTTTGCTACTGAAAGACCATATGAAACTTTAATGTTTCATTGAGGCAGAAGTAATTATTGCTTAGTTATTCCACTTATTAATGGTGTTTTTCCAATTTACAGTGTATTTTTATGATATGCACTGGTCCTCCCCCAAAAATACATCTGTAGCCTTTTTGGCGGGACTAACATACAAATGTATTACGTTAAAAATATGGAACCTAGAATGTCTTGATACAAATATTTTTTAGATTTTACATTATTTTGATATCGTTCATTTATTTACAAATAATCACTTAACTTTTATCACAAATTCCAATATAGTTATATAATTAAATTTATTGTTTTTATGAGTTATGATTGTTGAGATTTATGTGTTTTCTATGAGTTGTGGAATTATATATAATATAAATATTAAAAACTAACTGAACTTCAAATTTTATTTTATTAAAATTATTAATGCAAATTAGAAGCATGCTAATAAAATAATTTATTTATAATTATAATATACATAAATGTGTTAATTGTTTTAGAATATAAGTTAAATATGTAATATTATTTTTATTTTTGTATAAATCGTACATGACAATTATAATTGTTATTATTTTTAATAATTAGAAAATTTGGTTGATTAAATTGGTATAACATTGACTTTAAATATTAGATTTAAAATTTGTTATTAATGTTTGAAAATTATAAATTAATTATTAAATTAAATATATGAATTCAAAATATAGATGGTAGCATTAAATTGCTTAACGTAATTATTATTTTCCCTTTTTTTTACAATATTTATTTCTGCAACTGTTCAACAGTCTGATATTTTAATATGTAGTGTTTTTACCAACCTTAAAAATTAAATATAAATAATTATATTTAATTTTTCTTTTTGTATTTTATTTAATTTTAATTAGTAATAATTTATTGACGATTAATTTTAAATTCATAAAAAATTTAATTGTTCGCATTATACATTAATTGTAACCATAGTAATTAAACATTTTGTCTGTTCGTTTCACCTCTTATCTGTAACTGTAGCATAACTGTTGGATTCATTTATAAGTGCACCTGTCTATTACATGAAATCATGATTTTTTTGCCGCACGTGAATGTTTTTGCCGACTGAGGATTAAACACTTACGTGTTGCTTTGTTTATCATTTTTCATCATCGCATGATTTACATATTATATTTCTGTTCCTATTTATTATTTAAAAATTATTATGCTGCATATGTTCAAGTTTAAATTATTTTTATTTTGTTTATTGTTTGGTCTACCTTTAAAATACGTTTATGAATTTTAATATATATATATGTAGTACTATAAAAATTGATGTAAAATATTATTACATGCATCTTTAAAAATGAGATTAGGTTCTTTTTGTTATACGAGCTTATAAATTATATATATATATATCTTTGAAATCAAAAATATATGAAGAAATTGATAAAGTTCTAAAGATGATTTAGAAATGAACATATGAAACCAGTATGTAAAATAAGAAGCTATGAATGACTCACAGAATCATCAGAGGAGCTTGTGAGTTCATTCATAGAAGATGCGTTAATTCATCCAATTTTGTCGGCATTAAGCCTAAAATTACAAAATTTAGCTCCTTATAACGCAAACATTACAGAAAATAGATAATAAAAAGCTAACAGATCCAAAGAAAGATACACCTCATACAGGATATTAAAAATTATTAGAGCACAATACCTGAATGACATACTAAGAATCAAAACCACTGCATATCAGCATGGAAAACAAAGTTAAGACTATTTTAATATGTGATCTACAGTTGAGCATCTGAGTGAAACCCATAACTGTGCTGCCATCTGGTGTGAGAAAGGAAAAATGTAAATTGGAACTGGATTAATAACAATAATGTTTAGAGTTGCCATCTTAACCCCCCCTCCCAAAAAAAAAAATAATAAAATGAATGAAAATGATTGAAGAAATCAAGAAAAGACTTAGATTAACTTTTAGTTAAACTAGAATGAAAAAATAGGAATAAACTTAATAAGTACTGAGTGAATACAAAATAAAATAAAGAAAAGGAATAAATTAATACAAATAAATAAATAAAGAAATAAAGAATTACATAAAAATAAATAAAAGGGCAATTGATTAAATTAACGTTTTAAAGACAAAAAATTGTAATATAAAAGAATGAGAATATAAATAACATTTAAAAAGATGAGGAATATTTCAGATAGTAAAATTTAGCCTTGTATTATGTAAATAAATGTGAAAATTTAAAAAGCAATGAGGAATATTGAGATAGTAAAATATATCCTTAAATGATGATGCAATATGTGAAAATTTATTATGTTAAATGCATGATACCCCATATTTTTTTTATTATTATTATATGTCCGTACAATATATAAGCATATATACATACACTTATACACGCTCACACACATAAAAACATATAAGGTTTTAAACTTTTTTTTAGCATTCCCGACCTCAACCCTCCATAATGGTATTTTTATTTTTTATGTTTTTAGTGTATAATGTATGGAAAAACATACACATACACCAAAACTTTTTTTTTATAAGAATATATATATATATATATATATATTATATATACATACATATAATTTTTTGTGTGTATGATTTTTATAATTTTTTCAGCAATCCACATCCCACCCTCTATAATAGTGTTTTCAATTTTTTAGTTTTTTTTAAACATATTAAATGCCTATACTGGTAAGAAGTAGAAAAAAATGAATATTAAGATTTGAGCCATGCAGATATAAAAGGGATGGGATAATTATAAGACAATGCTAATTGCTTTAATTTAAAAATGTTAGGCTGTAAGAATTGGGAGGAACATAAACGTTTGATACGAAGACTATGATTAAGCAGAATATTTCTATATACTGAAATATGCAAGCAGGAATTAAAGTTCGTAAAATTAATTACATTAAATGAAAATTCATTGCGTTTATCATAAATGTTGAATGTCTGGGTGTTATTAGGGAGAATATTAATTTTAACATCCATAAAATTGATACTAGAACTATTTGAAAAGGTAGTACTAAGTTCTAGATTAGAAGGGTACTTTTACAGGAAGAGATATAGAATTATTGTCTGTAACAGAAAGAATAATTATATCATCTATGTATCTGCAGAGCAATGAATTATTATTAATAAATTTACGTTCATAAAAGTAAAGATATAAATAAGATAACATGCTTGATGAAGCAGCTCCTTGAGGTATGCCCTGTATTTAAATAAAAAAAGCATTGTCTTGGAAAATAAAATTATGAAATAGTAGAAAGTTAGTCAAAGATGTGAAGTAGTCAGTATCAATGTTATCAGGTAAATTTAATAAAGGAAAATATTCTATAAATAATGAATTGATAATAGAATGCAAGTCTTTTAGAATTATATTATTAAATAGGTCTTTGAAATCTAAAGTAATAATATTATTGACATTTGTTAATGGCTTTATTTTATCCACCAATTCAAAACTGTTTTTAATGCAGTGAGTGTTGTCTTTTTTAACTGATAACTCATAAATTTGTGTAAGAATATTTAAAAAGAGTGTATTAGCACAAGTATTATATGTATTACATCCTACAGTGACAGTGCGGAATTTAAGAGGATATTTGTGAAATTTTGGAATCATGACTACATAAGGATAATTGAGGTTGTTATTTTTAATGCCTAATAATTTGTGATAGCTTAATATATGATTATTATTTTCCTTTAAAGTAACATGATGAAGTTTGAAAATATTATTAGAAGTGACTGCTTTAGTTAGGAGGTGATGATAGTAATATTTGCATATGATAGCATAGTTGTTAGCAGCCTTATCTACATATGTAATGATGAAATTATTTTGAAGGTTTGCAATATGTGGTTTAAGGGTGGAGAAAGAAACTGAATTTTTGGCAATATGCAGTTTTAATAATTGTTGTTTCAAAAAGAAAGATGACATGATGCTTCCAATCTACAAAATAGTCAGTAAGTTTATTATAGTTGATAGCAATTTTGTAAATGAAGAAATCTAAATCATATGAGAATTGTTTAATGATAGACTGTATATTACACTGAAGGAATACGATATTTAGTTCCATGACGCATCAAAGATCTTAAATGAATATTATTGACAATGTCTAAATTACCAGTTATAACATGTCCATGATGGGCATTAATATATGTATTTAGATGGGGATCATTGCATTTACATGTAAAAGTATCAGTGTGCGTGAAATTTTTAGAAAACTTATTATAATTGAAAATTTTACGACCTAAACTATTAGGATATTTAAAAGAGCTTTTTAGATTAACACTTTGAAGTGGGAGTTTACATTGCTCGTTGTGAAATAATTGATTAAGTTTAATTTTATTAAAAACAGGATGGTAAAGGTAACGATTAAATGTGAATTACTTTTATTTAATTGTTGTGGTTTTTTGTTAATATTGACATTAAGAGCAGTTAGCCTATAATGGAGTAAATCATAAAATGTATCACTAAAATGAGAATTGAATGTATTTGAAGTAAAAACTTTGTGATATTGATTAATATGATATTTAGGAATTGCAAATATAAATTTACGAGGAGACATCCAGTTGTAATTACTACTGAAAGAAGATTGTAGGCGTATTAATGATTTTTTAATATGAGTATTAGTTAATGAAGATGATGAATGTTTAGTAGTAGATTTCCCTCTTTGTGTGCGTGTGGTTTGCTTATATAATTTATGATTAAGAGAAAGATAGAGAGATTGATAGTTAATTGTATGTGACATATATACAGATCAATACAAAAGGATGAAACCTAGATTAACCTGTTTTTACGCAAATGTTTACCACATTTTACATCATTTTGATACCATACATAATTTACAACAATTACCTTTTTGTTTCCCACAAAAGCCAATTGTTGGAGAAAAGATTAAATAAATATATATAGATGTTCGCTTAATGAAATAAATCGTTTAAAGTTGAATTTCCAACCTTGTTAGAAACCTTGACGGAATGTGATTAACAAATAAAGAAGGTCAGCATTTGTCGGAATTTTCTTTTTATTTTCTTTTAAAGTTGAAACATTTTTTTCAAGCTGTAATGACTCAACTGTCACTTAAAAGCTGTTTTCGTCGCAGAGCTCAAAAGAATCAAATTTCTGTTCTCTTTCTCATTCCTAAACTTAGAAACCGTTAACTGAATTGCAAACATTTTTTAACGTTTATACTTTGTAATTCTTACAGGCTATTTCTCAGTCTGTGTTAGCAAAAGAGGATTTATTGAATAGATAGCCTTGAAATAAAATTTATAATATGAACATTAAAAAGGTCCACAATCTTACTTAAAAGGCGACTAATGTAATGAAAAATATGTTATAGGTTTAAAATATACATTTTATTTAAAACTTCTTAGTAGTTCCAAGCTTTCCAGGCTCATCATCAGAGAATATCTTAATAACTAAATGTTGTTTATTTATGCAAATACGTCACTTTGTTTTGAAAATGAGAGAGCCAATAATTACTAGAGTTGAAAGTAGAAGTAGCAGTAGCAATTTCTTGGATTTAATTTAATTAGAGGAAATATATATTATTATTATTAATTGCAGTTCCATTTATTTTATGACATCACTTTGTTTCTCCTACTTTCAATTCTAGTAATTATTGGCTGTCTCATTTTCAAAACAAAGTGACGTATTTGTATAAATAAACAACATTTAGTTATTAAGACATTCTCTGATGACGAGACTGGATGGCTTGAAAGTACTAAGAAGTTTTAAATAAAATATATATTTTAAACCTATAACATCTTTTTCATTACATTAGTCGCCTTTTAAGTAAGATTGTGGACCTTTTTAATGTTCACATTATACATTTTATGTTGAATCAAGGTGAAAAATTGCGTTTCGTCTTATGATATTATTAGATAGCCTTGTTTTAATTTTTATTGTAATCATAGAAAATGTATAATAAATAACTATGCTAGCAATTAAATGCGGAATAAAAAATTTCAACATTTGAAGAGGGAATTATTTTTATTAATTTTTAGTTTCATTCACTGATTTTGAATTGCGTTTTACCTGTGTATAAAATTTAAATAAAACTATTTTTTTTTTAATTTATAACAAGAATGAAAATCATGCTTCAAGTATAGATTACGAAACACTTTCCAACACTTCCAAACTACTATAACGGAATTTACTACTTAATAATTAAAGGAAGATATCTAAATAAACAATTTAGAAAACGCATAATGCAGTTGAACACCGAATTTCCATAGTTAGTTCCAACTGCTATTCAAATTCTTGAGCAGCCTTGTATACGATTTGTAAACATTTTCGCAATTTTCGTCAATGTTGAATTTGTATGGGAATTTCAAGAAAAATTTATTCTCATATAGCCAAGTTGGCTTCATTTACGAAGACATATTTTCATTGTCAAATTTGGCGATATCTCACAATTCTGGATACATTTTGGTGTATTTTCAAAGATCATGACCCCCCCCCCCCCCCCAGACAACAAAACCACCACCGTTAAAATTATATATGCATATATATGATTTTTGTCTTGTAATAGCACTCGTATTTACGAACCGATTTCGATGTGACTAAGCAAATCATGTGTAGAAAACATATGACGATCGTAACCGAGTTTGTTGGCCAGCTTCATCCACCATTTTCTTTCAAAATAGAAGCCAGTTAAAGATTTGAAAGCTAAAAACATATATAAAAAAACTAAAAATCCAAAACGTATTTATCCCTTAAAAGTTCGGCTAGATACAAGTATTCCAGAGCATTTTTCGTCTCTCTTTTATCTTAAAAAATAGCTGATATATAGCATTTTCAAATTCAGACATTTTGAAAAAAATTAAAAGTAAAATATTCCTCAAGAAAGGGGTTTAAATTATGAGTTTTATTGAACGTGGATTATCGTAAATTTTCATTCATTATTGAAACAATTGTTCAAGCTCTCATACGCATAGTCATATCCGCAAGCGTCAAATTCTCGCCAAATTTGTCTGTGCTTAGAGAAATATCGCCATATTTGGAGAGAAAAATAGATCGCCATTAACACTAGAACCGACATAGACCGGTTTTGACCGGTAAAAAGTTAAAATATTTCAATTCGAACAAGAACTGTTTTCCTAAAATAAGTTAAATGTGCACCCCGGAGAAATAGATTTAATGTGTACCGCGGAGAAATAAGTTGAATAGTTTTAGATAAAAATTCTGGTGTAAAATATTTGTATAACTCTTAGGTAAAATTTCCGGTTCTAGTGTTAATGAAACTAACTTGGTGGCAGGTAGATAAATTATTTAAATTACCATTCAAATTCAATAGTGACGAAAACTGGGAATCTTCTATAATCGGGTTCCACGCATTTTCGCTTTCGTGTCTTCAGCTAAAATTAGCCGAATTCTTAAAAACAAGGAATAGGAAAGCTATCTTTTCCCACGGATACAGACGAAATGGCCTCTTTAATCTGTTGTCTTCTTTCAAAATGTCGCCCACCGTAGAAATTCAAAGAGATCTCAGCCATAAAGGCAAAACAAAAAATGTTCCGGAGTTTTTGTATCAAGTCCGAACATTTAAATGCAAAAACTTTTTTAATTTCTAATTTTTGTAACCCTTTTTGAATTTAAAATATTTAAGTAGCCGCCATTTCGAGACAATAGGGCTGACGAAGCTGACCAACGAACTCTGCCGCGATCATTTAAGTCTTGTTCACAGACAAATCCAAATCGGTCCATAAAAAATACAAGTGCTACAGCATGACAAAAATCACACACACATATGTATATATAACCACCATAAAACATTACAAATTACCAACAAAAACTGCGAATGTACAAATAATAAAGGAATTTATTCAAATAAAAAAGTATTTATAAACCACCATACAAGTCTATAAAATAGATCCCCATAACAAATGCAACATGGATTTAAAAACATGGTAAAAATAGGAAAAATGGAAATTTGCGGAATCAAGACAGATTCATCAGGTTCTAATTACCTTGATTACAACAAATAAAATGCGCGGTTTTATCTTCGCATTACCTATAAAAAGCTAAATAAATAAATAAATAAATATATATATGTATAATTTGAACGAGGCTGGTTTTAGGGTCTGGGTGTCATGATCGGTGAAAATATAGCGACATTTTCCGGACGACAGTAATAGACAGCTTCTCACTTTTTGTTTTTTACAAATTATTTTTCCCCGTAGGCCATAATGTAACAAAATTCTTTTATATATCCCTCAAAATGAATGATGATAAGGGCCTTGCACTTCATATTCTACAGAAAGAATGTTCTATTGCACCTCAAAAATGTATATCAATTCCAATACGTTTGAAATAGTGTGACTTTATTAAATAAAAAAGAAAAGTGCCCAGCTAAACTGATGGCATTGAGCTCACAGGCTATTCACACTAATTGTATATTATACTCTTATTTTAAAGAATAATGCCCCTCAAAAAAATAAGTGAATGGGAATTAGCCCCCGTTTCCCCCTTTATACTTAACCAGTGAACCCCCAAATCTAATCAGGGAAGCCCCTTATCATAATAAACCGGTATACCAAATTTGGAGCAAATCGAATAATCCTGCAAAAAAAAAAAAAAAAAAAAAAAAAAACATTTATCTAAATTAAGGGGGTGGACTAGCCCTCCTTTATCCTTAACCAATGAATCGCCAAAACGAATCAGGGAAGCTCCTTAACATAATAAACCGGTATACCAAATTTGGAGCAAAGCGAATAATTCTGCATGAAAATCCCGTTTATATAAATTAAGGGGGGTGGACTAGCCCCCCTTCCCCCTTTATCTTTAACCAATGAACCTCCAAAACTAATCAGGGAAGTTCCTTAACATAATAAACCGGTATACCAACTTCGGAGCAAATCGAATCATTCTGCATGAAAAACCAATTTATCTAAATTAAGAGGGGCCGGCTAACCTCCTTTTTCTCCCTTTATACTTAACCAATGAACCCCCAAAACTAATCAGGGAAGATCCTTAACATAAAAAACCGGCATACCAAATTCGGAGCAAATCGAATCATTCTGCATGAAAAACCCATTTCTCTGAATTAAAAGGGGGTGAACTAACCCTCCTTTTCCCCCTTTATCCTTAGCCAATGAACCCCCAAAACTAATCAGGGAAGTTCCTTAACATAATAAACCGGTATACCAAATCGAATGATTCTGCATGAAAAACCCATTTATCTGAATTAAGGGGGGTGTACTAACCCCGTTTTTCCCCCTTTATCCTTAACCAATGAACTCTCAAAACTAATCAGGGAAGTTCCTTAACATAATAAACCGGTATACCAAATTCGGAGCAAATCGAATGATTCTGCATGAAAAACCCATTTATCTGAATTAAGGGGGTGGACTAACCCCCCTTTTCCCACTTTATCCTTAACCAATGAACCCCCAAAACTAATCAGGGAAGTTCCTAAACATAATAAACCAGTATACCAACTTCGGAGCAAATCGAATCATTCTGCATGAAAAAACCATTTATCTAAATTAAGAGGGGCGGGCTAACCTCCCTTTTTCCCCTTTATCCTTAACCAATGAACCCCCAAAACTAATCAGGAAAGTTCCTTAACATAATAAACCGGTATACCAAATTCGGAGCAAATCGAATCATTCTGCATGAAAAACCCATTTATCTGAATTAAGGGGATGAACTAGCCCCCCTTTTCCCCCTTTATCCTTAACCAATGAACTCCCAAAACTAATCAGGGAAGTTCCTTAACATAATAAACCGGTATACCAAATTCGCAGCAAATCGAATAATTCTGCATGAAAAACCCATTTATCTGAATTAAGGGGGTGGACTAACCCCCCTTTTCCCCCTTCATCCTTAACCAGTGAACCCCCAAAACTAATAAGGGAAGTTCCTTAACATAATAAACCGGTATACCAAATTCGGAGCAAATCGAATAATTCTGCATGAAAAAACCCATTTATCTGAATTAAGGGGGGTGGACTAACCCCGTTTTCCCCCTTTATCCTTAACCAATGAACTCCCAAATCTAATCAGGGAAGCGCCTTATCACAATGAACCTAGGAAAAAAAATTTGAAGCAAATCGGATGTTTCTATTAAGAGTTATCGCGTTACGTACATACATACGTACGTACGTACATACATACATACAGAACGGGCGGGCACATTAGCTCTCAGGCTTTGATAGCCTGTGAGCTAAAAAGAGTGAAAATGATTTTTCCCTATAGACCATAATGTAATGGAATTAATTTGTTTGTCCTTGTAAACCAACTATAAATGCTACATATTCCATTTTCAATAGGGAATGTCCTGCGGTAAATTTCAATAACATATACCAATTTCATGAATCTAAAATATTTACTTGAGTTAGAGAACGAACAGACAGATGGTCAGACAAACTGAAGTCACAAACACTTTTCAACTATGTAGGAAAGTGTTAAAAATGGAACTTTTCTTTGGGAAATGTTAAAGAAGTACTTTAAATGTCCCCAATGGCTAAAGATAACTAAATCATACCACTATACTTAGTCCAGTCTGGTTCTTTCTTTCTTAAAGAAGTATTTTGGGGCTTCAGAATGCCTTAAATACAGGATGATTAGTAAATATATGACAAACATCTAGGAAAATAATGCTGCAAAGTAGTTTATAAGGGCATAATCAGAATTTGTAAAATCATCAACAAAAGCATGCATTAAATTTCGGCAACAGAACTTAAAAGGATTACGCGTAAATTATATGGAAATATAATCATGTTGGAATTAGCTAAAATTTTTATATGCTGTTGCTCATACGATGCTTAGCGTATGTCTCATTGACAGGGATATTGGGGAGGGTATACTTGGTATACTCTCCGTAATTATAGTGTATACTCTCTGGTGTATACCCTCTGAAGCATATACCCTCTGACTCTTTAACGATCATCACTGCTCATTGGGCACAATCCTGAAAAATAGCTACTTTTGATGCTATGACCTACGAAATATCTTCATTCCTATTACATAGTGCTGTCAACTTTCCGGTTCCTTTCAAGTCAAATAAGTACAATTTGAACCAGAGAATTATTTAACGAAATTGTTGGCCAATTAACTTTCCCTGCTCAACAACTTCTTTTATCTGCGTAATTTCAGTGCAATTCTTTTGGGTGTGTGTATAAACCAGCTGTAAGTTCTACGTGCTTCATTTTCATATGGGAAAATGCTATAATAAACCTCAAAATCGTATATCATAATGTCGTAGAAATCCAAGTATAATTACGTGAGTTAAACCACAGACAGGCGGAGAGGCAGACGTCCAGACAAATCGAATACAGAAACACTTTTCAACTATGTTGGGAAACGTTAAAAAGTTCGTTTTATAAACCATCTAACATCGTAGTTTTAAAATTATATAGCTAAACATATGTTTTACGCGGCAAGACATATGATAATATTAATATTAATCAAAAGTGTCCGAAAAGTACCTTTACATTTTTAAAAAATCAAGTAAGAATATGCACTTAAAGTTTTTTGTATTAAGGTTTGCACTTAGTTGTTTTCCTGTTTATTTACTTTCCTTTTTTAAAAAAATAAGTCAATGCTAAAAAGCGAAGAGAAAATTAACACTAAATCATCTGAACCTCATATTAGGCTTTTAAATTAAATGACAAAAAATTCTACTTTAAAATCGAAATATTTATTTGAGTGACATCTCCTAAGAAGATTCGGGTTCCTTCAGATTGCAAAAAATGACAAAAACATAAATTATATAATTTTATTTTATTTTATTTTATTTATTTATTTTATTTATTTATTTTGTTTATTTTATTTTATTTATTTTATTTATTTATTTTGTTTATTTTATTTTATTTATTTTTTATTTATTTATTTTGCTTAAAATGAATTCAGACACCCGCAGTAGATACTGACGAAATTTCGTAAAGATCCGCTAATAAAAGATATCCAAAAGTACCTTTTACTGCATCAGTTTTCCTTTAAATGATTCAAAGCATCAATCTTTAAACTCGTTTTTCTCAGTTTTTGTTTTTACACAGCAAAGAAAGAAACACTGGGCAATCAGCTGGAAAAAAGAGGGCAGCCAGCACTGCCATCAGCGTAATGTGCAATGGTGCCATTAATTAAACCAGTACAAAAGTGTCCGTGCATAATGCAGCTGGCCTATCAGTGACGGCCAACAGCAGACCAGCTTTAGTATGCCATCACATTACTTCAATCCGGCACTTATCTTGCAGTGCTTCCATGGTGTGGTGGGCCAGCGCATGAGATAAAACGGAGGCCGATCAGAATTTTATCAAATGATTTCCAACAGCAAAGTTGACTGAAGCTGTCCAGTAGTGGTCATGCAGTGGTAGACCATTAGCCAGCAATTCTCCATCATTGCCAGCGCCTATCTTGCTGTTGGCCAGCAATTACCTCTTTGTTGGATAGGTAGATTTCGTATGAAATACCACCTATTGCGATCTCCGCTATATTGGAATTTCTGAAAATTTTTCGCAGATCTACACCGACCATGAGCACTAGAACCAAAAACCATCCTCAGTAGAAAACTTCATGTATATATGTATACATATAACTTTTTTATAAACACGATAACTTTCATAATTCTGCACAAATCTCTTCCAAACTGGTACATAAAATCAAGGGGCATAATATCTCGGTCAAGTTCGTTAATGGGAAAACCGAAAAAAACTCAATAACTTCTTAATTATAATACATATAGAATCAGTTTAAAGTTATTATTACTTCTAAAAAAAGGGGGCCAAAAATTTATGTATCACAGATTTTTGATATAATAAAAAATGGGCTCAAGAGGCGAAAAAAATAGGGTTTTCAGGAGAAAAAAATTCGTAACTTCTTCAGTTCTCAAGATATCAAATCCAATGAAATTTATTATAAATATTCTTAATATTATCTAAAACTTTTATACTGGCAAGTTTTTGATAGGACCAATTCGTACAGAAAAAAAGAGGGGGGGGGGAGGGAGGTTGAAGAAGAAAAAAATCCATAACTTCCTCAATTCACAAGATATAAAATGCGCATGAATTTTTTATATATCTTCTTAATATTATCTACAACTTTTATATTGACAAGTTTTTGATAGGACCAATTCTTACAGCAAAAACAAATTAAAACTATATAGCGGTTGAAGAAAAAATCGCCGTATTAAGGGTGTACTCAAATACAAACTGCTTATTTTCTGACTCATTTTTAAATTATTTTCTGCTCTCAAACGCATCCAGTTGGTAGGTTTTCTTATTGAGAAACTATATAATGGACCGTAATGGTCGATTTTTTGAGAGAGACAGAATATATTTCAAAAAATGATGTCAAAGTGGGCATTTTGAACCGAATTTCCCGAAGCGATTGTGTTGGAAACGAAAAATATTGTCCTACTGAGAAAATATTGTTTATAAATCAAGTTCTAATTAATTGAACGAAAAATAAAAAACAGGTCGCTCTTCAAAAATCACGTCAGCAAGTTTCATGTTTTTTCCTTTTATAAATTAATCTGAAAATGTGTCAGAAAATTTAGAGTTTTTGAGCATGGAAAAATATTTTTTTTTCTTTAATGCCGCCTTAACATGATTCTGATAAAACCAGCTCTTATATAAAAATGAAATTAAAAACTCGTCAAAAGCGGCCAGATAAAATTGTTAAAGTGGTTTTATTTCTAATCATGATTTAGTTTTTTTTAATTTAAATTAGTACTTAACTTCGAAATCTACCTGCGCCTGTAGGCCGAGCAGGCAAGGATTTTTTTTTTTTTCAGTGTAATAGTATGATCAAAATTCTAAAACTTTATTAAGATTCTTATGATGAATTTCATGAAATTAAGAATCGTATTTTCGGTAAAATAAATAGTCTATTTTTTAATAGTCAAAATACTTATTGAATAGACATCTTTACTGCATACGTATTTGTCGTGACATTTATTTTTTTCTTAAACTAATTAAGTTTTTGGAAATCTCGCACTTACAGTTGTAAAGTAAACTTGTAAGAAAATCGCAAAAAATACCGTTGCAAAACGTTAAAAATTGTTGGATAAGTGTGGTTTTAAAATTTCCTTAATTAAAAATAAATAAATAATTTCTTCAAATGTTACCATAAGAATTCCATTTTCAATGATTAAATCATTTTGCTTCATAAAATCATTTAATAATATGGCAAAAGATATTTTCAAGTACTTAATCCTTAAATGCCTGGTGTTGCTTTTCGGCAACATACCCAATTTAGGCTCTAAAATACTATTAGGATAATATTGAAGATATAATGCCTAATGTTGCCAATAAAATACATTCTGGAGATATTATTAAATCGATATTCAACATGCAGATGGCAACGCTTGTGCTGTTTAAGAATGAAGATAGATTTATTTTTTCAATTGTTGCTACTTGTTCTTTTTGTTTTGTTTGGAAGCTTGCGAAATACCCTATTTTGACCTGCAATGAGCAAGTAAAATTTATTTCTTATTATAGTTCCTGAAATATTTGTGTGTTTAATATTATAGAATTTTACCAAGGGAAATTATTTTTTCAATTAAACACCAGTATTGCCGATTAGTAACAAACTGTTTTTAGCCGTAAACTATACTTAAAACAAAATATGATTTTTTAAAATTATTTTTCCCCATGATGTATTTAAAAAATGAAAGCCGAAAAACATTAATATAATGATTTTTGAAAAATCAGGCATTTAAGGGTTAACTTATAAAAATTGTTCAAAGGGTACCAAATCTCCTTAACCCTTAACTGCTGCTAGCGGTCTCACAGACTACTGAGATTTAATTTTCGCAGTTTAACTTATAATTTTCAATATAACTGTAGCTATGTCAGTGAAATTTTCTTTAGTTTGGATTCCTAGTGCTATCGCTAGAGACTTAATATTGGGTAAATTTTAATTTTAGTTGTCCTGTACATAAACTTTAGTACAAAATCAGGAAGCCTTTTATGCACCTTTTGATCATGCGGTCTCAGAGACCGCTTACAGTTGCTCTGTGATTATTTCTCCCACAGTAGTTAAAAGATTAAACATCCAGGCCTCATATTCAGCATCTATGTAATTTTTCATTTACACAATCCAAAATAACATTCTAATTATACCTACCATTTCAAATAATGATTTTTTTTTATTCGCGAGCCACGGGGTTAAGGAGGTCCAAAGACGCCAACTTCCAATATTGCCCAAGTCACGTAAGTATGCTTTTATCCAAACAAATAATTTAATAAAACGGCCTTGTTCCTACATTGTACTTATTTGATTTCATTTATTACGTAAATAAAATTTCTGTTTCAAAATGTGTTTATTTGATTTGTGAAAAATTTCGGAAGTTGGTAGGACTTATTTTAAGGACTTATCTTTGGACTTATTTTATGAGGATATGTGAAAAAGTTTTTTACCTATCCCCAATTCGTGACACTGACGAATTAAAAAGTCGAATAACAGCAGCCATTGCACCTGCCAAAGTGAATATTGGATTTACATACCAAGCGATCCAGTTGAAACTAATTCCCGTGTTTCCTAAGTTGGAACAGGTGGTTGCAATTTCTAGTCTTACATTTTGTGCCTCAAACCCTCATAGATGTTCGTACACACTGAAAAAAAAAATGAAGTACTCAAAAATGAGTAAATCGATGTACTCATACCGAATTGAGTATGTTTGGATCAAAAATGAACCTATGTTTTCTCAATTTTGATACATCACATGTTATCAAACCCAAACGAAACGAAAATTTTGTACTATGTAGTGGTTTATTTCATTTATGGCAGCTTAAAAGATGTTCTTTAATCGTAAAACAATTTAATAATATACCGTGGAAATCGGAGGTATAATATTACATTTTCATTCCTCTGTAGGAACTATATCCCGTATCTCCTTTATAATGCGTAAGGTTACATATTGTGTTGTTGTTTATCAGTGCTTCGTAAATTCGGTCTGGTCTGTGTGCTAAGTGAGATGGATTTGTTCCTGAAAACGAAAATTAGAAAAATGGGATTTTCAATATTTTCCTGATAACTTTGAAAGTAAGTACTCTCTGTTAAATATTCAATGTATTTTTTTTTCTTGTTTAATGTAATCAGTTGTATCTGCTGTAAATATTATATTAATGTAAATATTAAATTATGCACAGTATTTTAAAATGTTTTAAAAGTGCTTGGAAACAATGCTCTTGTCATAAAAGTAATTGTTTAGCGTATCTTGATAATAATTTTGCTATTTTTTCTTAGTAAATAATCAATTAAATGTTTCTTGTTAATAATTTTGAGGGGAAAATACATGTCAGAACATTTTTACTTTAATCTGTAGTAAAGTCTCACGAGGGGGAGGGGACAAGAAAAATATATTTTTTTTTTATTTAACCTATTTAATTTTGAAAGTGTTTTATAAAATGTGTGTATTTTAGCTCAGTATCTTATTTTGGTTTCGCACGCGTTACTAATCGGCCATCTTGGACGCCATCTTGATTTACTTCATATTTTTAAAACAGAAGCGTTGTTTTCAAATACTTTTAAAGTACTGTTCATAATTTAATATTTGCATTAATGTAATATTTAGTGAAGGTACAGCTGATTGTATATCGTTATATATATATATATATATATATATATAAATGCAATGAATATTTAACAAAAAGCATTTGCTTTCAAGTTCTTATTTGAATACATACATGGAATCAAAAACGAGTACATAAACACTTCATATTTGAATACATACATAAGATCAAAAATGAGAACATAACGGTTCACATTTGAACACATTCATGGAATCAAAAATGAGTACGTGTGTTTCTCAATTTTGAGTACATTTGGATCGGAGCTATTTTGAGTATGTGACGTATTCAAAAAGGAGTACTTTTTACTCAATTTTGAGAACCCATTTTTTTCAGTGCATGTATATATGAATAAATCTGTTGGTAAATTAAATTTAGGGCTGACAAGAAAGTGGAAATTAAAACGAAATTCAAATATTGCGCTTCGCACTACATGAAAACAAACCAATATATCATTTACAAAGTTATCATTAACCATATTGATTCCACGTTTTATTTGTACGTTTCAAATTTCGTAAAATATATTTTGATAATCAGTTTGTTAATTCAAACTTATATCTGAGTCCGTTATTTTTTAATTTTCAGATTCGTCCCACGAGTTGCGTACGGGACATCAAAGGTTGGATAGAATCCCGTGATGGAGGTCCATGTATGATGACAGAAACGGGAGAAGTTGACAAGGACTGCATTTTCATTCCAAATATGTCCGACAATGAAGCAAAAGCATCCATTATGTATATGCCTTTCATACCATCTGTGAGTATTTTTGCTTTGCCTACCGCTTCAGATATCACTCTTTACTCTGTTGTAGAACTATCTGTAAAACAATCATAATGCAAAGTTGTGCCCTTTACTTTAATTTTTTATAATCAATTTTTATTTTAAATTACCTTTACTACACCTGTGCAATTTATAACACCTTTGGAAAGCTACTTCCCTTGAGTCCAGTCCAAGAGAAAAATAAAAAAGTTATGAATGCCTAATTTCATTTGAAAAGTTGCATACTTACCCCTGAAATAACTTTCAAATTATAGTTTAAAACCCAGAAACTTTTTATTAAACCTTAATTAAGAATTTTAAAAAATGTGAGGTAATGGATTCTAAGAAAAAGATCACTAAACTGCTAAAAGGTTACATCGTAAATCAAACTGATGCTTTCATTAAATTAACTTTTTTCAATAGAAAATATTCACCTTATTTAATCTTTGAGTTTCTGTAATTAAATGAGGCAAATATTACTTTTCCGTATATTAATTATATAAAGCATCCAAGGGGCCATAAACGTGATCTGTAGGGGGCCCATCCCATACCTGTACCGGACCACACAACTTCTGTGCACTGCCCTTGCTTTATCATAATTGAGGCAATGAGAGTAAAAGTGGGCAAACCCGCATTTATATATATATTTTTTCTATCACACAATTAATGTATACAGCGTATATTTGAAGCGTAAGAAAAGATTATTTAACATTATAATTTCATTATTCGCGATAGACCTTTTTTGTTCTTTAAATATGCGTCGAATGCATAAATTGTGTGACAAAAACAGAAAAATGCAAAAATGCGAGTTAGTCTACTTTTGCTCCTATGACATCAATTAGCCTCTTCTGATATACACACATCCTTTTTAGATCGCTGATTGACATGTAAAGTTTATAATAAACCCATTGGATTGATCGCCGCCTTACTAAATGAGTTACAAAACACATTTTGATTTGTTGACATTTTTAGTAATTAAATTGTGACAGTCCCTTATTTTAGCTTTGCTGCTTAGAGAGTTTATAGAAACCTCACAATGTTACGCATTTAATAACAGTGATTATTCAGCCTATTATTTAAATTTTACTGCCTATTGAGGTTACGGAAACACCGAAAAATATCTTGGAATAATCAATCACTTATATCAACTTTATTGTGTATTGAGGTTAAAGAAACCTCACAAAATCACCATTGGAAAAAATGAGCTTATCTTAGTAAATGTAGCATTTGATTTCGCAAATTAAGCAAAGTTTTAAACATATATTTAGGGCTAGTGTTGCCAGGTATTTCGATTTACGCGGAACGTCCCGATTTTGGGGGTTAAAAAGTACGTCTCGCGGAACCATTACGTGGGACGCCAAATGTCCCAATTTTTCAGTGTATAACCCTTCTAAGATTTTCACACGTCGTAAAATACCAAACATTTTGGGAAAAATAATTTTAAAAATCCAATTTTTAAAGATTTACAAAGGTTTTAGTATGGAACTTTTATGGCAGATTGTTCTTACTTACAAGCAGGCATTCTATTTTGCATAGATATATAAACATTACGTATAAATAAGTGGCACGAAATCCGTAATTTAAAAAAAGCGTTCCAATTTTAAAATTAATTATTTGCACCGTTTAAAGAATAATGATCAGTTCTATTTATTACATGAGGCTGATTAATAAGTAGACTTCTCAATGCTTTAATATGAGTTTTGCACTGCATTACAGCAAACAATATGTGAATATATATGGGGCATTTTCACAATCTTTTGACTTTTAGAGGGAAAAATCTGACAAAATTATACTTGCTAAAATTACATTTTAATCTGATAGACGAATGCCTTAATGATTCAAAATAAAGAAAAAATGGTCAGCAGCGAAATTTTTTTTATTTTACTGAGGTTTAAGTTAAACTTGCGAGTTTAATTTTCCTTACCATTTTACCCCTATAACTTTTTATTTTCTTCTAATTTTTTACTTATAATGAAATTGCATAATACCGACAGGACATTCAAATAAGAAATAATAACAATATAGAACTTTTAATGCAGAAATTTTGTATAACATTGTCTTAAAGGGGTGTTAAAGAAGGGACGGTAAAGTAAAAAAAGGGGATGGTATTCGAAAAAATGGACGAAATGGTAAAAAAAAAAGGGACGGTAAGGAAAATTACCACCTATTTTTAGCAAAATCGTGTTAAGACTAAGAGATAGCCACAATGTTCATTGATTTTTAGAAACAGTTGTTAACATTGGATTAAATTAATTTTTTTTTTTTTTAATTTACCTCGAAAAGTGCAGGAATAAACCTTGGGGATGGTGAGACTACAAATAATGCCAACGATGCTTGAAATTGATATTAAAATGCTGATTTAAATTCTACAGTAAATTTCCTGCCAAATAATTTTAGACATTATTTCTCTAGCATACTTCTGCATGAGAAAAAACTTGAAAACAATTCTGTGGCTGCATCTGAAATGATTTTCTGTATAATTTTAGAAGAGGGATGGTAAGGAATCTAAAACCCAGGGACATAGTTTTAAAAATAATAACAACCCTAAAAATGTGTGCAGGTTAATTTGTAGCTACATATTTATATAAAACAATAGTTCCAGTTTCAGAAAAAAATTACATCGAATTATTTTTATTGAAACAATTTTATCCAGACAGCTCCAAACTTAAAAATCAGCATCAGGGACACAGGAACGGTATAGGAGTTTTCCAGGTGTACCCCCAACATCGTCCAAAACTTATTTATCGCGTTAATATTGTTGTGCAATCATGCAATGGGATGTTCCCCAGTATATGAAATAAAAAAAAACACAAAAAGTGTATTAAAATAAAAATTATTATTCAGGGACATGAAATTCAAAAGATTGTGAGAATGCCCCACATATATATATATATTTATTTAATTGAATTGTCGGATAAGTAACATTTAACAAAAAATGATTCACATAAAAATATTTGTAAATTACTCCTAAATATATCTATATTTAACTAACTCCATACTGTATCTTTGTGGAATTGTTTAACCCTTTATGCACTGACGATATTTTTAAGTACCATTAAAGACAATTTAATGTAAATTTTATTTAGCCCATCTATTGATAATCATACTTTCATACAAATAAAAAAATCAAGCTTTTCATACAAAATACTTTGCTCGATCACATATCGCTCGATTGCTGTACTTTCTAAAGAAAGTACAGCGAAAGTGTGAAAGCTAAATATTTTATAAACTGGTAATTTTGTCAACCATTTACAGAAGTATAGCTTTCTTTCATTAAAAAATGATGTTATATGAAAAATTCCCAAATGCAAATACTTTTCCACATATAGATAGGAACACAATACATTTATTTACATTGTTTTCATAAATAATTGTGATATTTCCTTAACAGCATATTTTGTTAAGTAACCTTATTATTCCTATAAACATTGTAGAAAAAGAGCTATAGCTACCAATTTATTAAATCAGTTTTAATAGAAAAACTTAGCTGATTTATTAAATCTATTACTTATTATTATAACATAAATTTTCTAATATATCTTCAGACATTAAGGAAGATAATTATTGAGGTGAAGCAATTCGTTGATTCATAATTTGGTACGTATAGTGTTAAATCCCATAAATTGAATATGATGGAAAAAAAACCAAGTTAATTTTCATATGTTTGGAATGATAACATTCTTTCCGATTTTTTCAATATCCTTTCCCGATTTTTGCCATACTGGACCGGGAAACACAGTACTAGGAATAAGGTTTACTATGAATGCCTTAATTTAAACCTTGTTTGAAGTGTGAAAATAGTGACGATATATAAGGAACAAACTTGCTCTCAACTTTTAATACTAGAACGCCCTGGAAATTTTACTCAAGTTTCATAAAAATATTTGACACCTGAATTTTTATTTAAAATTATTTGACTGATTTATTTAACTTAAATCTGCGTGGCTTAAATTTAACTTATTTTATGAAAGAATTTATGGTTCCAGTTGACATTTAATTATATGGTCGGAGCTGGATCGACTCCTTCCGGGCGTTCTAGTGTTAAATTGGAAAAAAATTGTAACTTGGAACAGGCTCCTTTCAGCCTTAAAAGTGAATAAAAGTTCTGCCTTACCCGAAGAAGAAAATTATAAAATAGTTATCCTCAAACTGTATAAACTTGAAGTATATATCTGAAAGTGTGTTATTCTTGTTTTGTAGAATTAAAAATAAACTAATTTGTAAACGCGAAATTGGAACTTCGTTAATTTGGAACATTTTATATCTACTGTTTCCTCAAGATAAAAAAAAAGTGTAAGCTACTGAAAAACAGGATCATTTTTATGAAAAAACTGGGGCGAAAAAGAACAAAATAAACACTCTTAGTCTCACAGATTAAGTCCCCCCCCCCCCCCCAAAGAAATATAGTGAGAACTTAAATATGAAAATTTTTTCAAACTGGAATTCTGGTCTGAAAAAAATTATTTTCATTATTGAGATTATTCTAAACATTATTCTGTCACGTAACTTTCTTAGCGAGTATACAGGGTGCCCCAAAAAGATTGAAACACACTTTTACTTTTTAACCTGTCGGAGATACGAAAGCAATTTAAATTGCAAAAAGGTACAAAATAAGGTAGGAAATATATAGGGAGGTTATGAAATAGGCTGGCCATTAATTTAAAATTTTTATACAACCCCTGGATCTTATAAACTATATTTAGAAAACTTTTCTCCATGCTCTGATAAGTAAAACGGTTAATTCTATTCTTCTACGAGCAAAACTCATCCAGTTATAATACTTTGAATTTTACGAAATTTCGGAGCTTCCCTGCACTAAAAGCAGAAAAATGCGTTTTTCAAAATATACACTACAATATTCAGTGTGAGTATAAAACTTTCCCTGTGGGGAATTATTTGTAGTTAAAACTGATAAACAGAATGCATAGTTGCCAACCATCCGGTTTTTTTAGCGTTAAATAAATATGTTTCAGGCGGTACATTTTTTCAATGGAATGTTTCTTGTTTCTATGTGGTTGTTAACTATCTTCTTTTATTTGATAAAAATTCTGGTTACGTTTGGTTTGAAGTAAAAAATGGAAGGTTGGCAGCTACGGGAATGAGACGGCATTTTATACTTGGTTTTTGAAGGTATAAGGAGACGAATTCCACAAAAATAAATAGTTTCAGAAATCAAATACAAACGTTTTTCTGTACTTAGGTTGAACGCATACTAAGCATAGTTCGCCTGTCATTTAATTGAATTTTTTTGCCTTAATCAGAGATATTTTTAACTCCTCTAAAACTGTATTTCAAATATAAAAAATGAAAAATACTCCCTAAATTTTAGTTATGCGTATTTGCACGCTTTACATACCTTATACCTCTCTCTTATTTTGACTACCACTAGTTTCGAATAGAAGGGAAATTAGTGGCTCAGCTGACGCGTACGCACAAAAGAAATATATATATTACTCATTTTATTTACGATTAATGCAAACATTCGACTTTTTCGACTTCAACATTGCCAAAATTTGCCTTATCGGTAACTTCTGTACTAAATGCGTTATTTTTTTTCACGGATTTCATCTTCCCGTGTCTTCAAAAGTAAAAATATGCACTGCACATATGTCCAAAAATTAAGGGGCAGTGACCGGACGCTTTCGATTTTACCTGGTTTACTGAATATCTACTCAAATTCTTGACGAATTATCCTTGAAATTCGAGGATGTAAAAAGTATGTTTGACTTTATATTTTTCAATGAAAATTTAGTCGCGAGAACAATTAGACGGTCAACAATAAATTTAGAAATAAAATAATATTTTTGATCACCCATGTAACCGACAATGCTCAAAATGTGCTGTCACTGTAGCAAATGACTATGTGGGTCCTGTTCAAAGTTTATGTGCATTGTGTAAGCATAGCATGCATATTCGTGAAGATATTAACATTTCTGTGAAAATTTCAAATGTTCTTTGTTTATAGAGAATACAGATTTTTCAACCAAATTTAACACCACTCTCCGAAAACTTGACAAAGAATAGTGGAAACAATATATTGAAATTAAAACATGAATATATTGAATATTTTATGAAATAATTTTAAACTGCACATGCGTGAAAGATTCCAAAAATTTTATTTCATAATTTGGTATTCAGCTATTTAGGGCAACTTATATAAAATATCCAATCAAATATCGTGAACACTCAGAAAGACACTGTCGATAAAGTTGGCTGATTGACAAGTTGTGGAATTCCCTTATCATCCAGCTACTTTTAGAAAGCAACTCACTATATCGCCACTATCTTTCTGAATTTTTGAGATATTTGACAGGACTTTTTATATAAGTTGCCCAAAATAGCGGACTACCAAATTATGAAATAAAAATTACGGAATCTTTCACGCATGCGCAGTTAAAAGTATGTCATGTAATGTCTATATCTCACCAAATTTTCAATATATTCATGTTTTAATTGCAGTATATTGTTTCCACAGTTCTTGTAAAGTTTTCGGAAAGTGGTATTAAATTTGGTCGAAAACTCTGCATGCTACAGTGCTCAGCAAAAGTTTAGACAATGATCAATTATGCTTCTGTAGTGAGAAGTATGTAACGAATTGTTGGAACTCAACTGTCATATATTAGTGGGGACTTATCTTTCATACACAAACAATAAATTTTAATTTATACACATTACATAATATATAATGACAAAAAAACAAATTTAACATTGTAGCAAAAGTATAGACAATTTGTCTGTTAACAGACAATTTGTCTGTTATTTGTCTGTATCCATAAATTAAAATCGAACTGCACCTACATTGTCTGCTATTAATGCAACAATGTGAGTTCGCATCGAAAAAACTAAATCCTGCATCACTTGGGGGTCCAATTCGTACCAAACAGGTTCAACAGCAGATCGAAGTTCATTATTGAGGAGTACTGACAAAAAAATGCATAAACCGTATCAGACATGATGCCACAAAAGTTTTCGATTGGGTTCAGATCAGGGCTACACACGGGCCAGTCGAGAACAGAGAATTTGAGAGTTAAACCAAATTTTATTTGTATGCAACATGAATAGACGCATTATCTTGCTCAAATATATACTTTAGAAGAGCTAAAAGGTCACCAAATGGCTGTAAATTGTTTTCCAATGTATGTATGTAGTCTTACGCTGCTTGGCGACCATTGAGAATCTCAAGAGATAATTGAGAATTAAAACGAAGTGAGGCACAAATCATTAACTCTTTCGAGGGCGGTGTCCTTAAAAAAACACACTTAATTTTAATTCCAAAACTGACAGACGGCACCAAGAAGAATTAATTAAAATTTTCCTTTTATAATATACGTGAAAATAAGCAAGTTCGTACTTTCTAATAAATTCGTTTATAAATTCTGATTTCAGTCAATTATTTCATTAGTTTTATAAACAGAATTACTCCGCGACGGAAAGGGGTCAATTTGTTGTGAGATTTCAAGGCTGGTTATTATATCATTTTCATGTAAACTAATGTACATCTTTCTATTATTCATCTACGAAGTAACCGGTGACACATAAAGCTCTGGCTCACTTTTAATGCGATTAGCAGTCATCATTTGTCTAGATACCAGTTTATGGTTCCTTCTATAATCTCGTTTTCAGGCCACACGAGGCCTTCCAGATTTATGTTTTGCTTTGAAAGAGCCACCCTTAGACAGTACTTAATAGATAGACTTCTTTGGACAATTCAAAGTGGCTGAAATTTCTCAAAGCCTTCCCTTTCGATTTCAGCTTCCATGCTTTAATTACTTCATCTGACTGAAAATTTCTAGCTTGTGGCATCTTCACTAACCGATATTATCGCGAGGTGCACTTAAATACTTCATGCATGTGACGTCATAAGTTTGAAATTTGAGTTTTTCCGTCAACAGTTGCCAAAAAAGCACAAAAGTGTCTTAACTTTTGCAATATGCAAATTTCACTTTTTTCAGTTAAATTAAATAATATCCTGCATTAAAACCGTTATTTTTGTCTTAAAACATTTAAAATATATTAAAAAATAAATACAGCCATTTGTATAACCCAAGTGTTCGTACTTTTTATTTAAAGGTTAAAAATCACCAGTGTCTAAACTTTTGCTGAGCAGTGTATAAACAAAACACTTTTGAATCACAGAAACGTTAACATCTTCATGAATATGCGTGCTATGTTTACACAAATGCACATAAACGTTGAACAGGACCTACACAGTCATTTTACACAGTGGCATTCCATTTCGAACATTTTCTGTTATGCGTGATCGCAAATATTATTTTATATTTAAATATATTGTTGGCCCCCTAATTGTTCTCGCAACTAAATCTTCACTGAAAATGTGATGTGGAACATGTTCTTTACATCCTCGAAGTTTAACGAGAATTTGTCAAGAATTTCAGTATATATTCGACAAACCGTGTCAAATCGAAAGCGTCCGCCTACTGCTCCTTGATTTTTCGACATCAGTGTAAAATTTGTGTCTCATTCCGTTCATCAGTTTTAGCTGCAGATGCCTCCAAACGGGATTAGTCATTTTATGTTCATTATGTATTAATAAATTTCTATATTGCTATTCAACGTTTAAGTCAGGCATTTACTAAATGAATAAAGTTAGCGCGAGTAACAGCGTTAGAAATCATTTGCTAGAACTTGCAAGCTAATAATAAATCTAGTTAATGTTAAATCTACATTCTTTTCAAATTTCTGTTCGCAGTTCAATTGTTTTGAATTATTCTTTTGCCTCCGCTACAGCGAGGAATCGAGGTCCCTTTCCTTCAAGACTGCTGCTAAGGAGTTCAGCCCGATCACGGAAAATCCTACAGGAAAAATTTAACAGCAATTTTCATTAGGGTTAACGACATCGACCAGCGGGTCGGGTAAGGTTGAAGCGTTTAAAGCGTCGGGCGACCGTAGCGGCTACGAGCTTATTTATTTTCTGAAACAATAACAATGGTAACCTTTCAATGCTGTAACTGACCACTAACACTTTTTAAAAAACTGTAACTTTTTTTCCTTTTAAAGATATCGAAAATACACGTTAGTCTATTTTGGTTGCGGATTATTTTTATAAGATCAATTTCTATTTCGGAACTGGTTCAGAAAGTGAAAGTATCTCATAAAAATAACTGCAATCAAAATCAAAAAAGTAAAAAAGTACCCGTTTAAAAATTGACCTCGGCTATCCTAGCCAAAAAAAAAAAAAAAAAAATTAAATAAATAAATAAAATAAAATATTATAATAATAAATCCTTTAGAAATAATCAAATACAAACGAGAAATTTGAAAATAGCGTTTTCCCATATAGTTTTAGCATTACATTGAGCGTCTCTTCGCTTGATTATTGTAGTGTGTTAAACATTATGGTGTATTTATTTTACTAAATCTCGCAGCAAATTAAAATAATCTTTAATTCTCTCTATCTCTCTTCTAACAAAATTGCTCTTTTTTTTTTTAACTTTCTTATTTGAATGATCGCAAAAAATGTATTCGAGTATTATTTTAAAAAATTCTATTAGCTGTCTAATTAATTAAAATAAAGTGAAGGCGAATGAAAGAAACAAAAAGAAAAAGCAATGAGATTTTGATGTTGTTTCACTTTACAGAGGCTTCTCATTGTATGTATGATATATTCATAACATATTTTATTAATTATGTGTCTCCACATACCCTTACTCGTAAAATTTCAAAATGCTTGCCAAATTTTTCTATATCTATACATGTTGTATTATACAGTCATATTATTACAAAACAATATTTATTTATAATATTCGACATTGCACATTTAAAATCGCTGTCACGACTCAAATTTAGAAAGCTCGCTTATCCCAATTCACAGGATGTTGTCAAAAATGAGGCATTCTGCTAAAAATGTACAAAACGATGTCACATCATATTTATTAAAAAGTAATTGCAATTGAATATGGGATTTAATACAAATGTCTTGTGGTATATTCGCACATCATGTGTAAATAATCACATAATAGAAAATATTAATTTTCCATAAAAAAAAAAAAAATCAAGTCTTTGGGCTGTCACAGACGAGGTTTGTACCATTTACTGGGTCTATAAAGTTCATTTAAAGCATTTTTCATCATCCATTATTTATTTGTAACTCAGTGCATCTTAAACCTAATCCCAGAATCTATTTAAAAGGTAACCTTGTTTATTTATAGTTTTATTTGATAAATAATTACTGTCACAAGAAATTGAATCATGTCCGAGGACAGAAAGTTAATAGCTGTTAAATAGTTCAGCAGGTGTCAAAAGAAAGAAAAATAGTGCGAAAGAGAACCTATTAGCCGTTTTAAGTGTAGAAATTACAAGTGTTATCTGTGTAAAATGTATAATTGCTATAAAATAATCAGAAAAAAAATCATTTTGGAACGCAAGCATTTCTGAAAAACAAATTCGGAATAGGTTTCTAACAAGATTTAAAACAAAATTATCCTTCGGGGAAGGTTTCTACAAAATTTGCTAGATAAATCTGAAAAGAAGATTTTTCTATGAAAAATGTGGTTTACAAATAAAGGTCCGAGTGCGACCCCTATGGACGCAAAGATCACGCCATCAGTTTCATGGACACGATAGAAACGGATTATAATTATAAAATAGTAAAATTAAATAGAACAATATCTAATATTAGATACACAAAACTTAATTCACCAGTAGTATTAATCAATTGAGTCTAATATTTAGAGTTTTACAAATCAATTGCGAATAAACGCCCGGTCTGTGGATATCGGTGTGCGGTTACGACATAGCACCTACAAAATATAAAAATGTAATTTTAATACTATATTTCTTACAATCTGTTAAAATATTGGCATGATGTTAAATAAGTTCAAAGCAATATAGAGTCATTCCTGTTCACGCTTAATTTCGAAATGTACAATTTGTTTTTTTTTTTTTTGTTTTTTTTTTTTGTCTTTTATGTGAAAATTTAGCGCTGAAAATATGCCTTTCTGGGTGAATAACACAAATGCGAAGATCTCTTCGGGGATTGAATTCACCAACGTGCCAGTGGAGTGGTATAAAAAGTTTTCGAATTTTTCCTTGTGCAAAAAGAGAATTCGGGTCATTTTTCCTTTAAAAAGTTCTTCCTGAAGACAACACATCTAAAAAATGACTGTGGAATGGCCACCACACATAACATATCCCTTAATTTAACACTAAATTAAAAAATGAAAAAGAAAATATAGGTAGTAATACTGGTGATATTTATGGTATGTTTCTTATTCTGATGTAATAGCATTAAACCCGCTCGGTCGTTGCATATTGTGCGGAAAATTCCTTCACAAATATCTCGCTCTTATTTCTTTTACTTTTTTCTTTATTTTTTTATTTTATTTTCGTTTAAAGTACGTTAAACTAGTTATTGGCACGATGTATTTTCTTTCTTTCACTGCAAAGTAATGGAAGTTTGGTCAACTGCAGCACAGTAAACAGACAGGTACGGCGAAATTTTCACAGTCATTGCCTATTTGAATGGCGAGCGTGACTTTTAAGGAGTTTATAAATAAATTTTTAACTTGTTTATTTTAAAATCTACTTAGCCGGCCGTTGGTATCACTATGAACATTTCTTTCATGCCAGGCTTAAAAAGCGCCTATTTAAAATAGAAGTGATCAACGAATTTCCTAGTGTTCCTTTAAATATAAACTATATTGTTTCTCACCTAAAAAAAGATTTTGTAACTGTTTTCATTACGTGCACTGCTTATACATCCGTAGAGGTTAGCATAAGAGGAACACTCAAACTCGATCAATGGCATCGTTCAAAAAGATGCAACCAAGACACGTTAATACCGTATGATTTGAAAGTTACATTCATAAACTGAAAGTTTTCTAGGATGAAAGTTCAAACAGAGGTAAAGTTATTTATTAGGCAAAGTGTTTTAATATGGATTGAATAACCTAACAAATGGACAGTGTCGGCTTGTATGTAGATAGTGTGAAACTGAAAGCACTCCTTTTTCATTCAATATTATCGAAATCATTGAATATAAAAAGCCGTTTTCTCTACGTTTTATTATCGATAACATTGAATATAAGAAGTATTTTTCTCTTTACGTTTTTTATACTTGAGTCTTGGAAAAAAACTTACCACCCCATGCTATTTCATCCTCAAATTGTCATAGGGAGATGCGAAGGATCTTCGTTCGACTGCACTGAAAAAAATTCTGCATTAGCATCTAGAAAATAAATTGTGTCTCTGGAAAAAATAGTTCCATGTCACCCTTCTAAGTTCTAGTTCCCTTTGCTAGAGAGTTCTAGTTACTTTATTAAAATTCAAGGGCGTTTTCCTATATTATAGTGGTCAAACTTATTTAAAAATCTCTGCAAATAAATACGAACGCAAGAAGTGAGTTTCAGTAACTATAATTCTAGTTTATGAATCTATTCTAGAAATCAATTTATAATTTCTCACAATTCAAACGATTCATAATATAATGTATCGTCTCATCACCTAGAAAACTATGGACTAGAAATTCTCGATCATTTCGGCTATTCAGTTTATTTTTTTACCTTATTCGCATTGCTCGGAAATCTATGTTTCTAGTTTCGGGATTTAGAAAATGATACCTATTTGCTCTAGATGAAGGGGATATATTTTTTTTCTTTCAGTGTGGGAATTGTATCTACTTTTCGAATATTAATGTAATTTTTTGAAATAGGAGTCGTTCACATATCAAAATTAGTACTAACTTTTAATTTTCAAATGACAACATACTTCTTTGGCCCCATATTTAAATTTCTTGTATCAAAGCAGCCCGAAAAATGTATAGTTTATATGATTTTTCTTAAATCTTCATAAATTTATAAAAAAAAAATGTTTTAGGGGTTTATCCATAAATTTCAAAAAATAAAGTAAAGATCTTAACCCTTTGTAACTCAACAACTTCGATTTAAAAAATACATATTCATATGTTAAAATACACCATTTTTAGCATGTAAAAAATAATTCAGGAAATAAAAATAAAAACTTATCTTGAAAAATCTTTTTGTTGCATTTCTGCAATATCTTGCAAAATGGCACAAAAATTCAAGGTATTTAAGATTTTCATTACATGAAAATTATTTAAACAATTGTTAGATTTGTTATAACAAAGTCCCACATCACATTTCACACAAACAGTTTGTATAAATCCTTTACATTTTGGATATTTGCATCTTTCTTTTTCTTCTTTTTTTTTTTTTTTTTTTTTTGCACAATTTGGCTAGTACCCAATTTCGTCTAGACGCACTTGCTTTGGTGGAATATGCTGAGTAGGCCCTCTATGCTTTTTCTCTTGAATGACTTTTTCTACACTACTTTTTCATTTTTTGCTAGCTTTGAACTTGATATTAATTTTACACAGGGTTTCAGCAACTTCAAGGCGAAAGTCAACTTAATTCAGCATCTTTTTAGCTTTTTGTTTCTCTTCATGCACGGATCCAAAAAATGTTAGAACATGCGAATAGTCTATCTTTTCCTTCTCAGTTATATCTTTTGTCTTTCCATAATACTGTTTATAAAATCTACTCGACCCATGTGTCTGTTTTATACAGATACAGCAAAAGATCGGTCAATATCCATGAACGTTTTTGTAGATTTGTCATACCTTCGAGCAGTTGATTTAGGTTCTTCACCAGCTAAATAAGCAATTTTGTTGCATTTCCATGATGTTGCACAGTATTCAGTAGTGGGTTCATGCTCTTTTTTCTTCATATCTTTGTCGTTAGGTAACTTGAAATTAGGTATACGGTTTCTTATTGTTCTTTGTATTGTTACTGGTACTTCTTATTGCCCTTTCTTTCACCAAATATACAATCAAAGGGATTCATGTGAAAAAAAATTATCAAAATATATTCTTTAATTCTTGTGGAATATTTCTTGATAAACTCATTACATTGTCGCCTAATGAGACACCGACGAATGTTGCACCAATATCTGTCTCCCTTGAGTTTATAACATTTTCTTTGCCTAAATCAGGTCCGATTTTATAGGAAAATCCAGATGCACCACTCAAAACTTGAATTTTATATTCCACATTCATGTGGTTTGTTAGGATTATATCGCTTCATAAAATTACGAAACTTTATTGAACAAATTTTTTCATCTACACATAAATACTTCTGAAGGGGAAACTTTTTCAAATTTTCATTTATTTTTCATAGAAGAGGTCTCATTTTGAATAGTCTAGCACGCAGTAATTTCTCACTCTCTGCAGAGGAATTACTGACATATAGTAAATAATATCAACAAACTGTCGAATATCTAAGGTAGTTGCATTAAATGTTGCATTTGAATTTTTTTTAATGGTATACATGTTTGTTCCATTTTTAATCATTTCAAATATTTCATTTGAAAAGAGGAATTAAAAAAGCTGATAAGGTGTATCTAGTTCTAAAATGTTTGGTGATAATGTACAATCACCTAAGAATGTTTGTTTCTGGTGATTCCAAATAAAAAAAAAATCTAAATAAAATTTGTTTCCCTTTCCTGATTTTTATGAAATACCTACAGATGAACTGGAATCACTGTTGGAGTGAACAGAAACACTAACAGAGGCTCGAGGAACACTGTCATATGAATAAGAAATACTTACAAGAATACTAGGAACATTTGAATAATAACTTTTTTCCTTTCCACCAACTGATTCTGTTTCAGAACTGCCAAGTGGTAAAAAATTAGGATCTGCTAAGATATCTATTCGGATATATCTATTTAATCCTCAGAGTCACTCTTGTTCATCAGATATTCTATTTCTTCACATTTCAAATCTCTGCGTCTAAATGCCAGGCTAAGAAACTAAATGGCAAACTTAGAATAAATTAAAAAATAATATCATTCAATAAAAATCTAAGTTATGTATATACATTAATATTTTTTGTATGTTTTATTCGTTAAATCTTTGTGTAGCTTCCTCTACCTTTTTGTACGAAAACTAAATTTTGCTTTATTGTACATTTTATAAATGTTTAATACATTTCATTTCTATGTGTTTGCATTATCGTTAGCATTTTTCCCATTTTAAATTTATTACCAATATGGTTATTTCATATTCATGATAATAAAAAAGTAAATCATCTAAATTTAATTATAGAAATTACATAATATGAGGAATAACATAAAAAACTCATGTTTCCGCTTTAAAAAAATAATTTTGCTCTACAGAAATAAATATAATTCAAATAACCCTTAGAAAAAATTGTATTGCTTGCTCTATCAATATTTTCAATATTTCAAGGGTGTTACGCGTTGTTGCATATCTGCAGAAAATAAAAATTTACATTTTTCTTATAAAAGTTGTAATTTTTTTTTTGCTCAAAAATTATCTTTAAATAATGAATATGAACTTACCTTTGTAAACAATCTACTTGTAGACGTCTCTAGTCATTTTAATTCCACTAATTCAATGTTCAATTCACCAATAATCGCGTGCAATTGATCAAGCGATTAATGAACATTGTTATAAAAAGTAAATTTAGTAACGGTATCTGCTGCGATTCTGTGAAATAATTGCGTTATTGGCAGGGTTACAAAATAGCAACAAGCCATAAAATCGTCTTTTGAAGCTCACTGTGGAAATAATATTAATTTTTTGGGTATGTCTCAGATATGCAACGCGGTGATACAAAGGGTTAATGTGAAAAGTACCTGGAACACGAAAACAGTTAAACAGAAAAATTACTCTAAATTTCTATATGCATAACAAACTCTCTTTATAAAAAAGAAACTTCCAACAAAATCTCGGTTTCGTTTTAAGATTTTCTACTACTCTGAACTTTTCACTGGATTCTTTGATAAAAGGGGGCAATCCATTTAGACTAGGGGTCTTCAATCTTTTTGCCTGAAAGTCGTTTGCTACCACGAATTCCAAAGTGTAATCTTCGGCTTATTTAATCGCAACGTTTCTCTTATTAAATAAGGTACATTTTTCTATACTAATACAGTGGTAGCTTGATGGCTTGCGGGTCTACAAGTCGAAAATCCCTTCTTTAGATCGTGAAAAAGCAAAATTTATACCTCGAAAAATAATGACTGGAATGATCTGTAAACTTACACTCCCTCGTTTCTGACGATAATGATTCGTTTTATGCAAAAGTTAATGTAGTTCTTAATTCATATTTTTTAATATGAACTTATTAATAATTTTCATAATTAAAAATGTTTTTAAATTGAAAAAAAATGGCTGGAATATGTTTGGGTCTATTTATTTTATCAGCGTTAAAAAATCAATCGGATGATTTTTTGGGATGATATAAGTTAAAGTTTGTCACGTGGATTTAACATTAGTATTCTCAAACTTTGACCTCTTCTAACTCTATGAAGATTTAATAAAAAAGTATAGTAATTATACCTTTATTCTGGCCTGCCTTTTGGTTGAAGAAACTGAAATCAGTGTCAAAAGTAGATGTTGCCATTTGAAAATTCACAGTTAGTATAATTTTAATATGTACTCGATCCCTATTTCAAAAAAATGTATTCATATTGGGAAAGTAGACACACAATTCTCAGTCGATTGCAGTGGCGTGGCGTGAAAAGTTTCGGTGGTCATCGCAATTATTTAAGTTTGTTGTGAAAAATTATTAACTCTAAAATTCAATGGTTGAATGTTCAAAAAAGAAACTTTAAATCTTACCTTCACTTATACATGAACTCCAAATGTGCTGCTGAAACTGGATCGTAGAGTTTTAAAAGCTTATTAAGAGTTTTAAAATATTGCTTGGTCATCGCCGCATCCAGCGATGACCGGACGCCACGCCACTGGTCGATTGGTACCTTCTTTTCTGCGACGATTTGGGGATGATTTATAATGGAGTGGTGCGAGGTTTTTTTCTTTCTTTTTTTTCCCAGCACTACATTATAAAATCCCTAAGCTTGTAGATATCTGCAAGTTCACGAAACATAACAAAAGTTTTCTTATGGAATTGTGTCCTTTACAGTTACAGCAGCGTGGTGTTTTACTTTTGTGTGCGTGCACATGTCTGATACGAGAAGTAACACAATAAGTAGAGAGAGGCTGCCGCTCTCGCAGTGTGCGATAGTTCATGATTATTCTATTAAAGTTATGGAGCTGTTGATTTTGTTATGCTATAATATTATGATAATTTTCAAGACGTACCGTGGTACTTTAGAGCGGATAAATAAAATACTGCTTCTTTTTTTTTCCTTTCCTTTTTAATGAAGTATTAAATTTTTTCTTATATTTTGTCGAATTTTTATTTTAAAGAACGGGAAAAATTACAAAAGTTCTCTTATGGACTTCTATTCTTTACAGTTATAGCAGCGTTGCGTTTTACTTTTCTGTTCTCGTGCACATGTCCGACGCGAAAAGTAACATAATAACTAGAGAAAGGCTGCCGTTCCCGCAGTGCGCCATAGTTCATGATTATTCTATTAAAGTTATGGAGCTGGTAATCTCGTTAAAGCTTTAATATTGTGAGAATTTTTAAGACGTATACTGTAAAACATTTATGTAACGTTACTCCATAAAATTGGCGGCAGCACTGCTGTCTCCAATTTATTGAGTAATTTAACCACTATAACTGGTGTTACGTTACACTAATGTGTAATATTACACCAGTTATGTCAGTTTAAATTACACCAATGCATAAAATTGGAGGCAGCATGTTGCCAACAATTGTATGGAGTAACGTTCCATACTTTTGTTTACAGTGTACCTTAGTATTTATTTAGAGTATATAAATAAAATACAGCATTTTCTTTTCCTTTCTTTTTTGTTTGTTTTTTAATGAACTCGTATTAAAAATTGTCTTATGATTTGTTGAATTTTTATTTTAAAAAAGAGGGTGAAGCAAAGATACATCAAACTCGATATATAGATATTTCTATGAAGAGCTTTTATATTGCGTTAAGTGTTAGTGCTGATGCCCAGGAGAAATCCTTTATTAATTTTATAGTCATATGTGTTGATAGTTATTATTTTTTCCAGGCGAAATGTACGAATTTTTGCACAGTATTAACCTCTTGGGAACGAGCGTCTTTTACAGAATTTTTAATCTTTTATCACCGGTTTTTCATAACAGAAATTTTGACCTAATTGAATAGAGAAGATGCCAAGATTAAATAAGGCAAAGTTTACAATAAAAAACAACTGGTGAGAATAATCAAGGATTCTGAGCACCTTAAGCGGCACGTATACCGATCACTCGTCCCAAAGGGGTTAAAGTAATCACTGAAATTTTTCTGAAGCAGCATCCCCCCCCCCCCCCCGTATTTTAGCCACAAGCCTTCCTTGCAGTTGGACAGGCCGATTCTGATATGATTAAAAAATTTGTAGATTGGGAAACCTGAAATATTCGGCAAATGCGACCCTTCGAATTTTTTGGAAAATTGTTCATAAGGGTCATAAATAATTAAAATTACTTTTGTACTCTTTCGGCTAATCAGCTACCGGAACGTCCATTTATGCTAGTACTGCTGCCATCTATCGTGAAACGATGAAATTTATATAATTGTATGTGTGTGTGCGCGCGTTAATTCTAGGACGTGCTACTTAGCAGTGTTGCTACTTGGGCCTTTCTATTTTATTCAGGATCCTCTTTGGAAATATAGCACTATTTCCAGGAAATAGTGGTAGCTAAATGTAATTATAAAATGCCATTAACAGGTTCATCAATAAAAGCCGAAATAATCTTCTGCAATTTTCCTCTTTCATTATTTATTGTAATATGCGGGATATATTATTTTCACCTCAAAAAACTGGTGAACCGAATTAGTTATAGGTATGAATGTGTTGGCTTAGTATGATAAAATGGGTATGCACTACCTGATGAGGAATCTCGCAGCGCTCCCTAGCGGTAAATTTTGAAGTTAGTGATCGTATCTCGAAAACTATAAGAAATACGACCAAAAGTTCAATTACTAATCTGTAGATCATCATCTGTATAGTCAGGAAAGAAATAGTGTTTGCACGGATACGATAAATAGTTATCTTTATAACATAAAAACCAGAAATCGATGAGAGATCATTTGTTTGAGGGAAATAAATAAGGAGAGGCGACAAATTCATTTTACAAGAAGAAATACTCGCATTTGCAGATAAAAATGCCTGAGCTCTAAGAACCTTGCATTAGGATGCGTTTAAAAAACAAATCTTATTTTGATTATTAAGAAAATTCAGGGTTTTTTTTATAAACAAAACTTCTCGCATCAGTGTCATCTATTTTAGTCTGTTCAGGCAACTAGTTATAGTACCAGTGTGAACAATTAACCTTTTCTATCTAAATCGATGATGCTCTACAACTTTGTTATGAAACTTTTGGTATCCCCATAGTTTTCGAGATATGATCTTTAACTCCAGATTTCACCGCTAGGGGCGATGCTAAATCACCAGGCAGCGCATACCCGTTTTGTTAGGGAAGTAGAAGCGAGTCCTATTTCCATGCGTTTTACTATACCTGGGCACGTGACATGACTTGACTGTAGCTAACTCACTTCACCATCTATTTGAGGCAAAACCGGCTTAAGGATCCACACCACACTGTATACTTAATCTTTTATTCCCTAAAAGGAGTTCAAATAAGACGATCAGTGGAAGAAAATTGGAGCGCAAGTGGGATCTCTTGGTTGATCTTCAATTAATGTTCTTGAATTTAAGATATAATATCGCTACACCTAGTTAATTTAAATAAAAAAATAATAAAATTCTGTCAAATATTTATCTTTAGATGGAAGGATTCTGTGACAGTGACCACTATCTGCATAATGTTTTAGCCCCAACTAAGCATAACGCTGTTTGCAACTATAGAAGTACATGGGACATCATCTCATCTCACAGTGATTTTCAAAAAAGGTATGTTGATTTCGAGTGTTATATTTCTACTTATGTGAGTGACTTTAGTAATTCTGATACAAATCATACCTACAGAATCTTATCGCATAATTTGTGCTTGTACTACTTCCTTCAAAAAAAAAAAGAAAAAAAATGTTAAACATTATGTTCAGCCGATAGCTGACTAGACTAGACTAGCTTGGTACATGCGTTGCGTTCTTTTCTCTGGCTGTAATTAGTTTGATAATTTTAAGTTTTGCTCACTTTTTACTCGACTGCCAAGAAGGGTTATGTGTTTCACGCATATCTGGGTATGTGGACTTCTTTATATCCTTGAAACATCCCAATGGTTGGATCGATTTTAATGAATGAAGTCTCTATCGATTCGTCTTAACCGTACGATGGTTATAGGCTAGGTTTTGTTTTTATAAATTCAAAATGGCGGCCGTAAAATACAAAATGGCGGTAGAGACGAAAAAAATTTTTACGCACCCTATTGAGTAGCATATCATTGGGTGAAATCATTGGATTGAGTAGCATATCTTTCAAAATGAAGACGATGTTTCATTGACTATTTTACAGTCAGAAGCTCTGTTTAAATATTACACAACATGGAAGTTGTGTAGGTAGGATATCTAGCTTGACTGTAACTCTAACCATCATAGACATCTACAGGCTTCATCAAAACAGTATTTATAGATAGGAAATAAGAATTAACAATTAAACACAACTTAAAAGTCGTCAATCAAGTAAATAAAAAGAATAGATAAGTAGTATTAAAAAAAATCACATTCATGAGAAATAATTAGTTCGCTTTTCACGCAGTCGGGTTTTTTGATTTTTTAAATTTAATTTTTTTTATTTCATTGAAACGTAAATTTAGATTCATTTGTCAGAATCCCTAAAAGAAAGGAAGAAATAAATAAAAAACTAGCAAAAAAAGAAAGAAAACTAGAAAACAGGAATTCTGCTTTTTCTGAATTTAGTGTCGGCCCGATGAAAAAAAAATATGTATGTATATAAATCTAGATAATTCAAAACATATTTAAGTTTTAAGATTTAAAACACACGCTTTTATTTATTATAAAGTGACGTCATTCGCATCCTCTGAAGAATTCCTCATTTACGAACCAGTCTTAAACAACATCTACAGTAAAGTATTCATATGACGTTACTATCGCTGAATAATACACAAATCCAAAAAAACAGATATCACTCAAGAAACTCGACAAAAAAAATCGGCTATCTAATGATTCACATGCCTTCATTTGTTTGTAATATAGATAATTTAATTAAATATAGTTTATAATAGCTCCGTGTTTTATCAGAAATCATTCATTTATATTTTTTCAAAATAGCACGTATTTTAGTTATATTTATATTTTCAGTAGTTATGGGCAAATGGCAACAAAAAGATATAATTACTATTTTCTAACTATTTTTTCTTTACTTTCTACAGAAATGAAGTACAGTAAATTCTGTCGAAGGAGGACTCTGTGTAAGCCGGAAATCTGTCTACCGCGGAAAAATTTTCAAGTCCCGGCGAACCCATAGAAAATAACATTAATTCTTGCTGCATAAGCCGGAATCTGCCTAACGCGGAAACGGAAACTGTTTTGAGGTCCCACCAAAACCAAAATTTTGCATAAGGCGGAAAAAAAGAATATTTTAAAAATGAAAGGCATTTCGTTTACGAAACTTTAAAAGTGATTATATACGTCAAATACTCAATGTCGAACTCATTAATAATTAAATTCCGTAATACTTCAAAAAAGTTAATTCAAAAGAAGATAAACTATTTAAATTTTAAGGAATGCTTGCTTATGGCCTTTTTTTCCTATAAAAATTTGTATTTAAAAGTTATACTTATTATTACTATTTGAGTACACATTTATGAAAATATGTATTGTCTAAATTAAAGTATATTATGTTTGTGTTATGTATGCTTGTAGTATAGTATGCAAATGAAGAATTCTGATCTTCACGATTCTGAAAACGTTGAAGACAGCGGTGATTTTAAACATATCAGACCTGCTTGAGAAGAATTAGGTGACTCGAAAATATTTTTTTTGTTCAAAGAAAAAAAATACCGATAATAACAGACTTACCTAAAGAAAAAACAAGGATCGATAAAAGGTTATTTTTTGATTCTTTAAACTACTATGTGAAATATGAGGTAATTGTATTGGTTAAATTAAATGATTTTCAATAAATTTGAGAATTAAAGCAATTTCGTATTGGTAATATTTATTATTGTGTTTAAATAATGTTTTAAGAAATTATTAAAAACAATAAACTAATAACAAGTCGGATTTCAATAAAAATTTCATTTTAAAGAACGATAATAAAAGTTACGAAAGTAAAAAATTATACGATTTGTCCTTTTTTTTCGGGGGGGGGGGGGGGAGCTCTTTTGCATAAGCCGGAATATTGTCTACCACGGAAAATTTTCTCAGTCTCGACCGATTCCGCCTTCGACAGAGTTTACTGTACTTGAGTTGCCAAAATTAAACAAATGGCGCTAAAAACTACAAAAAAATTAATGTCTCAAAAATAAATTGTAATGCCGTTTTCAAATAAATTGCATTAAAAAGTACTCCCCCCCTCTCCTTCCCAATATGACGGTATAAAAATTGAAAATGTGCGATGCTTAGAAGTTAAAAAAATTGCAGTAAAGTATTTAATAGTGCATTGATACATCTGCTTTGTTTTACAGCTGGCTTATACAACTGAACGTTATTTTTTGGAGACGACACTTTATTTGCTGTGAGAAAGAAATAGCATATCGGGGGCTAATATGTATGCTTTCTTCCACTACACGGATAATCCCAATGATAAAGTGAATTGTGTTATTCAGTAGTGGTTTAACGCTCTATTAAACTTGTATACATCAGGTACTCCTCCCTGCGCTGTAACTACCGTATGTCAGATGAATTTTTGGTTAATCAAATTTCACGGCTGGGGTAAAGGTGTACAAAAATGTTTAATAAATGTAAAATATAGTTAATGCAGTTCGTAGTTCTGCCTGTCTCTATCGTTTACTATTTCCACGCTTCATTTAATATTTCATTATTTTTTGTGTTGCTACTTCCTTTCTTTACAAAATTATTCTGCCTTCTAATGTCATACAAAAGTTTTTACTTAAAATAAATCTCCCAAAGTCTAGACCCCTCCTGTATAAATTTTTCACAACTGACTCACTGATCAAGCCATATAATAAATAAAGATTTTAAACGATACAATAAAAGCCATAACATTAAATTTTGCATCCACATGTCATTCATAAGAAATGATACGATGCATTTTTACTTCTGTGTCGCAACTTTAACGGGGAAAAAAGAGAGAGAGGCAAAAGGACACATTTAATCGATTGAACAATGCAAAACTTTGCCCTTCAAAAGTGTCTGAGAACACTAAAGATAGAGAAAATATGTGAATTGAACCGATTGGTATAAATCCCCTTCAGTATGTGCTTATATATATGTAAAGAATATATGAGAAAATTTCAAATATTTGAAAAAAAAATTTCGCATACATGCACATGAATATACATATATATGCATAATTAAAATGAAATCACGTGTGAAAATAAGTGGATAAATAACTGAAAAAATACTGAACAATTGGAGAGTGAAAATATAAATAAAACTATGAATTTGACAATAGAATGATGATTAAATATAAATGTGGAATCTTCAGAGGAGCTTTACCTAATTCATAGTAAAGATATGTTATTTCATCGAATACTGTAGGATACATATACCAACATGCATATATATAGCTAAAAGTTTTTTAGCAAGATTTTTTATGGCTAATATGATGATGAAACAATACACTTTATTTGTGGAACTTTAGGCATTTGGGACCTGAATATTCTGTCTAGATTCTACAAATATCCATTATTCATTTTCTGTTCATTTTATTTATTTATTTTATTATGTTTTTCAAATCTATGTTGAATATGTTAAGGGGAATAGTTTAATTGTGAATGAATAAGTTTCTTTCTATTTATAATTTCACATTTTTGTTGGTAAATTGTAATGTTTTTTAATGGTCATATATATATATATACAGGGTGATTATAAGAAGAAAAGAGTTTATTCTCAAGTCAATTTTTTCATAAATTCTGGTCATATCAAATGTTTCATCCTTTTGACAATAGATTTATTTCGCCCTTGGCATGTTTAAAAACTAATGGTCAGAATGACCTGGTATTTCACTTGACTGCTCGTAAAGCAATAGAATTTTCTTTTGGAAAAAGAAAAAAAGTTCAAATATATATGGACAGGTAGCGCTGTCGACGTCAAAAGACGCCACTTAACTTTACTATAAGGCTAATGAAAAAGACAGGCTGCTGCGACGCCTTATACTTTCTCTTTTTTTTCCGGCCGCTAGAGTCCCCTGATGCTTGAATGCACAAATGAAAATGCACGAAAACAGCATCACGTGACTCTAGCAATCTATCGCGGAAGGTAGTGCGGTAGCCGGCCTTTTTCGTTAGCCTTGCCTTTACTGACTTAAGAGCACCTTAAAAATTTCTAAATTTGATTAAAATATAGATTTTGATATTTTTATCCTAAAAAGAATCCGTCTATCCGTAAGGGTGAACCCACAAATTTCAAGAATTAGCAGTTTAAATATATACATTATCATTATCGTCAGATTGTCAGTTTGCATTATGAAATATTAGAGTATTCGAGGCAGACTGGGGTCTTGCAAGAGATGTCACCATTTACCACAGTCTTCCAAGTTGTGTATAAAAAATATGTTTAAAAAAATCGATCTTTGTCGAGTTTTCGCTTAATTTATGCAACGTCCCAATTGTTTGCCTACTGGATTAAAATTTTAAAATTATTTATCTCAGTTTGCAGCTTATTAATATTACTATTTTATTTTGAAAATCTTAGGCTTTATCAAATGTTTATGAAATTGTTGGAATTTTTTTTTCTATTTAAACAATTTATAGCACATAAAAAATCTAAGGATCGCATTTGCAATATTTTGAAAATTGCTTTTTCACGTGTCATCTTTATAGGCTATTCCTAACTGATGAAAAAAAAGTATAGGGGAGACCGGGTACAGTGGACCACTTTTGCAGTTAACATTTTTTTTCTCTTTAACGAAGGGACCAATCTACCTGAAAATATTTTTGAATATTCTTTAAACCTTTCTACATGCCTCATAATTTTCGCAGAACATAGTTCTCAGTACATTTTTCAAAAGAAGAAAAAGAAAAAAAAAAAATATATATATATATATACACCCGTAAAGTGGACCAGTGTGCCCTGGAAGCGGAGTACACTGGTCCACCCACTGGGGCACATTGGTCCACTATTAGTTATTGTCTAAAATGCAATATAAATCTATTTATAATTAATCTAATTCTTTTTTATTTCCCCTTTACCTCTAAAATAATATAATAATACTAATTTGCAAATAGCATTTTGAAGCAAAAAACTAAACAATTATTAAAAAATTTATCATATTTTGAAAATAACAATCTAAGATACAGGAGTGATTGCAAATAAGTTATTAAGTACAAAAAAAAAAGTGAGAAAACATTAAGACAAATATGATGATGAAAAATTTATTAGAAGCTCAAATAGTGAGAATAAAATAGTTCATTATGAGCTAACCATGTGCTCTGATGCTATAAATAACCAATCCAGTGAGGTCATCTATTACTTATTAGGCTACAGTTATGTTTTTCAAAGGCAGTAAATACAAAACAAAAATATTTCTTACTATGTTAAGCTGATTTTCATTTCTCTCCTTCTCCTCCCCCCCCCCCCAAAAAAAAAAAAAAATGCTATACTGAACAGGAAAACTTATTTTAAAAATCACACGTGAACTGTTAGGGGAGAGTAGCCATATTTGGACCGCCGCTTTAATTGGACCGTTGCCATTCTGCCGTTAGTTACAGGAAGAGACTCCATCTACCGCTGAAATCCTACTCCTCAGAATGACATCACTCATGATTAGAAGAAGCAACCGCCTACCACGTGTTGTTTTCAGACAATTTAAAAAACCTAAAGTTAGCTGTTTTGATCTAATTTTGTTCTACTAAACGTAAGTGAATACTTTAAAACTAAGGTAAGTTGTTATGTTTTCATATACATATATGAATTCATCTGTTTATTGCTCATATTTTTCACGCAGATTTGATTGATTTCGGTTTTGTTCTTAGTCTTGAGATTATTTGTTTTAAAAAATGGCGCAGTTGCCGTAATTGGGCCAATTTAAGTTTCTTAAATTGGACCAGATATGGGATCATAAATTTGAACAGTAAGTAATGAATTTTGAGGACAGTATGTTTTGTACACTATTTTTTTTTTTTTTTTTTTTTTTTTTTTTTTAATATTTTATAATGAATTACAATCTCTATGCATTTTTTTTATATTATTATTCAGCTTAGGCCTATATAAACATAAATATATTTACATGTTTATGCAATAAATTTTGTTTTCAATTTCTTTTATCTTGTATGTATTTGTATTTATTTTCTTTGAATAATTCCTACGGTGTATTTGTTTTACAGAGTTGAATTAAAACATTTTCCACCTGGAGGATATTTGCGATGGCAGACTTTTTACAGTTCTGGAGGGAGGAATTAATTTTTTTTTTTTTTTTGCCATTAAAACGCATAAATAAACCTTCCGTGGGGAAGGGGTTATTTCAAGGCTCCGAGGGGGGGGGGGGGTGAATTCAACACTCTTTCAATATATCATGTTTGCATTTGATTAATCGTAGCGTATTTTTCAATAGAGGATATTTTTTAAACACTTTTCTAATATAATGTTGAAAATGTTGAAAAAGACACAGACAAACTGTCTGGAAGGAAAACACCCGTGACAGCAAAAGCTGTTAAAGATATAGGAAACAAAAAGAAGAGAGTAAGTTGTGAACAAATTGACCTGAAAGAAGTCTGCAGCTACAAATCCTTCCCAAAAGCCAAAAAATCATTAGAAATGTTATCCCTTTTGCTAATTCCGTTAAATCAAAGTACAGAGGGAGCCAAAAAAGAGTTGTGTTAACATCTTCGCCATACAAAATAAACCTTTAAATGAAAAAAACAAAAAAAAGAACGACAAAAAGGAAGCTATCACAGCACAAAAGCAACTGGAACATCAAGTTTTAAAAAATAGGCGTAATGCAATTTGCAAGAAAATGATGGAAGGGAAGAACTACGAACATAATGTAAAGAAAAATTGTGTTGAAAAAATAATAATAATAAAGTCTAGTAATTCAGAATCTAAAAAGAAAAATCTAGATAGTGATGATTGGTTTTGCCTAATTTGTAAGAAAAATAAAATAGCAATGATTCAGTGTTCAAAGATTGCCAAATGCGGTTCCATGTTGTGTGCGCTGAAAAAAAATCAATAAACGAAATTCATGTGTAAGCTTTGCATCACTCCTTGCATGATACTTAAGTAACTGACAATTAATCGCATAATTTCTATTCTTAATTTCTGATAACTTTGATTTATATTTTGAATACATTTTGATTTAAAATAATTACTCTTATTTTCAGATATTTGATTTCATTATATTTCATTGCTGTTATTTTGTTTGTTTCATTAATCGCAAACTTTGCTTTTAATAAAAATAGTTATATTGCCTAGTCATTAAAACAACCTGATATTATTTGGTCCAATTTAGAGACTGGGGGTCCAACTTAGGCGACCAGTTGCTGAATTTGGACCACTTTTGACAATTTTTTCAAATTAAAATAAAATTTAAGATTTTCAAAAAGAAATTGGTCTAAAGACTAATTTAGTTAGTAGATGAATATATTGACCCCGTGTACTGATGTTTTGTAAATATTCCAAAAATTAGGTGAGTTACACCTGGAAATAAGTGAAGTGGTCCAAATTCGGCTACTCTCCCCTATCCATAATTTAGGAGAAAGAATAAAGTGTCTGATGGCTACATTATAATCTGAACAACATATAACATGAAATTTAAAGTGTGCTAAATGGCTACTCTATGCATTGTAGGGTTAATTAAATTGTCATTTTTCTTTGTTTACTTTATTTTATAGTTAAATAACTATTTTAAAACAATATTTCTTTATAGAGAATGAGCAATTATTAAATATTTTGAAAATTCTTCTTTACAGGAGCAGTATTCATTGCGGACCAATGTACCCCAGCAGTGGGCGGTCCACTGTGCCCCATGTTGAAGTTCAATACATACTCATAAAAATATTATTTAAAGTTTTCTTTTAAGCATATAAACTTTTAAATTAAATAAAGACCAGTGTATTACCTTTTCAAAAAAGTTGTTTTATCTTATTTATCCATAACCTTTAATTACTCAATAAAGAAAAGTATGATGATGAAAAATTTTACTTTTAGGAGCTCAAAACTACCAATCAGGATAGAAGGGTTCATTCTGAGCTAATGATGAGTTCTGAAGGCTATAAGTAATCAATCCAGTGCTGTTATCAATTAGCCTAAAAAAAGCTTTAAAAATTTAAAAATAAGTAAAATATAAGAGGTGGTCCACTGTGTACTTAGGTCCACTGTACCCCGCTCTCCCCTATACAGCAAAACCTCATTTCTCTAACAAATAAGTGGTGCAAAAGTTAATTTGGTCCTCGAACAGAAATTCGGTTCTTGACCAGTATTTAATGCATTTATTATTATTATTATTGGGGCAGAGTGCACATGTATGAGGCATAATGATCACAGTGTTAACAAAATTCATGAAAATGTAACGCATTTGAGATAATAGTCAGTAATTTAAGATTCCTTTACAGTGAGGTTGCTGAACCCGCTATTTTTCTTATTTTCTTTTCTTTCTCAATCTCTTTCTTTTGATTTCATGGGTGCGAAATATTTCCAACATAAAACCAATATCTCTACAGTACGGGCATTTCATGGCAAATATTACGTAAAGCCAATATTTCTGTAATATTGACATTTCATTCTAAATATTCACAACATCAAACAATTATTTAACCAATATTGACATTGAATTCTATATTGGTATAATACTCGGCCAATATATGTTTGCTACTAGAAAAAATTTATATTCACTGATGATTTTTTTTTTTTTCATCGTTCATAAAATATTTGCCATAGATTATAAAGACTTCAGATAAGTTGAAGGCAGGAAAGATAAAACAATACTGAAAGTGCTTGTTTTAAATTCATATTTTCTTTTCCAGAGTAAAAAGAGATACGAGAGAAAAAGAGCTTACAGAAACACTCTTTCAAGTCATACAGTCTCGCCCTACATCGCGATACGTTCTTCTCCTGGATATATCTGGAAGTATGAATGTAAGTAATCGAAAAATAAAAATCTTTATGTATATCCTTGTGTAAGAAAGTTCGGTGATTCTACTATTATGTGTAATGAATTATTCTGTCGTTACACAATTTAGGGAACGTTAAAGATCATGCTATAAATCGGATAAATCGCAGAAGTTAGGTATTTATTTCTTGTCTGTTAAACAGAAACCACAGCAACAAACAACAAAGATTTTACAATCCAAACATAGTTTCTAATCAGTCAAATTGTTTCTGTCGAGATCTATAACATTACGAGTAATTAATTTTTACTTAATTTAGCTTTGCAATGCCTGTGAAACATATAAAACTAATTAGTGTTGTAAAATAAAAAGAATAATCCTGGAAAGAAAAAAGAATCCCTCGCACGAATTCTGCCGCAAATTATAGTATAAAAAATATTGATTTCAATTGGTTGAGAATAACGTCTAATGTTAAATGGTATGCATGAATTCAGAGTTGAAGGCCATCTACATTAAAATTCGAACTAATTTCAAATTTAAAAAAAACACCCAATTTTGCCGAATATTCTTTTTTTCATATAAATTTGACATTCAACAAATGTTAGTCAGGATTTCTACAAAAGTTTTTTCTCATATTTCTGGAATTTTTTCAATTAAAATAGCATGGTGCTGTTAAAATAGCAGCAGTATATATGATTTTTTTTTTTCGTTTCTCCCTAACAAAAACACAGTGGGCATTATATACGCGCAAATATGGTAAGTTATTAACGATTATTATTATGCTATTTTCTATGCCAGTTTTTCCCCCTTAAAGTTTTCTTTCGTTTATCCTTATCAAAAACATAGTGCGCATTGCACTCGACTAAATACTGTAAATTATTAACTATTACTATTATTATTACATTATTTCTTCTGCAAGTTTCCCCCTCTTAATGTTTTTTCCTTTGTCTAGTGAAAATTTGCTACTAGAAATCAATTGAAATTCATTAATAGCGTAAATATTAGTTGGTCCAAAGTAAAATTTTGGTATTTTTTAGGGACAACCAATGAAACTACTACATGGAGCAGCTACGAGATTAATTGAGGATCGAGTTCAAGATGGTTCTTACTTAGGAATTGTACAATTCAGTACAAAAGCTCGCATTTTGAAAAACCTCACAAAAGTTGACAATGCTACCCGCAAACAATTAAGTGAAAGCCTTCCATCCAAAGATGATGGTGGAAGAACAGCCATTGGACAAGGACTGATTGAGGCTTTAAAAGTAAGTTTAAAAGTCTCTGTAATAGCATTAAAATCTCAGCAAATATCTTTCTTTGAAAAGAAGGATGTCACAACATAAACTTTAACAATTTTGAACACAAAAAGTGGTAATTTTAAGTATACAGGTTAAAATGTGTATTACCTTATTTTATTTATTTGGCTTGATCAGTACTCTTAGTAAATAACTATGCAATAAAAAGTTGCAATTTACTACTAATGTGAGTTTTATTGATAAGTAAATAAATTTATGAAAGCCAACCACTTTTTTTAGAAAAAAGCATAATATTGATGTTTTGTATACATTGCGTTTTTGAAATTACGACATTATATGACATATGATATCTACTTATACAGGGTGATTTTAAAAAACGTTTACAAAATGACATGGCAAATCAAGCATACAGCAAAGATTAAAAAAATCACATAGGAACATAGGATCACAAATCACTTAATTTGGTCGCAAATACAGGGTGTTTAATCCTGTCTGAACCCGGGTTGACGGTAATAATTTCGAGAAAAACAAAAATATTGTAATGAAAATGCAACGATATGTACCTTGCTTTGTGTAAAATGTGATAATATCACGAAAAGATTTGGAAAAACATGTTGCTCAAGCAATCGATGATACTGCATAAATTGATAATCACAATCCAAAATGTGAGGCGTCAAGTGCATACTGCTGGCGCGTATAATGCAAACTTCTACCACTTTTGTTTGGTGTTATCACTTTTACAACAAAGGTGAGAATGTATGTTAAATGTTTTATTATACGTCAGTTTTCTGAAAGTTATTACTGTCAACCCAAATTGAGTTAGGATGAAACACCCTGTATTTCTGACTAAATAAGTTGATTTCAATCCAGTGTTCCTATGATATTTTTCATCCTTGTTGTATACCTGATTTTCCATGTGATTTTGTAAACTTTTTTTTTAATCACCCTGTAGTTACCACTTTAGTTATTTACTTATAGATGCAATACACTTGTTGTGGTACGTTTCTTCACCAGATGGTATTATTATTAAATTTATCATAAGCACATTTTACATAAAGATACTTTTCTGAAAGTTTAGACAAAAGCAACTGTCATGTATGTAAAACCGTTTCAAAAATCTTTGCTTTTCTACGTCTTTTTGACGAAGTAATCGGTATGATCAATGGCCTAAATAACATGATCGTAATGGAGTATTAATCAAGTCGAAAGTAAGAAGCCATTATGTAGAAGTATATAAAAAATAAAAAAGTCAATGTGCGTAAATTTTTATTGATTTACATGTTATATTAAAGTGATAGGGTTTACACCAGTTCGTGCCACTAAAATATTTAAAGATCAAGTCGTATACGTTTTCCAAATCCCGCTCTAATCCAAAGTAAGAGGAGACTCATGAAATATGAGTACACCGATGCAAATTACTGTGGAATTTTATTACATAGATATATTGATAACAGTCAAACTCAAAGTATTGCGAAGTGTGGGCCCTGCACGACACGCGGACCGGGGCTGGTCTTCACACTGTCCAGCCGGGTCATGCTTGGTACTATTTCCGTACGTTTTTCTTATGTACAATACTCTTTTCGTGAGTATTCGATGCCCGTTCAGCAGATTCAGCCCTGGCTAAGTCAGACTTCTTTTTTTTCCGGAAGGAGCTGGGCATGGACTTCTTTCTTCCAATCTCGGCCGAAATTTCCAGGGCCCACTATAAAAGCTAAAAGGTCGGACAGGGTTCGACCCAACCCGTATGAAAACCATTATCTGCCCAGCCCGATCCGTGCAGACTTCTGGATTCTTCCCCTTCCCCATGCCTATGTTGGGCTGGCATTTTATTTATTTATTTTGTAAAAAAATATAATGATGGTTTGCTCTTATCTTTAGAATTATTATGATTTAATAAATTACAGAAAATATATTTTTTTAAATCTACTTTTCTTTTGTAGAGCTTTAAAACTATGTTTTTCTTTTGCCACCTTTTTCTTTCATCCTAAGCTAGTATTTTGACTTTCTTACTGACTGTAATTGTGTAAGTCAGTTTTTTAATCCGGTTTTAATTGTTTATGTACGTAATTGTCTAACTGGTCATTAATATTGTTGTTATTCTGTATTCCATGAATTTCGAATATAATCTGAAAATGAAATCTATGCATAAGTGTGTTTTTTAATAATTTTTCTTGTAGGTTAATGTCACTTCAGAAATATCGAAATGTTTTGTAGATTTTCAGTTGGATCGGGTCGGACTGTGCTAATTAAATTTATGTACCGGGTTCTATCTGAACTTGTAGCTTTTATACCGTGCCGGGCCATGCCAATTAAATTTTTGTACTGGGTTCTGGCCTAATTTGTAGCTTATATACCGGGCCGGGACGGGCCAATAAATTTTTCGTTCGGACTGGGCCGGACTCGGGCTGAATCTTTAGCTTTTATGCGGGGCCGGGCCAATAAAATTTTTGTACTGGTTGGGCCGGGGACAGGTCTGGAAATCTCGGCCCTTGTAGTCTTCTACTCATACCAGCACATCTTTTTGACACAAACGACAAACCAAGAATGAGTTCAAAAATGTAGGTTTCTGTCGTCCAGCTTGCATTCTGGATCGTTCTAGACTTCTTTTTGCTTCATAATTACACATCTTATGGGTAACGTTTACATAAAATTCAGAATTGATTAAATTAAAGCTTATAATTCTCATGCACGCAGCTGTAAAACGAATCCAGTAAAATAACTACACATCAATCACTTCTTATATAAATATTCTTTTTGAATTGCAGGTTCTAACCAATGATAACGAAACTTCGGAGGGTGGTCTCATAATGTTAATCACAGACGGCGAGGAAAATGTTACACCTTTCGTTGAAGATGTTCTTCCTGACATTTTAAAACACAAAGTCATAATAAATGCAGTAGCCTTTGGATCCGATGCAAGTCAGAAGTTAGAAACCATAACAGCAGTTACAGGAGGTAGAGGATACTTCTTTTCGAATAATGGAAGCCGACCAGCTGCTGCCCTCGATTCGGCTTTCTTGGAATCTATAACTTCCCAGGCTGACATAGAACTACAACCTGTACAGGTACTTACATTATATTAAATTATTACTTATTTTTTTAACTCTAATCTTACACTATTTCCACGTGAACCCTACTCTGGAATTCCGTACAACCAAGATTTTAAATGAATTGACCGTTTGAATAATTCTAATAACTTTCAGATTTTTTAAAACACATATAATAAGCCTAACAAAATAATTATACACTTATATTATTTTTTTTTCTTTTGTAAAAAAGAAAAGAGATTCAAAAATATCAACACCATCTAAAAGTTGGGACCGTGAAAATTTTCTGGGGTTAAGATACTCCTGAGTGGGCCTTGTGGTTAAATAATATTGCACGTTATATGCATTTAATTAACATAAAACTTAAACTTACATAATTTTTAATCTTTACAGAACGACCTTGTTTGAAAAAAAAAATGTTTAATTACAATGCTTATTTTTATGCACCTTAATATAAACAATGCATTTAAGAGCCTACGCTAGTCGCTCGAAGACACTATCAAGTTAATGTTAAACCAATGGTAGCGTTACCTTACAAATTTCTCGTCTGCACTTTAATATTTTTAAATATATTTTTTGCATATATGATTTCGATGTCTAACCTGGTATATTTTTCATTTTTCGGTTTATTTTTCTGAGGATATTTTCAGTTTCGGAAACTTTTCTGATATTGAAATTGCGCTCAGAAAAAAAAAAGAAAAAGAAAAGAAAAAAGACTGCAACCAAAATCGAAAATGTGCAAAGATATCCAGTTTGACATCGACCTCAGGTATCCTATGCAAATTAATTTTAAAAATAATTTAAAATTAGAAATTTAAAAATATTGAAATTTAAACGCGAAATTTGTAAAGAACCACTGACTTAACATTAGCTTACGAGTGTCTTCGCGCGACTAGTTCAGTCACGTGAAGAAATTTATAAGATAATGATAAACCTATGGGAGTGTTCTTTTTAAATTTCTCGCTTAGATTTTAATTTTTTTTCTTTTTCTTTTTTTCCTGGGGTGGGGTTGGGGGGGGGGAGGGGGCATAGGATAGCTGAGGTTGATCCAGTGTTGCCAGATTGGGAACTTTTTTGTCCCCAGATTCTGACTGTCACCGCTTTTCTGAAATAGAAATATTCCGCCTATTTAAAAATAGATTAAAAATTCTGAAAAATAGGGCGAATTATGCTAATTAAAAAAAGTGGTGACAGTCAAATAATCTTAATTAAAAAAGTCCTCGATCTGGCAACACTGGGTTGATCTGAAAATGGGTTAGTTTATAGTTTTCTATTTCAGTTGTAATTTTTTTTAATGAGGCTATTTTAATTTTCTTATTCGGCTTCCTTAGGCGCTTTAGTTAAAAATAAAAACCTAATACAGAGTCTGTAACCGGGCGTATACAAGCAATGTATGCAGAGTAATTGTTTAACAAAACGCTTTACAATTATAGACGAATTTGGATTTCAATATCACTATTTAATGTATTTTTAAATTTTTGCGTCTTCATTTTTGTAGTAAACTTCATCTTCTAATACGAGCAAAAATTGTGTGTGTGTGTGTAAATTTTATCTTAAAAACTGCTCTAACGATTTTGACTAAATTTTGTATCCTACCGTTTTCAGGTACGAGAAGACCAATGGGCTAGGGACATATTCGAGAAAATTCGATTAGTGGGTCATTTTGAGTTATTATGGGTCAAGGTCAAGCTAATTATATCTTTGAAAAAGGCTTAAATGATTTTGACTAAATTTTGTATCGTACCATTTGGTATTACAAGAAGACCAATGAGCTAGGTCACATGTTAGAGAAATTTCGATTAGTGGGTCATTTTGGGTCAATACGGATCAGGCTAATTTTATCTAAAAAAGGCTCTAACGATTTTGACTAAATTTTATATTCTACCGTTTTCGATTACGAGAAGACCATTGGGCTAGGTCATATGTTCGAGAAAATTCGATTAGTGGGGCAAGCTAATTTTATCTAAAAAACAGCTCTAACGATTTTGACAAATTTTGTATCCTACCGATTTGGATTACTAGAAGGCCATTGGGCTGAGTCACATGTTCCAGAAAATTTCATTAGTGGATCTTTTTGGGCCAGTACGTGTTAGGGTAAGCTAATTTTAACTTAAAATTGGCTCAAACGATTTTGACTAAATTTTGTATCCTACAGTTTTGGATTATGAGAAGACCAGTGGGCTAAGTCACATAAATAAATTCGATTAGTGGATCAATACGGGTCAGGGTCAAGCTAATTTTATTTTAAAAACTTCTCTAACGATTTTGACTAAATTTTGTAGCTTATCATTTTAAAGTTCTAGAAGACCATTGGGCTAAGTCACATGTTCGAGAAAATTTGATTAGTAGGTCATTTTCGAGCCATTACGGGTAAGAGTCAAGCGAATTTTATCTAAAAAAACAGCTCAAACGATTTTGACTAAATTTTGTATCCTGCCGTTTTAGATTACGAGAAGACCATTGGGCTAAGTCACATGTTTGAGAAAATTCGATTAGTAGGCCATTCTGGGGTCACTACGGGTCAAGCTACTATTATCTAAAAAACGCGATTTTGACTAAAATTTGTATCTTACCGTTTTTGATTAGGAGCAGATCATTGGGCTAGGTCACATGGTCGAGAAAATTCGTTTAGTGGGTCATTTCGGGATCACTACGGACAGTGCATTTAATGGGAATAACGGTTGAAATATTAAATTTTTAAACAGTGGGCATTAAACGAAAGCGCGAAGTTTGTAACATTTCGCCATATTTGGTGATATTTGACGAAATGTTGGCCACATTGGCGAGATTTGGTCGGAAAAAATTGACTTGCTACCAATGTCAAAATACATGCTTGGTGCCAAATGAAAGAAAGTCGCCAAGTTTGCAAGTTTTTGCCAAATTTTGGCGACATTTCTCAAAAAAGTTTGCTTTCATAATCTGATGGAATTTTCCAAAAATTCTGAATAGGAGTCGAATAGCATGATTCAACCAATCAGAGTTCATAGTCACTGTCTTGAAACACAGTGACATTGTTCCGCACAGCGCATATCTGCTGAAAAAATACAACTATTTCATCAATGTCGAGTTTTTATCGAGTTGAACACAAAGATAATTTTAAACGAGCTTGGCTCGGTCTTCTCCGCTGGTAATGTATTATATATGGTAAAATTAACGGTTTAAGGGGCGTGCATTTAATTCCATGTAAGTAACTATGTTGGAACGAGTGTTTATTTTTTACCTGTTGAAGATAAGTAATCAAAATAAATTGTAAAAGTGTTTAAAATTAGGTTGAATATAAGATTATGTTCATATGAAACAGTCTTCCCATTAATTTTCAAAAATACTTTGACTTTAACTTTTTTTCAATTTAACTTTTTTCATTTAAAACGAAATAGAATCGGAACATATTATATTATGCCTGCTAATTTCCCAGCATTCTTATGTAAAATGTGCGTTAATTTAGCCCAGGTTAAACACGTTTCGAACCAGAAATGTTTTTAAAAATAAAATAAAATAAGTTCCACGTAGAAACATGAAAGCCAATAAACAAAGATCTGTCAAATACGTTTTCTGATTCAAAACGTGTTTAACCTGGTTCAACATTTCACGAAAGAATGTTTCGAGGTTGGCAAGTATGTCGTACTGAACAGAACAATGAAATGAAAGTTAATCGGTAACTTAAAAAGCCAAATTCATGTGAAATGGAAATTCATTTTTCATTTTTAGGTAGGCATTAAGAATTTTTTTGTATTAATAATTAGAAAAAAAAAATGTTTTGTTAATATACAAGGTTAGCAAAAAATAAGTTACCCATTTCAAAGAGATCTGGAGGGCATTCCACTGCACAGGATATTTAAAATACATATAATTCAAATGATGCGCAAATTATGTGTTTAAATAAAAATTTTGTAATACAAAAAATTCACCAATAATTGTATCTGCGCCAGCTATAAAAGAAAGTATTAACCCCTTTTTTTCTTTTGTCAGATTCACTGCGTTTAGCTGTAGGAAATATGGTTTTAAGACTACAGCATCTGATTTACAGTGTAGTTGTACATAATAAGTATTTATTTCAAGCATATTAAACATTTATGTGAAGGCATATCTGGCATTGAAATGTATAAACTCACCGATTTTATGCTATATTGCCACTTTTAGACTAATATTCTTTTGGAAAGTTGTTATTTGACAAATGACAAGCGCATGATTTGTGTTACCTGTAGTTAAAATTTCTTTCCATTTGGGGCAGTTAAACGCATCTTTGAGTGGTTTGAAGTATGGGTAACTTATTCTTTGTTAACCTTGTTTTGTTTCTTTTTGGAACTTTCTGTTTTTATTTTTTATTCTTTAACTATATTGATAACATTTAAATACATAAGATTTAGTTGGGATATTTTTTGCCCATAAAAAATTAAAAGTTGTGAGTTTTGTGTTTCCTAGTCCTTATGTAAACAAACAATATCTTACGAAATCTATCCAATTTTGCGTAAAAATTTATTTAATACCCTGTCATTACATGCTTGCTATTAGACGCATCCTGTAACACACGAATGTGTTCCAAAAATATGAAAATATATTTTTTAATTTTACCAAGCTTTACGCTAAAATTTTAGTCATCATTAATCTTTTTATCAGTGATCAGATAAAAAGACTACAGCTAAATTTGAAATAAACCTAAATCGAAAAGCACAGATTCTTAGAAAAACTTTTTTTTGTCTTTCCAATGTATCTTTGAAAAGCACAGTATAAACAGAAAGAAGCATTTTTAGTGCCGGAAAATGTTGAAAATGCATACTATTAAAAGCATCATAACTCAGTAACTTTTGCTTTTAAAAAATCTAGCTTATTAGCCCCCGGTACGGTATGCAATTTCTTTCTCCCAGCTTATTTTGTGTCGTCCCCCCAAAATAACGTTACCTTACAGAAGCCAGCCGTAAAACAAAACAATACGATTAAATACTCTATAGCAATTTTTTAAACTTCTAAGCATCGCACATTTTCAATTTTTATACCGTCGTATTGGAGAAAAAAGAGTACATTTAAATGCAATTTGTTTGAAAACTGCATCTCCATTTATTTTTGAAATATTAATTTTTTTGTAGTTTTTGGAACCATTTTCTTAATATTGGCAACGGAAGTACTCCATTTCTGTAGAAAGTAAAGGAAACATAGTTATAAAATATTAATTACAGTGTGACTTCAAAAATCAGGCATTCAGAAATCCGGCAACTTCAAAAATCCGGCATCAAAACCATCTTTTCCCTTCCCTTTTCTTTTACACTTTCAAGTTATGGAGAAGAAAAATGGCAATTCTTTATTAATTAAAAACTTAAAGTTTGAAAGTAAAAATGAAAAAAAAAAGAATATTTGACTTTTTTCTTCATTTGTTAGAGGCGATTATTTTCTGAACAAACTTTCTGGGAGCTGCATAGTTGCTTAGCAAGGGAACAACTTTGAGGACAACTTGGGCGAACGCATGACGCAATATATGTCCGGAATGAATTTTCAGAAACGGCGACATCAATGATGAGAAAGGATTTTCAGCCTTTCACATTTTCCGTCAAAGACCGTAATTTATGAGCTGATTGAACGCGCAAAATCTGAAAATGCGTTAAGTGTCGAAAAAAAAAAGATATAGATGATTGGCTAGCCATTGACGAAAATGCATCAACAACGAACAATTTAACGGGCAGCGAGGTCGCTGACACTGTGCTAAACAGAACCGCCGATAATGCTAGTAGCAGCTCAGAAGACAAGGATGAACAACCAGCAGAAGAAAAGGTACCATTAGAAAAAATACATAAATTTGACTGGATAATTAATACCTGCTATAGAGACAAGGTTGTATTTCCGAAATAGACATTCTTATTTGTATTTTTAAAAAAAGAAAAAAAGGAGAGAACTCGTTAAAGAACGACCAAAAATTTTGAAGCAAACAAAGTTGACATCGATGTTTCCAAAATTACAAAAGAAGAAATAATTTCACTCTTTATTAGATTTTTTTCTGCAACATAGAAAATATCGATTAAGGTAAATTTGTTTTATATTTAATTTTTTCTTTTTCTTACATAATTATCACTTAATAATGAATTAAATTATGGCTAAAAGCACCATTAAGAATATAGTACTACTTTGGATATTCATAGTTACTCTTTGATATTCCTTCAAAAATCCGAAGTATTCAAAAATCCGTCATAGTCTCGACCCCGATGATGCCGGATTTTTGGAGTTATACTGTATATATTTTTGTTGCCGTTTTTTCATAACAACCGAAAGAAAATGTAATTAAAATACGTGCTATTTTAAAAAAATATAAACGAATGATTTCTGTTAAAACATGGAGCTATTATAAACTATATTTAATTTTAAGTATCTATATTAATGTTACAAACAAATGAAGGCCTATGAATCATTAGACAGACTTTTTTTTGTCGAGTTTCTTTAATGACGGCATCATTTTGCTGCATTTGTGTGTTATTTCGCGATAGTGACGTCCTATGCATACTTTACTGTAGATGTTTAAGAGTGGATCGTAAATGTGGAATCCTTAAGCGGATGCGAATGACGTCATTTTACATAAAATAAAGCGTGTGCTGTAAGTTTTAAAATTGAAATATGTTATGTAGTATTTATATATTCATATATTTTTTTTTTATCGGGGGCGACACTAAATTCTGAAAAAGCAGAATTCCTGTTTTCTAGTTTGCTTTAATTGTTTTAGAGCATGAAGAATATTTTCTAAATAACATTTGTAAGATCCACGGACGGTATAAATATTTAAATTTCGCATTTTACAAAAATAACTATGTTGACCTAGGTGGCTTTTATTACGAGGGTCACACTGAATTTTTTTTTATTTACGGTTAAATGGTACAAGTTAAACTTACAAATTCTTAGGAGTGTGCAAAGTAGTTCCCTCCAAGATCAATACACTTTTGTAGGCGAATTTTCTAAAGATTAAATGCCTCAAGCGATCCATTTATTGGAATAAATTAAAAATATTATTTTATAGCCTCATCAATCTCATCTTCGGAATGAAAACGACGTCCACGTATTTTTTTTTTTTTTTATTAAAAAATAGCCAAAAGTCACATATAGCAAAATCAGGAGAATAGGATGGATGTTTTATACCTTTGATGTTTTTTTTGTTCAAAAAATTCGATTGTAATCCTTGTTGAATGAGAAGATGCATTTTCATGGTGAAGCATGAGTCCCCTAACAACGACCTCTTGAAGAATTTCTGGAAGACACTTTCTAGCTTAATGGCTTTGACCAGACTTGTACTTCTGAAGAACACGGCATGCATTACTTTTACTTACCCATCATACGCAGTATAGGTTAAGTCTTGTAATCGTTTTAAAAATCGAAAAAAAATTTTGACGGATTTACACGTTTCAGACACAGGAGATTCTGAAAAACATATTTTTGGAGAAAAAAAAATTTGCGTCCGTCTGAGTATCTGTGTCTGTAAACGCTCTATCTCCCGAACAAATTGAGACAGAGACTTGAAATTTGGTGTGTAGTTAGTATGTAAGAATGGAAAGAAGCCACTTCAATTTCATTAACCTCAATGATATTACAATTATACAGAACTATTTTTTTTCGGACTCTCGAAATATTCGTTCTGATAAAAGGTATATAAAAATTTTTGAAATTGTTTATTTTAAGGAGTGAATATAAAATACAATAAAAAAACATAAATTTTACATAACGAATGAAGTCGATCGGATAGTTAGTTGCCGAAATATTTGTAATCCTACTTTCCACACTCTTCGATTTTTCATGACCCAGTATTTCATTCAAATTTCAATTCAAAGTTATATTTTAATTGGAAATGAGACGGTTAATCCGGAGCAGTAAACTGTTAGTTAATATGATTATCATTTTCGGAATAAGGCTGTTTCTTTTACGCAATTCAGTAAAAGAGCATTTAAAGTTTATGACGTCATCAAGCCACGATTTTAAACACTCTATCTACCGAACAAATTGAAATAGTGATTTGAAATTTGGTATGTTCTTAGAATGAAACAGTGCGACAAAACCTATTAAATGTCAGTAACCTTAAGTTATCCCTGGATATGCATTTTATAAATAGTTTACACATGTTTTATTTTCATATTTTATATTATGCATATCCATGATGGTTAAGTATTACGGTGGTCCCCAACGACTAGTTTCATTTCTCGTTGTCTTTTCACCATTGTTGGTTTGGTATCATCTTCAAAGACCCATACTTTACTTTTTTGACGTGTTGGAATATCAAAAAAAGGTATATGTGCGTCTCATTATCAGTTATGATTTTAGAAATAATGCTATGGCCACCATCATTAAATAATTTTAGGGTTTCTTTACTGATTCTGACACGATCCGTTTTTGGTATTCTGTTAAATTATGGGGGACCAACTAATTTTTTCATATGCAGTTTATCATTAAATCATTGTTGTCTTAATTGGAAGTATACCTCTAAAACTAACTGTTTAAAAATTCGCTGTTGGTCAATAGCAAGATGGTATGTAAAATTTAAAGTGTGTTAAACTTGATCTAACTTAAAACACCTTTAATACAGAAATGTTGAGAAACGCTGCTTTAGATTAAGTGAATGTAATCGAGCAAAAAATGTGAATTATCACTTTTCGCATTTAAAATGTTTTCTATCTATTTTTTTCAAACAGCTGACAATTACTGCTATAGTACCGCTAATGAAAGTGAAATAAGACGTGTGATTTCAAAATTTGCTTTGAATAGAAATGTTAAAGATTCACCTTATCTTTATACGATATTACTAACTGATGACAAAAGTATATACATTGAAACCTCTGTTGTCGAATGCCCAATTTATTGAACAATTCGGTTCGCTAACAAGAAATTCGAACGAAATTTGATTCGGTCCTGGAACAGAAATTCGGTTCTAGATCAGTATTTTTTTTTTTTTTTCGCAGCTTTAACAAAATTCATGCAATTCGTGATTATTTTTACAGCGAAGTTGCTGAACCCTCTTTTTTCCCTTTTTCTTCTCTTTCTAACTCTTTTTCTTTTGATTTCATTGGTACGAAGTACGAACCTCACATACATGCAATATAGAAATCCCGATAACAATTTTCATCATTGTAAGTTTAATAATTAGCTAGCTAGCCTAGTAGTTAAAAAAAAGAATGGATACTCTCCCCTTTTTTTATCTCTCTCTCCCCAATCTCAAATAGTCTAAAGTCTCTCTAATAAAAATATATGCAAGATTTTTGTTAAATCTTTATTAAAATGTTATAAAATTGTCATTGTCTCATGTAACGTACGATATTTTAATGTGGTTTTACATTTCACTGTACTGTGCGGTACTTTAGCACACTCTAATTGTAGAGGGTAATGTTTGAAACAGGTAAACACTCGGAGAAACTTTAAGGTGGTAACAAACCAATTTTCAGCATTTCTTACAGGAATCTCTCCAGCAATTTCTCAAAAGCAAGTTTCGGAACAAATTGTGTTTGAGAATAAAGGTATATTTCAATATATTTTTTGAAATTTTTGTTTTAATCAGAAATTTAAAGATTTTTCTCATTTTTGTTTTTTAACAGCTGAAGAATGAAATGTATACTCTTGAAACACCAAGTACAAGAATATTTGTTTACATAGATAAAGAATTAGGAAAGGACACAAAATTTACTCTGACTTCCCAATACATACAGAGAATATCGGATGTTGTCTTACGAAGCCCTTCAGGAAATATTACTGATGCATCTAGTCCGTACTACAGTCGGGATGACAAAACAGGACAAAGAATTGAAATCACTCTACCTGAAGCCGAAGTAAGTTTTTTAATAAAGTTATAATAGAAATGATGTGTGGTATAACCGAACAATCCGTGCAAAAAATTAAATAATAAAAAATGTTATTTTTCCATATAAGTAGCATATTCACAGAACGCAACAAATCATGCCCATGGCCTGTCACAATCCTAAATTTTACCATTTATTAAAAACGAAAGGCCTGTAAAGTTTATTTAAATCTTTAATTCACTGTCATATAAAGCTAAGATTCAGTTTCAAACGGTAATCTTGTTTGTTTAAAATTTTATTTGAGTCTCAACTACTGTTACAAGAATTGGAGTCATATGCTTGGGCAGAAAACTAATAGATTGTAATTTGCTCAATATATGATAAAATAATAATTATTTTTAATAAAACTTTACTGTGAAAAAGAAGCTTCTTAGTCATTTTAAACGAAGAAATGCGTTGCAAGTATGTAAAATATTTATTCATATTGTAGGTAACTGGTTGAAAATGATGAACATAAAGGTGACGCCGTCAGTTCAGTGGACAAGATAAAAAACAGGCAATAATTAAAAAATAGTAAACAAAAATACAACAACATGTAATATTAACTGAAAAAATCTTAATTTAGCATCATCATATTCAATTCAGTACAATACTTATTGCACATTATTTACGAAAAGTAAAAAAAAAAAAAAAAAAAAATCTGGTCTGTGGGCTAGAGATGAGGCGGGCTAAGCCCGAGTTCGAAACCGAAATGGTCTCGTGCTTGATTTTTAAACCAGTCCACAGGCCTCGAGCTCAGAGTGAAAACAAATATATTCACAAAACGAAAAAATGCAAAAACTTAAAGTTGTTTTACAATCTTTTAAAAATCAATTTGAAAGAGAACTGAATTATTATTCGTGGGATATAAGAAGAAATATTCTACCTAATTCTGAAGCCTTTGCACAGTCAGTGCTAGCTACATAAACAAGCGGTGGGATACCCCTTGTCTGATCTTAGCTTTCTGTTTGAAGTCCTTTTCCAGAATTACTGTGTCTTTCTGCCATTGTTTTACAATGATATTTTAAATGAATAAGAATTGTGACTTTCGCAGATTTCTGCCAGTAGTTAGGTATAAATAACAAATTTGCTATTTTAAACAGATTTTCAGGGACATAAATTTCACGAAACATTGTTCTGAGCGAGTATTTAGGGTTAATACTGATTTCTGAGCAAGAAGATATTTTTAGATGAGAAAATTAATCTGAAACAATTTTTAAATGTTATTAGCAATTTTCTATTGCGTATTTTCGGTACCGTACTCGGGCGGGCTCGTGTTCCAAAAAAAGAGCCGGAACTTATCTTTACTGTGAGCATCATTTCCGTGGATATCATGTGTACGGACATGGCATAAAAGTAATTCTAAAATGTAGTTTAATAAAAAAATATATTTTTTGATCTGGTAAAATTATGTCATGGTGTTCTATAAGCCCAAAGCAATACAAAAGCACTTTTATACACTTAGTTTAATATTTTTTCCGAAAATTTGGCATAGAAAATGTATAGTACATTTTGAGAGAGAGTGAGTCGACCAGCAAAAGGAAACTGGAAAACTTCATATATTACGTATTTGAAATAATGTATGTTGTTTATGTTTTTGAAAGAAATGTTCTTTTGATACTTTTTTAACTCTGGGATCTTCAATCTTACTTTACCTACAGTATAGTAAACTATAGTTTTCTTTTTAACATGTAAAAATTACTTCCTACCGATTTCAAAGTGTTAAGGTTGTTCGCAAACTCAAACAGGCTGTTTCCGGACGCATTCATGAAATTATTTTTTATTCTTAAATACACGACTTTTGCAAACATACTTAATCCAAAACGCATAAATCTAATAGCGTTTTCATTTTTTAAATAAAGTAAACCATATTTTAGAAAATGTTAAAATTGGTTATTTTAGGTTGATTCTGGGGGATACGATAGCCCGGGAAAGGTCGGGATGCGACAGCAATCGATTATGATTATGACTCAACATCTAATATATTTACCGAAAAATGAAGAATGCTATTCGATTCCAAATCACTTCAATTGTCAAGCCTGTAATTTTCATTTTTTTATACATAAAAATGAGTCCGTGAATGCACCAGAAATGTTCGCATTGTTGAGCAGGGAAAATATATTTTTGTGAATATCCTTAAACGGCCACTGGTGGGCGATAGGCACCAGTTTTACGACCTCTATTTTAAACTGTAAAAAGAATAATGAAAAATAATCAATTTAGTACATATTTTACCCTAAGAAGTATGGAGCTATTCTCGGGCATTTTAACCTTATGGCCATATTTTCTTAAAAGAAACGTTTTCAATTAGAGTTTTAGGAAATAAACGCGATAGAAATTTTCGTTTTTCAAATAAGAAAAATGTTTACACCTTTAAGACGGAGAATTGGATTTGATCTCGATTTTCCAAATGCATCTAATGATAAAATTTATAATTTTTAAAGAACTTCTTTTGGGCATCAATCTCTCTATACCTTAAAAATTATTTGCATCACACTTTGAATTAACCTATTTCTTTAAATTCCAAATGCAGCATTTCTAAACGATATTCGGTATTCATCTATTTACTCCATGTAATTGAATAACGCATTATAATTATTCTACCGGACGTAGAATGGAAAACAAATTCGTAAAGAAAATGATAATAGCAGTAAAATATACTTACGCAAAAAATAAAAAATACCATGGCATTGCTCAAGTGTTGTGTCATGACTCGTCAGATATTCTAAATACTATCTTGCTCATGACCTTCAATTTTCAATTTCAGTTGTCGAATAAGAAAGAATTTGTCCAAATTAAGACTTTCAATGATTTCATTTTAAAACATTTTTTCAGACGACTTCGAAGGGAAATAATATTTATGAACGCCGTCTGGCATAAATAGCATTTCTTAAACACAGTGCCATTACTTTTCCAACAGACCTTGTAAAATGCGTGAATCACTGCTTTGCAAATGCAAACAATTAGTGTTTGTTGTGTTAAATTAAAAGATGGTTGTAATATCTGCACTTTGCATTATAGTTATTTTTTTTATCCTATTTTAGCCTGGAAAATGGGAAGTTATTATGCGCCGATTAGGTGAATACCCTGTTATAGTTAGCTTTTCGGTGACATCGGAACCTAAAGACATACGGGATCAGCCCATTCGTGTTAGATCCTGGTTGAGCGACATCCAGTTAAAGTTTCCAGCTTACGCGAAAATTTTTGCAGAAGTGAAGAAAGGTTATTTAGCTGTAGTTGGTGCTGAAGTCATAGCAACAGTAGAAAGGCCCATGGGTCCAACAGTCGACGTGGAGCTCAAGGATGATGGCTTAGGTATGTTTAGATATTTATACTATCTAAATTAAATGAATGAGTAATAACATTTTTGTTAGGGCATTTAACAGAAAGACTAAATAAAAAATGAACAACATCTAAGATGTTTCTAAAATCTCTGAACAGGCTTTCAGGGACGATAGTACGAGCCAAAGCAAAAGAAAAAGTTATGTAAAACCATGGTCATAACCCACTTATTCAAACAAAAATACAAGATCTCACTCTAAGCCGAATTCGGATTTTCGTTCATAATTTTAAAACTAATAAAGATATTGTAACAATATTTTCTTACTTTGCTTTCGGTGAGGTATGACGATATCCTGATAAATGCTGGAAATAGCCGTCAATTGCTTTCAAACAACACTAAGCTTGACGCTCCATAATTCTGAATGTAGCTGATGATACATGTGATGTCAGTGACCAAAGTACAGTGCACTTTTAGCACACCCCATGATGTCGTCATATGTCCTAGAAATTAAATTTCATCTAATGGAAATCTCGCTAAAAATCTTTATTATTGTTAAAGTTGGACACGATATTCAGTTGCACTTGTAGTGAGGCACACAGTACTTTCAACAAAATAATTGAATTTTGATGCTTGTTTAGATAAAAACGAAAATCATTATCAAATCATCTTAAGTACAGATGATATCCTTCAGAATAGATTAATAATTAGTATGATCAGTAGCTACACAAACATCATCTAGAATTATTCATATGCAATAATCCTTATATTCAATTATGCAATGACTCTATTTTCTACATTAGAGCCAGTCTATCAAAAACATTTTTTTTTTTTTGTTGTTGTTGTTTAACATAAAACTTTCAATAAAAAGTTTAAGCAAAATAACTTTTTTTTTTTAATATCTAACGTTCATCTTTCACCCTTTCTCGGATTTATATAGGTATTCGTGTATTTTTTCATTAATTGGTGCTTAAGTTATTTAATAAAAATGTAGGTGTTAAGTTATTTAATTGTAATTGAGGACTCATCTAAAGTGTATTTTTTAAAAAACCCAAAGTTTTGTTTCATAATATCATGTTTATTAATGTTAGGATATAAAATTTAAAGTATATATCTAAAAAAAAACTTTTGTATATAAATTAAAAACTTATTTTCAGTTATTGAATTATGCCTACCTTTTTCAATCAAGAAAGAATAATACTTAAATTTCACTTATCTTTATGAGTCCAGCGAGAATACTTCAAAACTAATAACAAGTTACAATATGCACGTTCACCGTTAAACACTTGAATTAAAAATTGCTACCTCTTTATTCTTATTATTCTTATTAGATGATTCATTTTTTATATTTTGGAAGTTATTGGACAGAATTTTATTTTCAACGGAGGATAAAATAAAGGATTGTAGAAAGGCAATAATTTAAAACATGAGTGTTTTATTTTATTATTTTTGTATGACAAAATGTTATTCACATACGAAGGAATTTACAGAGAACAAATTAATTTATTGAAGAATAATATACTCATCACATTCAAAAATTAATTGAAAATTTTAACAAAATGTAGTGATATAATACAGTTATCATAATCTCGACTACATTTTACATTTATTTTATTTTTTTATATTTATTTATATGAATAATACTGTGTAATATTGATAATATACTGCGTGTATATTAAAATGTATAAAAATAAATTTATATAAAGCTAACTTTTGAAACTCGATCTCTTGTGTTATATATCAAGTTGAAATCAAGAAGAAATATACAATTTCTATAAAGAAGTCCGAAAACAAAATTTTTAGACGCATTTAGATGATCTTTTTATTTAAAAGAAATCGGACATTTATTTAATAATGATGAGAAAAAACTGTACAGGAAATTTTACACTGATACAGAAATAAATTACTCAATATCTTGAATTAATCCCCAATTTAGCTAACATTTTCTAAATAATATCAATCTTGGAACTATGAGATTTAAAGACTATTAACTAAATCGATTGCCGCAGGAATAACATTGCAGACATTCAGATAAATAGATAATAACGATTTCTTTCATGTAACAAAAAATGCATGGAAGGTTATTGTATTAGATGAATATTAAGATGATATTTGGAGCAGTACACATTTAAAAAAAAGAGAGAGCGAGAGAGAGAGAGATGTGTTTCTTAATGTATGGGAAAATATAATGTAACGAAATTATGAAGATCGGCCGCGGTTCATACTTTTAGAAAAGAGATCGGGGAAGATCGTGTTTTTCTGGCTCTTATTTTCGTTTGCGCATTTAAAATTATTTATAGAACATAACATTATTATTATAGGAAATTTAGTATAAAAAATTAGACTTTTAAAAAGATTTTTAACCAAGCAAGAGGTGTGCAGAAAGGGATTTTTGTCGAATACTGAATATTCCGTAAAAGTTTGCACTGGATATGCGGTATTCAGAATCATTTAAATATTTTTGACATTTACTCAATATAAGAAAATTTGAAAATGTAAGTATTATGTAAATAAAATACAAGCAATTTTAAAATAAATTTTACACTCTATATAGAAATACGATACCTTATTTCCAAACACTAATCTTTAAAAAATAAATTATGGACTTTGAATACTGATTTAAAAGAATAGAAAAATATTATTGATTTTGATTAAATTTTGTTGTTAATTCTTACACTTTGTGAACAATTTCTCTTAATTATGTTGACAGACATAAAATTCATTTTTCTACGTTTTACTAAAATGGCCTATGCATGCTGGCATGCTGACTTTTGTATTATAAAATCGCAGCCTTTTTTAAAAATTAGGTAGTAAATCGTAACATAATTGTAACATTTCTAACATAAAAACGGATAAATTTTTCACTTCTGAATTATAAATGACTATTACACTAAATTTAAATTGAATGAGTCAAAACATAACTATTCGTGCTACAAGATAACTTCATAATATAAAATATATTAAATAACCGGAAATAAAATATTATGTATTACAATTTGTTATTTTCTTGAACATTTAATACGTGAATTATCACATTCCTAACTAAGCGTAGAACCAGCAGAGTGAAAAATGTCCAAGCCGGGAATCGAACCCGGAACCCTTGGAATAGCGTTCCAAGTGCTCTACCATTTAAGTTATGAGGACGATACCCAGCTTAGCATCTCTCACTCACATGTGTTGGTAAGGCTGCAACTGTAGTACAAGATGGAATAGTCTTCATAAGCACACAGTCCTGCTGCGAAACATGAGATACAAATAAACCCATCATCGGTGAACATATCGAGCCAGCAATATGTGAGTGAGAGATGCTATGCTGGGTATCGTCCTAGTTATCTTAAATGGACACTTGGAGCGCTATTCCAAGGGTTCCGGGTTCGATTCCCGACTTAGACATTTTTCATTCTGTTGGTTCTACGCTTAGTTAGCCAATATGATAAATCACGTATTAAATATTCAACAATTCCGAGCGTAATTTCACTGCTGAAAATTAATTGGAGAATTAATTAAAATTATTATTTTATTTTATACCATTTTCAATAAAAACAAGTAAAGTACTATAAGTTCAAGATCACACAAATTTCAAAGTATTAGCTTCATCTATGTCCATGTTTATAAACTAAATAAAGTATAATGGTGCAAAAAATATTAATTTACAAAAACTAAACATCTGACTTCAAATGTTTTTCCTTAAGTTTATTTAACCCATTTTTTTTTCAGTTGAGCTTTATGAACTGAGACTAGCGCTGCTGATCGATTTAAATATCTAATCCTAATAAAATTTATCCCCACCAGTGGCTGAGAGGTTCTGCTCTCGAAGCTAGTAGACAGGAGGTGCTGGGTTTGAACCCAATCGCGCTCGTCGGCCTAACCTTTGGAGTTTTCGTGGTTTTCTTCGAACCTTGGAAAACCTTGCCTAAATACGGGTTAGGTCCCCTTAGAAAGATCCCCACGGAGGACACTCCCCCTAGGGCCTATATCCCTCGTGCAGATAATCGGCCATCATAAATAACACCTAATAAAAGTTCGGATTCTCTCTAATAACGGAATGGCACTTTTCTGAACAAATGGAAAGCGGACTTGAAGCTACGATGTAATTTTTTTTTTCTTTTTTACAATTTTGCCTTTTTTGAAATTTTCTCCATGTATGCTTTGAAATAAAGAGGCCATTTTCTTAACGGTTTCCATCCATGAAGAGAAGTAAAATTTAGTTTACTGGCTGATAATTTACTTATCCATTTAGCATAGGGAGGTGCATCAGGGTAAGAGTTTTATCAAAACACTTTACGAAGGATCTTCGTTTTTTTTCCGACTCTAGACATGCTATGGAGCCAGCAATAAAAGCAAATTGCTTCTTGTTACGTTTTTTCGTCGTCAATACGATGATGATTATCACACAAATTCCATTCCAACACTCATAAAGACTCCAAACAATCGCTATTTCGTTGATAGGCTGCCAGCACCAATATATACATGCACGTGATATCGGACACAATGTTATTATTACACGAAGATTTATTATTAACTACTACTAAGATTATTCAAATAACATTAAAGAATGATTTTTTTTTACAAAAAAATGTATTTACATTATAATGCATTATTTACATTTATAGGCTCGGATACAGCAGATCCTGCCTAACACTAATTTACACGTTAAATTGGTTTCTACGTACTGGATAATATTATTAAACTAGGCTCTCCCGTTCTCAGTTTGCCGTACTCAGCTAGACTTACGGGATAACCATACAGGTATTTCCCCTTACATATTCGATACTCCCCACAGGAGTCAATACTTCCTAAGAAACACTTTCGCCTCCAACGCACGGCTCCACACTCCAGCTTCTACACACCAGACCCCAGCCAAGACTAACTCACTCTCTCTCAACCTCTACTTTGAGAGAAAACGCGTGGGGTCCTCCTCTGTAAAATCAAGGAATCCAGATAATCTACCACCTGCATTTCGCTTCTTCGCTTGATCATTCACTAGGGGTTCCCAAGGACCTTCTTTGTTCACTTTATCTAGGCCCATTTTTGTCCACATTCTCATATACAAAATAAATACTGGTATTTCGCGTATACAATGGAACTTTTCATACAATAGAGATATAAATATAATGGCTCATTCCAATCCCCAAGATAAGAAAAAATATTTCTCTAACCCAAGCTTGTAGAAAGTGATATACATACAAAATACAATAAATAAAATAAAATAAAATAAAATAACAGTAATCTTAATTAGTCACACGCTCACTAATGTCAGAAACCTGACACTTCTCTTCACTTTCCAATAGCTCTGTCTCTGTTTTGTTACTAAATAATGTATCGTCAAAAATCCCTTAAAAATTTATTACATTTTGCGCAGGTTCATCGGGAGTATCTGTATCTTCAGAGAGTTCAGTCAGATAAAATGCGCTCTTGATCATTGTTAAATACGAGTCTGTCTAATCCAAATTATTTATTTTGGAAATATAAAGCTGGCAGTTTATTAACTAGGAACAACTTTTTTTATTCTAATTATGACTTCTGTCGATGAAGCGTTAACACAGAAACGACCAAGTCCTCTTATCCTAATAAACTTTCAAGGGTATCTGGCGACAGCCGACTTCTTAAAATATATGTTATTTGACCAAGGCATTCTAAGGTTTCATGTAGAGGAGGTAGGGGAGGTATGATACACTTTTTTTTTACTAATTTTTTACAACCCTTAGAAAGCTATTTTTAAAGAATTTTTTCTTGTTTTCTTATAAAGTAGCCTTTTATTCATTTATTAAAAATATTGTGAATTAAAAAAAAAATCATTCAAAAAATATATCCCAATTATTTTGAATGGTTACTAGTGTATCAAATCTCCCCATTACTGGGGAGGATTGATACACTAGCAAGGGAGGTTTGATACATTGTTATGCAAATTGAAAAATAAAATGCAGACAATTTAATTTATGCAATTTTTTATGATAAATCTTGACATATTTAAGTAAAATTTAAAACGAAATGACATTGATATATTTTTGTTTCATAAATTTTTTTTTACAAAAATATTTAAACTATTGCTATTATTTAAACAGCCCTATTAACACACTTTTTAGAAAATAAATAATGAACCCCCCCCCCCCCCCCCTAGAAATCTAGCTACAAGGAAAAATGAAGTGAACATTGCTGATTTGCAAACAATTTAACATAAATTTAGCACATTTAAGATTCTTTTAACCCTTTCAGGGGCAAAGCATTTTCAATGCTAAAGTGTTGAATAAATGAATGACACCGGAATTTACCAACAAATTTAATTAGAAATATGAAAAGGGATATATTTCACTTTCATACTAAAGGGAAAATATTTTACCAAAATGCTGGTGCAATGTGGCATTTGGGAATTAAAATTAAATGGTTTCATAAACATACCACCACCCCTGAAATGGTTAAAAGAAAAACTAATAATTCTATCATTTTGATAAGTAAAATCGGGTAGATTTAACGTTTTTTTCAATTTGCCCTTCGTAAATTATAGAAACATTTTCCCTTTCAGGCCATTTAAACTTTTTCCCTTCTACATGACGAGCAAAGTGAACTAACCATCTATCATCGCACTGCTTTTCTATATAACCTACATAATGTCTATGAATAGTCTCTTTGTTCTTCCCTACCAATTCCAGTAGCTCTTGCTATAAAACAATAATGAATATTACAGTCCTATATTAGTTTGTAAACTTAAACAAGTGGGTAAGTGAGATCACAGATCGCACAGAGGGTTTCGTTTAATATTCCTTTTAAAACACTTTATCCTTTTGAAAAATCTGTTAGTTCCACATTTCGCAACAAGGGGCGCACTCTATTCTAAACAAACCTCTATCCGAACGAAACTCCGTTTTACATACTATCCGTAGATATATTAGTCTAGTGGATTGGGCCCATAGCACCCAAGATAAGTAGGCACCCCTGGCGGTAAAAAGTGGAACTAAAATATGTAAGGCTATGGTGCATAATATGAAAAAATGGTCAAAGGGGTGTCGGCAAAAGTTGGAAAAGTGCTCCCCTGGTGAAAAGGGCGGAGGTTAGAAAAATTGCTTAAAATACACAAGTTAGAGCCCGGAGGAGTAAATAATATAAGACTTTTTGAAAAGTTTATGATTTGTCGTGCGGTCTGAGGTATCCAGCTATACGCATGCAAAATTTCATGTCTCCAACTTAATTAGGGGCTCTCTTAGAAAGGATTACTTAAAAAACATATGTGGTAGCTCAAAGGGTTAAATGTAACACTTTTTCAAGATTTTAAGATTTGCCGCCTGGCCTCAAGTGTTCTGCTATAAGTATGCAAAATTTCAAATCTCCAATTTAATAAGGGGCTCAGTTACAAAGAATTCCTTAAAATACGCATGTAGGACCCCAAAGGGTTAAATGTACGACTTTTTCAAAATTTTATGATTTGTCGCATAATGGTGTTCAGCAATAAGTAGGCAAAATTTCCCGCCTCCAACCTAATAAGGGGCTCACTTAGAAAGAATTGTTTAAAATACGCATGTGGGAGCCCAAAGGGTTAAATGTACGACTTTTTGAAAATTTTATGGTTTGTCATTTGATGTGAGGTGTTCAGCTATAAGTATGCAAAATTTCACGCCTCCAACCTAATTAGGAGCTCACTTAGAAAGAATTGTTTAAAATACACATGTGGAGCCCAAAGGGTTAAATGTACGACTTTTTTAAATTTTTATGGCTTGTAATTTGATGTGAGGTGTTCAACTATAAGTATGCAAAATTTCACGCTTCCAACCTAAATAGGGGCTCACTTAGAAAGAATTGTTTAAAATACACATGGGGGGGGGGGCATAAAGGGTTAAATGTACGACTTTTTGAAAAATTTATGATTTGTCGTTTGATATGAGGTGTTCAGCTGTAAGTATGCAAAATGTCACGCCTCCAACCTAATTAGCGGCTCACTTTGAAGGAATTGTTTAAAATACACATGGGGGAGCCCAAAGGGTTAAATGTACGACTTTTTCAAAATTTTATGATTTGTTGTTTAATGTGAGGTGTTCAGCTATAAGTACGCAAAATTTCATGCCTCCAACATAATTAGGGTTCACTTAAAGCGAATTATTTAAAATACACATGTGGGAGCCCAAAGGGTTAAATGTACGACTTTTTTCAAACTTTTAGTGTTTGTCATTTCTTGTGAGGTGTTCAGCTATAAGTATGCAAAATTTCACGCCTCCAACCTAATTCGGGTCTCACTTAGAAAGGATTGTTTAAAATACACATGTGAGACCCCAAAGGGTTAAATTTACAACTTTTTCAAAATTTTATGATTTGTCGTTTGATGTGAGGTGTTCAGCTATAAGTATGCAAAAATGTCACGCCTCCAACCTAATTAGAGGCTCATATAGAAAGAATTGTTTAAAATACACATGTGGGAGCCCAAAGGGTTAACTAACTCTACGACTTTTTCAAAATTTTATGATTTGTCGTTTGATCTGAGGTGTCCAGCTATAAGTACGCAAAATTTCACGCCTTCAACCTAATTAGGAGCTCCGTTAGAAAGGGTAGTTTAAAATACACATGTGGAAGCCCAAAGGGTTAAATGTACAACTTTTTGAAAATCTTATTATTTGTCGTTTGATGTGAGGTTTTCTGCTATACGTATGCAAAATTTCACTCCTACAACCTAATTAGGGGCTCACTTAGAAAGAATTGTTTAAAATACACATGTGGGAGCCCAAAGGGTTAAATGTACGACTTTTTCAAAATTTTATGATTTGTCGTTTGATCTGAGGTGTCCAGCTATAAGTATGCAAAATTTCAAGTCTCCAACATGTATAGTTTCTGAGAACGGGCTCTGTGACGGACAGACAGACAGACAGAGGAGCGAGACGAATAGGGTTTCGTCAGATGAACGAAACCCTAAAAAACTATTAAATTTCAAAATACAAGTGTATCATTTCTCCCCAGTACTAATGTATCATTTCTCCCTAATATGCCTTACTGGATTTTCCATCACTTTGTACAAAAGCAGTTGCAAAATGGTAATCTACTTTCTAGTAAAACTAATCCTAACAATGTGCTTTATAAATAAAAAAATTTACAAGATATTATCTTCACAATAATAAGAGTTATGAAAGAAAATCAGTCAATGAAAAAAATTACATTGACATTCCAAAAACGTTCAAAATTAAAAGAAAAGAAAAGTTGTCAGTTCTTCACTGATTAGTCCAGCTAATGCAAGTCCAGCTAGCAAATAAAAGAAGCCTTCACATGTGTTAGAATGGCTGTTAATGCCATTTGTTGAGAAAAATTGTCAATGTATCAACCCTCCCTATGTATCAAACCTCCCCCACCTCCCCTAGTCCAAAAAGATAATTTGTTGATACCAGAACTGGTTTCTCGAAAAGCATCATACTTTTTTTCCCAATACTCTTAAATCTAAAATTTCTTTTTTCATGCATTTCAAAATTGCTGTTTTATCTTTGTAACACTTTTTCTAGCCAAAAACAGCTTTAATAGATTTACTGTTTGGTAGATTTTGAAACTTGATATTCGTTATGTCAAAAAAATTGTCAACCATAGGAAAACAATTAGATACTCTATCATTATCGGTCAAATGCTTCATTGTATATGCTGTAGTGGCTAAGAATAAAGTTTTCGATGATGCGACATTTTGCCTTTCGTTACATTTGACAGCCTATATTGCAGATTTCACTTTATAGCAAAACTTTATTTCTCCTTCATCTTTCTCTAAATTTTCTTTCACAATGTTAGAATCAATAATTGTTCCACATCTTAATTGGAATCCTTTGTCAAAAAGGAAAAAAGAAAAAAAAAAAGATTACTTGGATTTGTTAAATAGTGCGGACAATGATGTAAAATACCCGGGTAATAGAGGTTTTTTATGGGTAAATACCCAGTTTAGGTATTTGCCTAGGTATTTATTTTTCAACTAAAAATATCTAATCTCGTTTAAACACAAACTCTAAAATAGCTTGAGCGTAAAATATGTAAGACAATCAAGTAACTTTCCCATTAAGTTTTTAATGGCGATTTCAAGGAATCAGTTTTTTTTACCTTCTTGATCATGAATTCGACTGAACATTGGATGTAAACAGTTACTTCGTTTGTTGATTCTGACAATATAAATAACCTTTTAAAAAAAGAAGGTTACTTGACTGGCATTAATGTATCAGGACATACTATAATTGCAAATTATCGGTATTTTTCTTTAACTGGTGGCTTCTAAAGCCATCTCTTAAAATGTCAGAAATATCATCATTGGTCCAATTTACGCACAGAAAAATTATGCCACTGGCATCTAGAAAATAACTTATGGTTCTAGAAAAAATAGTTCCATGTCATCCTTATAAATTCTAGTTCCCTTTGCTAGAGAGTTCTAGTTATCCCTATTAAAATTCAAGGGCGTTTTCCTATATTATAAAAAAAACTTAACAAACTGTGATGGTCAAACTTATTTAAAAATCTCTACAAATAAATCTGAACACAAGAAGTGAGTTTTAGTTACTATAATTCTAGTTTATTAATTAATTCTAGAAATCAAGTGTTAATTTCTCGCAATTCAAACGATTCATAATATAATGAATCGTTTCATCACCTAGAAAATTACAGACTAAGAAATTATCGTTCATTTCGTCTATTTAGTTTATTTGTTTACCTTATTCGCATAACTCGGAAATCTATATTCTAATTTAGGGATTTTTAAAATGACTACCTATTCATTTTAGATGAAAGCGGTATATTTTTTCTTTTAGAGCATTTTTGTTATCTAAAAGAGCAGTTAACTGAGTTTCATTAAATATTCCACTGATATTTTCTTTAATTTGGTGTTCTCTTCTTCTAGCACGCGCAACTTTCCCTTTAATTTCTTGATTTCAGCTATTGTTTCTTTTCCATAACGCCGAGTAGTTTGTAATTTTTGTGCCATAATTTTAAACGCATAGAGCTTTTCTTTCTTTAATATCGCTAATCCAACCCAAGTACATCTTAAATGAAAATTTAAATTCTGTATATCTTTTAAGAGCACTTCTCATTTTTGGTAATGTTCTCTGGCTCTGTTCTCATCTGTATAATCTTCACTGATGCTATCTGCAATACAGGTTTTACAAGACTCAAACCATTTAATCTATCTAGCGCATCTTTCATAATTTTCCTTTACCCCAGGTTTTTTTTTTTTTTTTTTTTTTTCTCCATGGATTTCGTGAAAGCCGAAACACTCGGAACGGAAGAATCCTTTCATTTCCTCATGATAGTCAGGTCTAATAATTAGTTTTCCAAATCATCAACATAATCATTTTCTACAAAATAATCAGTGCGAATTCTTGCATTTTTCGGATTTACTACATCTTTCTTTTCTTCGACAGCTGCAAACCAATTCTCTTTGTAAATCGAAATCTTGAGGAAACCGATGAAACAAAACATTCTTCTCCTTAGTTCCATGCATATTCCTACAAGCAGCAATAGCACAAAAAGGCATTTTTTAATTAGTTTACACCCTTTTAAACAAAAAACCTTTAAGTAACTTTTTAAATAGAAAAGAAGATCGTGACAATATTTACTTTTTAAAGTGTTTCTCTGTGCAGTTACATAAGAAAATGACCATCTAGTCCTTCTTCTCTCGTCTGAGTCTGAACCAGCTGACATCAAACGAGACTTCCTGTTTCGAGAAGGTGGTTTCAGGGCGACGAGAGATACCTCGAGCCAGGTCTCAAGTTCGACCCACATCTACGCGACAAAAGACAGTGTCTTTTTAGGTTTCTTTGATGGGGGATTCTTTTGTTGCACTGCAAGAGAATGCAACAAATAGCAAAGGAGGGTCCCTGAAATGTTTATTTCTTCCCTGGGAAAAATTTCTTTTGTCGATTTTGTGCGCTTTGCTTCCAAACTGACCACAGAGCCTTTGGAAACAAAAGTCACAAGATATAATTTATTAAGCTCGTCATAGAATTTGATCTGTACGGAGCCTTATTTTTCTATATAACCCTCAGCTGCACCACTGGTATAGAAGGTATACTAGCACATTGCGACAAATATGTGAAACATTTATAAGTGCTTTGGATCTTCTTGACTTAATGTATTTGTCACCCAACGAAGGCTTTCGTTATTTAGAGGACGGAACGGTATTAGCATTTTTCTTATTACTTTTGATAGCGCAAAAGTTTTCGTTAAATATCGTATTGGCACCAATTATTTCTCACTGCTTTTCGCGTCTGAAAAAAATTGCACAATTTAAAAAATTGATCAGCTATTAATTTTTAATAAATTAATCCCTCTTTTGCAAGAAGGCTACATCAAAAAAGCAGGTGGTTTGGAATACAGTTTCATTATCTTTATTGATTTTCATCATTAATATTAATAGCAGAATAAGCTGTACGGGAAATATGACAGGTGTTTTCTTACAACAATCTAACCCCAGAGATGGAACACTTTACGAAAGAAATGAAAACTGAATAATAAATTTGAATCGTCAAATGGCCTTATGAAACTTAAAAGAAAAAGATTTTTCTTATAAATATCGTTTCTGAATGTCACTATTGATGAATATAAAAATACTCATAATCTCAGCTGATCCTTTATTAAGTCGTACTTTCATATAATTTATATTGTGTAATTTTTTTTTCAACTATTGTTATTAAGAGTTGTTTAAATGTTATTCTTAAGGAATCTTCCAAATCTCGATAAGACACATATGAGATGCCGAAGCGAGTTTTAAAAAATCTGTAACTAATAAGGCCATTCAATAAGATGGTAAAAAACAAAAAAGAAAAATCATACTTCAAGCATGGATTATGAAATACTTTCCAACCATTCAGAATAGTGTAACAAAACTTTACCGTTTAATAAGGTTAAAGATCAATTTGGAAATCGCATAACACATTTTAAAACACAATCTCAGCAATCGCCATCAATATTCGGAAAAGTATTTGAATTCTTTAGTGAAGTATGTGAACTACAGATTTATATATGTACTACATAATATGCTAAAATTTAGCTCAGTTGGGGAACGCATAACGCAGCTGAAAATTCCCATTCAGCAATTTCCATCAATAAAAGGAAATGTAGTTGAATTTTTTTGTGCAGCCGTCTATATAATCTGTAGAATTTTTACTCACCAAGTAATATGCTAAAAAATTATTAAATTTAAGACTCATATCACAACTGAAAACACACGTAGCAATTATCGCTCACAGAAAAGACTGTAAGCGAATTCTTAAACGATTTTTCCCCCATAAACCATAACGTATTTCTTTTGAATGTCCCCGTGAACGAACTATAAATGCTACACACTTCAGTTTCAATATCGAACATGCTATAATAAACTTTAATTACACAGCAACCCGAGTATATTTACGCGAGTTAGAGCACGGACAGATAGACAGACAAACCGAAGTCATAAACGCTGTTCAACTATCTTGGAAAGTGTTAAAAGACAACCTTCTTTAGAAATCTGCTTCAAGTCAGAACCTTCATTTTGCCGTTTTCTTGAAATCGATTAACCCTTGGATTGCAGGTCGCGACATATTACGCCCCGTTGGACTTTTTTTTATTATTCCATTCGTACCCCTTTTTGAAAAACAATCTCTGTCATACAGTAATATTAGGATATTTTCAAAAGTCATCTACCACAAAGAAAATTTTTTGTACATTGTATTACGATTGAATAGAAGACAGCCGCCAGTCCTGACCCGTAATCAAAGGGCAAATCTAAGTGCAAATTCTCTTGATTTCCAGAAGCAACATTTTTGGTTAGTTTTGAAGATGCTAAAGAACGCTTACCCTGCATAACATTCTAATGCAAATCCGTAGTCCAGTGCAATTTCAACACAAATCTATAGAAAATACATTATATAAAAAAATTATGCATAAAAATTCCAAAAACGTTTCTGGGAAATAGTGGGCAAGCTGTTTGTCCAAAAGAAATTTCTGAAAAATTCTGAAACATTTCTGATCAAAGTTGGCAACAAAAGTTTGTGCATGGAGCTTCTTAGAAATTTCGGATATTTTCAAGAAATGTTCCTTAAACATTTTGTGGGCAACGATTTACCTATTATTTTCCAGAAACACTCCAGGATTTATTTTTACAGTGCAGATTACTGCAGAACACTGAATCATATTTGGACAAAGAAATTTTTTTAATAATTAAGGTCAAATATTTTCCGCGATCTAATAAGTTACATTTTAGTAAATAAAATTTATGGGCCCAAACAGGATTGTTTGATCCGCGAATTATACGCCGGAAATTAAGGTACCTCTTTTAATTACATGAAGACTTGTTATTTTTGAAAAATAAATAAATTTGTTTGTGTATGTGTGTGTTATCTTTCTTATTTACCCTGCACATTTTTTTTCTAACATGAAAAAGGTTAACATTTATGGAGACATTTATTTAGTCAGTCATAGGAATAGGAAATAAAATTCTAATTAACTTTATTATTTTAGTTATTGTAGTGTATTATTTTAGTGTAGTATTACCCAGTTGGGAAATTTTTTATTGAAAATATCTACCACTATTTCAGAATAATAACCTTCACTTTACTTAATGGCAGACATTACGTGGTTAAATAAAGCGAAGGCTACTAGTCTGAAAAAGTGGTAGATATTTTGAATAAAAAATATCCCCAATCTGGAAACACTGCTTCAGTGCTTCTTTTTTTTAGTATAAAATAGATTTTCTAAATGTATCTTTTATCTGTTGTTCCATTATTCAAAGTAACACACAATATTACATCTACTATTTAAAGTAATCCTAATTTTCTATGTTTGCTTTAGGTGCCGATGTGACAGAAAATGATGGCATTTACACCGCCTACTTTACTCACTTTAATGGAAATGGCCGTTATGCTGTTATTGCTAGAGTCATAAATGGTGGTCACGCAAGACTTAAACATGAACATTCTGGATCAGCTTCAATTCAAATACCGACATCCAAAGGTATTGTTCTTAGATTTTCTCTTCTTTTGCATTGCATCCAATTGTCACATATTCAATATATCATTTCAAAACTCTGCAAACTGAAATAAAATATTCTAATGTGTATCATTAACCTCTTCGCTACATGGGTCCAAATATCTGGACCTCTATTCTTTTCCCCATAAAAACTAAACTGTTTTACTTTTTTACATTTTGACTTCATTTCTTAATATCTGAATGATTTTTGCTTTAAAAGCAAACCAATAAATGGCAAAATCTATGCTGATTTCCTCATAAAATAGATGTTATTTTCATCTGAGTTTGCAAAATGCCTACAAGAGGATGTGGCCAAATAATTGAGAAATTTTCATACTTATTTAACTTAAATCCTTTACAATAAAATGTTTTGAGGATTTGTATATCATTTACTTGATTAAAGGCCTTAAATTTGTGATTGTGTGAATTTGGGTTAGTGATAATTAAATTAATATTTTAACGGAATTTGTAATTTTAGATCGCTATTTGTAAACCTAAATTACTAGTACACCTAAACTATCAATTTCCAAAAAGTTCTTTTTCCTGTCATCTATGATGTCATTTTGTTTGTTTAACACCATTGAATGAGTATTTGTAGTATTATTTTAGCTTTGGAAACGAAGAGGATACGGCGGTTCGGGGTCCAAATGTTTTTTAAAAATGTATTGTATATTTTTCTTGCTAATAAAATACTACAAAGTTAATTAAATCAAATAAAGCAAACCGCGGATTTCTACATTGTGTACATCAGCAGATATAACAATTTTTGTGTTGTACTATCAGTTCTGAACTGCCCATAACTAAAACTTTAAGAGTAGAAGGGCCGTGAGGTGTCGTTTTGATCTCTATAAAATGAATATATTTCGGTTCGAAACAGAAATTTCTTTATAAAATAAGTTAAAAAGAAATAAAGAATTAAAAAAAAAGTTAAATAAATAAGTTACACGGTCTTAAATAAAAATTCTGGTGTAAAATACTTTTATAAAACTTGAGTAAAATTTTTGCCTTTCTAGTGTTAAATCGCTGCCATCGAAATACCCAAGGCCAGAGGTCACGAGTGTGACGTCATCACTAATCGACCGACTTCTCACTAGTGTTGGAATTCACACAGGAAAATTTTAAATAACAATTTTATTTTATTTTATATGTGGAACATCTATCATCTTATAAAAGAATAATAACTATTTGAACTTATTGGTGAGAATTCGGATTTTCTAAATAAAAATTCTGCCAGATGCGGAATGCCACAGTGTTGCCGCATCTGGATAATTTTTTATTGGGGATTCCAAATTCTCACCAGTAAGTTTAAATAGTTATTATTGTTTTATAAGTTATTGTAGTTTATAGATATTCCACAAATAAAATAAAATTGCTATTGAAAATTTTCCGGTGTGAATTCCAATACTGGTGAGAAATTGACCGATTAGTGATGACGTCACACTCGTGTCCTCTAGCCTTGTGTATTCCGTGACAGCGGTTAAATCCATTTATCACAGAATGATTTTTTTTATAATTTGTCATATCTAAAAGGATACATCGAAACTTTCTTGAATGATATGTGTATGAAAATTTGTACAGAGTTTTTATGGAATGTTTTTAATAAATTGCGTTCAAGATTTTTACCATCCTGCAAAAATATAATCTTTTGAAAATATAATCCGCAAAGTAAAAATGCCTCTTCGAAAACCTATTTTTTTACTTTTAAATTTATTTTAGATTTTATAAGAAATATTTTTATAAATCCTGAAGACAAATTAACAAGAGACATTTTCTGCACACAATAGTGAAAAAAGCAATAAAATCGGACAAGTAGGTCATGAGCTATAATAAAAATTAAATAAGTTTAAAATTTAAAATTAAAAATTTTTTTAATTTCGAAGTTTTCGAAAAAACTTTTTTCTGAAAAGTAATTTTTATCGAATGGCACAATTCATTAAAAAATGCTTATAAATAAAGAAAATTAAAATTTGACCCCCGGACACCCTTAAATATTCCCTTGTTAACCCCTAAACTGCCGAAACTATAAGATAGAGATTTTCTACTTTTTTGCTGAAGAACATTTGCCACCATAAATTTCGAAAGGTAATATTTGCATTACTTAATGAACAAACTTTCTATTATTAAATAAGGCAAAATTTTTTATTAAAAAATAGTGGTAGCTCTATAGTAAATTTAAGCATGGGAATGTATTTTTACTGTTGCGTCAACGCAACACCAGCCACCGCCCCTTGAATACTAGACCTGAGTGCTGACACAAAAATGGCGGCTGCTGAAGGCAGAATTTTTTTCAGCTTGTGTACTGTCCCTTAAATTTTGGTACCAATATTTTTTTTTAAGTTTTTCCCGCTTTACTTTTCTGTGGTTAAACAAGTCAAAGAAATCTTTTATAAAATACTGGTGTCAAAATTTAAGGGACCGTACATACGTTTTAAAAAATTCGGCTTCGGCAGCTGCCATTTTTGTGTCAGCACTCAGGCCTAGTATTCAGGGGGCGGTGCAGCCGAGATATTTGTTGAAATATAACATTTACTAAAAAAGACTAGGGGGAAACCCTGTTTTCACGGTTTATAGAAAAAAGGTGAAAACCATCATCTATATTTCAAATGAAAATTTAATTTCAAATTATGTTTTGCTTAAAAGGCGCAAAGACCAACCTAGTGAAAAAGATTCCATGCCGGGACTCGAACCCGGGCCATCAGTATAGCGCACTGACGTTCTACCGACTAAACCACATGGAACGATACCCAGCCTGGAACTTCTCACTATTACAGGTTGGCGAGGCTACAAACGCAGCACAAGATGGAATATTTTCCGTGAGCCACCAACATGGGGCAAACACAGACACTTAAATAAATCCAGCATCGATTGAATTTATATTAATAATTGGACATTTTCAGAGAGAAACATTCGCCTTGCATACAATATTTCAAATGAAAATTTAATTTCAAATTATATTTTATCTTTGCGCCTTTTAAGCAAAATATAATTTGAAATTAAATTTTCATTTAAAATATTGTATGCAAGGCGAATGTTTCTCTCTGAAAAATGTCCAATTATTAATATAAATTCAATCAATGCTGGATTTAATTAAGTGTCTGTGTTTGCCCCATGTTGGTGGCTCACGGAAAATATTCCATCTTGTGCTGCGTTTTTGTAGCCTCGCCAACCTGTAATAGTGAGAAGTTCCAGGCTGGGTATCGTTCCATGTGGTTTAGTCGGTAGAACGTCAGTGCGCTATACTGATGGCCCGGGTTCGAGTCCCGGCATGGAGTCTTTTTCACTAGGTTGGTCTTTGCGCTTTTTAAGCAAAATATAATTTGAAATTAAATTTTCATTTGAAATATCGTATGCAAGGCGAATGTTTCTCTCTGAAAAATGTCCATCATCTGTATTATTTCTGGTTTTAGCATCCTCTTTTTCTCTGCACATACTAAAGACACAGCTATGAATGAGGTATTTTTCGAAAAGTTCTCTAAGCGGCTTCCGACGTATCGTAAAAATACGTTGTTTGATTTTTTTTTAAATCAGTTAATTGAAAATTAATGAAAACGTATCAGTAAATAATCTGAAAGATTGCGACGAGAGAGCCTCGCACGAGTCTATTAGGTTCTTTTTTTTTTTTTTTTTTTTTTTTTATTATTGTTAACTTAAATAGATTTTTTACATTTCATATATATTTTTTAGAATGTCCACTAACAATGATAAAAATCATATTTACATGAAAAATAGCGATAATGCTTTCAAATAAATTTATGAAACGTATTAAAAGCAATATTTGCATATTGGCCTCGTCTCAGGAGATAACAACCGAATAAATGGCCAAATGCTATTTACAATCAGCCTTTTTCATTCTGTTCATTTCAAGAGTTTAAGCACGAAATTAGATTACATGTTTTAAATTTCTGCTTTATTTCTGTTTTATTGTTTTATTTATTGGTTGATAAACGTTTTATTTCGTTATGGAATATAAGCTGGAAACAAATCATGAGCTATAATTTAAGTGTAAACGGATTTATCTTTCGTAATTGTCTGCACGCGATAGAGATAGATTTTTTTAAAAAATCATGTTTGAAAATTATTTTAAATCCATAAAAATTGCGTAAATTACGATACAATTTTCAAACAAATTGCCATATAGTTTTCAAACAAATTGCATTTGAAAGTACACTTTTTTCTTATTTGACGGTGTAAAATAAAGAAAATGTACGGTATTTAGAAGTTTTAAAAACTGCAATAAAAGTTAATGAAAGTTAAATTTAATCGTCTGTTGTTGCCACCGTCAAAATAACGTCATTTTTAAGCACGGACACGTTTCTCCTTTACAATATAGGTGGATACTAAGCGATCCTTTTGGAAAAGTATGTTCCTCTACAACCTAACTAAAAAAATAATCTCCTCTAAATATTAGAGAAAAATATGATATTCGTGATAAAATAAAATTTATAGGGATGGCATAAAGAAGTAGTACTAAATTATTCATTTATAGCTGACATATTAAAAAATGCATTTTAGATGGAAAATTCATTGGGGCAAAATGCTAAATATAACGTGCAGTAAAATAACGTTAAATGTTAAAAGATTTATTATTATTATTATTATTTAAAAGCTTAGCATATGGTTACTTTTCCTTGTAAACGTTTCCTGTATGACCTTTTATAAAATATGAAAAGTAAATGAAATATAAGAAGCAATAGTATAATATAAAACATAAGAAGTATCTCAAAGTAAATGAATAAAACTTTTAACCCCTTCAAGGCAAAGTACTTCTATTTGTAAAATGTTGGAATGATGGAATTACAATAAAAGTTACGAACAAATTTATTTGAAAATAAATAAAAACTTTTCTTCACATACTTATTGAAAGGAAAATTTTCATTCCAAAATTCTTTTACGTTAAATGTTAAAAGATTTATTATTATTATTATTATTTAAAAGCTTAGCATATGGTTACTTTTCCTTGTAAACGTTTCCTGTATGACCTTTTATAAAATATGAAAAGTAAATGAAATATAAGAAGCAATAGTATAATATAAAACATAAGAAGTATCTCAAAGTAAATGAATAAAACTTTTAACCCCTTCAAGGCAAAGTACTTCTATTTGTAAAATGTTGGAATGATTGAATTACAATAAAAGTTACGAACAAATTTATTTGAAAATAAATAAAAACTTTTCTTCACATACTTATTGAAAGGAAAATTTTCATTCCAAAATTCTTTTTCCAGTGTGGCATTTAGGGATTAAAATTAAGTGGTCCAAAAAGGAACCACCGCCCTTCAAACGATTACAGAAAATGTAGACAATTTTGTTTATTTATTAAAACCTTGTTATTTTATTTTACTTTTATAATTCTTTAGCCCTTAACGTTTTTATGAGGAAAATATAAATATTTTTCTTCTTCCGGTTTCATAATACACAGGATGATAAGCAATAGCTCGGACATGGTTAACCCATATTGGACGGCTGTCCTATAAATAGGACAGCTAATAAAACATTTTTAAAAATGAAATTGGTAAGGATTTTCTGGATGCATTTTGTTATGACGTCTTTAAAATACATAAAAGTATAACATATAAACAAAAAAACAAAAATCTATTTGAAAAATCCTTTAAAATTGTGATCTTATAATCTAGAATTTTACCATTATTATTATCTTTTTATTGGAGAAATCATAGAGTATTTTTGTACAACATAAACAGTATTTTTAAAGTAAAATAAAATATTTGCTCATAAAATTAGTTTATATATGCATTTTATATGTCCTTACTATGTGTCCTACTAATATGTCCTGTTTATAGGACAGCTAGTTACTTAAAAAATTAAAAACTTTTTTTTCAAAATTTTTCTAGTATCTACTTAATTACACAATATTAATGATATAATCGAAGTTTTAAAAATTTTCAAAAATATTTATTCGGTGTGGTCCAATATGGGTTGATCATGTCTCTTTTAATAATTACAGAAATCAAAATCAACTTGCCAATACACAAATTACAAATTTGTGACTTACAGAAAAAAATGAAAGTGGCTGCATTTTCCGTTTAAAAGAAAAATTCAGCAACTGCCACCATTCCTCCCTTAATATTTCCCCCATTCACCTTGGATTTATTTTTTTCAGATAGTCCACACTTGAAAACTTAAAAAGTCTGACTTTCATGAAAACACTGCGGTACAATCATATAGATTTCATCTCAACGATAGACCTCATAGAACTTAGTACTATCGATTGCAAATAAGGCGTCTTGTAAAATATTTTAAGGTGCTCAGACGGCTGGAGAAAGTGGAGGAGATTACTAGATAGGTTGACTGTGATATACTGTAAACACATCACTACACACTAGTTTACCTACCACACATATTTTCTCAGGATTCTACACTGGAATTTCGCTCGTCTTTGAGAATTGCATTTAAAGGAAAAAAAACCGTGTATTAACACCGAGGAAATTTTTCAGGAAATTGTGAAAAAAAAAATCAATGAGTTTGAGTTGTAATTTTGACTTATACGCACATTTTTTTTTTTTAGTTCTAACTCACGCTCGCTTTTCAAAAAGTGAATCAAATTCAACTCAAAACTCACAGAAAGTGAGTCAAACACATGAGTTTTAACTCAATAAGTTCACTTCTGCACAATAGTATACAGAACTATTCATCTTGTAGACATATGGAGAGTTCTTGGGTCATTCTTAGCTGTTAAGAAGTCAAACAGACCATTTTTATTCTGGTCTTGTTCTGTGTTGAAGAAGAATCTCGCTGGAAGATCCATTTCTTACACTGACGGAAAAACTCGTCTATATAGTGTAGGGGAGTACACAGTGAGACATGGTACACAGTGAGACAACAGCCACTTTGACATATAGTTGTAACTTTTTCTTCAAGCTGGCACACACACATAACGACCTCATCTTATGCAACACGTGGATGTACTTTCGACACTTCAGTTACTCTTCCGAAAAAATAGTAAATAATTCCTTATTTTATAGTGGTTAAAGTTACATAAACGTCTACTTTAGAGTTTATTTCCTTCAATATGACATATATTTACTTAATCAAACCTAGCTATATCTAATAATAGACTATTTCGGCAAAACGATATAAACTTTTTAAAGCGATGAAATTGATGCAACAGATGTAGCATCCATTTTGTTACAACGTAACGAAAGTACACAGTGAGACACACAGTTGTGGTACACAGTGAGACGTGTCTTATTGTGTACCTACTATGTGGTTCTGATGTTAAAAAAGTTATTTATTAATAAAAGAAGGTTTTTCTCTTTCTCTCTCTCTCTCTCTCTCTTTCTCTCTGTGTGTGTGGGCGTGCGATGGCTCGGGAAATTTACTAAACGTAAGAGGCTGAAAATTTGCATGAAGGTAGCCCAATGTCTGCCATTGTCCACCCGAGGCTCATATTTTTAATATTCTGAAAATCTAGAAATATTAATTAGAAATCAGAAACTGCAGAAAATTATTGGTAGAGTGCAAAAATGTATGATTTGTGAAAATACATACATTGTCTCACTGTGTACTACTTGTGGTACACAGTGAGACAATTTTCGATACTCCGTTATTCTGCTTCTGTGCTTTTATAAATAACTTTTTTAAAACCATTTATACATTAATGTGTAGCGCATTTGTGTAGCTTAAAGATGTAGCAAAAAATTTTTCAAAAGAATAAAAATCGTCGCCATTTGTTAAGTAATAATAATTTTCGTCTCACTGTGTATTCCCCCCTCCCCTACACTAAATTATTCCTCAATTTTTCACAAACAATTTCCGTACTCCTAGAAAACATATTTTATTCGTGAATTTTTCCCGAAAGCCTGAAAAAGAGGAAGAAATTTCGTTCAGTCCTAACACGCATGCGTATTGACTCTATTAATACTAAAATCCAAATTCATTTTAAAAACGAAAAACCAAAAATTCTATAAACTAAGACTTCTAATTTAATTTTTAAAAAATACAGAAAAAAAAACTAAACTAATAACAAAGAAAAGAAACGTTTTCGAATTAAAAAATAAATAATAATTAATTTTTTCATTTATTTAAAAGTATTCACAATTTATTTTTTTAAGTTATAAAAAATATTCGCATTTAAAATATATTTTTAATGAACACATTTAAAATAGATATTTTAATTAGAATATTAAATGGAAGAAAATCGATTTTACTCAAAAGAAAAGAAAATCTCGCATAAAAATGTAATATTCATATTTTACATCTCGCAATATACATAAAAATATTCATAATTCACATTTTTATCCTATTTTAATACTAAAGTATTAAAACCCCAGCCACAACCTCATTAAGATGAAATCTTCCCGAAATTAACTTCAAAATTCAAAGCTTTTAAAGAAATTAATCAAGCCATAAACATCTGAGGCAAAAATATTTACTTCAAACTGTTTCACTTCTGTACAAATGTAACCAAGTGGTTAGAGTACTGGTCTCGTAACACTCGGGTAGCTGATTCGATCCCAGGGTCAGCAGCTATTATTTTATCCCCATTTTCTTCAACTGACGTATATTTTACTTCATATAACGGAGAAAAAAGAAACGGATATTTGTCTATTAACGGAAAAATCCTGGTAGCACTGCTGCCAGGAAAATTTCCGTGAATTGAAGAAAGTATTTCTAAGAATGTATATTTAAAGTTCTTCTAGGACCAAGGAAACAAAACACCTTCCAATATGTTTTAACTGTACGTTTGATGGTTGAATTTGACTTCTTCATCAACACCAGCTAAAGGTGTTTTGTCTGTTGTACAAATCCCTACCAAAATCGTAATCAAGTTGAACTTTTACCATCTTTAGATAATGCCTGATGGACTAAAAATATCTTTCGGCCAAATCCGATCAATTGTGTTGATTGCTTGCCAGTTAGACTGAAAAATTAAAAAAAAAAAACTTTTTTCAGTGATCAGGACCACACTAAAAAAAGCGAAAATATAATATAACCAGGAACAAAAATATACAATAACCTCTTTCTAGTTACACAGATTCCGAAAAGTGCAATATACCTTTAGAAACCTCAGAAACCAATATATTTACGCGATTTAAAGAAAAAGTTTAAAAAGCAGTTTTTTTCTGCCACTGATTTTCGGAAACGTTTCAGAGTAGTTTTTATAGCGTATTAATGAGTTTTCTCTTTTCAGGATGTTATCAATTATCAATTAAACGTTTTCAGGAAGAGAGTAATCTCCCGTTGTACTGACTCCGAATCCAATGCTGCTTAATTTTGGAGTTCTGATCTGATGCAAACCGGTGCTAAACGATGCTTAAATTTAAAATCATACACAATCACAAAAAATTTAAACATCGGTTAATTGTCTTATAAATATTTTGAAATTTTCGAGCATGTCATTATCTGGACTTTTTCCGATACGTTTGTAGGAATTACGAATCGTTCAATAGAGACACGGCCCATTTAGGTTCCTGAATCTGGAGGATTCTTTACGACATTTAAACTAAATTATGTTTCTTTAATACTCTGTAAAATATCCAGAACCGTTCCTGAGATTTAATGGGCAGCTAGCTACTCAACACATTTTTTGAAAATATTAAAAACTTTTAGCAGCTTCTAGGAAGTTCGATTCACATACTGGTGTTATCAAGATCTGATGTTTGTTCATGAATGTTTCAGAATAGAAAATGAAGTTCAAGAAAAAAAATTCTAAGAAATTTGTTTGGACAACCATCTTTCCATTATTTCCCAAGTATGCTCCTGGATTTTCCTACAGTGTATGTCTCTGCTTTAACTAAAATACGGCCTTATATTCTTGTAACTATGCCTTAAATGAGAATTGATTTCATTGCTTACAAAATACATTTTAAAAATTATTAATTATATAACTTTGTAACGAATTACATGATATTCTACATCGTCATCACACATTTAAAATACTACTTTAATCACTGAAATATCATTTGTACTCAATTATTAGTTCCTCAGAATATTTTAATGTAGAATAGACCGGTATATGCAATAGTTAATTAAAGAAACATAAATGAAAACAAGCAAACTAACTTCAGAAATTTAAAAATATATCCACAGTAGTCATTAACCATTCTCATTTCAGCTATATTGATTTACTAATTTATAGGAGTAAACAAATGACAGAGTATATTAAGAAATCTACAAGTTACAGTTGCTCTGCATCATTGAAATAACACACTTTATCAATATAGTGAAGTTATAAATTGATTATTATTTATATATTTATATAATTAAAGACTTTCTTATAACGTTTCTTTAATTTCTCTTAAACTCTTCACTTTCTATGCCAGAATTCTTCGCTTGTGAATACCAATTAAAAAATACCAATTACTCCAACGCTAATAGTCAATGAATTTGGTGAATTTGGTATAATTATTTACAATTTGGTAATTTTTGTTTTCGGCACAAAAATAAAATATCTATTAAATATTTTCTTAATATTCAAAAATAAGTTTTCCATACTTTCTTTTCTGTATGAAAGTAAACTGTTTCATGAAATATTGGGGAAAATTGTTTAAAATCGCGAATTAGGTAACTTTTTTTATTCAGCGACATGACATTAATAAATCATACACTATTGTATTGAGCCCACATCGGCGCACACAAAATGCATTTATATTCACTAAGTGTTTTTTTACGAGCCAATTCAGATAGGTAAACATGCGCTTAGTGCATACGAATGCATTTAGTGTGCACCGATGTCTGCTTACGACAACCGTGTGCGATTTATTGGTGTCGATGAATTTAAAACGCCATTCGAAGATGATTTTATGGTTTCATTTTAAATAGGCGGTGCCAAACCCAAAGCTGTGCCACCGAGCGCCGAATTTTTGGTAGATGATTTTGTGAAAGACGATAGGAATAAGACAGACGAAGATACAGAAGAAAGAGGTGAACCAGCCAGTTCATTTGATAGATATTCTGACTGTGGAGCATTTCGTCTAGATTCTTATAACCCGAATGCAGGTGACGTCATTTCACCTGGAGACATTACTGATTTGACAGTGATAGCGACAGTTTCTGGGGAAGATCACTATGAAGTAACACTGACATTCACAACACCTGGAGATGATTTAAATGATGGTCAAGGTATGATTTTGTGTTAAAAATTAAGTATTAAAATCCTAAAGTCATGTTATTAATTTGTTTTCATGTCATGAAATTCTTAAATATTATTATTATTATTACATTTTACTGTGCCTATGAAAGGCTATGGAGAGCTTGATTATCATTTATATAGCATTTATCACTTCCCACTCCGCCACATTCCACGCGACTATGTTGCAAAATTTAAAACTTAATTCCTCCATTCGAGAAGTAGAGTCTTGATTTTGTGCAAAAGCTATGTTACAGAGCTATCAGCTTTCTATTTTTGTGTAGATATTACGTATGCTTCTCCTTATGTAGACAGCTGTATAAATATATTGCTGCCAAAACTAATTACGTGACACATCTGCAGTGCAAAAAAATTTTTAAACTAAAATAACGCAAATTTTACGAAATTTAATTTCTTAGTTTGAAAGATGAATGTTTAAAAATTTTAAATATTTTCTAAGTGCCATAAAACAATTTATTAGGAACCTAAAGCATGATAAATATTACCGCAGCTAACGGTTTTGGGAATTAATTTTGTGATCTTTCTTCCAAACACTTTTTAAATGAAACTACGTGTATGCAGATAGCACTGTAAAAAAAAATCCGCAACGTTCCTGGGAAAAAATGGGCAGCTGAGTTGCCCATTTTTTCCAAGAAACATTTCTTGAAAATGACTGGAACTTTACTGTATATGTTAAAAACTTTCTACAGAAATGTCAGTAAGTTTCCTGCGAAATACCAGGAATATTTCTGTTGACAGCAAAACATTACTGACATTTCACAGCATGCGGGATCCGCAGACGATTTTTACATTTCCAGTTGACAATTTTCGCTTTATTATCATTATTTGTTAGAATGAAAAAATATTTTGAAATTGACATCAAAATTATTATTTATAATTTACACGAAAAATTAAATTTTCAGTTAAAATTCAATAAAGTAAATATATATATGATATATTGTTTCTGAACTTTGCTTAAAATATAAAAATATATAAATGTAACTAATAATTAGAAAAAAAAATCTAGACATAAAATATTTTGGATTTTCGTCAGTAATTATGTTAGTTTACAAGTTTGATAAAATACGTATAAATTTTCATGAAAAAAAAAAAAAAAAACCTAAACGTAATTGTATATTTTTTCCGAAAAAAAAAATTCAAATTTGCAGCAATTCAAAGTGTCAAATATATATCAAATTTAAATCAAATTGTAATAAAGTGTTAAAATATAAAATTAATTAAAAAAGAAAAAAAAGTCAAGAGGTAGCATCGAACTCGGGCCGTACGGGTGGCGTGCGAGCTTTCTGCGTCCACACCACGAAAGACACGTTGAGAGCTGCAAACTAATGGATATTTGAAACGTATGCTAAACCTCGGCATCTAATTTCTGAAAATCTAAGGCCCATTTGAAGAAATCCTTTCACAAGAATAATTAGAGATAAGAACTCTAAAACATACTTTAAATTAATCAAAATCGGTGAGAATCATGTTTGATGGTCCCCTGGTTAATGGAGATCCAAATAATAGGTGTATTTTTTTTACACGGTCTGCTCGTTAAACATTCCACAGACAAGTACAAGAGATAATCTCTTAGCGATGTCACAGAGGTATTGTATTTTCATCTGATTTGTCTTGACAATAGAGACGTAAAGGATTATGTCGTCTATTGATTTATTTGCATTCCATATTGATTTTTTTACATTCATTTAAGGAATTCGTTTTCGACACTCGCGCGCGTGCAACGGATTATAGCAAAAAAATAATAGATGGCGGCCGCAGCGTTTTGCTGTTTCCAACTTTTGTTCAGGAACGTTTCGATAAAAAAACCAGAATTTCACAGGAAAGAGCTAAATTATTCTGAAAACCTGAGAAAAGGCGAAACGTTCCTGGATTTTACATGGAACGTTACCATTTTTTTTTTTTTTTACAGTGAGTGAGTCAAAAAAATATCTTCATGGAAATTAGTAGAACATGAATGTATGAATCAAAGTGAAATAGGGAAGTTATAAATTGAACGGAAATAATAAAGCCAAGAAATTTAAACCAGTGGCCTTGGAATTAAATCTGTAGATGCCAAAAAGCTACGTACAAAAGTGAACAGCATTTGATGGGTTCAATTGTGGGGGGGGGGGGGGATTAACTGGCTTCGAAATTTTAAGAGCCGACCATGTTTGATTAGGAACACAGTGAACTTTCATTCACCAGAAATCCTATATTTATAAAAGAAACAGCTCCACCTTCAGTAGAGTTGGTAGGAGCACGTGCGCACATGTTTAACATTATATCAACTGTTGTTATTTCATATCATCTGCTATTTCAACTTACAATTAAAGAACTTGCGCATATTTTGATGTAACATATAGATTTTATGTTTGTGGGTGTGTTTGTGAAATAATGTATTTCGATGTTTTATACCTTTTTTCTCTCTCTTTCAGTTGATGAATTAGAGCTAAGGGCAAGTCGAAACAAATCAGAATTAATAACAAATTTTGAAAGCGGTACACAACTTAATGATACATTTGTCCTGAATGGTTCTCTAATACCACTTCCACCTGGAGAGAAAGCAACGTTAACAGTCATCATTCCTAAAGATCTGTTTGGGGACTCAACTGAACCATGGTCTATATATTTTTCAATGAAAGCCAAAGATGAGGTGGGAAATACGTCATGTTCTTTTAATATAGCAGAAACGACGTTTGGTAAATTTGTACTAAAAAGTGCTAGCAGTATTTTTAAAGAAACCGAAACTACCACGGTAAGGAGGGAAGAAACTAAAAACATTGGTAAGCATGGAAAGAATGTAGAAACCAAAGCAGATGATGAGTCAGAAGAATATTCAAGTTCCGCGGGTTCAAAATGGTGGCCATTCATTGTTGGAATCGGTGTCGCCATTACAATCATCATCATTTTAGCCCTCATAATTGTGATAATTATTAAAAAGACAAGAATGAAGGCTTACTTTTCAGTGCAAAGTGAACAGTGTTAATGCATTCCTTAAGAAAATGTGTGTGCTAAAAAACTTGTGTGTTATTTATGCTTTTAAGACATTAATTTTGTATATTTAAGACGTAAAAAGAATGTTGAAAAGATATATTCTCTGCAGAACGGTAGAATATATCAAGATTTTTATCTTAAATAAAAATTTAATACGTTTCATCTTTGTGATTTGTTTTTATTATGTAAATATAAATGATTTATTTTTGTTCTTCAATTTATACCTTGATTATAAGACTATTAACCCGTTAATCTGCTAACCCTTCAAAGTCCTTTTAAAGTGTGAATTTAAATGAGAAACTTTTAGAATACGTTTAAAACGTCAAGAAATAAGGATTTCTGAAGAGTTTTGTCTAATATCAAGGGAAGATACTTACATACATCATCATAAATGAAGCTAACGCAACGCGTTTCGGGAGAAATAACCTTTTTTCTGCCCGGTACAAAAAGACGTCTTACCCATACAGTGCAAAAGGAAATCTTTCCTTCTGCTCTAGTAGTGGTAGGACGTAATGTAGGTAATGTGTGCGCATCACTTGTAGCACTTTATAGGGGAAGTTAATGATTTAGCCCAGAGAAAGAAAAAACTGCCGTTGCTGCAACAGCAAATGATAAAAATTAGACATTGCTGGTTGCCAGTGAAATGTAGGAGTTAGTCGAAATGCTGGAATCCACGCCTGTTCATAAAAGAACCAATAAGATTCGGTAATGGATTCTTTGGAAACAGCATGAAGCAGTCTTATTTGTACAACATTGGGCGTTAATTAACGGATTAAAACAATTCTTTTAATGCAGCGCTTTTTACTTTTCAGTTATATAGTAACTTCTATGAGATAACTTACACTATCTGTTAAAATCAATCTTATTACTATCAAAATACTCGAATTAAGATGAAATTTTAATTGAATATAGATGTTAGTTCTAGAATGTTCGATGTCTAAAATGACAACTATGAGTGAAATAGCTTTTGCCAAAATTTCTTGAAAGCATTTAAATACGGTATTCTTCGTATAAATTATCTTTTAAGGACGCTGCGCTGTGTAATTGTGGAGCTTTATTCGATGGAATTTTGAAAATAGCGAGACAAAGAGGGAAAACGATAAAATTGCATCTATGGTCTTTGCTAAAATAATATACAGAGTGTATCTGAAAAAGTGGGGCGAAACTTTACGGGGTGATAGAACGCAGCTATACGAGCAAATTTCGTCATAGAATGTATGGTCGGAACGCAAGCGATGAGAAGTTAAAAGGTAGTTTTCCACTGTCGCAGTTAAAGAATTAACACAAGAATGAGGGGAGATACTTCAGGAAACATTTTATTAACAGAAATGTAATTAATGTACATGCTCAAAGAAATTGCTCAAAAGGTCTTCTGCCAGCTGTAATGGCTTCACACCTGCGGGGTAGGGACTGATGCACATTTGCGAAGACACCAGGCATTTCCAGAATATCGCCGTCAAGAACGGCAATCCTGGCGACTAGATCCATATAGGTTTCAATGGTGCACTCGTAGATTAGGCTTTTCATATAGCCCCACAGGAAAAAGTCCAAACACGAGAGATCCGGCGATCTTGATGACCAAGCTATGGGACCACCTTGACCAATCCATCGCCCTGGGACAGTGGAAAACTATCCCTTAAATTTTTACCCACTTTTTCAGATTTACCCTGTATACAGTAGTACCGGGATAATACAAGCCTAGTTATATCAAAAAATCATTTCTTTTCAAAATTCTCTTCAATTAGCAACAAATTGTAAAGGAACCGGTTATAAAAAAGTCCGCGTTCGACATAATTTTCACGCTTCCTTCAGCTTTGTTATAAACGGTTTCCACTGTATTATGAACAACTGCAGATCTGTGATATCGGATTTAATAAAGATTCTATCTTAACGAATAAATGAGAAAATTTTTGATATAATAGAAAAATACATTACAAAACCTCGGTTGTTATCGTTAAAACTCGAATGCAAAGAGTAAAATTCGTAAAAATTCGTAAAAACATTTTACTTCTTTTTCATACTCATAGAATTAAATTAGAAGAAAAATACGTGAGATGAAATTAATTAAAGAAATTTAAAAAAAAAAACTTAAAAAAAAAAACTTAAAAAAAAACCTACATAAATTAGCAGATATATAGGTATTTGTAACATTTTTCTCTATTTATTAATTCAATATTGTGAAATTACAAAAATTGAAATTAAACGTTTAGGTGCAATTAGTAATTTAATTTTATATTGCTAATTTACAGAAATAAAAGTATCTGTCATTCAGTGATTATTCAATTATTTTAAATAACTTCATATAATTTTTTCTTTTTTAATTTTCGAAATAACAGATCCTTAACTTCGTTTTTCCATTTGTTCTCGTTATAATAGAATTTGTACATTTCTTCACTAACCTGATTATTACTATGGTTATGAATTCGTGGTATTAATACTATAAAAATCACTACTAACCCATCAACACCCAGCGACCTATAAATATGACAACTTCATTTTTCCTCTGTATACCCAGTTTAGGAGCTATTTCAATCACGCGAAGACACTTGCACGGTCGCCTTTGTGGGAAGGCCATTTTTTACTTTTTCGAATTTGGTTACAGTTTTCTTTATTATGTTAGTTTAATTTTCAGAACCGGTTACAAAAGTGAATATGTCATCATAAAAAACTGCTATCAAAATCGAAAAAGTATAAAAGAACCTTTTCAGAGTTAGACCTGAGCTATACAACTCAATTAAATATCAAAATCCAAACGAGATATTTTAAAAAAAACTCTCCCACAGATTTAACATTAACATGTGAGTGTCTTCGCGTGACTGAACTAGCCCCTTAATTCGTTTTATTGGGGGGTTTTGTGCCTGTTTGAGTATTCTAGCATCCCTACTCATTCCATCATTCAACTAGAAATCAGTATAGTCTAGCCAATATAGTCTGGTTTTCGTCCGCTGTTGGAGCATGAGAAATGTATTTTGCTGTCTTTGAGTAGATCGTTTGTTCTCTTACAAAATACCGCAATTGATGCGTTATACGTCCTACACGTACGCAGTACGTCATTTCACTACGATGTCTTCTTTCTGCTCTCATAGAGGTAGAACGTCGTTTTGGGCCAGGTGAAAAAAGATTCATTATTTTTCAACGTATTATGTTAGCTTCTTTTTTATTATGGATTTAACCCATATTAGACCGTCCTATAAATGGAACAGCTATATTAACCCTAGATCTACCGGGAATTTTATTCAAGTTTTAATAAAACGTTCTACACCAGAATTTTTATTTAAAACTATTTAACTTATTTATTTACCTTATTTTTGTCTGGTTTATATACTTAGTTTATTTTAAAGAAATTTCTGGTTTGAATGAATATTTTGTATGTACCTGTCGGGTCCAATGGACCCGTCTGGTAGACGGAGGGTTAAAGCTGTTTTAAGTAAAAATAAGCAAAGTATCTTAAATAAACTTTTTTATAATCGTTGCGAAATAGACTCAAGTTTAATAAATGATTTTTATTTTAATCCTTTCAGGGGTGGTGGTACGTTTATAAAACCACTTAATTTTAGTTCCCAAATGCTACAATGGCACCACAATTTTGGTAAAAATAATTGCGGTTTATTATGTATATGAAATATAGCTTTTTCTTATTTCCAAAAAAATCCGGTGTCAATCATCCATTTCAACATTTTAGCTAAATCTTTTGCCACCAGTAACTCTATATAGAAATCTTTGCCTAATTTAATCGCAAAAGTTCGATCTTTAATACCTAAGTTTGATGCTATTTTTACTTTTAAAAATATTAATTTACTTGTCCTATGTATAGGACGATGGTCAAATATGAGGTAAGTAAAGTCTTTACTTGGTATTACCCTTTCAGGGGCAAGGTACTTGTATTCATAAAATGTTAAAATAAGTTAGTAACACCAGTATTTACAAGAGAATTTATTTGAAAACAAGTAAAAGCATATTTTCGCGTACTTAATAAAGGTGAAATTTTCATTATGAAATTACTGTGCCAATGAGGGAATTAGGGATTAAAATTATGTGATGCCGTGACGGCATCACCGCCCTTTAAGGGGTTAAGAGACGAAACTTACGAATTCTTATTTATTGACGTTCTAAAACATTCTAAAATAAGTCACATACACTTACATAAAAAAAATTATTTGGGCATTAACGGGTTAAATTTTGGTGAAAATATTTTTTCTTTTTCTTTATATGAAAGAATCCATCAGTGTAACCATCGGCTGGATGTCAAACAACCTCATATTTTTACTTGAACGCAAATATATAAAGTGTTACAATTCTGCAAATTATCAGGTTCACGTGTGTGCTAGTTTGCTGAATAAACTAATTATTGAAATTTTCGAAATTACGTTTTCTCTTCTTAATGGTTAATGAGTCTTTAATGAGTCTAACATACATTATAGTGCTCTGAAAAAGATTTTTAATAAAACTATAGTTAGTAGGAAATAAAATTACAGAAGCCAGTGATGGTTGAGATTTTTAGCTTTTGATAATTGACTTTTATGTATTTTTTAGCGCTGAATCCGAGAATTACCTGATTTTTAACCATCAGGAATTTTCACAAATTGTAAATTGAAAAGTTAAAAAGTAAAAAAAAAAAGCCAAAATCTGATACTATAAAATAGATGTGATGGTCGTGTTTTTTTTAACTTTTAGTAACTGATTTTTATGTATTTAGCACTGAATTCGAAAATGATCTTCATTTTTTATACTTTCCAACAAAGTTGAAAAGTGTTTATGACTTCGGTTTGTCTGTCTGGCCGTCTGTCCACGCTCTAACTCTCGTAAATATGCTCGGATCGTTCTGAAATTTTTGGATGTTAGTGACCTCTACCATAGAACGTTCCCTATTTCAAATGAAGTTTGTAGCATGTTTAGTTCATTTACAGGGACAGTCAAAAGTTTTCCGTTACATTACGGCCAATGGGAAAAAATCGTTTCAAATGATTTTTAATAGTGTTACACTCTTTCAAACATAGTAAAATTGATATCACCACTGTCCACTAAAATGAAGTCCACTAAAATATCCATTCTGTTGAATATGCCGTGCAAAGAATAGTTATTGTTCATTTACAGGGCCACACAAAAGAATTCCGTTCATAATGGTATAGGGGGAATTGTTTGCGGTGTATTTGAAAAGATTTCAGATACTATATTGTATCCGAATTACTGTGTATTAGTAATGATTGCTCTAAATGAATTTTTAATTATGATATGTGCTTTTTTCACTATATTTGTGCATACAATAAAGTGCGTATAAATGCTATAATTCATATACAGGGCTACAGAAATGAATTCGTAATGGTTACTGAATATGAGCGTAAATTGCTTAAAGTTGGGTTTAAAATGAGTTATGCATTTTTAAGCTGACCTGAATTTAGTTTACTAAGAAATATTTGTAGAATATAGATATAATGATATACAGGGTCTCGCAAAGAGTTGGATACATGGCTATGTATGGGTGATAATTTCTGGAAATGTAATTTCAGTAGTTTTAAGAGTGTTTTAGTTTGAATTAAATTTTAGCTAAATAGTGGCATGTAATAAAGGTACTAGGTAAACTACAAGGCTGTACAAAAGTATTCAAGTATGTTTCCATGTATTAGTATACATTGTTGAAAGATGAATTTCAACCTGTTATGCATTTTCTTGCTAAACTAAATTTTCCCATTATATAGTATATATATCAACCTACAGATCAAATACAGGACTGTTCAAAAGAATTGGAATACATATTTGGCTATGTACGGTAACTACTGAAATCAGTTTTTCAAATGTTTTGTACGTTGTATAAAATGTCTGCCTAGTTATCTTATTTACCTTATTTCCCTAAATAACGAAGTTTTTTTTTAAGCATCAGGAAGTGTTGGAAAGTGTTTCATAATCTATGCTTAACGCATGATTTTTCTTTCTTGTTAACCATCACGTCAAGATTTTCAGCAAATCGTAATTTTCAAATTTAAAAAGTAAAGAAATAGCGAAAATCTATCACAGCAATTTGTCAACGCAATTATTCAAAACCTTACCAAAAGTACTTCTGTAGCATGTTCTTAACGATTGATTTGAAGTTCCGATCCTTCTTATTGTCCAGAAACTTGCTTTAAAGGCTCCCCAGGCTTCTTTCTCATCAACTTCCATTTCTTCCTCAAAATTTCTATCTTTGTGATGTTTTCTAATGTCAGGACCGATAAACACACCTTCTTTTATTTTGGCATATGATAAGGCTGAAAATTTATCGCAGATGTATTTAAAACATTTTCCTTATTTTGATAAGGCTTAAATTGCTTTGACGGATTTTCTCAATTTTTTCACTTTTTAAGTTTGAAATGTATGATCTGGAAAAAATCCTCCTGTGATGGTTAAAAAGGAAGACCATTTTCGGATTCAGCGATAAAAATACATAAAAATCAATTATCAAAAGTTAAAAAACACAACCATCACATCTGTTTTTTAGTATCAGATTTTCACTTTTTCTTTCACTTTTTAACTTTGAAATTTACGCTTTGCGAAAAATCCTGACGTGATGGTAAAAAATGAAAGTGATTTTCGGATTCAGCTCTACAAAACAAATAAGAATCAATTACCAAAGGCTTAAAGACGTGACAGAACCTAAATTTTGCAGGCTAGTGTTATTCATGATAAAATTTTTCGCCAAACATTTCTTTAACTAAATGTATTAGCACTATAAGGAAACTTTTTGCATAGCTTCCTCTTATTATGATTTTTTTAATGTTTTTTTCCTAATAAATATACTAAAAAATTAAGCATATTCTGTGATAGGAAAGAGACTACACGAGACCGATTTAACATGGAACCGTTAAAAGAAACATTTAAAAAGGAACATAGGTAATAGACAGCTAATAGAAGACTAAAGTAGAGTTCCAGAAATTTAGACTAATAATAGACAGTGATTAGTTTGGCGATTGTTATTTTCTTCGACAATCACACACTATTTTTTATGGGGGGGGGGGGGGGCAACTGGCCCCAACACGTACTTGAAAATTCGTAAAATTGATTTTTAATTGGCAGATTGATGTTTAATTGTTATCAGGCTAATTACTCTTGAATTACGAACCCTTATTAATTTCCTTTTTCTGATCAAATTAACTGTGGTTTATGCAAAGGAAAATAAATGATTTTTTTTTTAACCAGATAATTCAAAAACAATTAAAATCTTCAAAGGTTAAACCTTAGATTTTAAAGTACACAAGCATTTTAATAGGGGAGACCGGCGGAATGGCGACACCTTAAGGGAATTGAAATTTTTTCACCACAAAAAAATGTTTATTTTTTAATAATAAAAATTCTAAAGCTGAATCATGATCTTTAGTATCTGTATAAATTTAACCATAATCATAACTGTAAGTAAGCACATATAAAAAAAAAAAAATGTCTTTTAACATCTGTACAGTGGCGAGATTACCCAGGATACTGGGGTAATTCCGCCACTGTATAGAGATAATGACGCCACTCTTTAATGACCTAGTAAATACATAAAATGGATATTAGGAAGCATAACCTACTGAAAATATTTAGATTTATCAAAATAACGATAAATTACAATGTTCCTTAAGCAAGATTTATTAATGTGTTAAGCTTACAGTTTAACTCAAATTGGAAAAGTCAGCATTTGCCGTGGTGGCGGCATTACCCGAGAGGACAATATAGCGCAAAATCCCCCAGCAAAGCCGAAAGAAGATCCGAAAATTTTCAACTAATTACATCAAAATGTCGGCGAATGCATGTAGACTACGGGTAATATTATCTTAAGAGAAGGTGCAACAAGGTGCTTACCTCTACTCATTTGAAGCTCCAAAATAAGAAGCAACTAGATGAAAACTAAATTTTTCACTAGAACAAGCGAACGACGTACAACAAAATCATTCTCACTCTAGGCACTGCTTTCTATTGTTGGTCGCTATAGTGCAGGCGCATTCACTATCTCAAACTGCCGTTAGTTTTTAAACTAGGCGGGGTGGCGACATAACCCCGAGTGGCGACATTCCCCCGGTCTCCCCTATTATAATTAAATTGATGTTAGTCTTGATGAAGTCATACATTACTTTTTAGCATTTAATATGGTTTTATTTAAAAATTTAAATAGCTTGAATAGTTTTTACTATTTAATATTAAATGTTAATAACTTTTCGGCGAGAGTTTAGTACTCCCTTTTAACGTTTATATCATGTGCTACAAAGAAGAAATAATTCAATAAAATGTCCATCAAAAAGCTTTTTCCTTCAATTTTCTCGAGATTTAATTTTTGCTACGCAATATCTTCTTTCACCCAGGTCTTCAAATATGAATCAAAGTGCCTTGACAAAAGTACAAAAATGCACTTTAAAAATCGATAGTAGATAAATTTGGAATAAATATTCAAAATCTATATTTAAGGAAAATGTTAGAAAAAATAAATAACCATATGTAAAGAATACTTTTAAGATTTCCCAGCATATAAAACGCTTTTAATTCTTAATAAAAAATATGGCTTTTGTTTAATCTCTATTGTTTTTAAAACATTATTATTAAAATCCGGGAGATTTGTGATACCTCACTTTTCATATAATATTTATTTTACATAAATTAGTCGTTTAACTCCAAAAGATATGAATATTTTTAAATCCAAAGGAGAAATGGGTCGAGATGAAGAAATATCTTGGCTGGAAAACTTTTCAAGAAAAACTCATTTATTTATAAAGGTCCAATATTAAATGTACAGAAGAGGAAAGAAAAGGTGCATTCCCTACTAACTCTACCACAAATTAACGGAGGGAAATGCAGCTGATACCCATTGATTTGTAACAACGCCTACTAATTAATACTATACTGAAATTCTCCTTAGGGGTCGTCTAAATAGAGAAATTGTAAAAAAATTCAAAATTTTCGATAGTAACACCTAATTTTTACATCATATTTGGATTTTTAGGTAAGTTTTACTTTCAGATACCAAACGAGAAGTCATTCAGTCAAATAGTTTAAGAATTATGCAGGTTTAAAGTTTGTAATGCTTAATGTTAATTTCACTTTTAATCTCTACAAAACAGACTGCCATGCAGGTATTTTTTTTTTTCTCAGCAGAGCTCAAAACCTACTTCCCGGAATAAGCTGTAATTTTGTATTCACATATAGACCGGGAAGCAGCAGTAGAGATGGGCAATTTCGATCTTTGCAATCAATTTAATCGATACTATAAATTTTTTAATCGATGTCTCTAAAGGTAATTTCATTTTCATTTTCCTTCAAAAATTGAAGGTAAAGTAGTTGGATGTGCCAAACCCAAAACTTTCTTCTGTCTCATACGTGTTAAAACTTCAAAATTCGCTGTCACAGTGTCAAATTTAAATGATAACGTATGCCCATCATGAGGATTCAAAAAGCATAGGTTCGTTGAAGTATGTGCATTTTAAAAGAAAATATAAGCATTGCATTTTCCTAACAAATTACCGAATTTCGGCTCACACCCTCATAGATGTCTGCAACGGAAATTCCCAATTCAAAGAGCATAAAAGCGACACCTGTTGGGTAGTATACACTCAAGCCTAATAAGGATCTATTTATGTGAAAGTGTAACAGAATATGAAGTTTGATTAAATTCCGTACATTAGTTTTGATATATGGCTATCACGAATATCATGAAAAGCAGTATAGCAGCGCAGCCTGTTACATGATTAACACGAAAAAATAATCAGGAACAACTTATGTCAATGTCTAACAGAATATTAAGTTTGATAAAATTCCGTTCATTAGTTCTTGAGATATTATCGCTAACATCATGTAAATCCTGAAAAACAGTGTTGAATTCAGGAGCTGGTACGGGTGGACCTGGACAACTCCCCTGGAACATTAAAATGTTCTCCAGGAAGATTTGAGAGTTTATGCTTAATGGACAAAAGTCCAATTCCACCCCCCCCCCCCCCCACGAAACTCTAGAATGTCCCACTCCAGAACCACAGAAATTCCTCCTGAAACCTGTAGAAAAATGTCTGCTGAAAAAAGCATGGCAGCGCAACCTGTTATATCATTTACACGAAAACCTAATCAGAAACAACTCATGGCAATGTTTAACAGAATATTAAGTTTGATAAAATTCCGTTCATTAGTTTTTGAGATATGATCCCTAAAATCGTTTAAATCCTGAAAAGCGTGTTGAATTAAGGGGACCCCTTAATTCAAACAGTCCCCCCCCCCCCACAGAAGGTTTGAGATTTTATGCTTAATGTACAACAGTCCAATCCGTCCCTCCCCCTGAACTTTCCCTCCCTGAATCCGCCGAAATCCCTCCCGTAGAAAAATGTCTGAAATCAACACTGCTGATAAAATCAGTATAGCAACGCGCCCTGTTGGGCGCTTTACAACGAAACCCAATAAGCAACAATTTATGCCAACGTCTAACTGAATGTGAAGTTTGATGAAAATCCGTGCATTAGTTCTTGAGATAGAGCTATTGCGAAAATTGGGGAAAAAGCAGCATAGCAGCGCCACCTGACGTTAGATTTACATCAAAACCTAATCATCAACAACTTATGTCAACTTCAAACTGAATCTGAAGTTTGGTGAAAATTCGTGCATTAGTTCTTGGGATAGCGATCTTGCGGAAAACAGGAAAAATGCAGCATAGCAGAGCCACCTGTTGAGCGATTTTCACCAAGAAGTAATCAGCACCAATTTATATGAAAGTCTAACTGAATCTAAACTGAACCCATGCATTAGTTCTTCAGATAGAGCGCCCACAATATTTTTGTCAAAGACAAACAAATAGACAGACTGACAGACAGACAATTTATAAAAATAGTCGTATCGTAGTCGTATCGTATTCCAGACAGGGCCTTCTAAAACGATAAATCCTTCAAAACCGGAAGTCGAAAATTTTCACTCGTCCAACACTTTCCTATTGTAAAGACAAACGAAGGTAAGAAAAAATGAACGATTCAATTCTACCCGTAACGTAGTATGAGAAATGGCGAATCGATTCAGTACAGAATCGATGTCGATCTTTAGATGCGGGTAGAATCGTTCTTGTTTGATTTACTTCAATTGGAATCGCAATCAGGACGATTTTTAGATGCGGGTAGAATCGTTATTCTTTAATTTACTTCAATTCAAATCGCATCGCGGTCGATCCACGATTCAGGTTGAATCGATTCTTCCAATTTTACTGTTTTCATGGCAGAGCTGCTGTAAAATTTTGTATGAAAGCCTTTTTTTTTTCTTTCTAGGTTAAATCTGTGTTGAATGCAGGTATTTTTCTCCGGGGGGGGGGGGGGGGGGGGATTTCTGCGACTCCAGTCGCGATGGAGGGGATATTTTAGAGTTCCGTAAGAGGAGGGGGAGGGGGGAAATGCACATTTGTTCATTAAAAAGCATAAAATCTCAAAACTTCTGGGAGAGACATTTCAATGTTCCCGGGGGATGCCCCCGGGCCGCTCCCTAAATTCAACAATAGGTTAAATCGCTATACTTTTGTCTAGATGCCTAGTTATTCGGGTTACCAGTTTATTATGTTGTATTTTTCAAGTTCGCCCCTTCTAATCTCCACCCCCCCCCCCCTTTCTCGCCAATCTTAATTTACAAGGCTGTTCAAAATATGCATGCAATTTTAAAAACTTCCAATTCTTGTTCTATTTTATTGTAAATATACATTTGAGGTCGCTTCTCCCGACAGTTTGAGGCTTACCTGTTTCCTTGGGTGCATATTTTTTGTTTCTTCCAAACCACATCGTGTAACTTATCGTTGAAAAACTTTTAATATTATCTTTTATTTTCTGTCCCTACCTTTCCTTCCTTTTGGTAGAAGTCAATCGTGCTCCAACTTTTGTATTTGATTCTTTCTAGATTAAATTGTTATATTTTTAGTTTAGGAGCCAAGTTATTTAGGCTACTAGTTTATTAAGCTGTACTTTTCCATTGCGTCACTAATCACAATTCCAGCTCACGATCCCCCCCCCCCATCCCAATTTTCTTAATTATGGTCCCATTTAATGAGACCTTTTTTTGGCATTCTTCCCGAGTCATTTCCTTACCAACTAAACATTGTTATTATGTCTGCAGCTCTTGGTGGAGTAATTATATAAATACGTAGCACATATAGTCGTCGTTCGGCCCGTCTGTCTGTCTGTTCGTCCGTATATAACAGAGCAAAATCTATCCAACCGGATGGTCTGAACTTCAAAATATATAATTGTTGTAAAATTTTATCGAGTCATTTCAAAATTTATGAAAATCGGATGTATAGTTTAATTACAGGGACAGTCAAAAGTTTTCCGTTACATTACGGCCAATGGAGAAAAAATTATTTCAAGTGCATTTTAATGATGTTACAGCTTTTCGAACTGAATTAAATTATATGCACTTATGGAGTGCACTAAAATATACATTCACTACAATATGCGGTGCAAAAAATATTTATAAAATTAGTTATAGTACGAACGCACCACATTTGCCACGTTTGATGTGCAATTTCCAACTTGTTTTTACTCGGGCCGAGATCTTCCTTAAAAAATAAATTTAAATAAAATATAAATTACAATATTATTAAAATTGCATCTTAAAACTAATAATTTTTAAAATTAAAAAGCTTTATTATTCGACTCATAGGTCTGTAATTGCTTACGACTGGTCCCTTGGCTTTGTCTTACCCCTCCCCCCCTAAATCGGAGGTGTGGAGACGGTCGCTGTGTTTCTGCTGATTCGCTAAGTTTTGAAATTAGTATTTTTGAGCTTATCTGTGTGAATATCGAAATATCGATTCAAGTATCGATTCTAGGATTTGGGAATCAATTCTTATTGTGATCGAATCTATTTTATACGATGTCGATTTTAATTGATTCGCGAATTTTCCAGAATCGCCCATAACTAGGCGCCGTCACAGACAAGGACCTAAATCCTAAAAGTTATTACAATTTCTATATGTAGACGGCCTCTTAAGAAAAACTAAAGTATAACATAAATTATTAAATGTTATTACTAATTGAGTGATATAATACGCCTTTTTACAGGATGATTTGCGGCAGAGTTAGAAGGGGTTGTTTTTTTATTTTTATTTTTATTTTTTTCATGATTGCACATGTGAACAATCGACCAAAAAAAGGAGGAGAACACGCCATAGATTTTAATTACCAAATTGTCCCCAATAAAAGCGAAATAGAAATTAAATTGGAATTTGTCTTCTTTAAATTTAGATTTTGAAAAAAACTTTGGGTGTCGTCTTCAGACTGAAAGTCTACCAAACTCTTAAAATTTTAATTATTAGTACCTAATTTTGACGTCTTATTTGATTTTAGGTAAATTTTACCCTAGGATACCAAACGGAAAGTGATTCGGTCACCTAGTTTAGGAAATATGAAGGTTTAGAGTGTGGAACTTCCAGTGTTAAATTCACTTCTAATCGTTGCAAATCAGGTTGCAATGTGTTTAGTTTTTTGAGCATAACTCAAGAACAACTTGACAGAAGGAGTTGTAATTTTGGATTCACATATTTGAAGCTTCTAGAAATCGATATTTATTTTTTTTTAATACACAGGTTACAACTCATAATTTTTCGAATTTGTTTTGAGAAAATTTATTTTTTAAAATTAATTTTCGTATAAAATATGAATTGTAACCCATGAATTTTTTAACAGAAATCAATTCTAGAATTTTCAAATATGTGAATCCAAAATTACATCTCATTCCTCCAAGTAGCTTTTGAGTTATGCTTAAAAAACTACACGCATTTCAATCTATTTTGGAGTGATTATAAATGAATTTAACATTGGAGATTCCAAAATTTAAACATTCATAATTCCTAAACTACTTGATTTTCTGTTTTACATCCTAAGGTAAAATTTATCGTTAAAAGCCATATATGATGTCAAAATTAGGTGTTCGTATTAGAGGTCTGCACGGGCCGAAATTTCTAGGCCCTGGGCCGGCCCTGCCAGAACAAAAGTTATATTGGCCCGGCCCGGATCGGCTCGACTCAATTTCTACAAAAAAAAAAAAAAAAAAAAAAAAAAAAAATCCGCTTTTCTTTAACATACAATGAAGAAAAATGTAATTATGCAGGAAAAAATGTAAGGCTGATCTCGCTTCGGCTCGAGTCTTCTGGAAAAGATTAAGCCCGTACTCAGATACCATGTTACTGTCCGACGCCGATCTCTACGCTGAACATGTTATACTTCTATATTAACGTAGTTGAACTAGCATCTGCTCGTGCAGCACATTTATACTTATTCTCGCCCCAGACATAACCATTGAAAATTGTTTATATTTTATCGGTTTGGTTGGAATCTTTAAAATTTTTATATCTGGCCGATCGGCTCGACTAATTTTTTTATCGATCCTGCCTGACCCATTCATTTTTTTATCGGCCCGGCCCATTAAAAAATTCTGTTTATACTACCGATCCGGTCGTTTAAAAGTTTGCCCTCATTTTGTCAGCCCCGCCGGGTACGGGCCTCAAGCCGGGACCTGTGCAGACCTCTAAATCTTATTGAAATTTTTCGTATAATTTCCGTATTTAGACGACCTCCTAAGCTTATATTTTAAACATAAATTCAAAGAAGATATAATTTCCTGTCGAATGGCTATTTCCTTATTTTTCTGTGACAATTTGAAGATGATGGTCTCTCTTTTTTGTCTGACTGTACATGATGTAACAAACTTAACATCTCCTTTTTGATTAAAAAAAAATATTTTTTTTTTTTAATCAAGATTGGGAAAAGTTATCGAATATAATAAAACGTTTGATGAAATCAACAATATTAATAAATTAATTTAAATATTTAATAAGATAAACTATGGTGATTATTGATGATTGCCTGAAAATAATTTAGAATCTATTTCGAATGCAAAGTTACAATTTTCATATTGATTTTAAAAGTCTTCATAAATTAAATTCTATTTACACATGAACAGATTGCAATTCATGCAAGTTTGATATCGATTTTATCTGTCATATAACAAAACGAGAATTATATAAAGAAAAATGAGTAATTTTCATGAATATGGTTAGTTTTAAAATAATTTAAAATAACTAATATAAATAGAAAAAATTGAGTTAGCTGTTACAGGTTATATCTATGTAATTACAATATGAAAGTGTTTAGTTTATATAAATATTTTTAGATGTGTCTCAAGAATAATTTTGCAGTGAAATCTGAATTTAAAATCCGGAATGAAATTTGAATGTTATTATCAGAAATTAAAAAATTTATGAGACTACCCAAATAGAGATATATTTAAAAAAAATTATAAACGCAAAAATTTGCAATGGAATATTTAGTTTTACGAAAATACACTGGTGTCCAAAAGTTAAGCAACAAATACAAAATGCTAATTTTCGAACAATAAAGTTAACAATTTACACTAGTCACGTGAAGACATCCGCAAGCTAATGTTAAACCTATAGGAGCGTTCTTTTCAAATTTCTCGCTTGCATTTTAAATGTTTTTCTTTTATATGATTTTTTTGCCCAGATCAGCAAACCGGGCTAGTTTTTACTATTTCGATTTTGGTTGGAGATTATTTTATAAAGTTAAAGTTACTTTCTTATTCGAAACCAGTTCCGAAAGTGAAAGTAGCCTCATTTAAAAAAAAAAAAAAAAAAAAAAAAAAAAAATAGAAACTAGCCCGGTTAGAGATTAAACTCAGCTATCCTATGCAAAAAAGTCATTTAAAAATATGAAAATGCAATCTATAAATTTGAAAAGAACACTCCCATAGGTTTAACATTTGCGTGCGAGTTTCGAAAACGATATGAACATCAGGTGTAGCAAATGAAGTACTATCCCTACAGCACAGCCAGTCGATGTAATATCACTTTTGACACTATACAAATGGTCCCGAGTGTACTACGGTGAACTAAATTGTGATATCTTTCATCGTCTGATTATTACACCCAAATGATCTTCCCTTGGTGATTCCACTGAGAAGTCACTGTGACTATTGCTTTGTTAGGAGTCACCGGAGATGTTACAAGGAAGTTTCCTTGTATTTCTCATGTGACTGTCATTTGTTAAAGTCATCATGAGCACTGCATCATGATAAGTCGCCAACGTCACAGTGAAGACCCAGTGACGTTGCACTGAATTCGAATTCTAATTCTCATGTAACCGCCATTCGTATACTTCATTATGAAGTCATCATGAGCGTTGCCACGTGATGCATTACTAAACAAGGACACGTCACATCGACTGGATATGCTCATAGAGTAGTACCTATTTGCAAAACCTACCGTTTATATCATTTTCCTTTGAGCATTCACAATTAAATTTTGTGCTCGAAAATTAGGATTTTGTGTATGTTACCTTGTTTTTCACCAGCGGAAAAGGAAAATAATTTGGAAAAACAAAATGTAGGTTTTAATGGAAAGTTCAATTTGTTCTAACTTGGATTAGCTTTTTTAAAAAATGAAACGCCATTAATAATACCTTTTTTCACATTTTCAAATGCAGTACTTCAAGATAGATTATTATTATCATTATTTTTTGTTTTCCAAATATATGACAGTAACGATGCTTCAAAGCATTAAATGTCAAAAGCTGAAAAAAATTGTAAAAAAAATATTTTTAGTGATACCCATCAGTTCAATTCTATAGCATTTTATATGGTCCAGGGGTGGCAAATTTGCATGTCAGCGGGCCAATTCTAGCCACAATTTCCGAGCAATAATTTTCGTTTTATTCAGTCGCTAAAGAATTTCTGCCATTAAATAAGGCGAAGATAAATATTTAGAAACAGTGGTGACACTTATCCTGCTGATATGCTGGTTCGCCACGTCTGATATAGACTCTTTTACAATGAAGAATAACAATAAATTCATTATATTTGTAAATAAATAAATATATACGAGGGTCACCCAGAAAATAAGTTACACACAGCCCGAAAAAGAAACAAAACATATGATTTATTGCAAAAGATAGTACCGTGGGATAAGTTTTTGTAGTCATGCGTCATAGAAATCTTCCACCTAGAAAGGGAATCAATGTTTGACAGTTGTCAACCCACGTCTCATCACCCGTAACAATCCTGTTAAGGCCCTCATCATGCTGCCGCTGCAGAAAAGTGCAGAAAAGATCGGCGGTTCATGAACTCATCACGAAACACCTGTTGTTCCGGATCTGTGAGCCAAGTGGTTGCCAAAGAACCTTACACCCGAACACAAAACCAAACGCATGAGAGAAGCATTGACTTTTTTGCTGCGATACCACGATGAAGGCAACGAGTACCTCAGCATGATCATTACCGGTGATGAGACATGGGCTGACAACTGTGACAAGCTGGCTCCATTCCCAGGCGGCAGACTTTTATGATATTGGACTACAAAAGCTTATCCTACGCTATGATGTGTGTTACAATTCCGGTGGTTCTTATGCTGAGAAGTAGCTGAAACATTGCTGTATCTTTTGCAATAAATCTTTCCAGGTAATTATGTTTTGTTTCTTTTTACAGGCCGTGGGAAACTTATTTTCTGGATGACCCTCGTATATATATATATATATATATATATATACGAGGGTGTATATATATATATATATATATATATATATATATACCTGAATTATTTTTTGAGTATAAGGAGGTGTTGGCAGATTATTTGAAACAAGGTATTATTGAGTTAGTTACAGATCCTGAAGAAAAACAAAATGTAACTTTTTAAATTAAGTTAAATAATGCTATAAAAAGTGATAGAATATCTTTATTAAGACTATATAGGTATGACAAGCAGAAAACTTAAAACTAGAATCAAAGAACATATAGCAGACATCAAATACAATAGAAGAACCACAGCTTTGGCCAGATTATGCAGCGAAGAACCTTTACAGATTGAATTTAAAAATAGCAAGTTAATTTATCCATCAAGATTTTATTTACCATCCATAGTCCGAGAATCAATAGAAATATTTTTACGCAACGAGAATATTTGCAATGATTCTGTGTCCCTTGATTTATCTAGAATTTGGAAAGAGATACTAAGTAATTGTAGAAACAATAGTAAAAATTAATCCACACTCGCAAATAGCCAAGTTAATTTTATTTTATTTTATGTTTTGCAATGTTTTTCAGTATGCTTGATGTCTCGTGACATTGTTTACCATGTTGTTTTTAAATTATGTGAAAATTAATCCACGCTCGCAAATAGCTAATTTAATTTTTATTTTATTTTATGGTTGCAATATTTTCATTATGCTTCCTGTCTCGTGACATCGTTTACTATATTATTGTTTTTAAGTTATGTGAAAATATTTTCTATTATGATTGATTTTGAAAATGTCGCCGATTGTGCGATGAAACGATCGTAAGTCTTAATAAAGATATTCTATCACTTTTTATAGCATTATTTAACTTAATTTGTTTATAAGTGATTATTATACATGTTTTTGTAACTTTTTATTTACCTCATCGAGAAATAATTAGAACTGATAGGACAACGAGCAGATTACGCATAGTTTTCGATGCCTCTGCTCATGACACAGGCTCACTGTCTTTGAATAATTACCTGCATGTAGGTCCAAATTTGTATCCTGAAATATTTGATGTTTTGTTACGGTTTAGATTTAATCCCATAGCTTTTACAACTGATATAAAACAAGCATTTCTACAAATAATTATAGATGAAAACGATCGTGATGTAACAAGATTTTTATTTTCACAAGATTTGTTTGATAATTCTAAACCCTTTAAAATTTATAGATTCACCAGAGTGTTATTTGGAATTAGTAGCAGTCCCTTTTTATTGGCTGCAACAATTAAACACCACTTAAAAAAATACACCGAAAAATATCCAAACACAGTAAAATTTTTAAATGAAAATATCTATGTTGATGACGTTATAGGAAGTCATGAAAATATTGATCAAGCCCTATCCACGAGTTTACAATGTATTGATATATTTGAAAATGCAAGTATGCATTTACACAAATGGCATACGAACTCTTTACCACTTAGTGAACTATGGAAAGAAAATGGCATAACTTCAGAAGTCAATTCTGAAGCTTTTGGAGAACAAAATCTCCCTTATAAAGTTTTAGGAATCGCTTGGAATAATTCCAAAAATTTACTTTATTTTGATGTTCGAGGTTTAGTTGATTTCGTTTCAAAAAGAATAGACACCAAAAGATTTATTCTACAAGTTTTAGGTAGGATTTTTGATCCACTTGCATTCCTAGGACCATTTACATTAAGACTAAAATGTATAATTCAACAAATTTGGAATTCGGGTCTAGATTGGGATGACACCTTACCCGAAGATTTACGTATAGTTTGGAGTAGCTGGTGTAACGAACTCCCTCATTTGAAAAACTTTTCAGTACCCAGATACTATTTTTCTGACATCACCAATTGGCATGATTATGACCTACAATTACATATTTTTGCCGATTCGAGCATGAAGGCTTATGGTACGGTTGCTTATTTAAGTGTAGCAACAACCACCGAAAATGTTCGAACAGTTTTTGTTGCTTCGAAAAACAGGGTTGCTCCACTGAAAGCGCTTACCTTACCAAGGCTCGAATTGATGGCCGCACTGTTGTCGGCCAAGCTAAGTAGTAACATTTTGAAAGCTCTAAAATTGAATGTACCGACTTATTACTGGACGGATTCAAAAATATCCTATTTTTGGATAAAAGGTTCCCCTAAAAAGTTTAAACCCTTTGTCAGAAACAGAATTGAAGAGATCCATAAATTGACCTCACCTGATAACTGGTATCATTGTCCTGGTACTGCCAATCCAGCTGATATAGTTTCTCGAGGATCAAAAATCTCTAGGATAATCAATGATACAACTTGGTTACAGGGACCAGAATGGCTAAGTTTACCTCCTGAGTGTTGGCCGATATCAGAAAACAAAGAAATTGCTCACTCAGATGAATTAGAATACAAAAAAAATCCTAACGATGTTTTTCAGAGCGAGTGCTTAGTCAAAAAACTCGAAAATCCCATAAACATTTCAAAATATAGTAATTTAGAGAAACTTTTGAGAATTACCGTTTGGGTAAAGAAATTCATTATGAAGCTGAAAAAATCAACTGAAGTGCAAGACGTAGAAACAACCGAAGAATTACTCGAAGCTGAAAATTTTTTGATACAATCTGAACAAAAACAATTTTATAAGGAAGAAATAGAATCTCTAAAAAATAGTAAATCAGTGGATAAGACGTCATCCTTGTCAAATTTCATGCCCTTTATTGACAAAAACGGGTTGATGAGGTTGAGCGGAAGGCTGGAATTTTCTAACCTGTCCGCAGAAGAGAAAAACCCAATAATTCTCCCCAAACATTCTTGGATAACTACTCTAATAGTTCGTCAAGAACACGAGAAAATTATGCATGGAGGGACAGCCAGTACTTTGGCAAAAATTAGATCTCGTTTTTGGATACCTAAAGGTCGTCAGTTGGTCAAGAGTGTTATCAAGAATTGTATAATATGTAAAAAATATTTCTCCAAACCAGCAGACCAAATCACCGAACCCTTACCAAAAGACAGAGCAAGTGAAGCACCGCCATTCGCAATCTGCGGTTTAGACTTCGCCGGTCCGATCTATATCAGAAATTTTAAAGAAACGCAAAAATCTTACATTGTCCTGTTTACTTGCGGTGTGACTAGAGCCATTCACCTGGAACTCGCGTCTGATATGACAACAAATTCCTTTTTGATGGCATTCAGAAGATTCACAGCTAGACGAGGAAATCCCAAAATTATTTATTCTGACAACGCAAAAACCTTCAAAAAGGCCAAAGGTGAACTCGAAAATTTATACAACATACTGACAGACAAAGTATTTTTAAATTTTATTACAAAAGAGAGAATTATATGGAAGAATATTATAGAAAGAGCAACATGGTGGGAAGGCTTCTATGAGCGACTAGTAAAGTCAGTCAAAGACTGTTTGAGAAAAGTAATTGGTAGAGCACCCTTAAGTTATGATGAATTAGCGACTCTGTTGACAGAAGTGGAAGCAGTTTTGAATATGCGACCACTGACGTATGTATATAGCGACAGCGATGAACCAGAACCTCTTACTCCAATGCACTTTTTAAATTTTGGAAAAGAACTTTCATTTCCTATTAATTTTTTGAAATAATTGAAGATTGTTCAAAGAGATCAACACTCCTGAAAAGAAAAAAATATCAATCTTTACTATTGAAACAATTGTGGACCAAATGGAAAAACAATATTTGATGGATTTAAAAACAGCCCATTCCTTGAAAAATCCTAATGCCCATACGCCACTGAAAGTGGGCGATATTGTTTTGATTCAAGATGACGCAAAAAATAAGTTTCTTTGGAAACTTGGTAAGATTCAGACTGCCATTCCTGGAAGAGATGGCAATATTCGTTCATACGAAATAAAAACAGCGAGTGGAATCTTAAAAAGATCCATTCAACACTTGTATCCCTTTGAAATACAAAATGACTAACAAATGACTTTTTGCAGACTTTTTATAAACATTCATAAACTTTTATAGACATTTAGTTTGTTTTTTCTGCATTTAGGACTCTAAATATTTTCTTTCTCTTTTTTAATTTTTAGTCTTATTTATATATAGAATCTTTTTGAATTTTGCTACAAGGAAGTATATGATTTAACTGCAAAAAAAAAAAAAAAAAAAAAAAAAAATGTGTGTGTTATTTAACTGTCATTATTTTTACTTTGTTTGAATTTAAAGCGTTTTATTTAGAATTTATTGATATTTTGAATGTGACTAATTAAGTGATTAATTAGATATTGTTTGAATTCTTATATTTAGTATTTTGTATTCGAATTTTTAAAAATTGTATTAGATTACTGAACCACTGATACGAAAAATTGAATTTTTATAATTTTATGATGGAATTTTGGTTTGTGAACTCTTTAAGAGTTCAGGTGGGGAGTGTGAAGAGAAACCTTTTCTCTGCTCCCCATGGTAACGAAGGACACGCGATGCGCGCGCATCCTACCTTAGAATGCGACTTCGTTATTGTTGTGGCTGGAACGATACGAAGCGATGTTTTGATTTTAAAAGCATGATCGCTGTAATTTTTTTTACAGTTTGTTGATGAGGCTAAGCCTCCCTTATTTCGAAAAACCAGATCAAGTGTTTGATAATTCTTATTGTAAATATGTATAGAAACATGCATCTGTAAATATTCATTAAATACATAAAGAAAAGAATCCAGAAAGCACCTCCTTCATTGATTATGTGTTCGAATGATTTGAAATTTTCTTCAATATGAACAAATGGTAAAATTCTAAAGATGAACAAGATATGAAGATAGGAAACCAGTATGTAAAATAAGGAACTATGAATAACCCACAGAATCATCAGAGGGGCTTGTTGGTTAATTCATAGTGAAGATGCGTTATTTCATCCAATTTTGTCGGCATCCTAATAGCGCATCATAAAAGAAAATAAATGAAAAAAAAACAAGAGCTCTAAAGAAAGATACACCTCACACAGGATATTAAAAATTATTAGAGCACAATACCTCAATTACACACTGGGATCCAAAACTTCAGAAAGTTGAAACACTATATTAAAGCATGTGAGGATGCAAACAAATTTAGACTATTAAAACATGTGAGCAGCAGTTGCTGAAAACCAGAACATTGCTGCCAACTGATGTGAAAAAGGAAAACTATATTGTAATTAGGTTTTTAACTAAAATAATTAGTGCTGCCATCTGTACCCATAAAAAGAAATGAAATTAATTGAAGAAATCAAGAAATGATTTAGATTAACATTTATTTAAAGTAGGATGAAAAAATAGGAATAAACTTTATAAGTACTGAGTAAATATAAAATAAAATAAGTATATAAAAATAAGTAAGTAAAATGGAGTTGATTAAATAAACTAATTTAAAAACAAATATTATAAAATGAAAAATGAGTATATAAATAACATTTAAAAAACAATGAGGATTATTTAGAGATAGTAAAATATGGCCTTGCATTATGTACCAATATGTGAAAATTAATGAAAAATATGATGTTAAATGCATGATACCCCTATTTTTTTAATATATCTATACAATATATAAACACACATACATACACATATACATGCTCACACACATATAAACGTATAAGGTTTTTAAACTTTTTTCATTCCCGACCTCAACCCTCCATAATGGTATTTTTAATTTTTATTTTATATATTTTTTTATAATAGTGTATAAAATAGGTAAAATATACACACACACACATACTTGTTTTAATATAATTTTTGTATATGTTTTTTTATAAATATACAGTAGAGGCCAAAATTGTGGACATTTTTTGAAATTTTCATGTTTTATAAATGTGTGTGCTTATAGAATATATTAATTTTCAATTAAATACAAGTGTTTAAATATCAAATTCAAGGAAATTTAATGTAGAATTTAATTTTAAAAAAAAAGCAGAATTAAATATCTGCATTACAGAAAAAAGTTACACTTACTTTAGTCTAAAACACAAACACAGTTAGTCATAAATTCTGAAGTGTACTGTAATAAAAGCTTCCTAGGCAATCACAATGACTGTTCTGAGACCCAAACAAATGTCAGTAAGTAAGCTGTAGTATGTTTTAATTTATAAAAGCGGTATTTTGCTGGAATGAATTTTGCAGAAGGATGTACTAGTGTAACTAATTTGAGTTCATATACTAGTGTAACTTATTAGAATATTTTTTTAAATAGTTCAATTTTTTTTATGCAAATAATGTAAAACAATGTCATCAGCAACAAGAACTGATTGGACACCTACAAAAAAAAGAAGACTTGTCAAACTGAGATAAAATTGTCTCTCTTATGCTGAAATTGCAAGTCAGGTTCGTGGATCAGTCACTTTATCTGGCGTAAGAAAGTTGTGCTGACATTATGAAGAAAATAAATCAATGATAAATAAGGCAAGATCAGTTCGAAAAAAATGCACAAGTGCTTCTGACGATAGAAAGATAAAAAGAATATGCCTCAAAGATAGAAGAATTTCATCAGATGCTGTTACATGTGAAAGGAATGCAATGGGTATTTCAATTAGTTCAAGAACAATGAGAAGATTAGCAGGTTTTGGACTGAAAGGTAGAATTCCAAGAAGAAAACCATTTTTAAATCTCCAGCAACGCAAGAAACGAGTTCAGTGGGCAAAAGAACACATTAATAGGCCAGAAAATCAGTGGGAGCAAATAATCTGGAGCGATAAGAATAAAATAACACTCTTTGGTAGTGATGGGCGAAAATATGTGAGACGTAGCGTAGGGGAAGAGCTGCATCCTGACTGCATTGAAGCAACTACAAAGAACGCAATAAATGTCATGATTTGGGCCTGTATATCTGCAGATGGTGTGAGTCACATTGAAGTGATTGATAGCATTCTGAATGAAAAAAAAAAAAAAAAAAAACAAAACCCATCGAAACTGTCCTGGAACCAAAACTGATACCTTCCATAAGGAATCTCTTCCCCAATAAAGCACCATTTATCTTTCAGCAGGATTCAGCTCCATGCCATACGGCAAAAATATGCAAAGAAGGGTTTAAAAATAAAAGCATACACTTATTACCCTGGCCAGGCAATAGCCCCGATCTGAATCCTATAAAAAATTTGTGGTGACGTTTGAAAATCCTCGTACAAAAAAAGCGTCCATCTAATAAAACGCAACTTATTGAAGCTATAATTGGTTCTTGGCATCATGTGATTAAAAAAGATGACTTTCAACACTAGTTCTCTCAATGAAAAGACGCTGTGAAGCTGTAAAAAAAAACAAGGGTTATCCTACTAAATATTGAATGTGTAAGTGTAACTTTAACATACAATGAAATCTAAAATAGATCTTAATTTTTGTAAGAGTAACTTTTTTTCTAATGCAGATATTTTAATTATGTTTTTTTTAATTAAATTCTACATTAAATTTCCTTGAATTTTATGTATAAATATTTGTATTTAAGTGAAATTTATTATATTCTTCAAGCACACAAAGTTATAAAACATGAAAATTTCGAAAAATGTCCACGATTTTGGCCTCCACTGTATAATACAACATTATTGAGTTTTTATATATATATAAACGGTGTCTAAGCCGGACTCTGTCTAAGAAGGAAAGCTGTCTAGCTGTCTAACTCGGAAATATTTTCAGGTCCGGGCGAATCCATAAACATGGAGTTTAATTTGTCTAAGACGAAATATTGTCTACAAAAGAAAATTTTCTCGTTTCAGATCGATTCTGTCTTAGACAGAGTTGACTGTATACATACATTACACATATATATATACAGTATATTATAGTATATATATATATATATATATATATATATACATAACCTTAATTAAACATTACCGACCATCATCAAAAACCGCAATATTGTGAATGAATTGACAATAAAAATGGATGCCACAAACCTATAATATAGAACTGTATGTATAAAATAAAGTGCCTTATACTTAATTACAAGAATTAATATGGAAGAAAAAAAGAAGAATATGGATTCCGAAAAAATTGAAAAACTTATGTATTGAATTACGTTTTCAAGAGTACAGAATTCAATGATATAAGCAAATCGGTTGTTTTCTGTGAGAAAAAAAGCTAAAAGCTGAAAAAAAATTTCTCCTGTACCCAAACAACCAATATAACCAAACGAATAGTTTCAAGATGAAAACAGAACATTATCAAATGGTATGAAATGGAAAAAACACTACAACCCATTAAATATTTAATTTATAGCAATAGAAATCTTACACAACATACCGAATAAATTCCCAGTTGATTTTCAAAATATCTTCCCGCATATGGAATCCAAAAGTATGATAAGATTAAGGTGAATAAAACAGTTAAGTTAACACAGAAATTAAAACCTATGGATTCAGTTAATTCATTTTGAAATACCATGATAAATTCAATTAATATAATATAAATAGAAAATAATTACATTATTTAAAATACCTAAAAACAATTTTAAATTGTTTAATATCAATTTTACAATATTGCCAATATTCAGCGTTCAATACCACCTGGTGTAAAAAATTTAAATTATTACTTTAGTAGAAGCTTTAAAAAGACAACATTTTTTGTGCTGCCATCTATTATTTTATTTTAAAACTATTATTATTATTCAAATGTCCAAAAAAGAAGAACCTAATGAAAGCTAATAAAATTAAAATATATCAACTGCATTACTACACAAATCCTAATATAAAAATAATACCATACTATATATCATTATTTAAAAAAAATTAAATAAATTAAATGTTAATAAAATGCTTTCAATATATTCTATTACCAAACCCATTTAATCTACACTGAGAAATTAAAAGAATTTTTAACATTGATAATATATAGAATATAGCTATATGCTATAAAATAAAATAAATTATATATAATAAAAATATAAAAAACCTTAATAATTACTGTTACATATAAAAAATGAACAGGAAAAAAATAAAAATAAATTAAAAAATGGATGTTTATGGATGATTGTCAGATTCTAAAATTCCCAATAGCCTAAAGATCACAAATATAGTGCGTGAATTATCTTCATATTAGCCATAAAAAAGCTAAAAAATATGATTGTGACAATCAAACACATTAAACCGATAATTAATCATGGAATACAAAGTTGAAAATAAAACAATATTAAAAAGTATAGAGGAATAATAATAAAAACTATTTACCCAATTTTAATACATACAGCATAACATTAGTTATATCATATAAACTTATATGCATAATAATCACTAAAAAAATGGTATACTATTATTAATTAATATGATATTGTCCTAAGTAGACTAAAATTTAAAAACAAGTTAATATTGAATTTGATTAAATAAGTTAAATTTAATATGAATTGAAATAAAAAAAAAGAAATGTCACCAATTACATATAAAACATCAAATCAACATCCATATAAAATACGTATTAGAAATGTAGTTATAATACAAAAACCCCATCATTTTTTTAAATAACCATTGCGTATTATCCAGACAACTCCACCCTCCTCCGTACTCTAAAATCTACCCACCCAACCATCCTATAGTAATTGTTTATTATTATTTTACAGTTTTTAATTTTTTATAAATATTTTTTTATTTTATAAATTTTTTTTTGTAATTTTGTTTACGCATGTGTTAATTTTTTTTTTTTTTTTTTTAAGATCATGTAAGTACTAATTGTATATTAATGAATATATGAATTTTTTTGGCAAACCATGATTTAATGCATCATAAATTAGTTTTTTTTTAATATTATTGTTAATTAGATGAGAAGAACATAAACATTTTATTCTATATAAATGATTAAGTAGTATATTTCGATATACAGAATGATGAAGACAAGATTTAAAATTTGTAAATGTATTAACTTTGAATTTAAATTCTTTACGTTTATCATATAAATCTGTTATTGTTTTGTTGTCTTTTATTGTAATTTTAAGATCTAAGAAGTTAATTGTATTGTTAGATAAGAGGTTTTCCGTTAATTCCAAATTAGTGGAATAATCAACTGGAAATTGGGAAATTTTAGATTGATCAGTGGCAATTAAAATTATGTCATCAATATAACGATGTAAATGGAGATTATTATTAGTAAAAGTACGTTCTGTATATATATATATATGTATGTATATATATATATATATATATATATATATATATATATATATATACAGGGTGATTCAAAAAAACTTTGACAAAATGACATGGCAAATCAGGCATACAACAAGGATAAAAAATCACATAGGAACATAGGGTCGGAAATCACTTATTGAGTCACAAATACAGGGTGTTTCATCCTAACTCAGTTTGGGTTGACGGTCATAACTTTCAAAAACCTGAAGTATATTATAATAAAACATTTAACAGACATCCTCACTTTTGTTGTAAATGTGATAACACCAAACAAAAGTGGTAGGAGTTTGCAATATGCGCCATCAGTATGCATTGGATGCCCCACATTTTGGACTGTGATGATCCAATCATACGGTATCATCGATTGCTTGAGCAACGTGTTTTTCCAGAACTTTTCGTGATGTTATCACATTTCACACAAAACAAGGTTCATATCGTTGCATTTTCATTGCAATGTTTTAATTTTTCTCGAAAGTATGACCGTCAATTCAGTTAGGATGAAACACCCTGTATTTGTGACTGAATAAATGGTTTGCGACCCTGTGTTCCTATGTGATTTTTTTATCCTTGTTGTATGCCTGATTTGCCATGTCATTTTGTCAACATTTTTTTAATCACCCTGTATATATATATGAGCCGTTGGCTTCGAAAGTGGGTCTAGTCCATTTTGTGAAAAAAAATATATATATATATTTAAAGCTTAATTCTTACTACGAATTAACATTACAATTTATGTTTTTAATCAAATCTCAATAAATATCTTTTAATATCAATCTAAATTTGTTACTAGTGATTTATTTAGTCAACGATATTTCGAATGCGTTGATTTTGAAAGTGATACAAATCCACTTTGAGTATATTTTTATGTTACATAATATTAAGAAGCACAATCAGAATCTCGTCATCAATACATTAAAAATCTTCACTACCTAAATTAAAAAATATAATTATATGCATACAACTTATTACTGAATATTTTTTTTTATTTACTCCACTTTTCCCAGAAAATTGAATTTAATTTTGGCTTTATTGTAACATTTTTAAAGAAGAATGAAATATTGAAATAAAATAAAATATTATTATTTTTTATTATTATAATTATATTCCATTCAAAGAAAATCAACGTTTCAAATAAAAAATCGTTTTGAAAGTAAGACAAGTCCATTGGCACATACCAAGACCATAATTCTTTTTTTCAGCTAACAGAGATAACCATTATTGAATATTAAATTTACATGAAATAAGACCACAAAAAATTTAAAATAAGTCTATTACTGCTTACGAATATTTTAAAATCCATTCAAATGCAAACCATTAAATATCTAGCAATAAAATAAAGTGGATATTTAATACGGGATTTATCACATTGCTAACTAAGCGTAGAACCAACAAAGTGAAAAATGTCCAAGCCGGGAATCGAACCTGGAACCCTTGGAATAGCGCTCCAAGTGCCCTACCACCTAAGCTACGAAGACGATACCCAGCTTAGCATTTCTCACTCATGTTGGTAAGGCTGCAACTGCAGCACAAGATGGAACATTAATTAAATATATATATATATGTGTGTGTGTGTGTGTGTGTGTTCACCTATGCTGGGTTTATTTGTGTCTCATGTTTCGCCACAGGTTTGTGTGCTCATGATATCTGTTCTATCTTGTGCTGCAATTGTAGCCTTACCAACATATATGAGTGAGAAATGCTAAGCTGGGTACCATCCTCGTAGCTTAAATGGTAAAGCACTTGGAGCGTTATTCCAAGGGTTCCGGGTTCGATTCTCGGCTTGGACTTTTTTCATTCTGTTGGTTCTACGCTTAGTTAGTAATGCGATAAATCACGTATTAAATATTCAATAATGCCAAGCGTAATTTCTCTGCTGATAGTTAATTGAAAATTTAATTAAATATATATAAAATAAAGTGGACTTGCCCCAATTTAAAAATCAACGACTCATACATAGAAAAAATGTTCCCAATATTGCTAAATGCACTGAGAAAAAAATAATAGAAGAAGGAGTAGAAAACATTTATATTTGGATAAATGTCTTATCATTATGATCGATAGTTATCTATTTAAGCCTCCGTTGACTGAAAATTATTGATAGTAGGAATCGGATTAGTATAAATTTATGACAGGTTATATTGCAAAATTTCACATTAAAATTCATTTTATTAAAACAACTGTAGCATGCATTTTTAACTGTCTTTCACTATACAGAATATGATTATATCTGGATTGCCTTGTACAGTGGTGGCAAAAAAAAGTAAACACCCCTTACTAACTCTGCAACAAATTATAGTAGAAGAAAATTGGTCCGAAGCAATTGGAAATAAAGTCTACTTTTAAACGTTGTATATAAAATTTGCTTAGGGGGCCATCTACAAATCAAATCCAGACCAAACTTTTTTTCAATGGCAACACACAATTTTGATAATATATTTTAAATCTCCAGTTCAAACTATGCCTAGAAAAAAATTTTCAAGACATTTGGTGATAAGTTTTTGAATTATAAACATTCAAAATTTACTGCTTAATGTTAAATTACATTTTCATATTTTTCTCCTGAAATTATAATCCTAATGTGATATTTTTTTACGTAGTTATAATACTAAAAAAACAAAACATAAATACACTGGTTTCCAAAAATTAAGGAAAAATCGCAAAAAGAGCGATAACTTGTTGAAAAATTAACCTATTCGTATGAAATTTGAACATGTTGTTAACTAAAAGATGCTGAATAAAATTACAAAATGCAAATTAGTGGCGCTGCATTCGGAATGCGTCATCCGTTCGGAGCATAAAAATTGCATGCTAGAGAGTACGGCTGCTGTTGTCGCTGTGATTATGAGATAAGAAAACTGAGATAGCCAATTCATTAGTATGTCCTAGAGGAATCATTTGTCTCCATAACTGCGATATACAGCTATTGGAAGATTGGATGTAGGCCAAAGTCAGACAGAGGTGGCTAGATGGCTAAATCTGAGTCCTTCTGTTGTTCATAGGCTTTGGAAACAATTTCAAACCACTGGTTCGGCCTCCAGAATGTTTAGCCAAGAACGAGCAAGAGCTACGACAAGCACCGATGACCGATATTTGTGGTTTGTGTACGAAGGAATAGAACAGTAACCTACTCTCATCTCAGAGCCTCCCTTGTTGCAGTCACTGAAAGGTTGGTATCAACGTCCACTCTGCGTAGAAAGCTTCATGAAGATGGTCTTTACGCGATGCGACCAGACATTTGTGTGCCGCTCACTTCCTGTCACCGGAGGGACCGTTTAAGGTGGGCACATCAACATGTCCACTGGACGGCTTATCAATGAAGGCGTGTTCTCTTCACTTCACAGATGAGTTCCAGTTTAGCCTCCAAAGCGATAGTAGGCGTTGTTTGATTTGGAGAGAACAGGGAACACGCTATCATCCATCAAACCTTCTTAAAAACGATTCGTATAGAGGAGGCAGTGTCTGTGTTTGGGATGGTATCTCTTTGAACGGACGTATAGATCTTCATGTCTTTCCACGTGAAACTGTGAATGCTCGCGTCTATAGAGATGACATTCTTGATGTTTATGTGTACCCTTATGCCGGTGCAATAGGTAATTATTTCCTGTTACAGGACGATAACGCTAGACCGCACAGGGCTCACATCATAGAAGATTATCTTCAGCACCAAACAATTCAGTGCATGGAAGGGCCAGCGCAATCACTGGACTTGAATCCCATCGGGAATCTTTGGGATGCTTTGGGAGGATGTGTCTCTGCTCTCAATCCCCCCCCTAGACCCTTGCCACGCTTAAAACTGCTTTACAAGAGTAATGGCTAGCACTTCCCAGCGAACTTATCGATCGCATAATTGACGGTATAACACATCGCTGTATGTGCTGTATTGCTTCTAGGGGTGATCATACTCCATATTAAAGGTACTTTTCCTATATCAAACAAACACATTTATTTTGTTTATTTTATAATTGTATTAATTTCTGAAACACCACAATCGTCTGGTAATGTCTTTTAATGTTATTTTATACCTTACTATGTGTTGTACATTGTGTCTCAGTTTTATCAAAATCTACTTGTAACATTTTGAGTAATTGCTACTTTTGTTGTTTTTCCTTAATTTTTGGAAACCAGTGTACATTGAATTTGTAATTGAAAATTTTTATAGTATGAATTATAAAATAATATTCGAAAAAAAATATGAATTGCAACCTACAATTTTTTTTAATAGTTTTATATTTATTACGTCCTGCTTTATGCTAATCCAAAATTTTCTTCCAAGTAGTTTTCAAATTATGCTTTAAAAACGCCAAAATGATGGTTTAAGGGGCTATCTATGATGTGCAGAAAAGCATAATTTGAAAAAAATATGTTTTACTCATTGTACTGAAACATTTGGGCTAGCAATAGTCGAAACATATTAAATGGTCCTATTGCAAAGAAATAATACATTAATAAAAGTGACTTAGTCATTCTGTAGCATTTCGGAATAGAGTACTGAACTTCGATTTGGATACAGCCCCTAAAATATGCTCATTTTAAAATAATTAATGTCTCTGTAACTAATGGTATGAATTTCATGAAAATTTGTATTTAGGCTAATTGAAAGGTGTAGAATTTATTTATTATATCAAATTTGAGTATTGCTATTGAAAAAAGCAAAGTTTGTTTTTGTTTTGATATGTAGAGGGCCCCCTAAGAAAATTTTGTATACATCATTTAAAAGTACACTTTATTTTCAATCGTTTACTTCCAGTAACTTTATTTTACGATAATTTGTTGCATAATTAGCAGGGGGAGTTTACTTTTTTCCCCACGACTGTACGTTGCATTTCGATTGACGCCTACTGGGCATTTTTACGGCATACTTGAAAATGTTTATCTAATAGAAATTTTTGCTTGATGGGTGAAGAGTATTATGTTTATTAATGATATAATTTATAATTTAGTTAATTTATATTTTATATGGTTTTATTTTATATGGTTTTATATTCATATTTAAATTTAACGGATAAATAGCTATATTTTTTTGTGCTGTCGTAGGTATTGTAATATTTCTAGTTATACGAAAACTGAGAAATAATAAAATGCATATTAGTAGAAATTTCATTATTGATTACATAACTGTGTAATACCAAAAAAGAAAGAAAACATTTGCATAAAATAGCAGTGCAAAAAAGTAAAAGCAGTGATAAAATATAACCCTGTTATGAGATCATATATAATATGCTTGTAAAATATGGCAACTCATTGAGAATAATTTTTGTTAGATAAATTTCGATAAGCATGGAAGTGTCCTTCCTTCAGTGGAAATTTTCACTAAGGACACGGCATTCAGTATCAATAGACAATTAGCAGCACAGAGTGAAGAAAGTTTTTTCATATTAGATGCAGATGCTGTTTTTAATTTTCAAGGTTGAAAACATTGGAAGTTTTTTAAAGAGATCCTGCATGACTTTAAACAATCAAATTGCGTGAAAGAACTATATCTTTAATTTATAAGATAATATAAATTTATAAATTAATTATTAACAATTAATTCAAATTAATTATACACTAATAAAGAGCACAATAAATTGGCATCTTTATTCATTCTACTATAAACGGAACGTTGTGCTAGTTTTTTCAAGAAAATATATAAATTAATGCAAATAAACATATAATAGATTTTTTTAAAGTTATTTTAAAACAAAATAGAGTCTCGATTATCTAAAATTCCATATTATTAGACGCTGATTCCAATAAAAATTTCCGGAAGAGAGTAGGTGTGATGTGATATGCGATGCGGAATATTGGACGTGAGAGGGAGAATAGTTGGTTTCTCCTTTGTAATCGAGAACAAGTAAACGAAAATACAAAAAAAAAAAAAATGCTTTAGCGTAAAGATATAAATATATTGGATAGAGCGCATATCCACTTTTTCTGGTGGAGAGATCTCGCATTTAGAAACTGTCAACCTGTAGGCCAATCAACACCGGTGACACATTTTCTCGTATTTATGTTTAGTGCAAACAAGTATTTTTATTAAACATCGCGCATAATGTATTTAATACTTCTGATATTAAGCATTACTCTTTTTTTCAATTCCATAAAACAAATATCGCGTAATTTTAGTAATACATCCAGTAGCTTTATTCCATTTTTTCAATGATTCTGTATAATCGGATATTTTCAGTTATCCGAACCCTTTCAGGTCCAATTAAAGAATGACAGTGACAACTTAAGTGTAATTAAATTCGTCTTAAAGTATCAAATCTGATTTATTATTATGACTCCCTTTTTAAAAGAAAAAAAAAATAAGGAAATTGTTTACCAATTAAATTTCTGTACATTTTTAATGCAATAAGACTTCAGTTTCTCACAGTACTTCATAAAACTATGCTAATTAATTACGAGACTTTTTTAAAGAAGGATAAGGAGTAAAAAATACTTATATTTATTTGATACAACTGTTATATAGATCAATATTTCAATCAATAACATTTTATAAACTAATATGAAAGCAATATATAGTTTCAAACAAATGACTTAGACAAGCAAGTTCTTAAAAGGGGTTCTAAGAGACTTAAATCAAGTAAAAGCCATAACAATAATAGCACTTTATGTTATCTAAAATATATAACCTTTTAAAATATTCAGTTGCATTATACAAGTGAAACAACCTCATAGCAGTCCAAAGTTTGGACGCAGAATAAAAAGGACCGTTTTTGTTAGGTAGAAATGAGTCGAAATATAAGCAGGAAATGCTTTTACATATATTCAATCCTTAAAAGTTACCATCAAGCGAAATTACATTAATATTAAAATATTTAAGACACGAGGGAAAATTTAACTCTTTGAAGGTTAGAAGCAATTCCCATTTAAAAATTAATAATATTCTGTCTTTAAAATTATCTTTAAAATAATAATAATTTTTCACTAAGGGAATAATAATATAAAAATAAAGTCATTTTTGGTTGCTTCAATCTAAACAGTAATAACACAACTTAAGTACTAAAATGTTCTCGATATCTTAGGTCTGACAAGATATTAGGTAAAGAATTCATGTGGTCTCAAAACTTTGAATCTTATTTAACAGTAAGTTGTGCTATTAGCAAGTTATCAGATAATACGCTCATATACATTCACACAAACATATCCATGCGCACATTCGCACTCTCACAAACATATATAGATACATAGAGAAAATAGAGTTGATTAAAAAAGTGATGAAAGTTTTCTTTAAAGTGCTTCAGGTAATGACACTAAATGAGTTCTTGATGTTAACGGCTTTTTATACATTGCTTAGCATACTATTACTCCTTATAAAGGAGAACTAGAAACATGTATACTGTTGTACACACATCTTTTTAAAAAATATGTTTCTATGCTATACAATTTAAATCTAAAAAGTGGTATAGAAATAAAAGGCCAAATTAAAGGCCATGATTTAAGGAAGAATCTTTTTGCTAAAGAATTAGTTTAGTCACATACTTGAATGGTCATTCATTATTTTCCTTGAATACCGTGACACTGAGAAAAATGTGAATGGAGTAATAGTGACTTGGATGTATGTTAGCCATGTAGCACTGATCTCTGCCCACAATGGAACACTTGTTTTGTAAAACGCTAAATAAAAGCAGATAGCCACATAAGGTAACCACATTAGCGAAAAGATGACATGTATAAGCAAGCACATTTTCGTCAAGTTTTCGTTCTCTTTTTGCTTTTTACTTCGCCACAAGGCCGCATCATAATTGGTATGAGTCCTACTTAGAACAGAAATAGGTGGATCGGATAGGGAATCGGCAAGCCATCTATTTGTTACAGGAACATTATGAAATCCCCAGTTTTCACTGATTGCTGGCTCGTAGAGTACTGGACGCATTCTTCTGCGGCTACGCAAGAAAACAAACAGTCGCACGTAAATGAGATTAGTGAGGACGAATGATACTGCTAAGCTTACCAACCAACCTAGGACATCTGAATTTTTTGAAGAGGGAAAAGTACACTGCGCTTCTAGATGAGATTTCTGGATGCCGGTACTAGATACTGCAGGGAAAGTTAAAATGAATGCAAGACCCCATACCATCAGGAGCAAAGCAGCTCCAATATTTCCTCGCCACTTCCGACGATACAAAGTTCGGTGTTTGTTGTCAACGTACCGGTCGATAGCCATTGCCAGGATACTTAACTTATTCCCAAGAAGGCAAAAAACATTAGTGAACGACATCCACTGACACAACTCTGTCGCATATTTAGACTGTAAAGGATGTACAACTGTCACAAAAACGATAGGAAAACACAGGCACAAGCGAACCAAATCAAGGCTCACAAAACCGAACATAAGAGTGTACGGTGAGCGCCGTAGTCGAAAGTACCGGCTGAAAGCATACACTACTAGTGTATTTCCCGCACTACCTATGGCAAGGATTAACCCTAAGGAAATGAATTGGAAGAGCACTAATGCTCCCGAAGGCGGTGAACTGGCCGATGTGGCGTTTCTCGGATCAGCTCGCATTTTTCTGGATTCATCCGGCTGAAGCGCGGGATGCTGATCTCTGATCCTCGGACCCAGCGCCACCTCTCTTAAAATCGATATGGTACCTAAGCTCTTCCATCGTTGCCACAAGGAAACCGTTCGTAGCTAATTTTCAATTCGAATCTTTTAATTTTGAAATACTTCTAACACTTCATTTGCATATAAAATTTCGAGGAGAAAAATTCATAACAAAGCAAAAGAAAACGCACATCTTTTCTAAGCAGTTTGATAAAATATATAAAATGTAATTAATCAAACGAGTAAAGATAGTAAGGTAAAGAGATGACGTCATGCTGTTTAGGATGGCTGTTTGTTTATGTATATCCAAGCACATTTTTATAGCAATGGATATAACTTATCAGCTTACAACTTAGAAGTTTACTTTTTATTTTTAAATCAATATTTTCTACTTTCAGAATCAAGCTGTTAATAAAGGATAGAACATATATATATTTTAAATGCATTACGAAATAGGTGAATTTCTATTGTTATAATATTTTTAAATCAATCAGTGTGTTTTATAAATGAGCAGTCCTGAAAAAAGGTGATATTCCTCTATTAATTATTCTAGCGATAACGAATTAAAAAGCTATAGGTACCAATTAGAGTCCTGCATCGGGTAGGGTAATCCATTTTTACCCAAACACGACCCGAACTGAACAGAAACGCGGGTCGGGTCGTGTTGGCGCTATATTTTTGTTGCGGGTCGGGTCCACTTCTACATGTTTGCTCTGCGTCGAAGTGACTTTCATATATCGGGTTCGGATCGGTTTCGGGCTGGGTTTTGACTCGTGCGGGTCGGGTTCGGGTTGACCCGATTTTTAAAATAAATGTCCAAAATATTTTTTCATGTGAAAAATACCCAATAAAACTACCATAACTGACGCTCTCGAATAACGGATACCTCTACTTAGCGAACAGTTTCAATTTGTAACATCTATATATTTGTATGCTTTCACCTCTGAATAGTGGACACCTAATCTACACACACGTAACGTGTGTGTGTACATAAACCTTCACAAATACGATACATGTGTTTTTGTGTGTATCAAAAACGATATGTTTGCAATATTTTTCATATTCGAAGAAAAGAAAAAAGGGTTCTTAACTGTACCATAAAAAAGACTAATCTTTGATCAAATTTTTTAAATGCATTTTCTTTCTCATGCAGTATATTGAATAAATACTCATTCTTATTCAAATATGTATTTATTTTCATCTGAAACATAGTTCTACTCAAACCTTTTGTGAAATTTCCAACAACATGTCTTGCAGAATCGGAAATCTGACCCGCAAGAAACATTACAGAGTGAATTCAACCTGCAAAAAGAAAATTAGAGTCACCCTGACCCGGAAAAGAAAACTAGGAACAACCCGACCCGATGAAGGACTCTATTCAATGATCCCGAAGTATCTGCTACTCAGAGGTTTTACTAAATTTGATTATTAAAGAATATAGATATGTGCATTTTTCTGTATAAAAGATAAAATTAGTATTGTAGGGATCAGGGTTGTCCAACCCTGCGCCCGCGGGCACCATGGCGCTCTGGCGCCCTTTCGTACATTATTAAGTCTTTGTAAGGAAAAAAATCCATTCAAAAGAATGCTTTTTTTAAATAAATAATATTTGCATATTTTTTTATTTATTGTTAGAGCAATTAAGGTTTATGTCTCCTTCCTCTACAAAATCGTTTTTACATAGTCCCCTTCTTTCTTGCTCTCAAAAATTTCATTCTAAATTTACTGCAATTTATGTTATATCTTCAAATTAATTTTGCATACACTGTAAAAAATATACGACCAGTTTTCCTGTAGGAATCGGAAAAATAGTTGCCCTTATCTTACCGGAATAATTTCCGACCCAACTCGGAATAAAATCCGTAAAATCGGAATAAAGTCCGTAAAATACCGTTTTATTGACTATTTCCTTTTTCCTACGGATTTTATTCCGAGCTGGGTCGGAAAATTTTCGGTACGATAAGAGCAACTATTTTTCCGATTCCTACAGGAAAACTGGTCGGATTTTTTTTACAGTGCAGAATTCCTGAATGGTAGAGACCATGAGGCTACCTCTATGAGATGTACCTGTATCGTATAAGAAGTGTGTGACGTTTAAGACTACCACTACTCAGGCCTTGATTACCGCAGAGGCAAACTTCCACCAGTATTTCCGAATAGTAAAATTTCTCCATATTTATGACAGAAATTCTGCATTTAAATAAGGCAACGACTACAAATATACTAGCGAAAATTAGCCCATGTAGGAATCAGACTCTACCAGCAATAGTGATATAAAATTCTTGCATGTTTTAAGTCATGCGAATAATGGCGTCCTTCATTGTTACCTTGTGAGTGGCGCCCTTGTTTACTAAATGGTTGAACAGGCCAGTTGTAGATTACTTTTTATAATTGCATTAAAACATGAATTTATTTCAATTAATTTTGTGTTTGTGTCAGGTGCGTGTAGAAATATGTCGGGTTAAAGTCGGGTTGAGGGTTGACGAAAAGTATTTTGTCGGATTCCGGTCGGGTTATGGATCAACTTCAAATGGACTTTTCGGGTTCAGGTCAGATACAACCCGACCCCTGCAGTACTCTAGTTCCAACTGACTAGGAATAATGTCCACTATTTAATGCTATGGAAAAATTATGCTTTGGGCGTCATCTACATATTAAAAATTGTACCAACCTCCCTTTTTTTCAAATAGTAATATCCTTTACTGATACTATATTCGTTTTCCTTGCATCATATCATCCCACAAGAGTATTATAGTTTACGATTTTTTTAAAAATCTTCATAGAGTTGTTACATATTAAATTTTGAGGATGCAGATATTAAATACCTGAGACAAACTTTAATTTATATCTTCCCAGAAAAATCATCCAATTGGAATGTTTCTTTCAGTTTTCAGTACAATAAATGAACCGTTAACATTATGTGCGATATTTTTCTATTCAAAAGGCATTTTTAATTTTATAAATTTAATAAATTCATATTTTAAAAAAATTATGAATATCTATATACCTACATTAGTTTTTACGTAAAAAGAATAATCGCCGTCAAAAACTTAATTACGTGCTCTTACAGGTCATTTCTATCATTTGTTTTCGAGATATAGCTAGATTTTATTTTCCGATGGTCTAAAGGGGCCATCTCCTGTTACCGCCTGCATCCACAGAAAAGAAAATCTTAGGGTTGCAACCGGAATAATTTAATGAAATTCAGATTAATATAACGTTAGTTTATATAATCTTTCGAATTTCTGTTGCATTTTCCTGGTTATTAATTGAAGGACACCCCCTATTTTTCTTATAAGACCTTAATTTAACACGTTAAGCGGCGCGTCAGTCACCGGTGACTGACACTGAACTTTCCGTTTAGAATCCGTCATTCACCGATGACTGACGGTCTAAAATATGATATAATATATATATACAGGGTGTTCCGTTAAAGGGGTCCAATATTAATAGGGGTAATAGAGGAGATCACACGGAGCATAAATCAGTATATAATGCCTGGCCGGATCTCAATAATTTTCAAGTTACAGCAAATAGAATGAAAAATCGGAAATTTGTAAAAAAACCCTCATTGCTAAACTATCGATAATGCTACATAAAAACGAAGCACATATTTAGAAAGAGCAGAAAAAATCCTACGAAATGACATAAGTTGTTTTAGAATATTGAGAATTAATGGCGAGTTACAAGCTCTGAAACAGTGAAAAAATACAAAATCAAATATTTAGCAAAATAGTTAATCGTTAATTCCAAAAATGCAACTCTACCTACATCAAGGAAAATGTTATAAAATTTGGTCCATTCCGAAAGCTTTCGAAGAAGCTGACAATAAACCATATCAGTTTAATTGTATGGGAGAAATCAAGCAGTTCCCTAGTTACAACTCTGTACTGTTGCACGCTCGGAAAGGGCGAAACTCCGCCCATGACGATTGTAAACACCCCGTTTTAATATCTTTCAATTATACATTTCTGATCAACCTCTATCAATACTCTTTCATTATTCAGTCTGGTCAAGTGAATGACATATTGTGCAGCTCTCGCCTTGTCTTAAAGCAAACTCCGTGACTGCTGCGTTTCCTCCATGAACTTTCAGATGATGAAGAAGAAGTACATTTTATGCAAATTTTCTATGTGTATAGGAAGAAAAGTGTAATAAAACAGCAGTCATCAGTGGGCGTTATGTTAAAGGGAGGCTGTTGTAAGTGGGATTGTAGTAAGTTGATGTATAATAATTATGCCGGAATACTCTAACGAAGAATATGCGGACATGCATCTGATGTACGGGCAAGCTCATGGAAATGCATGTCTAGCACAGCGCATGTACCGTGAGCAATTTCCAAGGAGACGTTGCCCAAGTTCGAAACTCTTCATAAAAATCGATAGACGATTACGGGAGACTGGATCGTTTAATACAGCAAGCATTGATGCAGGGAAACCTCGACATGTACGAACACCTGCAATGGAAGAAGATGTACTGAATATTTTTAAAGATAACCCCTCCACGAGTACACGAGCTGCTGCGTCTGAAGTCGGTGTTTCTCACCAAAGTGTGTGGCGTGTTCTGCGTGCAGAAAACATGCACCCCTTTCATGTGCAGCGGGTACAACTGTTATCAGTAACAGATTGTGCTCAGCGGACAGAATTCGTACGCTGGTTGCTTAATGTAACAGAAAATAATCCACAATTTCTGGAAAATATTTTATTTACTGATGAAGCAACATTTACGAGAGAGGGCGTGGTAAACACGCACAATATGCACACATGGTCATATACAAATCCGCACACTGTTTTCCCGTCGAACGCACAACAAAAGTTCAGTGTGAACATATGGGCAGGTGTCCTCGGCGATTATCTCATAGGACCATATTTACTCCCAGATGTACTCAATGGCAGTACGTACTTGGTTTTCCTACGGGATATCTTACCGCAGTTACTGCAAAATGTGCCAGCAAAATTGCGCCACAATATGTAGTTTATGCACGATGGCGCACCGGCACATTTTTTCATAGGTGTTCGCAATCACCTCAATTCAACATATCCTGGGAAATGGATTGGACGCAGTGGACCTGTTGCTTGGCCTGCACGCTCTCCAGACCTCAATCCGTTAGACTTTTTTGTTTGGGGACACCTTAAATCGCTGGTGTATGAAACGCCTGTGGATACACCGGAGGATTTACTAGCGCGAATCGTTGTCGCTGCAGGAGACATTCCCAACTCCGTCGGAGTTTTTCGGCGTGTTCGCCAATCTTTACGACGTCGCTGTCGGCTGTGCGATTCTGTTAATGGGCGCAACTTCGAACACCTATTATAATAATGTCCGTTCGTCTGCCTTCCGACATTGAACTGTGCAGCGCAGGCCAGAAGACTATGCTTCACATATGTCATAAAGTACGTGGAATGTAATTCTTTATTTGTCATTTTTCTTTTATTTTCAACACTTTTTGGCACAGTATTTTGTAAGTCACAGACTGTGGTGTACTCAAATTGTAAATTACAAAGTTTGTATGAATTAATTTAAAATTTAGTGTCTTTTTTAAATTTATAATTAATAAAATTATTATGCTATTTGTTATTATTATTTCCTATCATAAATTATGATGCACATATACATACAATAATTGTCCATGTAAAACATGTACTGAAACTTCTTGCATAGTTACAAATCGCAATATTTTTAATTATTTCCGAATTTTCACCACCAGTTTAATTTTAAAGAATTTAACTTAAGCTTTATATCAATAAAAGACCACTTTAAAATGTAGACTATTATTGTAAAGTTATTTTGGTTCATTCAACTCTTGAATAATTAAAAATGTTGCATCTCAGAAGAAGCATGATCGAAAATGTATAGTTGAGAGTAATTAAAAAGGCGGTGTTTCCAATCGTGATGGGCGGAGTTTAACCTTTGCTAGTGTCAAAGAAAGCGGAGTTGTAACTAAGAAACTGATTAATTTCTCTCACACAATTAAACCGATATGGTTCATTGTAAGCTTTTTCGAAAGTTTTCGGAATGGACCAAATTTTACTACATTTTCCTTGTTGTAGCTAGAGTTGTCTTTTTAGAATTAACGATTAACTATTTTGATGTATATTGGATTTCGTACTTTTTTCACTGTTTCAGGGCTTGTAACTCGTCAATAAATATTGCTATTTTAATACAATTGATGTAATTTTGTAGGTTTTTTCTGCTCTTTCTAAATATGTGCTTCGTTTTTATGTAGCATTATCGATAGTTTAGCAATGAGGGTTCTTTTACAATTTTCCGAATTTTCATTCTATTTGCTGTAACTTGAAAACTATTGAGATCCGACCAGGCTTTATATACTGATTTATGCTCCACGTGATCTCCGCTATTACCCCTATTAATATTGGACCCCTTTAACGGAACACCCTGTATATATATATATATATATATATTGTTTAAGTAATTACTTTACATTTATTTAAAATGTACTTATTTTTTATTTATTACAGGATTATACTTTCTTAAAAATTACTTAAAACATTGCAAATTTTTCAGCTTCAGTGTCAGTCACCGTGGTACTCAGCGTGTTAATTTTCCTAAATTTAATAATAAACCTCTAACATAGTTTATAATTCTCTGAAGAGTTTTAAAAAAGTGTGCAAAATATTTTTTTTCTGAGCTGATTTGATCCGTAGAACTCAAATAAAGTGTCAAAAGTGAGTGTTAACAAATGAAAAAGAAAGTTGCTACAGTTTTTAATATGCCGATGACCCCTGAAGAAAAAATTATGAATAGCAGTTTAAAGCACACATTGTTCCCAGTCAATTGGTACATATATTTCTCTATAAGATTATTTTCAGAGGAGTTAATAGGGGTTATTATTTATTCCATGCTTTATTTTATTCGTTTAATTTTTAATGTGTGGTTTCAAAATTCAATATTTTTAAACAGAATACTGACACAATTTGTTTTCGAACATACTTGCAAAAAAGTCTTTTTTCCAAGTTTTATTCATATTTTCTTTATTTCTTTTTTCCTTTTTCTTGAAAAATAATAAAGAAAGAAAAGAAAAGAATTAACTCTTCTGCAAAGTCTAATTTACAGAAAACAAGGTTTCAATACTTTTTTATAAGTTAACATATCACGATTCGACACATTCTCAGAATATTAGAATTTATTTTCAAAACTAACAGGAAGACGGTTTGAAGCGACTACGCTTTAGAAATATAAAAATTATGGGAAAAATAAAGTAAACTAATGTATAATAACTACTTGGATGATATTAGTGTCTCAAACCGGCCCTTATTATCGCATGGGCAAATCGGGACTTTGCCCAGGGGCTCGGACCTCAAGGGGCCCCCTAAATCCATACATTAAATTATATATATTTTTTTTTTCAATTCCAACTTTTCCATAAGTTGAAGTTATTAAATTCATCTTAAAGTAATATAACGAGTTGCTAAAGTTATATAAAAGAGTTTTGCTCTGTACTAAGGGAAAAAAAGAGAATATTTTTATTAATTAAGGTACTTAATTTAAAATTGACGGAGCTAAAAATTTTCATTTATTTAAAATCCAAGGTACGAAGATATTGTTTATGCATCACACACATATATACAGATGACTTGAATAACGTTGCAACGATTCGAATGGGGACCCCTAATTTATCTTTGCCCTGGACCCCTCAATCGGGGACTGGTCTCAAAGGATGTGTATGTGTAACTTTAACCCCTTGAGGGGCAAGCAAAAATGTCTCTAAATATTGAATTCTCACCGGAAAAATCGAGAAAATTTATTTTTAAATAAGGAAAAGCAATTTTTCAACGATTTTCCCCGAAAGTTAAAAATATAAAATTTAGTTAAAATTTTCTGGTGAGAATCTTGTTTCAATTAGGTGGGATATATTTATCCCACCGCCCTTGAAGGGGTTAATGGGACGCAATATATAAAACATTTCGAAAATTAACTAAAATACGATATTTATACAGTGCACGCTTTTTATACTATAACAATTTATACAGGAGAAAGTAGGATAAAACCGTACAGTCCAGCGTAATCAGATATCCCAGTTCTGGTTCAATTTGAGCAGTCCTCTAGCGCAGTATTGCCATTGGGCTACTTTTCTAAAATTCAGGTTTCTTGGTTGGCACCACTTTTTTTAAACGGTAAAATTCACTTTGTTTTTGCCTTAATTAATATGTCATTAAACAAAGCGCATTTTACTATTTCAAAAAAGTGGTGCCAATCAAGAAATCTAAATTAAAAATGTAGCCCATCTGGCAACACTGCTCTAGCGGGTAATGGTTGAAATACATAGCTTTCAGTCAAATAGAGATTCAACCTCGGAATGAAAGCCAGCAAGCTAAAATTATGCAAAAAGCTTTGTTTTGACATTCTAAATATCAGGTGAAAAGTCTCATAAAATTTCGTGTCCGCGTCGCCCGCTACTCAAAGTCAAAGGTCACGAAAATCAGTTATTTGCGTATATCACGAAAACTGTGCATTTTATTTTTTAAAAAAACTCAATTACAAAATTAAAGTAGACAAAATTTCCTATAAAATACATGCATTAACTTTAAATTTCTGATAAAGGGTTTTGGCGCTAGAGAGCGCTGAAGAAGGGCAACTTTTTGACCTTCTGGTCAAGACGAGAGAAAACCCTCGCCCATCCTCCATTTCTCAAAAACTGTTCATTTTATCGAGGAAAAAAAAAAAGCAGTTACAAAATTCAAGTAGACTATTTTCTACAAAATTCACAAAATAACTTTAATTTTCTGACAAAGTTCAGGCGCTAGATCACGCTAAAAAAGGGCGATTTTTTTTACTTTTGAGCAAAAACGAGAGAAATACCCTTTTTATCCTCGATTTTTCGAAAACTATGCGTTTTATCGAAGAGCCTTAGTTACAAAATTAAAGTGGACTTTATTTTCTACATAATGCAAAAATAACTTTAATTTCCTGACAAAAGGTTTGGGCGTTAGAGACCGCTAAAAAAGGGAGAGTTTTTGACCCTCTGGCCAAAACGAGAGAAACACCTTCACAAGATCGTTTGCTATACTTCAACTGATCTTTGAAAATATTAAAAAGGTTGTAGAGCATAGCTGCCAACTTTTACGCTTTTTTTCCTACCACTATTTTTGATCAGAAAAATCTACCTTACTTAATCCTATGTTTTCGATGATTAAATAAGATAAATTTCTCTGTTGAAAAATAGTCGTAGGAAAAAGCATAAAACTTAGCAGCCATGTTGTAGAGCATAAATTCTCGACAAGTCATGAGACAACAGTCGCTTGTAACTCAATATGTAATACATTTATGAAAAAAAAGAAAAACGCTATTCGATTTTGAATCACTTCAATAGTCTTGCCTGCAGATTCCATGCTTTCACACTGATTCATGACAACGGATTTTTAAAGAGGATTGGTTTTATGTTTGCGTTTGTGAACGGGTGAAATATGCTATCCAAAGGATCTTAATGAAGAAAGTTAATATGAACCAGAGGTTCTTCAGGCTTTAGAGCCAAATGTGACGGACAACGAGGATGATGATAACCTCATCGTCTCCTTCTTCGGGTCGTCCACATTAAATTTCCAAATCGTTATTATCATCCTCGTTGTCCGTCTTAAGCAAATGGATAGTAATCTAATGGAATCAGGAACGAACATAAAGGACAGCCCGCTTATAAGGGGTCTCAAGGAGGCTAAAATCTAAAATATATATATTTTTTTATCTCTGAAGAAAAAAGGATTTTATTCTGATCCACGCCTATCTCTCGCACTTATAAACGATTCCTAAAAAAAACTTTTTTTTTTTGGAAGGAGGAGGGGGGGGGGGATAAAAATATATAAGGCCTTCCAAAATTTCTCTTTCGCTGGGCCGTTTTAAGAAAGACTGAATCTGAATGGAATCGAGTAGATAGTAATTATATGTTCATATGACAATCAAGCAGATTTTCTGACTGCTCTACATTTAAATTTTAGGTTGTGGGTTTAGAACGGCTCTCCAAAAAAAAAAAAAAAAAAAAAAAAAAAAGTACATATATTCCTCTCATAAGCTCAAAACTTTCTGACGCATTCACGGAGTGATTTGCAAGTGTGAAAGCATGGAATCTGCAGGCAAGACTATTAAAGTTATTCGAAATCGAATAACGTTTTCCTTTTTTTCGATAAAAGTATTACATCTTGAGTTACCAGCGACTGTTGTCTCATGACTTGTACAGAATTTTATGCTCTACGACTACAGCCTTTTTAATATTTTCAAAGATCATTTGAAGTATTGCAAACAATCTTGAGAAGTTGTTTCTCTCGTTTTGGCCAGATAGCCAAAAACTCGCCCTTTTTCAGCGCTGAAACTTTTGTCAGGAAATTAAAGTTAGTTTTGCATTATTTAGAAAATAAAGTCCACTTTAATTTTGTAATTAAAGTTCTTCGATAAAACGCATAGTTTTCGAAAAATCGAGGATAGAAAGGGTATTTCTCTCGTTTTGGCTCAAAAGTTTAAAAAAAATTGCCCTTCTTTAGCGGGATCTAGCGCCTGAACTTTTTGTCAGAAAATTAAAGTTATTTTGTGAATTTTGCAGAAAATGGTCTACTTGAATTTTGTAACTGTTTTTTTTTTTTTTTTTGGTAAAATGAGTAGTTTCTGAGAAATGGAAGATGGGTGAGGGTTTTTTTCTCGTTTCGGCCAGAAGGTCAAAAAGTTGCCTTTCTTCAGCGTGCTCTAGCGCCAACAGAAAATTAAAGTTAATAGATGTATTTGATAGGAAATTTTGTCTACTTTAATTTTACGAATGGGTTTTTTAAATAAAATGCGCAGATTTCGAGATATAAGCAAAAAACTGATTTTCGTGATCTTTGACCTTGAATATCTGGCGACGCGAGCACAAGATTTTATGAGACTTTTCACCTGATTTTTAGAATGTCAAAACAAAGCTTTTTTCAAAATTTCAGCTTGCTGTCCTTCATTCCGAGGTTTGCCCTTTTTTACACCTTATTTGGCTGGACGTAACCATTACGATATCTCCATACTGAAATTTATATACTTTCTGTGTTTGACAGTTTATTGTATAATTTTTTGTTTTAATTTTTCTATTTTTCAAAATTCTTAAATATGAACACATCTGAAGTTACTGAAACTTTTCATATTATTATGTGTAGCATATTTAATAAGGATTTATATCCCACAATGAATATATTGCTAGCATTTAAGAGGACATTTTTATGGTTTGCTTTTCCATACACATTCATATGCGGGTGAAACCGGATATCCTACGTGGGGTAAAAAGGATATAGAAAAACAATAATTGTTGAGACCGTAAAATTATTTCAAGAAAAATCAGTCAAATTGACATGGACAAAGTTGATTATTATTTTTATAAAACTGATTTTTTTTTTTAAGTAAATTTATTTTCTACAATTTTTTTTTAACTGTAATGAAGATACTCTTTTGTATTTTTTATATTAAATTATTATACTTTTAAATGAAATATTATTAGTTAGTTCCTTACTTAACCCTTTATGCTCCGACGTTACTTTTAAGTACCATTAAAATAACTTGTTATAAAATACATTTAATACATCGATTAGTAGTAATACAGTTTAGAATGAGTTATTGATACTTTACTTTATCTTGTTCCAAAGGCATTATTGGTGCACAAAACATAAATATTTCTCTTTTATCATTTTTTTATACAATTCTTTCTTGGCGTTGAAAGATTGGGGGGGGGGGGGGGTCAGCTCGGAAATATTTCTATATTTCTATTGTAAGAGCATTATAATTTAATCTATCTTAATAATCAATTTAATCTATTTTAAGAGCGTTAGTATATTGTGCATTTCCTAATTCTACAAAATACTAAAAAAAGAGATTTTAAATAAAAGATTTGAGTGGAGTATATTGCACAAAATCCCTATAAATTCAAATTTAATGAATTAATTTTAATTGGCAAAATCCTTCTAAAATTTATTAAATGATTGTGTAAATCTTCTAATGTGGTTCTAAAAATTCAGGAAAAATGCCTTAGAAGATGAAATTTTTATGAATTCATAATTTGGGACATAAAGGGTTAAAGTTGAAAAATAAAATATATTGTTCCTTTTTAAAAGCAAATCTAAACTTTTTCACCTCCTTGTAAGATTAACATATCCATGCAGTTTTACCTCATCGGTGGGGTAAGATAGGATGATTTGGCGTTTTATAAATAAGCATGTATTAATGAAAATGTGGTGAACTAATCATGTATTTTAAATGATATCATGGTACAAAGATAAGAGCAGAAGTACGCAAAATAAAATAAAATTATGTTTTAAATTCTGGCCTCAAGAAGGAACTAATAATTAGGTATACTGTTTTACCCCACTTTCGCTTATTACATTAAAGCAAAATTCACTGTCGTTCTCTTATCATAACTGGTTTCACAAACAGTAAGCACTACTGAACAGGGTTGGCACGGTTTAAACCAATTGGTTTTAACCATGGTTTAAACCACGGTTTAAACCAACTGGTTTTTTTGGAAGAAATTTAATGACATTTTCTCTTTTTTCTTTATAATTCAAATGTTTTAAATTATAGGATATATAAAACTTCTACTTTTAACCCTTTATTTCAGCAATAAGCATTACATATAGCGGGTCTAGCTCATGTTTACATGTATAGGATGAAAATCAGTGTGTGTTGGCGAACATATATATTCCTCTAAAGAAAAAATTTTAAAACATGAATTTTTCAAAGTTAAAATAAATTAAAAATATCCAATATTTAGTATAAAATATTTTCATTAAAAAAAATATATTTTTTTTTCATTTAAAAAAAAAAAAATGGAGATTATTTAAAGCAATCCGTCGTAACACGCATGGTGATTTTGAATACGGAGCCACATAACTGCACATAGCACAATGATCTTAAGATTTTGGTCAAGCTGTAAAAGAAATTTATCTTGATTGGGGAAATTATCTCCAAGAATTAAAATCAAAATGTGGAGCAAACATTCAAACCATGCTTTCTCCTTTAGATACAAATTTACAAAAAACACAAAAAACTGATAAATTAAAAAATAACTTGTATTTAATTCTAATTTTTATTGTATATTTTTATTACTGATTATTAAAAAGAACTGCCAGCATACATAAGATATTAAACCTAAAACAAATTAATAAAATGCATTTAATATTTGGAGAAATCACGTTTTGACCGAATTCAGTGGAGGAAACATGTTTTGATTGTTTGACAAGTGGATAAAACGCTTTTTGAATGAAATAATTTCTAACTCACAAATAATACAAAAGCATTATTTTATTTGATTATTGAATTCAGTTGATTATTGATAAAGTAAAATGACAGATTATGGTACCTAGTAGTATTCACAAAATAAATACTCGTTTGCCAAAAATCCACTTCATATTGTTAAGACTTTGTCTTAATTGTCTTCATCTAGATAGTCACACGCTTCCCTTTCTTCTTCATTGCAGGCTGGTAAATCATAGATAATGTGGTTATAGTCCAGGCAATAGGGAATTTTACCTAGCAAAATTAATGGTAGTACTAAAAATCGGCTTTCTAGATGTTTTTTGGGTCGCTGAATCCGAATTTGTAACTTCCCACCAAAATTTCCCCCGGCAACCTCCCCAAATTTTGGTAAAAAGCCCCCAGAAAGGTTTTTATTAAAAAATCAATTTTTTATTGTTTTAGAGAAAAAGTATCTAAAAATTCAGAAAGTAGATAAAATTTCCAACAAATTAGATATATGACATTATGACTTCGGATGAAGGGGAAGGGGGATCTGCCTCGGAACATGCGCGCGGTGCTGCGTAAACTAAGTTGTGCAATTCCACTTAACCATTCACACGTTTACATTCGCCCTCCCATCTCCCCTCCGAACTTTCTCTATAACGTTTACTTTAAGATTTTTGGGTCACTGAATCCGAATTTTTAACTTCCCTCCAAAAATCCCCCCCGAACCCCCCCCCCCCCAAATAGTTGTTTTTAACTTAAATTTCTTATTGTTTTAGGGGGAAAGCATTACGAAATTCAGAAACTAGACAAAATTTGCAACAAATAGGATATATGACATTATGAATTAGGATGAACGGGGAGGGTGAGGACTGCCTCTGAACATGCACTGCGGCACTACGTCAACTAAATTATGAAGTCCAGGCAATAGGGGATTTTATCTGGCAAAATTAATACTAGTTCTGGATTTCGACTCACTTTATGTTTTTTGGGTCGCTGAATCCGAATTTGTAACTTCCCACAAAAATTTCATACGGCAACCCCCCCCCCCCCCCCACCCCCACCCCCCAAAAAATTGATTTTTTGAAAAAATTTGGTTTTTGAGAAAAGCGCGCGGGGAATGTTCCGAGGCAGACCCCTCTCTCCCCGTTTATCCTACGTCATAATGTCATATATCCTATTTGTTGCAAATTTTGTCTAGTTTCTGAATTTCGTAATGCTTTTCCCCTAAAACAATAATAAATTTAATTTAAAAACAACTATTTGGAGGGGTTTTCGGGGGGGGGGAATTTTGGGGGTAAGTTAAAAATTCGGATTCAAAAAAACTACCCAAAAAACTTAAAGTAAACCTTATAGAGAAAGTTCGGAGGGAAGATGGAGGGCTAATGTAAACGTGTGAGTGGTTAAGTGGAATTGCGCAACTTAGTCCACACAGCACTGCGGCGCATGTTCCGAGGCAGATCGACCCTTCCCCTTCATCCTAAGTCATAATGTCATATATCTAATTTGTTGCAAATTTTGTCTACTTTCTGAATTTCTAGCTACTTTTCCCCTAAAACAATAAAAATAATGAAATTTTTTAATAAAAACCTTTTTGGGGGGGCTTTTTACCAAAATTTGGGGGGTTGCTGGGGGAAATTTTGGTGGGAAGTTACAAATTCGGATTCAGCGACCCAAAAAACATCTAGAAGGCTGATTTCCAGTACTACCATTAATTTTGCTAGGTAGAGTCCCTATACGGTCTCTTTTGCCTGGACTATAATACCATTTGAAGACATAATCAGGTTGATTTTGCCACTGTTCACCATACATTACCTTCAAAAGTTTGTCAACGTCTTTTTTCTTTTCAACTGATATGGCGTGTCTAAGAGGAAGAGATTCTAAAACAACCCTTTGACCACGTGCAACAGTAACTCCCTTTTTAAGATGATTTATACCATATTCTTCACTTAGATCTTGAAATCTATAATTCTGGAAGCCTTTAACCTTAACAGTTCTCTTATTTTTCTCTAAAACAGTCCGTTTTAATTGTGATATGTATGGTAGGTTTCGAAAGTACACATAAAGTGACAACTGTGATTGGCAAACTGGAGAAATCACTCTTTGACTGAATGCAGGCTTTGGAGGAAACACTCTTTGATTGAAACGCCAAGTTTTAAAATTGGTTTATAATAGGGAAAAAAAAATTTTTCGTGTAAACAACCGGTTATTTCTGTGCAATTTAACACAGAGTTCATAAAACTAACAATAACTCATTTTTTATTTTTTTATGAGATAACACGATTTGAATGTTTGCTCCTCAAATATGAAGTGGAATAAAAGAGTATTCAAAAATTGGGTGCTAGTTATAGCATTTTAATAATACCAATCTGTTGTGTGGAAGAATGAAGAGGTAAATTATGTTGAAAAAATATTTGAAATTTATTTTTTGAATAACTGTGAAAAAGAATATTATATTCAACAAATTACATCAAATGTTTATTACTAGTAATCAAAAGATTGTTTATAAAGGCTATCAGGGTATCAATGTTTCACTGTGTAGAGCAGTTTGTTCTATGAACCTAACTATTTACAGATACTTTTTAAATTAAAATATGAATTTCTTCAATTTCCTACATAAATTGACTATAATTATTTAATTTAAATTATTTTCAAATGAAGTTATACTACTTATATATCCAACAATGTCTATTTTTATCAATAAATAGGCATGTATATGTAATAAGAAAAGATTTAAAAAAAAACCCGGTTTAAACCGAAAAAAAACCTGGTTTAAACCAAATAAACCGTTTTTTTGGGTTTTTTTTTTTTTTTTTTTTTTTTTTAAACCTTGTTTTTTGCCCACCCTGCTACTGAATAAAATATTTAAATATAATCATCTCAGTTTGTAGGGTTTTGTTGTTGTTGTTTTATCTCAGCAGATTTGTTTTTCATTTTTTTTTTTTTTTTTAGTTGAGCTTGTAAAAGATTTAAGAATCGAATTTACAATATATTCCAACGGTGGAAAACACGCGCAGCAGTGGTCCGATTATCACCACTAAATTTGAATATTATTATTCGCTTTATTTAATGACAGAATTTCAGAGATTTAATAAGGCGAAGATTATTATTAAAATTTACTGGTGACAATCAGCCCACTGCTGCGCATTTTTTCCACCACTGATATTGAAAACTGTTTAAAAAAAGTCAAATGTGTGATTGTCTATTTTGTTTCTAGTTTTTCGCATACAGTCGTAATTTAAAATGTTTTTTCGGAAAATTAATAACACTAAACAAAATCTAGTTCTTAAATCTTTCGACTATATTATTATAAAGGAAATTTAAAAAAAAATATGAGTTGAAAATTAAAGTAGAATGGAATAGTAAAAAACTAAATAGAATAACATGGGTAATATTTATTAAACAATTCAGCAGCAGCATTCAATTCAGTCTAATAGTTAACTGTGTTAAAAATAATTTACCAAAAAATGTCGAAAACTTTAAATGCTGCAGACATCATGGTTACGAACATAGCATCTACGTAATGTAAAAATGCAATTTTAATAAAATTTCGCGTTCAGGAAAAATACCGATATGATTTTACACCAGTTCAAAGCAATATAAAAACACATTTATCCTGAACCATTTGAATATGGGACAGGACTGGCGACTATTTTTATATTCAGTAACGCAACGATTTAAAAAAATTTCGTTGTGGTAGATTTCTCTTGAAAATATCCTACACTGTAAAAAAAAATCTGTAAAGTTACTAATTTTTCTAAGAAACTGGGATTTCTAGAACATTTTATGTAACAGCAACAACAAAAATTCATCTAACAGATACAGGTTTTCACTATAAATAAAAAAATCTGTAAGGTTACTAAGAATGTTTTAGGAAACTGGGATGCCTAAAACATTTTATGTAACTGCAACCCGGGTTACAGATAAAATTTTAGTAAGATAACTGTAATTTTAGTAGATTCTTTTGTAAAGCTACAGATTTCTGTAGCTTTACAAAAACTAATTTAGTAAGTTTAAATCTTTTTCTGTACAGTGTCAGATAAAATATTAGTAAGCATACAGATTTCTGTAAATTTACATCTGTAGAATTACAGATCTTTTTTTTTTTTTTTTTTTTTTTTTACAGTGACAAATGTTTGGTAGAGATTATTTTCCAGAAAACGAATTAAAAAATAGACTACTACGATGTATGTGTACTAATCCGTAGTCAAAGGGTTAATTTGAAAAAAAAAAAATCAGAAAATTTAACATTGAAAATATACGTTTCTCGGAGAATGGTCGAAATGAATATACATATTGATACATTTATCTGGAAGCATTCTGTACATAGCTGTCCATAAAATATTATACAGTAAAGGTTTAAAAAGTAATCAAAAAGTTCAACTTTGCAAAGAGCAAAAGACCTATTCTAAAGAAATATGCAGTCTCAAGCAGTACGTTAGACTTTTTTTTTTTTCAGGAAATAAATCATACAGATTTTTACAAAATTACAAAATAATGATTTTCTCTGCTCTGAGTCATCAAATAAGTCTACTTTTCTTGAGAAACATTTACCCATATTTACAAACCGCTACCATAAATATTTATAGATATATATAGTAAAGATTACATTTTTACTTGATTTAGAGACCATAATTTAAGAACCAACTCATTTATTATTTTAAAAACGTCCTATAAAGTATATTTATTAGGCGGGAAATTTCTAATGGATATCATCCAATTTATTTTATTATTACTAATTTATATAGCGGCGCTTATTTAATTCAATATATAACTGAGCCAGCTTAATATAATATCAGCTAAAGAAGTATGCTAATTGTGGTACATTCTGAATGCTCCATGCATTCGTTAAAATCTCCGAATAATAGACTACCTATTTAAGTACAAACCCGGATAAAGGAATATATTGAACTCCACGATAGTCGAACTTGTTTATTTTTCTGACATTCGGTTGCAGAAATTTCTGAGCTGATTTTTCAACATGTAACAGGAGAGGAGAGGCGTGGTCTCTGACACCGAACTGGGCTGATTAAGCCAAATGAGTTTGATGAAGTAGTATAAATGTATGGCATAGATTATTTTTCAAAAAGTGGTACGAATAGAATTAAAAATTGTTCATTGGGACATGTATCTCCCTACCTATAGGTTAATTTTATTTTTTTAATCAGAAAATATACGCTTCTGAGAAAATGACCGATATGAATATACATATTGGAATATTCATCTAAAAGCTTTCTGTATATCGCTGTCAAAAAATATTAGACAATATATAATAAGTTTAAAAAGTAATCAACAATGTCAACTTTACAAAAATCAAAAGATATATGCAGTCTCAGGAAATATGTTAGACTTTTTCAGGAAATAGATCATACAGATTTAAAACAGATTTACAAAACAATGATTTTCTCTAAGCGAAATAAGTCCACTTTTCTTGAGAAACTTTTACCCATATTTACAAACAGCTACCATTAATGTTTATACATATAAACATTTATGGATACATTTTATTTGATCATAGAGATCTTAATTTAAGAAACAACACATTTAAAGTATATTTATTAAGATGGTAGATTCCAGTGGGAAGCAATCCAATTTATTCCATTACTAGCTGACTCGCCCGGCGTTGCCCGAGACTGTTAATTTTTCCAAATGAACCGTGAATGATTAAAACCTCCGTTTATATTAAAATTTTCAAAAACGAATTTCTGAAAATGAACCTCTGATACTGGTAGCCGCTGCCTTTGGCAGTGTACACTATACACTGTACTATGCAGTGTTTTAAATAAACCTCTTTTCGAATGAACCTCCGGCACCGGCACGGGTCCCCCTGCTTATGGCACTGTATAGCACACGTGCTGCGCACTTGCCTGAAGTGAATCGTAAGCTGAGTTAAAAGAAACAAATTTCAATGAAATCGGGCCCATAGGACCTGAAATAAGACCGTGCCCCCTGGAATAGGAAAGTGGAACTAAAAAATGTAAGACAATCGAAAACCAAGTTCAATGAGTCAAATCCCGTTTAAATCGGGCCTATAGAACCTGATATAAGAATGCGCCCACTGGCGGTGGTAGATGGAACTATTGGGTGAATGCAAAAGTTCGTGCCGATTTCCGATGCATCGAGTTTCGAAGTGTACCCAAGTTGTTTTAAATGGCGAAATGCAGACGAATTGCCAACATTTAGTCTCTCAGCAATCTCTTCAGTAGTAATCCGTGGATTATTATTCACTAAATCACGGATTAAGTCATTATCAATGCCAGAAGGTTGCCCAGAGCGAATTTTATCGTTTAGATTGAAATCACTATTTTGAAATCGACAAAACCATTTTTTAACTGTCCTAAGAGCGGTAGCACGATCCAAATGAACGTCTAGACTACTTTTTGTAGTACGTCAACACTCACTCCTTTTTTAAACTCCTATAACATACATGCAAATACATATTCACGAAAATGTAACTTTTCATTTTACATTTTGAATATTAACCTTGCACACAAATTAATTCGAAAAACTTTTTTTAACGTTATGTTTGCTCACGATATATGTAGATAACTGTCAGTTAATAATATGGTTATAAAAGAAACATCAGCACAGTTAAAAATTGTAAGTTTCTGCCATCTATGTAAATAGGACACGAACTTTTGCAATCACCCTATAAAAACTTTAAGACAATCAAAAATCTAGTTAATGAGCCAAACCCTGTTGAAATCGGGCCCATACAACACGAGATAAGAATGCGTCCCCTAGCGATGGAAGATGGTACTAAAAACTGTAAGAGAATCATAAGCTTTCATTTAATTAATTCCCATTGAAATCGGACCCATAGAACCCGAGAAAAGAATGTGCTATTCATGTTCAAAAATGGTGGTAACTGAAGTCTATATTTAGGAAAACATAATTTTTTAATTGAAATAAAGTGGGAGAAACCATTATGGAGAAACTCTTAACCCTTTCTGGACGGGTGATGCATATATGCATCGTCAAAAGGTGCATGTGCAATTTGTTTTTGGCACCATTAATAAATAAATGTAATATTTGTCTTTTTTAATCAGAGCATTTTTTTGTATTCAACCAGTACCAGTACAGGGAACTGTTTAAAAAAAGTGGTGCCAACCAAATAAAATTTGTGTAAGGGATGCCGTCTCGAAAGGGTTAACTCATATCAAGGGACTTTTGCCTCAGAACACACTAATAATCTTCAATTAAGTTGCTAAAATCCCTTTAAATTATGTTTTTAGCATTTGTCAACGTTTAATAATTAATATCCTTTCATATCCCTGAGTATCCACTCGATCCTCTTCTACAATTTCTTTTCATTGTTCATCTGTTAAGATTTCTCTCAATCTATTCATTCTCTTCCTTTGTGAAGCTAAACGTGCTTCTCGTTCCGCATCTGTTTAATTTCTTCTGTGTTCTTTCTGTTTCCTTCTTTTCAATTCACCACTGGCAAGATCTCCTCCTCCTTTACGTTTCGGCATACTGTTAAATGTTATTATTGCAGAACATGCTAAAATTCCACTTATTACACTGTTCACTACCTTAAGCTTTCACTTATTACATGTAAAATTTTTCATTGAAATTTATTTCACTTTCTAGCACTTTTACTTTTCCTTGATGCACTCTAATCTATATGTATAAATGCTTATATATGTATTGATTACTTACAAAAGGAGGTTCCTAGGTGTGTGACACAGAATGCGGTGAACATTTGTGTATCGATAGAGTATATTTAGTATATAAATACAAGGTGGCCATAATTAACATGACAGTACTCAAAGTGTTCTGCAGTGCGATTTAATTGAGAGAATGGCGCCAAATTTTGTGAGAAGTTTACACAAGACAAGGTATGAAGGATTCCACGAAAAAAATAATAGTTGCAAAAGTCATCGCTAGGGGAATATTTGACGCTGTGTAATAGAAAAGTGAGTTTTAAAAAAAGAACAATCAATAAGGAAATAAAATTACCTTTTATTTAGCACATTCAAATCAGGTTCAATGTGGCTGCCATTTTCGTGGACCACATACTACATTCTGTGCAGAGCATGTACAACAGCAGAAAGTAAGATGTCTACAAGAATCTCCTGTACATTCTGTGTTATGTTATCTTTCTACATAGCCAGGTCCCGGAAAACTCCGTGATAGATCTTGGACTTTAGGTAATCCCATAGCCAGAAGTCGCATGGGGTAAGATCAGGAGACCAAGGTGGCAATGCAGTTTGAAAGCAGCAGCAGCTAATGACTATTTCTGTCGTAGCAGCTGCTGTACCTGCAAAGCGATGTGAGGAGGGGCTCCATCTCGCATGAAAATGATTTTATTCAGGCATTGTCTTTTCTGAAGTGCTGAAATAACACAGCTGTTTAACATTTGGCAATATATCTCTCTGGTAACAGAACAAGGTTACCGGTTCTGTCCAGATAATGTTCTCATAGACGAATGAACCTGTGATCATTTCCGATGTGAAACCACACCAGAAGTTACCTTTGGTGAATGTAAGGGAATTTCTTTGAAAGTATTTGGTGATTTGATATCCCAAATTCGGTAGTTCTGGATATTTACAGTTTCATTCAGGCAAAAGTGGGGCTAGTCTCACCATAAGATTTTCCATGGGCAAGCATCATCCACCTCCATTCTGGCAAGAAAGATGAGAACAAAAGTCAATCACTCATCATGGTCGGTGAGATGCAACTCTTATACACGGCTGATCTTGTACGGATATAAGTGGATAATCTTTCCATACCAGACTATAAGGCATATCCTGATTCTGAGCTATCCCACAAGCGCTGGAAGAGGCAGCAATATTGTCTTGTGCAGTATCAACAATCACCGTTGCAACTTCTTTGATTGTATCATGTGGTAAGGGTTTTCGTCCTCTGCCTGACTGAAACTTGAGAGAACCAGTTTTCTCAAATTTTGCAACCATTGCTTTTAAACCATTAACTGACAAAGGACTGTTACCTTTACGCAATTTTGTGTGTGTGTGTGTGTGTGTTCTAAAAGCACAAAAAGCGACTGACAAGTTTCACTGGTTGAGGTAAAAGAATTTGACAAGTAATCCACACTCGACTAAAGAAGGAAACATTATTGCACATAACTTTCAATCAAATGGTTTCTAAAAGTAACACATTGCCTTTAAAATTCCAACAAGATGGCACTGTGTTAAAATATGTAACGTGAATTTTGAATAAAGAATTTCTGGTCTGCTGCTGCTTTCTTTGGAACTCAGTAAGTGAAATTGCAGATAAAGAGCCTTTATCAGTGTTTATATAAAAGTATTTAGTTTTTTTTAAAGTGTTGCCATATTTAGCTTGAATTAAATCGTTAAATGTGCTAAATAAAAAGTAATTTTATTTCAGTTTCCATGTTTTTTCTACTTTATTTTCATGTAATTTTATACAGACCCCTGGACACTTTATGGTTGCCAAATATTTATATACTAACTGTACTCTATCGACACACAAACATTCACCGCATTCTGTGTCACAAACCTTGGAACCTTCCCTTGTTAGTTATATATATTTGTTCATTCCAATATACAATTGAGCCAGTTTAATATAATATCAGTATACTGACAGGTGTCTCACCATCACCTAAATAATACCCTTCTGAGCTGGAATGTATCTCCACCACAAGAGGATAATGGAACATTCGAGAATGCTCCAGAAGATTCTGAGCTTCTGTTTCTGGTTTCTAGAACATTCTTGAATGATCCGGAACAGGAAGTGCCTTCGATGGTTCAGAACTGTCTGGAACTTAGTCCCTTCGAAGGTCCAGAACTTTCTGGGACATTCAGTTACATTCTGGCCAGTTTTGGTACTCAATTCCCAACTGCTTCACCAACTTCCCATAAGAAGTCGATTGGTGTGATGCCATGCCCTCTTTTGACACCCATATCTCAGAACCCAACCCCTTCAGTTCCTAACTGAAACCTTCTTCATGGATGTGAAATGGAGTGCTACCATACCATATAACCCTTATGAGATGAGGCTGCAGGTGTGTGTGTGTGTGGGGGGGGGGGGGGGGGGGGTAAGTGAAGACTTCTGGAAATTATAAGTTATCTTGGCATGAAGTGGCAGGTAGAGAATTAGTGTTAACAGCATTTTAGCAAAGTCCAGATTTCGTCATTGATCCTTGAATTTTGAAGAGGATAAAAGAAGTAGCATGCAAACATTAACGGCCAATTCATTTTATTTATTGTATAGACAGACAGATAAAAAACAGTGCCAGAGAGGGATCCGATCCTGATGGGATGTTACAAGGCCAAGGGTCATCAAGTGAATGATAAGTTGTCAGCTAGGATTACTACTGCATTGAGCCAAAAACTGGAACCATGGACCATTATAGCCCCAAAGAATATATCTTTTAATGGAACTTTGAATTAAAAACTAGCCAAAAGGACCGTTAATAGGCATCTCAAAATTTTAATGTATTAATATGAATGCCAAAGCTGAGTAATTGGAAAAATTACATTTAGAAGAAACAACACAGATGCCAGGTGCCTTCTTTAATATAAACAGAGTATATCTTTGAAATAGAGTATATCTTTGAGGCTGAAAAAGCATTTGTATTGGCTATCAAACTCAGAATTAACACTAAGTGCTTAAATTACTGCTGCAAAGGATCATATGATCAAAGAATATCTTTTATCTATATATTCGTTAACAGAAAGGGAAGTATGCATACACAGTTAATGATTTAAGGATGAGAAAATATTTGTTTTTGATTTATTTTATTAACGGCTTTGGCTTAACTTGGGAGTGTTAAAGGGAATGTTATTTATAGCATAAAAGAGAAGAAGAAATAGCCATATTTTTATAAAGGAAAGGAAGTTTTGATTAAATTTATAATTATGAAAGGAGGAATTTATGAAGGAGGGGGGGGGGGGGGGGTTGTGGAGTTATAGAGGCATGCATGGGTAAAACATGCTTACATTGATTAGTTATAGTGAAGCTTGTTCATTCCAATATACAATTGAACCAGCTTAATATAATATCAATGTAGTATTCTGATTAATATGGTACATTCTGAATGCCACAGATAATGATAATTAACTTAGTTATAGTGGCGCTTGTTTATTCCAATATACAATCAAGCCAGATTAATATAATATCATTTAAAGTAGTATCCTGATTAATGTGGTACATTCTGAATGCTCCATATGACGACATTTGACTGTTAGTAATAGTGATGCTTGTTCATTCCAATATACAATAGAGCCAGTTTAATATAATATCAGTTAAAGTAATATCCTGATTAGCGTGGTACTTTCTGAATGATCCAAACAATGACAACTGACTTGAATGTTAACATTTCTGATTAATAGACTAGGTTACCATTTTAATTCAGTGGCATAGCATCAGGGGATGCTGCCTCCTTTTACTACCAGCATCATTATATAATCAATTTGACTTTATTTAATTGCATAATATTCAAAGATTAAATAAGGCCAATTTTAATAATAATACTAGTAGTAAATTGATGCAGCATCCCCTGATGCTACGCCTTTGGTACAAACACATATAAAGGAATGTATTGAACTCCATTAAGAGAGCTTCTTTCTATTTCTGACATTTAAGGGGAGGTTTGCTTACAGAAGGTCAAAAAAGGGTCTTGTTTAGCATTTTGTTTCTGGAATAGAAATGAATATTTTAACTCTGGATGTTTTGCATGTTATTTATTATCATTTCAAAAATGTTTCAAAAAACTTAATAAAAAATTGATGATGTGGCCAGAGTTGCATGGGTGGATATGCTAACGTGCACCACTTCCAATTGGGTGGAATCCGATAAATCGCCAGAGTCATCTGCAATCAATTTTCATTAAAGATTATGAAAGTGAGTAATATTATCTGGAGCTTCAAGCACTTTGAAGGCGGCAAAAAGTTGAAAATCAACAAAGTGGCAATCATTTGAAAGAAAGGTCTATTTTGACCCCCTTTTTTGCACTTCAGCATGTTCCTAAAAATGTTTATTTTTAATAAAAATGACTGAAAATGGTCCAAACGTCAATAAATTGTATATATTACATTTAATTAAAAAAAAATAACATAGCAAGATCGGTTTAATAGTTTTTGCACTCTCATCTCGCACAGTTTGAATAAAGTCACGTAGCGTGAAATGCATTTATAGTGCTCCAAAAAGGTTCAAGCCTGCAGACATGTTGCGCTAAAGCACTAAATAACTACGAAAGGACCTCAAGTTCAGGCAAATTGTTTTACAGATAAATCTACAGACTATAGGAAACATAAAAATGCAAAAAAATTGGTTTTTTCAACTGAAAAAAAAGCAAATGTCACTTAATTTCTGAAAAGGAAAAGTGCAGTCTCTGACACTGCATTGCACAGACTAAGCCAAATGAGGGGTTTTTTATGAAGTAGACAACATATTTTAAAAACTGTTCTCTGCAAAAAAATATTTAAAACTAATCTTTCTTTTCTCTTGTCAAAGTACACATATGCACAATTTCAAACTAATATTGAAATAAGCAAGCTTTACTGGGTCCATAAATAAATGTGGTCTATGATACTTTACATCTCCTTTTATGGGTTAATAGTAATTAATTCATTATTTGAAAAGTTGGAAGAGCAAGTTTATAATATTGTTACATAAATATTATTGATGCTTGTATTCACCATTTACCTCAACCTAGAAAACTTGGGTAAAAAGCTCAAATGATTTTCATCATTAATGTGATCAGCCCAATCAGGAATTTCATTTGAGTGTTCAACCCAGGCTTTCTAGGTTGAGGTAAAATGTGAATACGAGCATTAAGTGTGCAATCAAAGCTTGGGGTGCAAGTCACATTGCATTCAAAAAGTCTTTCCTGCTCAGTCAGATGAGTATATTGATTTGTTTTTTTATTTTAAAGTACATAAATCAGATTGTATGCAAATTAAACAAATTGATCTTATTCCTTCTAAGTTAGCTATTTTTGCAAAAAAAGTAATTTATAGGGAAATTTTTAATTTGGCTTACTAAATCTAACTGAATGGATATGAAGTAATTCTATCAAAAATTTTAAAAGCTTGTTGAAATCACTATTTAAAAATCGCCCATCAAAAAATTTCAGTATTTCTCACATAACAAAGTAAAAACTTCTAAAAATTTCATTGAAATTTAAGAATTTTAATATGTATTAATAATGGACTGAAAATATAGCCACATTGACGTATATTCGGATTTTTAAAGGACCGTTATTTTTGAATGAATTATCAAACACATCCAAGTTATTTTGACATTTAAAAAAAGAAAAGAATGCTTCGCCAGAATAATATCTGTAATATTAAAATTCTCACCAAGAGATTTTTTTCCATAGACCACAATGAAACCCAACATGTGTTTGTCTCTTTTGTTAACCTTCACTTTTCTGAGTATGGAATTTTCCTTCTGCGTTTGTGACAAAAACATACTCTCTCAAAATAGCATGTGGTTTCCTTCTTGGAATCCAAAAGGGTTGCAAACTGTTATACTTTTTTTAAACACCCTTTTCCGACATTCCCTTTACCAAAATATAAGTACAATTTTCTCTTATGTTATTTGGTTGTTTGGAATTTCTGAATTAAAATTAAACCTTTTAAAGTTCCAAAATAAACCTGAAATATGTATTCAAAAGAATTTCTGTTTCTGCACTTTGTCAATTTTGTAATGTCAAAAAGAAAAGGTGGGAATGGGAGGGCACAAAATTGAAACTTTGCCCAGATGCAGTTCTCTCTTTGCATGGTCCTAGACCCAGCAACTACCCAGGGCCACAAATTGAAAGTAATTATGTTTTAGGTTTAAAATGCAGTACAAACAAAAGTTGAGTACAAGGAAGGAAAGTACTATTTTAAACAGAAGATATTATTTTGATAAGTATTTTAAAGCTACATTATTAACTGTGCTTCACATTTGTTAACTTAATGAGAGCTTTTTTCAACTTGTACAAGATATGTATAAAGCACAATTTAATGAAAAATTTTTACCAAAAATATTTTAATGAGTATTGACAATGTTTTCTATAGTTCTACGAAACTGATTATTATTATTAAGCAAATAATGAGTTACAGTTTCCATTAAAATGTTTTATGACTCCACAGCTTTATTTACTTCTTTATAAATCTTTTATTAGCAGTGATTTTTAAAAATTAACAATAAAATAAGGACTATATTACAAGATAGATCATGTTCAATGTAGAGATCTGCAATAGTTCTGAGGCCCATACCCGACCTGGCAAAATTAGGTCAAATTTTCTAATAGGCCAGGTCGGCAGATTAAAGAAATTTTTTTAACAGGGCAGGCCATAGAAAAAAATTGATGGGCTGGACCGAATCAAAAGTTACAGGCCCGAGCTGTTTATTTTTTCTTCAGCCTTATCCCAGGTCTATAAAAAGATTAAATAGGATGACCAGCCAGTTATAGAAATTTAAAAGTATCAAACTAAGCTGATAAAATACAAACAATTTTCAATGGATGTGAGCGGGATGGAGATAAGTATAAATGTGCTGCACGATAAAACATGTCCAGAGTGGTGATTGGCATCAGGCAGTTAAATTAGGTCTGAAACAGGGCTTAAATTTTTCAGTAGACTTGGGTTGGGCCAGGATCAGACTTACATTTTTTCTGCATACTAGGTCTATATGGTGGGCTGGTAGTAGACTCAAGAGGCTACTTCAGTCATGCAAAAACACCCATTTGCTAATGTTAATCAAATGGAAGAAATTTTTTTAAGATATCTCATGTGCATTTCAATATTTTTAAATGATTTTTTTTTTTTTTTTTTTTTTTTTTGCATTGTATAGCTGAGTTCAATCTCTACAATGGCTGTTTGTATTTTTATAATTATGTTTGCACATATTTTTAATTAGGACAACTTCATTTTCAGAACCAGTTTCATAAGATTAAAGCATCCCCATAAAGAATTCTGCAAACAAAATAAAAAAAGTAAAAACAACCTTTGTAGACATTGGCCTCAGCTATGCAATGCAATGCAAAAAAAAAAAAAAAAATTAGCATTTTGTTGCTACAAAAATTATGCATGTGAAACTGTAAAATAAAAATTTATCAATGTGCAAATTATTGTACTGGTATTACTATTAAATATCTGTAAAATATTGTACTGGTATTATTATTAAATATTCGTAAAATATTGTACTGGTAATATTAAATATTTGTAAAATATTGTACTGATATTATTAAATATTTGTAAAATATTGTACTGGTCAATTATATTCAAGAAGCTTTTACAAACTGAACGATTACAAAGTTAGTATTTTAAGTACAATTAAACAATTATAACTTTATTTGCATATTTTTTCTTTTAATAGACAGCAAAATTTAGTTAGTTTTCTATTTAAACAAATATATAAATATGGTCAATATAAAAATCTGAAAACCCCTAAAAATCTCCACATACTTTTCCATGTAAATAGAGAAATTTTCAGATAAGGTTCAATGAAAAAAAAAATACATATCAAGATGAATATGTTTGAGTGGTGAATTCTAAGTTCAGTGATTTCTGCTGAAGAATCATTAGACGTTCAGCATCTCACAAATGAAAAATTAATAAATTGTTTAATAGAGCACTCACATATACTTACTAACAGGAACTTTTAATGAAAAACTCACTCATGTAGAGAAATATTTGAATTTTCTAAAGGGACTTTTGTGGCTAAACATGAATTGCTGACTGTCAGCAGATTAAAAGAAAAGTTTTTATATATAAAATTCATGCTCATAAACCACTACTATTTCAGACGAGGCTGTAAAATGTAAACAAAGCAATGATCAAAAATCTGCAAAATTGAGAAATCCAGAAAGTCCTTGGTCCCAAGTTATGCAGATTTTTGAGAGTATAATGTAATTCATACCTTGTTGTATTTGGCAAAGCAGTGTGATACAGTGACAGAAATAAGAAGTTAACTACAGGATCAAATTGAAAAATGGCAAAATATGAAAATACAATGCAAAATGATAGATTCTTGATCATTTAAATACTTAATTTATTTTTTTATGTACTGCCTCAAAAGACCAAATAGAACTGAATAAGCTTTTCAAATAATTTGTTTAATAGTAAGGATTTTAAAGATTTATTGGAGGAAATTTAATGTTACAATGAATCCTGAAGCATCTAGTTAGTTATTCGCAGAAATAGTCATTGTTAAAAAGTATAATTGAAATTTGTTTAATAACAGATTTAGTTCAGTAATAAATGAAATTATATAGTACAGTAGATCTTTATAATGTAAATCTAAAACACAAGGTCTTGCGTTATATAGATCACATTTCATACATCATTAAACGTACTTTGTAAACACGACCAAATAGGTCTAGCACATAAGAATATACAGTAGAAAATCTTCATATTGCATTCCTGAGGACCAGAAGTTGTGCAGATTCTAAATTTTTACATAATATGGATCATTTCACAGGTACTGTTAAATTACCTTATAAATATGATCCAAATATGCTTGGGCAAAATCACTACATTACTTATTTCCAATTTTCTTTTTCTTTTTTTTTAATAATAGCAATATTACTACAATGTGGATTGCAGGCACTTATTTGCAAAATTCATTGTTTACATCTCAGAAGCTATGTGTTATATAAAGAAGTGCATTATATAGACTTGCATTATAAAGATTACAGTATATTTATTTTGTCTAAATATAAACATTTATGTATGCTTTTTTTCAAAAACACATATATAAAATAGTTTAAAATGTCTTTTGTGAGACAGATAAAGTTGAACATTGAAACAAAAATAAGAAAATATAATTGATGTGTGTCTAACTTGAATTATCAAAAGCTCACCCAAAAACCAATGAATTTCTAGTACTTGAAAAAAGATTTCAAATCACATCTCTTATTATACAACTTTTCAGATTAATTCAGGAAATCATGCATTTTATAATGTTTTAGCCAATTCAAAAATCTATTGTTTTTTGGCAATTTTAAATGTACTTAAACTTTAAAATGGAAATCCGGCTTTAAAAGCAAATTCTGTCTACAATAAACTGCCCAGATAAGAAACTAGTAATTTTGAAATTCCTCTGAAATAATTCTTAGCCAAAAAATAAATATAGCACTAAGCTAAAAGGGAACATAAATTTGTCATGATTATACCATAAGTTTTTTAATGAAGAATTGATTGAAAACAGTTAACTGAAATTTTAATAATTTTAAGAGTTCTAGAGAACATTCAATAAACTTATGACAAAAACTAAATCGTCCAGCTTAAATTTATAATATTTACATTAATTATAAATGTCAAATATTTTTAAATGTTCTCTATACTTTTGTAGCATCTCAATTGTAACAGTAACATAAATAAAAATATATATTTAGCATATTCATAGCCGAACAGAACAAAGAGACGAAGCATATAACAATTTTTTAAAAGTTTTATTACATAATAACAAAATGACAAGTGTACATACAAATATGTTGTGTAAATACAAAATAATTAAAAACAATATTTTCCTTTAAACAGGAATGCCACAATTCTAAAAAAAATGAGAACAAAATAAGCTACTGAAAGCAGTAACTAAAGAAAATGATCTTTGGTTTAAAAAAATGAATATAATAAATAACATACAAATTTTAACAACATATAAAAATTAAATATCAACTGTAATAAACTTTGAGGCAAAATAATTTATTAGTGTGCCAATTCCTAAGATTAAAATGAGGCTACAATTCTTCTCTAACATACTTAGGCTTTAATTCTTCTATCCTTCTGATAAAATCTGATTTTTCAATACATCCTTCACATCTTTCTTCCCAGTCTGAAAGAATTTTCTTCAGTTCTTTTACTTTAAGTTTTTTCAAATCCACTGATTTTAAGTCAATTTGCTTTTCTGGAAAAAAGATTTAAAATGCTACAATATATTAAAATATTTACAGTAAGAAAGCATATGATAAATTAGTATTTTTTAAAAATAAAACACATAATTAAAAGTAATCAATAAATATTCACTTTATAAATATATAAATCATGTTCCTGTATCTATGTATGTATGTATGTATTGTACACACTCATAATTTATCACATTATGTAACTAAAAGTTTATTAATCTTCTAATAAGGAGAAGATGAGTGGTTGTAAACAGAGTTTGAGGTGAGCCTTTAGGTATCTGTATAGTATATTATATTTAATAGGTAAATATCTTCACAAAGCAAGCCACAAACTTTATGTTATAGCTTATAATTGGATAAATTACTCTTTTTGTTAAGCAGCTTGGTGTCAAGATTGGCAAAATACTGACTCACTGTGATTTTGGTCTCAGTTTGACTCCTTAAACATTTATTTTTTTACAGTGAAAATAATGAATTATTTGTTAATCATAACTGAAAAAAAGCATATTTAAAATTTTGAGAAAAATATAAGTAAAATAAATAATTTTCGGCATAAATACATACCTTAACCAAGGCTTGACAAATGTGATCATCAGGTCGCCACTGATGATCCCACTGCTGGCCAGGTTTTTTTTTTTTTAAATCTAGAAACCAGTTACTTATATAATTTTAATATTTCAATTAATTTTCAGCAGTGAAATTATTGAATATTTAAGATGTCATTTATCACATTGCTAACTAAGCATAGAGCCAACATAGTGAAAAATGTCCAAGCCGGGAGTCGAACCTGGAACCCTTGGAATAGCTCTCCAAGTGCTCTACCATTTATGCTAGGAGGATGATACCCAGCTTAGCATCTCTCAGTGAGAGATGCTGAGCTGGGTATCATCCTCATAGCTTAAATGGTAGAGCACTTGAAGCGTCCGGGTTAGATTCGGGCTTGGACATTTTTCACTAAGTTGGTTCTACGCTTAGTTAACAATAATGTGATAAATGACATCTTAAATACCAGTTACTTAATCTGGAGTTTTTCTTTTTTTGCAAAATTGACTTAAGAAATGAGCACAAATGTTTTTTTCTCCTGCATACCTAATTGTGTGTGGAAAGCAATGCATGAGGAAGAACCAAGTTTAAAAGGCATTTTCCCTCCCATACAATGTGATCATGTGTGTGTAACATAAGTGACCATAAGTAATTTATTTCAAATAAATCTATAAATGTTCATTAAAATTCTAAGAATAATTCATTTTAATAAAATTAGCAAATAGATATTTTTAAAATATTTCTTCCGTGCTTAACCCTTAATTGCTAGGACAGAAATTCCTGCACAGCCACTGTGAGCAGTTGCTGAGACAGCTTGATTGAAATATTAATAAAAGAATTAAGCCTCCTGTCTTGCCAGGCAAAGTCAGTTGCAAGCTAATTCTAAGCCTATAGGGAGGTTTTTGCCAATATCTTGTTCACATTTTGACATTTTAAAATAATTTTCTTTTGCATTGGACAGCTGAGGTTGATCCCTACAGTCAGCCTTTTTTTTTTTTTTTTTTTTAACTTTTTCGATTTTGGTTGCAGTTATCTTATGATGACACTTTCACTTTTGGAACCAGTTCTGAAAGTGAAAGTAACTTTATAAAAAAATATCTATAACCAAAATCGAAAAAGTAAAAAAGCAGGAACTGGTAGGCAACGATCTCAGCTGTCCAATGAAAAAAAAGTTATTTTAAAATGTCGAAATGTAAACAAGATATTAGCAAAAAGCATCCCCATAGGTTTAGCATTAACTTGCAAGTGTCTTCGCCTGATGGGACAGGAGTCTAACTTCTAAAATATTGTACTGGTGCTCCAAATGCAACAAAATTTCACTAGTATCTATAGTTAAATTCAAAATTTTAAAAAAGCAGCAGTCTGTGAGATCACTAACAGCAGTTATGATTAAAAAATTTGCTACCTTTATTATCTTGGTGCCTATGTGCACTGCACACATTGCGTAATAGGTCAGCACCATTCTGGTTTGGAGATAACTGCTTGGAACTGAGTTGTTTACCGCTGTTTTTTGAGAGAGAGTTCCGTTTCCAGTTTTTCAGAAAATTTTGGTGGGAGGGATGAGTCAGAGAATTTTTAATTACATGATCACCAGTGACATAGCCGAAAAAAAAAAAAAAGAAGGTTTGCACCAAAGTATACACTATAGATAGAGGGTATATACCACTGTATACCCTCTACTACATCCCTGATGAATACATTATTTACTTAAGAGTATTTCATAGTTATATGTTTAGATTATCAACTGCAATAAATGGAAATAAATCATTCATTGTACTACAGAAGTTTTTTCTTGTTTTTATTTATCCTCAAATTCTTATCATACAGTGTTGGAGCAATAGAAACTTTTCTCCCCCCCCCCCCCCTCCACCCAACCAGACGGCTGCTAATTTGAATTATGCAATAGTGTATAATGGTTTATTGTAGTAATGCATATTACATAACTTTTGATTTATTTTGGATATCTAATTAGTTTTAGTACTTCTCATACTGGGATTTATTTTATAAGCACATAAAGATTTTTATTATTCAAGCTGGCTTATATGTATAAATAAGCTTATTTTTTTACAATCAATATGTTTACGGCAATTACTTGTACATAATTTCTATCAAGAGGAGCATCTGTTATTCATCTTAGTCACAATGTTAAAATAAAATTCAATAAAATTCTCATAAAATGCCTCATTATAGAGGTTACAAAATATTAAAGAATTAATTATATAATTATATTCAAACAAAAAAATATTTTAAAGTTTTATTTTTAGTTTGGCAAAAATAAGTTCATCAAATACAAATTTTAAAATAATGAAATCAGAATTATTTGACTGACTTCAGTATGAAAATGGGCAAATTTTTTTTGCCTAATTCACTATTTCAGTCCTGCCCCCCCCCCCCCCTCATCCCCATCATATATAGATTCTGTAGCACTTAACTATCTGAACATTTGAAGCATTTGGCAGCCAGCACTTCCCAAATATTCTGATTAATCCAGCATTTACATTATTTTTTTTCTATCTTTGAGATATAATTTTGATAAGTTTTGTTAGAAAAATTAATTTATATAAATCTTTCTAAATTATGTACTATTCTAAACTATGTTTATTATTTTTTTTCTCAATTCATAAAAAACATTTGTGAATTTTGAAAAGCGATGACAGAAAAGGTGACTAGACTGGTGACTAGAAAGTTTTGCTGCCTAGCCTACCACAATTTATAAAATTGTAAAACCTTGGCCTTAACTAGGAAATTTTACATTTTTATAGATTTAAGTAAAAAATATACATGTACATGACATTTGTATTTCCAAAGTCTTCTAAATGACTGATTAATTCTAGCATAAGTAATAACATTATGCTCCCTGTCTTAGAATTTTGTGAACAAAATATAAGTCTTATTAACTACTACCAGGTCTATCTTTACAAAATGTATTTAACCATTCAGAATTCTATCATACTTTTACTTGATTTAACCTAAATATACATATGTTTTAGAAAGTTTGCAAAAGAACATCTTTAGGCATAACAACAAAGTTTAGAAAGATTGTCATAATTAACAAACTAAACAAATTATAAGTTTTAATTTATCGACTACATTTATCAAATTTGTATTTCAACTCTACAAACTGATTCCAATAAAGCATGATAACAACAACAAATTACTCTTGAAACATACTTAAAATAACAATAAAATATTGGGTTGTCCATAAATTTCTGAGTATTTTTTCTATGACATTTTTAGCAAAATAAAAATTACGGTCTTTAAGTTTCAAAGTATTTTTCAGCATTCCTCATCTATAAGCCGTTTCTCAAAGTGTAATAATAAGCATCAGAGTTTATCTTCTGATTTTGTGTAAGTTTATAAATAATAGGTTTATAATCCTGTCAGATACAAATCAAAATTCTTGGTACATAGATCTTGGTCTTTGTTGCTTGTTTAAGTAACTCTGAAGGTTAACTTTGTGATCTCCTCTACACCTTATTGTCATATATAACTCATTTTTCATATCTAATAATCATTCTTTTTTTAAATGAATCCTTCATGTTATTTTGTAGGCATATATACCGTTTTCAATCATGTTTTTTTTTCTGACAGATTATGTGGTCCCAAACATATCAATTTTATCAAACGTTGACTGTACTTTTGAGCATTTTTATAACATCTGTTATATCTCAGATGATCAATTTTGTATTCTTTTCTAATTTTTCCTTTTTTACATCATTAACTGCTGTAACAGGTTATTTACACAGACCTCAATCTTACAGAATGAAAGTTTTTCAAACTTTGCAAGAAAATATCTATTACTTCATTAAAAGACAATCTTTAAACATCACACAAACTTTTTAAATGTTTCAATAGCATTATCTCTTTTTAAATAGAATAATATCATGTCTATAATATAGCTTTTAGTAATTCATATGCAACAACCTATAAATATAATTGAGTTATGCCAATTGCAATAAATGCTAGATAAAACATTTTTCTTGCCTTTTGATTTCTTCATTCTGCCAATACATGTTTATTTTTAAATGGTCGAACAATCAAGCAACCTTGCATTTGAGTAAAATGCTCAGAAGTTTTTGGGCAATTTAATAATTGAATGACAGCAGAAGTTATTTTTAGATGTCAAATATTTTTTTTAATTTCTTTATAGTCCCTAATTATACTATCCAAAATTGAATACAAATGAAAAGGACATACAGGCAAAATATGGTAAATATAAACTGTTGAAAAAGCCAGAATACTGGCTTAACACCTTAGTGGTATGAACTTGTTTTTGAACACAACTATTAGCTAAAAAGATGTTTATAAAAATTTAGTAAATTGCACATAATTGCTTGCATACACACAAAATAAAAAAGTTCTTTATTTTTTAAGCATGAATCAGTTCATAAAATTGTTTATGGATTTTTTATACTGCAATTAAAAAATAAAATGAACAAACAGAAGAAATTAATTTTTCATCTATCAGCTTGTTGAACAATTGAGAATTAGCAAAATGCTTAATGTTTACTCTTCAAACATAATGTCTATCAATTAGCCTATGGAAATATTTATTTTATGATTACCAAGTATGTACTACTTTTAGAATATATATCAGTAAAAACAAGACAAGAAAAATGGATTACTTCAATAAATTTTTTAAATTTTCTGCGAATTCCAAAATTTTTCTCCAAAAGTTCTCCGATAGTATAAGTTTATTGAAATATACTCAGCCTGTCATCACAGCTATCCTAACACATTAAGTAAATGTGCTCTATTATCTTTTGTGTTTGGTCAAGAGAAAGGTTTTACATAAGCTCAATTTCATGAAAATTCTTCAACTGTAGCACTTAAACCATTGACAACTACTACCTTCCCATCATTTTGCTGAAAATTTCTTGGGAGAATTCATGAAAAGTCATATATTGATTGACACATGAAATAAATATATCCTACTTTGGATGACATTTTCAGTAAATTTCTGAGAAGATTTAATTTTTTTTATGGCGAGAACCATCCATTGGTTAGTCATTATATATATCACCACAAACCAATTTATAACATAATAAAGGTGCCAATAAAGTTTTACTAGTAAGGGCATTTGTACACTTGTCTGTATTCTCTGACTCTAGACAACCTTAGGCAATTTCATATAATATAAAAAATGGAACTTAAAATTTCTTTTTTTTAAACTTATTAAAAAGTTTTTTCACTAAATTTTACTTATACATTTCAACTATTTTAATTTGATTCAACCAATTTAGCACATAGTATCAAACAATAAAAATACAATGCATATTACTATCTATAAACTAAACATTCAAAATCACATTTTAATTTAATAATGCTTCATTCCAACTTATCCATTCAACATTAAAAAACAATCATTACACAGTAAAAATAGAAAAGTAAAAAACATAATATAAAAAAGCAAAATGATTACATCCTTTGCACAGCCTGAAAAGTAAAAAATACATTATAATCTAAGTTAGATTTTTTTCTTATCCACAGGATATTTTTAATCCATAATTTAATCCAAAATTCATAGCAGTGATTTAAGAGTTGCACAATGTACTTTAAAACCTTTAGAGGGGCACAATGTTAAAATTATTAATTATTTTTGAAAAAACATGCAGGAGATACACCAGTCCTACAGACCACAGAAATGTCATTCAAAAAATTTTAGCGGTCCCCGTTACAGAAAGGGGGCCGTTTCCAGAGCGCAAACGGTGCCTGTGTAGATCCTTTAAGTTCGAACACTCACTTATCTTGCTTTACTGGAGAAAATATTTTAAAACTACACTTATAGTGTTGTATTGATAAATATTTTACAAAATCATTTTCAATAAACATAAATTTCGATTGTATACTAAAAATTTAAAAACTTAGAAAATTTAAGTTTTATGTGAAAATTTTAAAAATATAAAAATAACTGAACTCAAAGCATTAGAATAACAATTCTTTTATCAAACAATTTTCAAATATTTTAAACAAATATTTTAATTATTATTTTCAACAAATATTTTAATTATTTATTTTAAATTTTAAAAAAGAGGATAACTGAAAAATATGAGAATTTTAAAAGTAAAAGAAAAAAAAAATTAAAAATCAGAAAAATATAAATATTTAGCAGAAAAAAAAATAATAACTGAACTCATATCATTATAATAAATTATTTTATCAAACTATTTTAATCAAACAAGTGTTTAATTATATACTTAAAATTTGAAAGTGAGAATATTTAGAAAATATGAGGAATTTTTTAAAATATCAGAAAAATGCAAAAAAGAAATTAAAAAAATGTAAGAAATAGTTTATTAGAAAAATGTTAAAATTAAAAAAGAAAAAAACAAGAAAAGTATAAAACGAATGAAAAAAATATATGTAAATAACACAATTAGCGTGAGCTATTTTCAGGACACATTTCGCTGAAGCCAGGAAAAAAAAAAAAAAAAAGATAGTGTCCCCCTTTTTTTAAAAACACCCCTAACTTCAGATGGTCATCAAATTTTTATTCCCTTTTACCCCCAAAATATCAAATCATATAGGGTAGAAAACATGAATACTGTGTAACATAAAAAATAGTGATGTTTTTCATTTGTCCCGGGAAATCTGCATTTTAAAGTCGTAGAGGGGCGCCGTTTGCAGTCTGCAAACATTATATATAACTGCAAAAATACAAAAGAATAAAACCTTTTTATAAAGAATAAAGGATGTGTCAATAGTCATTGAGGTCTATTTATAAAATTTAATGTAAAAAACTGGAAAAATTTTAAGTTTTTAATCCTTGAATTAATTAAAAATAGAACCGTGTGTAGAACAGCCTTAAGTTGCTCTCATTTCTTTCAATGTAAATGGTCACATAAACTATAGTGCTGCCATCTATTATCAAATCAAAGAAGTAAAAAGTAGTTTCCACCATAAAAATCCAAAAATTCCAAGATTTTCTTAGTTAAAAAAATTCCCGAAAATGCATTTGCAGTCTGCAAGCGGTGCCCCTGAAAGGGTTAATAAATATCTATATATGCAGGGATCTGTTTAGGAAGAAATTGGGTTCTTTTTAAGGACCCTTCACAAATTTTTTTTTATCTCAAAATAGGACATATTCTGCACTTTTTGACAAACACTTCACAAAAAAGGCTGAGCACAAAGGAACCTGATCAATAGATGCAAGATTAAAAAAAGAAATTGTTTCATAAAATATCCACTTTATGTTTCTTACTAGCATTACTCTGCATCATGTAGATTTAATGCATTTCATTTACATGGATATAAAGTTTGCTTTGTGAATGAATGCGATTTTTTTAATAAAAAACTTATACACTTATAAATGAAACATACAATGATCACAAATATTACCATAACGGAGATCACAAATTTGAATATCTTTCTTCTTTAATTTTTGACAGACTTTATCAACAGGCAAACCCCAACTTAAGGGTTTTGACATTTCTGTGACAATTTTTGTAGCAGATTCATCAAGCCCTCCAATGTAATAACACTGAAAAATTTTACAAAAATTAGACAAAATATATTTACAATAGTAAAATTTTAAAAACAATAAATTTCAGTTTCTCTAGAATTACATAGTAAATAATATATTTCAGACAATGGTGAAAAAGCATGCCAATTCATTCTTATTTAAAAACAGTCATTTAACAATTTTTTTAACTCAGCCAGATCAGTTGTGACAGATTAACATTATAATTTTATTTTTTCCTTTTCACAGGTTAAAGGAAGTAACTAATTTTAGCTTCCAAGAACATCCTTTTGAAAAACATATTAACATTTACCTGGACAGATGCTATCCAAGCCCATGTACAAAGGTTAAGGTCATACATTTTATTTTTGTCACTTTATTTTAAAATCATTATTTTACAGAGGATTGTCACCTGTTGCTAATATTTGAATTTCAGGTAACATTTTATTAAAAATGACATGTAATACATCTTTCTAAATTTCACAATGGGCTACACATAAGTTGGCATAAAATATACAAAATGGACTTGGAAAAAAAAAAGGGGGGGACTACATGAACATGAAACTATATGAGCATTATCAAGCACATCAAACAAACAGTACATTTTTAATAAATGATTTTGCTTTGTTTCTCTGTAGTTTTTCTGCTTATAAATATGAGGATACAACTCATAATACAGGGTCATTGAAAAAGTTTGAACACATTGCTAAAAATAACTCCAAAAGTAATTGAGGAAACAATTTTTTTTTAAGTACTCAGCAATTTGTTAGATGTAACAGTTTTACAGCTGTTGCTTTCAGAGGACGCACAGAAACAATATGTGGTGAAAGAGACCTTTGTGACATGCAGCCTTTTTTTTTTAATGACTCTGCACATAAATTGTTTACATGGATGTATATCTTTTCCACATTTTTTCATTACATATTTATTACTTATTGTGTTTAGAACTATCGCCTGGAAAATATGTTTATCAGGGAAATTTTTTTTAATCACTTTGACTTAATCACATTTCATTTAGTACTAGAATGATATAGTATAATACTATATCATTCATCAGGAAATTTTATGGATATTTCAAATCTTTAAATCGTTTTTAAATACAGGATCACTAGAAAGGTTGGACATCATGAAGATCTCTTTTACTGCAAATCACTTCTGTGCATTGTCTGAAGGTCACAGCTGTGAAATAGCCACATTTAACAAATCTCGGAGAATTGCCAAATACATTATAAAAAAATTATTCATTTCCTAAATTACTTTTTGAGTTAAGAATATCTGAAATGCATCCAACCTTTTTTGATGACCCTGTATATCATACTATCTCAGTTTATGCAGAGAGGGAGAAAGGTTTTATTTTTTATATAAATTTGCATTACAATAGTCCTTTAATAATCATTTTTTATTATTCAAAAACAAAAAAAAATAAGGAAAAACTCAACATTTAGATTTTTTATGTTCCATTCTAAGGAATCAGAATAGTTATAGTTTCATTGTAACCACAAACTTATCAATCAGTTATCAGATGTCAACACAAAAAGTATGGCTGTTGCAGGATAGCAGAGAATTTTTTAACTAAAGGCTTATAACAAAAATATTAGGTGCTAGATAAAAAAATGACACCTTTGTCTTTTTCTTCTAAAATGAACATGTTATCTTTCAACAGAAAACAAATTGAAAATATCTCTGGAGAGTATTCTCCATTGCAAAAATAATGTTTAGCTGACCCACTTTCACATTATCATGACTCCCGGGAAAAGACATTTTGAAGCACTGAAACCTATTGTCAGGGCTTAATTTCTGACAAAAAAAGTATCGCAGCCCTAATATTCTGAAATACTAACAACCTTAGTGTGCCCCCCCCCCCCCCCAGTGACTCCAATCTGCATATTTATATTTCATACATTATTTCAAAAATTTAAGCATTTTTTTTTCTTTAGCAAAATAAAAATTTTAAATATATCTATCATCATATACTTAGTTGTCAACTATTCCACTTTTTAGTTATCACTCCTTCCGAATAGAAATCTTTGCCTAATTTTAATGTTAATTAATTGTAGAATTCCTGGATTAAATATGGTAAGTATTATGAATCGGAAATAGCGTTAATACAAAAAAGGAACAGTTCTCAGCTATGCATTTTTATGAAAAAATGAATGAAATGTACAAAAAATAATATTTATATGCTGAAGAATGGAACAACGTTTTACAATTTCCTATAAAAGGTGCATATCTTAAACTATAATCGATTTCTTCCGCTTAATACTTTTTTGTAGTAAGTCTCTGAAAATAAGATTAAATACAAAAATTGACACTGTTAACGGAAAAGTTCAATGCTTTTATAGGAAAAGGGCAAACACTGCTCGATTGCTTTCTATCAGAATAACAATACATTGTAATTATACCTACTTACAAATGAAAGTGACTTCGTAAATGTGCAGAACAGAGCTTTAAAATTGGCAACGTTCATGATTTTTAAAAAAAATGCTATTGCACTGGGCTCCAGAGCCCTGTATTTATGAACTCCGGTGAATTCCGACCAATATTTAAATATTTACTAAGAACAGAGAAGTACCGGAGCTGGGCTCCGGTGGAAATTAAGCCCTGCCTATTGTATATGTGTGTATCACATTAGAGGTCTGCATGGACTGAAATTTCTAAGCCCAGGCCCAGCATAGTTTGACTAGGACACGACACGTTTATATTTTTACAGTTCACGACTAGGTCCATGAAAAAAATGAATGAAATCAGGCCTGAACTTCTACAAAATTCTACTAATTTCTACAAAAAATTCATATTTTTCTTAACATACAATTAAGATTCTGCACAGAATACTGCACACATATTTATGCAAAATTTTTACAGTATATTTCAGACTATATGTACTGAAGTCATATTAATACATAATATCAGCATTAATGATCACTTAGACTCTTAGACTATTGCAAATAAAGAGCTAAAAATAATGCAGTTTAGAATTTAAAAATATATAGTAAAAACATCATAAATTTTGAAGCTGTATAACAAAAAAAAAGTAGATTTTTGAAAATATTTCTCCGAGTATATATTTCAAAGATTCTGTTAATAAAAGTTCATTATCACTATTAATTTTTTTTTTATAAAATATTTCCTCCCTTCACATCCTGAAAATAATTAAAATAAGACTCAATGCATTTACAATAAAATAATAAAAAATATTAAGTGCAATGCATTCACAGGAAAATGGATATCACAATTCGATTCTTTGATAGAAAGGGAGGGGGTGTCACATCTCATAAGTTTGTTCTAAAAGCTATATTTTGTTACTTTTTGGACGTAGTCAACAAGTCATTTTCTTTCATAAAAGCATGCATTTCAGAGGTATTCTTACTCAGATACTAATGAATCAAGCAATGTTTGCCATTTTCCTATATAGTCAGTTTCTTGCAAACAATTTTGTCAAAGAGGGTGTTTTAAACAGATTTCATAGGTGTGACAACAGGTAAAAGGTCATCATAAGGGAGCAAAACCAACATTTACAAGGAAATGACATACTAAAGTAGTAAATAATTTATAAAAAAAATCAAATTATCTGGTCTTACACTACCAGTGGGGGTTAAACAGCATGGATATGTTTACAGGCAAAGAAAAAGTTCAGACTTTCTTTTAAAAAGAAACAATATTTTATTTGACAACTTTAACTCAGGTGCTAATTAATAATATTTCAAAGACAAAAGGATAACTATCTTCAATACAATTTGAAAAATTGCAGAAAAAAATTCACCTCTAACAGCTTCATAAAAATCATAATCACACTTGTCCACGTAGTTTTGATTGCCTTTTCTTTAGGCATTGTTTGTGGACGCTTCAATTATTGTTTTCCAATATCAGACTTGTATAAAACCAAAAACTTTCTGCACACATAAATATTGGGTCAAAAACTTTCTGCAAATTAATTTGATGTTTAATAAAATAACGTGTTATATTATTTTAACGATATGAATTAAAAGCAGTAGTTTTTAAATAATTACCATTTAAATTAAAAATTAATATAAGAATAATTATTTTAGTTTTAAAAAAAAAATAAAGCTAAACTTCCATGATAAGAAGGGGTACACAAGTGAAGCACATTTTTTACCGCGGCCTTTTGAGGAAATTCACGTTTTTTTTGCAATCATTTGACAAAATTCTCGTTTTTTTCACGATCCTTTGACAAAATTCACATTTTTTTCTACAATCTGTTGACGAAATTCATGTTTTTTTTCCCGCAATCCTTTGATGAAATTAAAATTTTTTTTGCAATCTTTTGACGAATTTCATGTTTTTTCGCAATTTTTTTGAATCGCACTTTTTCCACGATTCTTTTACGAAATTTGCATTTTTTTCGAGATTTTTTGACAAAATTCAGGCCTTTTTCAGCTATGCTTTTAAGAACTTCGTTTTTCCTGCACTTCTTATGCAAAATTTGCATTTTTTCTGAGATCTTTTTACGAAATTCTCATTTTCCCATGATCCTTTGACGAAATTTGTGCGTTTTCTACAACCCTTTGGTGAAATTCGTATTTTTTTCATGATCCTTTGACGAAATTAGTTTTTTTTTTCCACAATTCTTTTAGGAAATTTGCTTTTTTTTTTCACGATCCTTTGACAAAAAATGGTCTTTTCCACTATGTTTTTATGAAATTCGTTATTTTCCTGCACTCCTTTGATGAAATTTGCATTTTTTCTGTGATTCTTTAACGAAAATCTCTTTTTTTTCACACAACCCCTTGAAGAAGTTAGTGTTTTTTCCATGCTCCTTTGACAAAATTCACCTTTTTTCAATGATGCATTGACAAAATTCACCTTTTTTCAATGATGCATTGACAAAATTGATGATTTTTTCTGCGAATGATTGATGAAATTGTTTTCTTTTTTTTTTTTTTGGTGACCATCTGTAGAAATCCTCAATATTTTTCCATGATATTCTTTATGGCTGAATTTTCGGACTGATGGCCGAAATTTTTTTAATTTTCGGAACCAAATGCTTTAAATTTTCAGAAAATTTGGAACAGAATCACTTCTGGCTAACAATAAATAAATTGTACATAAAATTGGAGAATATTTTTAATTTTTCGGTATTTAAAAAAAAAAAAAAAATTATGAACAAAAATTGTGTTTTCTTTTCTAAAAACTTTCCGCAAAGTTCTGAATTTTGCAGAAAATTTTCCACGCACGGCACGTGCGTCTATATTATACAACTCTGTCCAATATCATTTTGAATCACACATAGGATATCTGGTTTTATCCCAAGACAATGTGAATCAGAACGCAAATGATAAAAATGCCTTTTAAATGCTAGTAATAGTTTCATTATGAGAAATATATCCTTATTAAATATCTACACATAATAAACAAAAAATTTAGTAACATGTTCATATTTAAGAATTTTGAAAGCTTAAAACATTGAAACAAAATATGCTAAAAAACTTTTTAATATAGAAACTACAATAATACCAGTATGAAGATATCAAAAAGGCCACTTCACTTTCTGACCTAAAGCTAAGTATCTCAATACTTACCAGCTGTGCTCAAATTGAATCAAAACAGAGATATCCAATTTCACACAAATATGATTTTATCCTACTTTTCTTTACGTTAATTTAACATTTGAATTTTTAAAAGTAAAATATACATAAAAATCAGGGAAAAGGAAAAGCTTTATATATATATATATATACCTGACTTACGTAATGTGTTCCGCAAACTTTTACGTAACTTGAATTTTACATAAGTCGAATTTCTAAGTTGATTAGGTAAAATTTCGTAAGAAATTGCAATATTTATTACATATAAATATAAAGAAAGATATTACATATAAAGAAAGACGATTTTTAATGACTTAGAATTTAGCACAGTACCATCTTATTTATGACTATAATATATATATATGTATATTAGTATTTACACAGTATTATTTTATGAATAAAGCATCATGCAGCAGTATTTACTCGGATATAAACTATAAAAATATGAAAAATATAAAAACAAACTGAAAAACACTTTTCAAATAAAAAACCTCTTAAGGAATGTGGTATTTATAAATTTAACATTAATGAATTGATTTCAACAATTCCCAATCCATATTAAAAGAACAGGTGAAGTCAGAAAAAATAAAAAATCACTAACACCCCCTCATAACATAATTGCTACGGTTGAACCCCAGATTTTTGCCACATTTTAATTAGATTTGAGTTTGTTTTGTTAAAGATTTGATTGTATATCCCAATAAAAATATAACTCCCAGTAATATATAAAACTATATTATGGTTGTGCTTTTTATCTGCATATTTTATTCATAAAATAATTATCAAAAGTATTCAAATGCATATCAAACGAGCTAGTGTGTTCATAAATTAATTTTCAAGATTTATTACGTAACTGCGAATTTACGTAAGTTGCATAATACCTAAGTCGAGGGATGCCTGTATAATAAAAATAAATAAAAAATACAATAATTGAACTATTCCATTCAAATGTTAAAATAATTCAAGTCTAATTCAAAGATTTTTTTTTTTTCATTTTACTAGAAAAATGAACTGCATTGTAAAATATAAATTTTTTCATATCAATTTTATTTCCATGACACTTTAAAATATCAGCAGAAGTATTTCTTCAATAGTTTTTTTTTTATATGAAAAATACTCCTGGAAAGTATAAAAAGCTAATTTTGCTGAACATTGTTCTTTCTACACAAAATTATGCAATATAATCTTATATTATGTTAAGTAAAAAGTTTTCTGCCTTTTTTTTTTTTTTTTTTGTACAATGATAATACAATGATACATATAGAAATTTAATACAATGATACATACGAAAACACCAAAGCTAATGAAGATAGTAATCGCCGTTCAAATCTGCAATCATCTGCCAACATTTTGGCAACTTTTTAATCCTTTCGGCGAAAAATTGTGACGTGTGCGAGCCCAGAAAGAGATTGACCTCATTTATGACCTCCGCATTTGAATTGAAGATTGTGCCATCAAGATGCAGTTGCAAATATGAAAAGAGATAGAAATCTGAAGGGGACATGTCGGCTGTATGGTGGATGTTGCATCAAAACTCACTAAAGCTTATAGAGCATCCAGCAGGTCATTGTACTAACATGTAGCCGGGCTTTATCTTGATGAAAAAGAACCACCTTCCTTCTAAACTCGTTTCTCTGTTTTTTGCGAATGGCATCACGAACTTCGAATTGCATATATTTCACTGTTTATAGTCTGTCTACTTTTCAGATACTCTTTGTACAGAATTCCACAACAATCCTATCAGATGCAGAGAAGCACATTCTTGTTAGTAAGGGTGCGTCTTGCAACCGAGCCTGCTGATTCCCCGGATGCTCATCACCCTTCTTTACTGCTTGTATTGTTGAAGTACACCCAATTTTCATCACAAGTCATAATTCTGTCCGCAATGTTCTATTTTCTTTTATCTCTAAGCAGATCCAAACAACAGTATTTTCTCTTGCGCTTGTCTTCAGCAATCAATTTCGTGAGGCACCCAGCATTTGAACTTAAACGTTAAATGTATGTGCTACAGAGCGTCAACTGTTGTTTTTTGGCAAGCGTTAAACTCTAAAGAAATAGTTTGCGTTGAAACATATCTGTCTTGATCAATGATTTGCTTTAACTTCTCACAATCAACTTGAATAAGATGGCGAGAAAGTGGTTCATCTTCAATGTCAAAATTTCCAGCTTTCAACTTCCGAAACCAAACTTTGAATGTATCATAAGAAACAGTATTGATGCCTAAACTTTCCCACATTTCTCTGTGGCATTCAGTTTCACTGAGTTTCTTACGGAACTCATAATACATAATTGTTCTGATCTGATGACATGCTAGCTCCTTTTTAAACACTTTTTTGAAGCACAAGACTAATTTTTAACAAACAAATTTCACAGTCATGTAGTTCCTATGTCCAGCTTTCAAATGCAAAAATTGATCTGTGGGAAGGATAACAACCATGCAAATGACAGCTGTTGGCGCGAAGCTACCTCCCTTTGGCAGAAAACTTTTTACCCAACGTAATATTAAAATAAAAAAAATAAACCTGCAGCTATACAATCCATGTAGGATCAGGACCTACAGTGCCCACCCCTGGGTCCCGAGATGCTATACAGCAAACATCCAGGTCAAGTGATCAATCTAACATGGGACCCTTGGAGTTTGGTTCCCAAGCTAGCTTGGTACTCATTTTATAATCCCCAAAGGGATGAAAGGTTGAGTGAACCTTGGCCAGCTGGGAGTTGAACTCTCGACCTGTAGGGTGGCAGTGAGACGTACAGACCACTGGATCACTGGGCTTCTATAGTCTGATATTGCAATATTAAATTTACACTCAAATCATGAAATCATTTGCACTGATGTGTGCTGCAATTAAAGTCGCCGACAGTACCATGCATAATTACCAGCAGTACAAAAAAATTTGGTTTTGCAGGACCTGAAATATGCAAAATATTGGAACGACTTATAAAAATTCAGATCAATGGTGTGCTATAGTGCTCGATCACAAGCCCTTGAAGTTCAAAAATTTCATTTGATATCAAACTTTTCTACCATTAAATTTATGAGATGCATACTGATCCATATAACAATGAACAAAATGAAACATCAATTATTATGTTACTGGGACACTGATGGGACATGATAACATCAAAACTTAACTATTAAAATCAGAAAAACTTACGAATCTATTTTCAGCTTTCTTGGCACTAAGACAGAGCTCTTTAAATTTTGATTCAATTTTTGCTGCAGAGGATTTTTCTTCTTGAGTTAAGGATTTCAGAAGTTTGTTGAGGACACCTATACATACTGGAAAAAAAAAGAACATTAGAATATTTAACTTTAAATCTAACTTCATAATAAAAAAAGAAGTCCATATGTAAGTGTAATAAGAGATTGATAATATGAAATGATTAAAATAATTTCCATGGTGCCACAATAAATTTTCAAAAATAAAATTTAATAAGACTTGCATACAAATTTATCATTTTCTATGCTTAAGGGGCTTTTCAATCGCACACTCGCTAATGTTAATCCAATGGGACAGTTCTTTAAAAAATATCTGGTTTGAATTTCAATATTTTTTTAATTTTTGGTAGTGGATAGCCGGGATTGATCTCTATAATTGAGAGAGTGTTTAGGAGCACAAAGCTTATGGTCTGCATTCTACATCGTTTAGTGTCATTTACAAAATCACAACATCGTAGAAAGAGCACCAAAAACTGACAATAACTCACAATTAAAATGATAAAACTTTGTAAAAATCACCATTGAATCAATAAGACGCATTTCAAACTTAAAAATTAACAGCCTGTCATCAGCTACTTTAAACATGTGTCCGTAAGGAGACAAGGTCACAAATGAACAGAAAAGGAAAGGAGGAGAGATTGCAAAGAGTACGACAGATGGCACTAGTAGTAAGGTAAAAACCAATCACAGAAGATCGCATGCAGAGTTGGAAAGTGTTGCCAAAATGATAGAAAACATTTGCAAAAGAGAAAATAAAATAAACAAATTTAAAATAAAGAAGTAAATACAAAAATAAATAATAATAAAATACAGAAAAATAAATAATAATAAAAGAAAGACAGAAACAGAAAGGTTTTTTTTTCATAAAAAATGAAGAGAGACAAGAAAAGAGTGAAAGAATTACAAAAGTAATTTCCAAGCTGAAGAGAGAAAAGGAGATGATGAGAGATCATTGATAAGTTTATCCGTATTTTTGAAAATAAAATAAGCTTTGTGAAAATCCAAGTGAGTGGGAGAGACAGGAGAAGAAATAATTCTGGCCATGGAGAAATTAAAACAGTGACTGGAAGTCCAACAGTGAGAGGCAATAGAAGATTTAGTGATTTCTTGATTTTAAATATACCTCTGGTGAATGATTTTGAAAATGTTGCTGTTTCTGCGACGAAATGATCGTCAATCTTAATAAAGATATTTTATAACTTTTTATAGCATTATTTAACTTAACCTGTTTATAAGTGATTATTATACATATTGTTATACCTCTGGTGCTCGCTTAATCCGAGCTTTAAAGCTCTCTTAGTTTGATCAATATAACCTCACTGTTATATTACTTAGGGGTAGTACATTTTTACTTGAAAATTTAGTATTTGTTAAATTTTCAAGAAAATTTAACAAAATACTAAAGCATAGTTACTAAATAGAAAACATGAACACAATGGCAACATTAGAAAACAAATAAATAAGCTTGAATTGTACTGCTATGTTTTCATAGCAGAATTTTTGGAATAAAATATTTTCTTGAGACACCCCCCCCCCCCCCTGATTTTTCATTAATTCGACAATTTTAAAACAGGCAAAAAAAAAGAACCCATGCAATTATCAAAAATAAACCAAAGCTTAAGATTTGTGAAATTTTAACAATACAAAACAGCAAACTGTGCTGTTTCATAAGTGCTAATAATAAAAAAATATCCCTTTAATACATCTTGAAATAATTTTAAAATCCAGGTTGGCAAATAAACACCATTCGATTGTCATCTGGGATACTCACTTATAAAATTGATGTAAAAGAAATAATCACAGTGCTGAACATCCAAGCAAATCGTAAAATCGAATCCATTACAAACAAATAATGGGGAGAGTGTTGTACCTTGGGACGCTTGTACCTCAAGACATTTACAATTTCTGATAAACTATTGGCAACAGTTATCTTTTGTTTATTTCTAATAGTGACCTATAACCAACATCTCATCATCAGGGGTTGGGAATTTCTAGAAAATCTTGCCAGCCAAGGATTTATTTCATCAGCCAGTAAAATGCAACGTACAGTTGAAAATTTTTATGACAAAGTTTACACAATTCAAAAATAGTTGGTTACTATTATAAAGTTTTTTCAAAAATTTTTCCCCTATAAAATTAAGAAATATAAACAAGATATGATAGCCTAATATAAAATAGAACTTAGTACCAATGTTTACATCACAGTAATTAGGAAAGTTGAAAAATATTGGCTAGCTACTTAAAAAGTTTTCTCATATCTCTATAGTTTGCAGTTTTCAAAGACTACCTAAAAATTCACTTGCCCTGTCAGAAAATTCACTCGCCAGTGGCGAGTAAAATGATGCATTTCTCCACCCCTGCTCATCATAGCAACAGACAACATCAAAAGCATCGAATTAACGGCTTGGCGAGAAAAAAAAGTTTTCATTAGTCCAAGGTAAATATTTTCTCCCATTCTAATTTCATTTTTATCCTATGTATTTTTACAACAAGTCAACTGCAATTTATTTTTTTATAAAAGAGACGTTTTTTAAATGTTTTGGTTATGAGAAAATAATGATAGTGCTTCTAGATTTACTACCATTTTGGTTTTATTTAAACAGTGAGGTGATTGTTCCTTGAGACAGTAAAATACAGTACAAGACCTCAAATCCAGAAGACCCAAAATCTGGAATGAATAAAGAAATCTGAAATTCCGCGATGATCCGGAATAAATAATTTTGGAAAATGCCCATAGATGGCGCTATGCGCGTGCATAACACAGTTTCCAACTAAGCTAGACTAAACAATTGCACTCAACTGAATAAGTTTCTTGCATTGTTTTTATATTACAGTTGGTAAATATGAATTTGGCCACTCCCGATAAACCTTTTATTTTCCATTGTCATTTCATGTGATGCAATGTTCTAAAGAGCACATGTTCTGATGTATTTTTCTGGATTTTGAAACAATTTTAAAGGTATATTTATGTATTTCACTATGTTGTTAATCACAGATAACAGAACAGCCATATTTTGATTCTTACAACAGAGAAATGCCGAAGTTGGAATTATTTTGTACAATTCCTATCTATTCTTCCCATAAACTACAGCCACTTGATTGTACTCTCTTTGGATTGTAGCAAACATACTACAGGAGTTGTGCTAATGAATGGATGATGTCACATTCTGGACAGCCAATAACAGTATATGTTGTAGCAGAAGTAACTGGAAATGCATTTTATAAAGCTTTCACACCATCGAATATCATTAAGAGCAAGAATCTGAGAAAGTGTCACACCTAGCATTATGGGGTGATTCATGCTATCTCGGATTTTCTCCAAAAAATTACCAGTTATTACTTATCTTGTTAAAAGGCCAAATCCAGAAGTTTTTTTCTCCAAAGTTGAGTTGTTCATTTTTTATGGGCCCCCAAAGGTCACCATGCAGTGCGAAAAATTGAGCGTTTTTTTAAGACATTAAAATTGCTATGACCCACAATTCTTTGCGCAAACAACTTGCCACAAAATTCTTTTTATATATGGGATGTAGGAGGGTTCAACTTTATATAATGGATGAGAAGTCTGTGGCAACTTGTTGCCGCAAGGTCACTGAAGGTCACAAACTTATGCATTTTCGCTGTTTTTTAGCATTTTTAAGGCCCAATAACAGCTTGCGCGTTGAAGTTGCCATGGCAAAAGAGGTGTCATTTGAAAGACATGTATTAGCACTTTTTAAAAATGTACATATAATTGAGGCAAGTTGGATGCGCTTTTAGTAACAGAGCGCCAAAATGTGAAAAATGTCATATTTGACTGATATTCAAACTGTCATAATTTCCTGCGGCAATGACATTTTGAAATAATTATTTTGCTATTCTTTTATTCTATTATTGCTCTTTATGAAAAAATAAATTCCATTGAGGCATGTACCTTTAAGAAAAAAAAATGATTTTTTTAAACATACTCTATTGCGGTAGTCAGGACTTTTTTGCTTTTCAGAACAACTCGTCTGAATAACAATTTTTTTAACACTTACTTGGCTGTATGAATTGATATATTTTATATATTGTTGCGTTTATATTTATTGAGGACAATTATTTAGTTTTAAAATTAAAAAAATCACCGACATGTTCTCTATTTGGTATATACCTGTGAAATGCATATATGATTTTTCCATTATTGTTTAAAAATTTACTATAATTTTTCACATTTAATAGACTAAAAGCAAAAGGTTTACAAAGTTTTATACTTTTATACATATTTTGTTTAATTTTTAACATTTGTTAAAAAATCACCTGAAACTTGTACAAAATTATAACTGAATAAAATGCACATATATAAAGATATTAGTCTTTTTTTTTTTTTTTTTTTAATATAAGGTACATTTTAAAATCATTATTGATGAAGTATTTTTAATTTAAAATCATTAATTTCAGAACATAAAATTATTCAAAGCAAAATATTCCAACCTTCCCCTTGTTTGTATTACTATTACTACATAGTGAAAAATGCCGAACTTCAAGACAATATTTCTGTGGAATATGAATGAATTTATAATGCTCCTTCATTGAAAAAAAAGGCTGTATCTGATGATAAGATTAATTTTTGTAAAGTATTTAAAAAAAAAATCATTGATAAAATATTTTAAGTTTATAATCACATTATTTCAGCAACACAAAATTCTGAAAAACAAAATATCTCAACTCTTCTTTTTTTTTGTATTACTAGTACTACTTGGTAAAATATTCTAGAACCGTGAGAACAATATTTCTTTGCAATCAGAATTCTTTATGTTCATCCATTAAAAAATAAAATTATTATTTTCTTTTTTGTTTATAAAGGGTATTTTTTTTAAAAAGTATTACTGATAAAATATTTTACATTTGCAACAATAATTTTAGTAAAATAAAATTGCACAGAGAAAAAAAACCCAACTCAGCTCTTCCCTTGTTTGCCTTACTGTTATCACATGGTTGGCTATTCTGGAATATCAGAACAATATTTCTGTTGAATAAGAATTACCTTTGTTCATCCATTTAAAAAATAAAGTTGTGAATTTTTAATTTGGATATTTTCATACTTATGTTTATATATTCTTAGTTAAAAAAACTGTTTTACAAAACATGGAAGAACTTAATTCGGATCCTCATACAGATTGTTTTTTTTATAATGAGCTATTGAACTGTGGAAGACACGGCAAAAGTCGTAAGGATGAGTTGTTTTCGAAACAGGACTTGGCAGCAGATGTGAAGAAATTATCTAGAAAGAATAAATGTTAAAGCACCTGATAGAAGTGTGTCTGAAAAAGAACTAATATCTAGCAGAAGTGGTAAAGTTTTACCTGAAGGATTTAAACTTTGTGCAAAGCATCGTTTTGGTTTTGGTACTTATTGGAATGTTCCAGCTGTATGTTTTCACCCTTATCACAGCGTTCGAAATCCTTGGTGGTCCGCTGGTCCGAGACCACTAAAAATTCAATCGGACCACTAATTTAAAAAATTTAGTGGTCCGCAGGACCGGTAACTTTTCCCCTCTCTGACAGGTAAATTTAAATTTTCCCGTCCCTGAGAAAACCGAAACCAAACACAAACCACAGAATTTTATTTAATTTAAATAAATAAATAAAAAACTGCACTAAAACTTACAGTCAGTTGAAATAAATAATCGGAAATAAAATACATAATTAATAATTTTATAGTTTTTGTTTATGTACTGTGTATTTAATTTTTAGTAAACTATAATTTTACATTTTATTATGCCGAAAATTTTGGGTAACTGAAAGGAAGTTCGGTTTATATCCTAGGAGGAGGGGTGTCACTCAAAGAGTTAAAGGTATTTAATAGAATTTTATGTAACGGGCCAGTGACGATGTCTGCGGACCAGTGACATTTTTTTACCAATTCTACCGCTGCTTATCACAAGGAAAACAGGAAAAGAAAAGAAAAAGGTGTTAGGTCTGCAAGTTGGGCAACATATGAATTAATATGTAAATATAATTCTTCTGTAAACTTTCCAATTGGAGGAGCTGTTTGTCCAAAGCATAGAGATTATCTTCTTTCAAAAGGTCTACATCAAATGAATGATGAAGTTGAGATAGCCGACATCACTTCCAGCGATCCAACATTTGAAGTTCGTAATTCTCTGTTAGTGGAAACTGATAAGACCGAGACAAATTCATTTATAAAATCATTAACAGAAGGTGTAAGCCCTGTTAAATTTCAGTTGAAATCTCCTGTTTCAAAACTTTCTGCAAGTACCATTCGCTATATGAAACGAAAATACTCTGAAGTTACCAATAATTTTAAAGCAACGTTAACAAAGAAACTGGCCCCAGAGCAAGAACATGAATTTCGAAAGGTTGTTTCAGACAGTAGCAGCTGCAGCAAGACGGAAGCTGAAGATGAATGTCTAAAAGAGATAGTAGCAGCCTTTAAAAGCACTCCATCTCAAAAGATGAAGCTAGCTTTATTGGATCCTCAAAAATACACAAAATCAGAAGTTATAGAGAAATTCCAATGCTCACAGAGAATGGTAAGGAGAGCAAGAGAATTGAGAGCACAATTTGGGGCTGGCAATATGCCTCTTGTACACAAAATTAGTAGAAACTGTCTCGACATGAGTAAGGTTGATCATTTTTTAGATTTTTTGTTTACAACAGATTCTCTACAAGATGTTGCTTATGGAACAACTTTAAAATATGATTGTGGATTAAAACATGTTACCCCACATGCGATACCATCTTCTCTGGTCCTATACCTATACAATTGTCTGGGGCTGATCCTTTTACAGTTCCATGCTTAAAAGATATTCAAGAGTCTTACAAGGAACAATTATAAGTTTGTGTTTTTTTTTTTTTTTTAAATTATTGATAGCGTTAGCTGAATATACTTGTATTATCAATATAGATTATAAATGCCAAGAATTTTGATTGTCAAATTAAATAACATCTATCATATATGTGTCACAATATATTAAAATATATCCATTCATACAGCCAAGTAAATATAAAAAAAAAAAAATGTTATTCAGACGAGTTGTTCTGAAAAGCAAAAAAGTCCTGACTACCGGAATAGAGTATGTTTAAAAAAATCATTTTTTTTTCTTAAAGGTACATGCCTCAATGGAATTTATTTTTTCATAAAGAGCAATAATAGAATAAAAGAATGGCAAAAGAATTATTTCAAAATGTCATTGCCGCAGGAAATTATGACAGTTTGAATATCGGTCAAATATGACATTTTTCACATTTTGGCGCTCTGTTACTAAAAGCGCCTCAAACTTGCCTCAATTATATGTACATTTTTAAAAAGTGCTAATACATGTCTTTCAAATGACACTTCTTTTGCCATGGCAACTTCAACGCGCAAGCTGTTATTGGGCCTTAAAAATGATAAAAAACAGCGAAAATGCATAAGTTTGTGACCTTCAGTGACCTTGCGGCAACAAGTTGCCACAGACTTCTCATCTATTATATAAAGTTGAACCCTCCTACATCCCATACATAACAAGAATTTTGTGGCAAGTTGTTTGCGCAAAGAATTGTGGGTCATAGCAATTTTAATGTCTTTAAAAAACGCTCAATTTTTTGCACTGCGCGGTGACCTTTGGGGACCCATAAAAAATGAACAACTCAACTTTGGAAAAAAAAAATTCTAGATTTTGTCTTTTAACAAGGTAAGTAACAACTGGTAATTTTTTGGAGAAAATCTGAGATGTCATGAATCACAGGTGTGACACTCTCTCAGATTCTTGCTCTTAAAAGGTTTTGAAGTAGCAGGCATTTATTCAATCAATGAAAACAGATCCAGTAAAATGAATTTTTAACATAATATATAACCAACAGACCACTTCATTCAACTGAAATGCTTATTGAAACAGCTGAATTTACAGCAGCTAATGTGTTATCAGATGTATACATAACAAGTTTATCTTCACATTCTCAAAATGTCATATCCCAGGTCATTTTCCAAAGCTGCAGCTCATAAAAGCAAAGTCTGTAGAAGAAAAGGGAAATCTTGCATTTTAACAGTTGCTTTAGTAAAAGCTAAAATTTAAATGCTGTAGCAAGAAAAAGAAATAAAAGACCACCTCCAGAAGAAAATAGCAGTTCAGAATCTGTTAATGATAAACTCATTTTATCTACTATTAAAGATGATGACAGTATTGATTATGATTATTACCAAAGATGTGTTAGAAGTAAGAAATCAAGAAAGTAGATTACTTTTTTACAAAAGTACCTGGGAAAAAAACTGTTCACTTCTATGCATCTGAAGTTAGTTAACATCTTTTCCAATGATGAATTTCAAGTAAAAATTTTAAAGCACATAAGGGATAGTCAGCAAATTTGCTCATTAAACTGATGATTCCTATATTTGCTTACCAGATATTGAGTGTTAACTCTCACATCCAATTTCCACAGGTGGGTCTGAACGACAAATCACACAGCTGATTTTCCAAGTTGACTATATATCATATAATGTTAAATAATCAGGACTATTGTATTTTGCTATATTTAAAATTCTCTCTTGAACTTGAGTTTCATTCTCTATTTCCTTGAAAAAAAAAGTTTTTGTTTGTTGGCACAAAATTAGTTATTGTTATGGTACAAAATTATTGATTAGTTATATGCCAATTGCCTGAATTATACAGTATGTCCCAAGGTACAACATCCTGTTGTACCTTGGGATACTTTGCCTTCCCTACTTTAAATGAATGGCAATTTTTTATTTTCAAACTGCCTGAATTTCTAAAATTATATTATAGAGAAATATGTTGGTGTATTGAAATGTTGCCTTTAAATTTGAAATTGATTATAATCATCGAAGTAAAAAATTAAAATGTGAAAATTGTCCCAAGGTACAACACACTCCGGATTTTAAAATGAAGTAAGCATCTCCGTATGAACAAAATTGTACAGGTTTTTTTGAAGACCACAAACATGTCTGAAAGTTTTGCATTGTTGAGCAGTGAATATGAGAACCACCTTCAGGTACTGTTAACAGAAGTTCATTATCGCTATTAATACTTTCACAAAACATAATGCCTGCCCTGCACATCTGAGAATGATTAGGACCAGTTCCATCCTGGCATGAGTCTGCTGAAAAAAATCAAAGCCGGGATCAGACATCATGTAACTGTACAATGCCGATCTCTACGATGGACATGTTACATTTCTGTATTGATGTTGTTAAACTTGCATCGGCTCGTGATGCACATTTATACTTCTCGAGAAAGTCTGGTATTTGAAAATGGCTCATATTTTATCTGTTTTGCCTAAATTCTTATATTGGGCCTATCGGCCCGATTTTTTTTATTGGCCCTATAGGCCTGTTGAAAAAATTGTCCTAATTCTGCTGGCCCGTTTGAAAATTCACCTTCATTTCGCTGGGCCCGTGCAGACCTCTAGCGTAGCTACAGATATTTTTCAGTGGGGGGGGGGGGGGGGCAGTATTCAAAAATTTCCCAACTTGAAATAAATTGCTCCATTTTCCAACTGAAATGATTTGTGCAATGTGTGTTTAATGATAATGATACTTATACGTAAAAAAAAATATATATTTAAACAGTACAGAACCATTGGGGTCAGATGTATTCCAGATATAACTGGTTTTTCTGGATAACTGGTTGGGCATTAAACCAACATCTATTTGGTCAGATTTGTAGTATGTATGTGGCTATGACAGTGTTTTGATCTCAAATTAATTATTAGACTATTCAGAAAGAATCAGGTCCAAACAAGATCAGACTTTAATCAAAGTTTAAAAGAAGTCAATTTATAGAAATACCTTGGAAATAAAAACTCATTTTTCCTATGTATGAACATCAAAATGCATAATATATAACTAAATATGCTTCCATTTCAAAGCTTAGTTGTTGCAATCAAGTTATATCCTGCATGTTGTAATGTTTAAAGCAATATGCATATTAAACTGGGACTGTATGGCTCATTTTTGTGAAATAAATCAATTGGAAATATCATTCTGGATAACTGGTTTCCAGATAAATGGTTCCATACTGTATAACTATTGGTACATGTAAGGAAAGTTTAAATAAACCTCTTTCATTTAAATAATTAAAATCAAAACTAGATTAATTTCTATTTTCCTATCATAGAATCATTGAGCATGAAAATAAAGATCAAAGGATAAGATACCCAACTGCTAAGTGAATAGTTAAGGAAGCAATCAAAACAATATAATAAATGTAAGATTTAAACTTAGAAAAATTGCATATATTTCGAGAAAATTATATAAATCTATGAATTAAGGTAGAGCAAAATATTACATAGTGAAACTGATGCCAGTGAACTTACATTTTGCCTTTTTTCACTTAACATTAATTCTTCTGGTCTTCAAAGAAGTCCACCTAATGATAACATTGTCCAATTTAATAAAATCTCCTTTTTCACTATCACATTTCAAAAGCATTAGGCCGTGAAGTCTGTCATCGCTCATGGCAATTCGCAATAAAAACTTTAAAAAAATTTTAATTGACTAAAGGTTCTTTTGTTAGATGCAACACCATTAGCTGTTGTGAATGTTAGGATACATAGTTTGAAGGCTTGACCCAAACAGTCGGAATTTCTTGGCATTACAGAAATGTGAGTTAATATGGTTTGAACATAAATCAAATATTATTTCTATTTGATTGAGCAAAACTTTTCTCTATTTGCCCTTGATGTGAGTAATTTTGCTTGTTTTTCTACAAGTGTGATGCCGGCACATAGATAGTGATTAAGTGACAATAGAGAAATACCTATCCCATAATCCTTTCTGTGTCTTTGGCTGTTGCTAAACTGAATTGATGTTGACTATTTATCTCTATAAATAGAATAGCATAAATGGCACGGTGCATGCACACAAAAAGAGCAGAACTTGAGCACTCACAATTTGGCGAGTCTGATTGTTCGTTTACTCACCAAATGAAGCATTTTGTCGCAATTTGGAACAATGGCGGGCACCAGCGAGAACCCTGATTACACATTCAGTCAATCCTGTCAAGACGAGACCACAAGGGACTTGAAAAAAGTTTCATTATAGACAGGTTTCCGCTTAAAGAAATGTAATTAATTATACTTCTAAGATAGACTACCTCAATAGCTATTGTTCATTTCATCAGGATCCTGAAACTCTTTCGTTTGAAACAAGACTGTATTATAGAAAGGTTCTGCTTTCACAGGTTTTATTGTTTTAAAGTAGAGTATAACCTGTTAAGAAGAAATTGTTAAAGGACAGTGAACATTCCGTTTCAGACAGGTTTAGAGCAGATTTAAGTGTACGGTAATCCATATCTAGACTATGCAATGCTTCCATTTAAGGCAGGATTCTGTTATAGATAATTTCTGTTTTTACAGGTTTTACTATATGTATAACATAAATAAGTATACTTATATAAATAAAGCAAAACATGCTAAAAGGAAACTTGCCTATAATTGAATTTTGCCTGAAACAGAAATATTTCTTAGTCGCATTGAAAAGAATACCATACAGTTAACCTGTTTAAAAAGGAAATTTTTACCAATCTTCGCAATTTCATTTTGACAGGTTTTATTAGTATATATTTAACCTGAAGAGAAATTTCAGACCCCTCGCGAAATAAAATCCTGACTACTCCACTGTTTGCGACATTGGTATTACTGATGATACAGGGAGAAAAATATGAGAAAAGAATGTCTAAAATTCAAAGAATTGAAGAGAATATTTACTATGACTGCTCTGTTTATACTTCAAATCATTCTGTCAAAGATATGGAATCCACTGATTTATATAAAAATGCGAGTAAAATGGTTAAATATTCTAAGTATTCCCATAAATGAAGGGAAAATAGTCTGATTTTTCATGCTTATTATACAGGGTGTCCGGTCTCAACGGTGTCCAATGGCTAATTCCTAAACCGTTAGTCATAGACATATAGTTCCAATTACAAAAATGTTTAAAATCAGGTAAAGGAACATTTTAAAAGCGATTTGGGTCAATAAAAACATTTCTTAAAAAATTACAAAATTTAAATTTTTATACGGTCCTCCGGTCCTATAAGTTATATTTAGTAATTTTTTCCTATTACACTGACAAGTAAGACAAAAAAAGTCCCATTCATATAACGCTAAAATTGAGCGAGTTATGAAACTTTAAAAATGCATGACTTATGCCACTTTTCTACTCTGAAAACAAATGAGTTCGGCTTGGCTTTGAGGGATCATATACCAAGTGTTTAAAGTATTCAAAGATCTTACTTCATGTGTATCTGCGCTTTGCAAAAAAATCCTACAAGTATTATGATTAAGTCTCAAATTGGCTAAAATAACATATGTTTTATTTTGTCAGGATTTGTGACTGTTTCTTTTATGATTTCTTTTAACAAAAATTATGTTATTTTTATAAGTTTTTATGTTACTTCAACGATCGTATGTATGTTTTCCAGTTCAAAATTTGTACTCGAACTTTAAACCACTTTTAAATATCCGATCGAGATTGCATTTTACATACTGGTGCAAATCCGATAACAATCTAATATTATTAAGATTTTCGGTGGTTACCATTTATACTTATTTTACAGGATAACACAAAAAATTTCGGATAGATTTCTGCCAAGGAGTTTAAGAAAAAGTTTTAGATTAGATAATACAAGACTGCGATTAATGGGTTTTTTAACTTTTAAGTATTTTTTTAGCCCTGAATCCGAAAATTACCTTAATTTTTAACGATCTTGTCAGGATATTTCGCAAATCATAAATTTTCAAATTTAAAGAATAACAAAAATCGAATACTATAAAGTAGAGGAGATGGTTGTGTTTTTTAACTTTTGATAATTGATTTTTACGCACTTTTTAGCACTGAATCTGAAAATGACCTTCATTTTTAACCATTACGTTAGAACTTTTTTGCAAATCACAAATGTGTAAGTTAAAATATAGCGAAAATCTTACTATAAAACATATGTAAAAAAATTTTTATTTTATTTTATTTTATTTTATTTTATTAAAAAATTTATTCGATATTTTTGCTTATCCTGGGTTGGTTGGTTGGTTGGTTGATTTTGTGACGGCCGATTATCTACACTAGGGATATAGGTCCGAGGGGGAGTGCCCTTCGTGGGGGTCTTTCTAAGGGAACCTAACCCGTATTAACGCATGGAAATCCATGGTTCGAAGAAAACCACGAAAACTCCGAACGATTGGCCAACGGGCGCGATTGGGATCGAACCCAGCACTTCCCGTCTACCAGTTTCGAGAGCAGAACCTCTCAGCCACTGGTGGGGCTTGCTTATCCTGGGATTCTTACAGCTAAACAGCTGAGTGGTCTGATGAGATGGGTGAGGAAATTCAATTTTAACATTGAACTTGTTAACTTTGAAATTTGCAGTTGGCAAAAAAATCCTGATATGATAGTTAAAAATGAAGGTCAATTTCGGATTCAGCGGTACAGAATATATAAGAATCAATTATCAAAAGCTAAAAAACATGACATAACCCAACTTTTGCAGGCTTGTGCAATCTAATAATATTTTAAAATACATATCATTTTGTAAAGAATTGAGGCTGTTAATTTAGAATCATTTTATTTAACAAAAATTCTGTTTTTTCTTTCTTCTTAAATGTTTATTACAAATTGTATCTTTTTCATTAATATGCCAGAATGATTAAAGATTTCAAATTTATATTGCAATGTTAATTTTACTCCCAAACATTTTTTATATCTGACGAAATTATATTTCGACTAAATTTGTGAATGACCCCCAATTTGCAGCAAAAAATATGCTCCAACTTTAAACAGCTATTACTCGGTCAATTTTAATCGTAGAATAACTGGACTTTTTTTGTATTACTTGTCAGTGTAAAAGGAAAATTTCACTAAATATAACTTATAGGACCGGAGGACCGTATAAAAATTTAAATTTCGTAATTTTTTAAGAAATGTTTTTATTGACCCAAATCGCTTTTAAAATATTTCTTTACCTGATTTAAAACATTTTTGTAATTGGAAATATTATGACTAACGGTTTAGGAATTAGCCATTGGACACCGTTGAGACCAGACACCCTGTATAACGAATAAGAATCTTCCTGGAAACAAACATGGTCTTATTCAGTTCATCTAAAATAGATTCATATTACATATTAATTTTAATAAGATCGCCCATGTCATTTTCGGAGGAGAAAAAAATGTGAATTAAAAAGAAAATTAAAGTTTTCCCAGAAACAACTGTTATCTTATTCCCTTCACATAAAACAGATTCAAATTATACATCAATTTAAAGAAAATCGCCGTGGCCATTTTCAAGAAATCGACATTAGGAATTTGTATCATCACTTACTTTAAAAATGGGTATTTATTTAGATCTCAAAATATACTGCACATAGAAATATAAAAATTTTCACAGTAGGATTAGACTGCAGATATAAGACTGTTCTAAAAATATCAGAATAATAAGAGCTATATTTGCTGAGTTATTGAAAGGCAGCTTTTTGCGTTTTCTTTGAAATCGAGTTAACTGCATATATGAGTTCCGCCATCTACGAAACGATACGATTTTAGGCTTAAGGTTGCGTGACTGGAATACTATCATCTTCCATGATTAAGCGCCATGAGAAATATGATAATTTTTCTCTGAAAGCATGCTTTCCTTTCAGGTAAAAAACAGTACTGAGTTCTGTTTTTCTTTTGCATGATGTGTTTAAAAATTATCTGGGAACAGATGTTATATATCCCTGTGGCCGCCATCTTCGATTTTTTCTTGATATGAAAACCACTTTTCCGCCAACAGGGCTTGAAATTCAATTTTTCATAGGAGGGGAGTCTCCCTACCAACATTTATAAATGGAGGGGAGTTGAGCTATTTGGGAAGGAGAAAAAAATATGAAACCCACTGTTATTTTACGCGCTTTTTAAAGATTTGCATTAATTATTTTGTCATGTCTGTATTAATACAGGCATGACAGAATACCATTGAAGCAATTTAAATCAACAACTCAGAATAATGATGCAAAATGTTTTTTTATTTAAAAAAGTAAAAAAACAAGGATGATTCTGAGTAAAAAAAAAAAAATTTCTGAAACTGACAGCAAATTTTCTGAAAGATTACAACAGAGCAGATGAAGGGGGAGGGAGGGAATACTCCCAGCACTAGCTATGTGTTTTTTTTTGTGCCCTTTTGATGAAATTTCCGTTATTTTGCGATCTTTTGATGAAATTTGCCATTATTTGAAATCTTTTGACGAAATCTGCCATTTTCCCGTGACCCTTTGACGAAATTAGTTTTTTGTGCGATTCTTTGACGAAATTTGCAGGGGTTTTTTCTTGATCCCTGGACGAAATTCACAATTTTTGATGAAATGCGTGTTTTTTTCGCAATCCTTTGATGAAATGTGCGTTTTTTTTCGCGATACTTTGTCGAAATTTGCATTTTCCCACAATCTTTTGACGAATAGTGTGTTTTTTTCGGGATCCTTTGACAAAATTCGTGTTTTTTCGCGATTCTTTCATGAGATTCGTGTTTTTTTTTCACGATTCTTTGATGAAATTTGCGGTTTTTTCTGAGCGGCCGTTTGACTAAACACTAAATTCGTGTTTATTCCGCGACCCTTTGACGAAATTAGCTTTTTTCCGCTATCCTTTGATGAAATTCTCTTTTTTCGCCATCCTTTGCTGAAACTCGCATTTTTTCCGCGTTCCTTTGCCGAAATTTATGATTTTTTTGCTATCCTTTGATGTAATTTGAGTTTTTTTTTGCGATCCTTTGATGAATTTAAAGTTTTTTTCCGCAATCTGATGAAATTCATGTTTTTCCGCGATCCTTTGACAAAATTTGTGTTTTATTCGCAATCCTTTGCGACGAAATTGGCTATTTTTTCCTCAAACGATTGACAAAATTCATTTTTTTGGCGATCATTTGTCGAAATTCACGATATTTTTCTGTTGAACTGATGACCGATTTTTCACACTTTTTGGAACCTAATGCCTTAAATTTTCGGAAAATTCGTAACAGAATCACTCCTGAATTCACCAATCAGTCGAGGACGCTTGTCAACTGATCGAGAAAAAAATAATGAAATTTGTCTGTCGGTCGCATCGAAAATTCGCAAGTTTCAACGATTGGAACAGATGTCATAAGTTCCCCCTGGCCGCCATTTTGGAATTCTTGGCATGAAAACCCCTTTACCACCAAGTAGTAAATGTCGCCAAGCATCGGTTTATACGTATGTTTGGCTTAACGAAAATAAAATGCAAATAATAAACAAAATTCGCTAAACTGGCAATCAGTAATCCTTGTATAAGCGCTTCGCGCACATTTACTGGAAGAAAAACATCGCCGAATTCAGCATTTCTCGCGATATAGCATTTTCAAAATTCAGCAGTTCTCGTCTTGTAGCAATCTCAAAATGTAAAAAACTCTTAAAGCAGCAAAATATACCTAAAAAACGAAACTCGCTAAAGTGGCAATATGCAATAGTTGTTTGAGCGCTTCGCGCTCATTTACCGAAAAAAAACATCGCCGAATTCAGCATTTTTCACGGTACAGCATTCTCAAAATTCAGTAGTTCTCGTTTTGTAGTAATCTCAAAATGTAAAAAACTCTTAAAGCAACAAAATATACATAAAATTACCAACATACCTTAACAGACATCTGCTTTCTTGAAACCTACAGCATAAAATATAACACCGCCGTCATTTTCCAAAATAGGCTTAATACGCATTGACACGCTATAAACAAACCTCCCTTTCTTGTCAAAATTTCCTCATATTTCTTAATTACTTCAGCAAGAGCGTTTAAACGGACTACAGAAACTATAGTCAATGAAATACATCCAATAAATTTAACATAAAAATAAAAAGACAACCATAGAACACGATATCAAAAAATACATCGATACATCCGCAAAATCTAAGCTTCTCAGGGGTTGCCAGAACACGACACGTCACAACACATATGTCACATGGGGTTTCCTTATCGAGTTTGTCATATCCGTAAACACCGCCAACACGCCAACAAAAAATCGCCAAACAATTCAAAACAACAACAGCTGAGGGAACATACAGCATCTATGCCCAACGATTTTTCGTGGTATAAAAAAAAAAAAAAGCAAAATGTGTCAATTAGTCGCGCGAAAATATCGGGAAATTTGCAAGGCGTTCGTGGGAGTTAATCGTAATTTCAAAATGCAAAATTTTCTGGACGGGAGTCTCCCGCCCATGATATTATTTTGGACGGGATTTCAAAATTTTGGGCGCGAATCCCACCATCCCGCCTTGAAATTCAAGCCCTGGCCAAGTAAATGTCGCCAAGCAGATTTATGGGCGATTCCATGGATAATGTCACACACGTAATGCAGGCTTTAATTTTCATTTATTCAATTATTTATTAAATTTTAATGTTAATTCTGATTTTAAGTGGTATGGTAAATAAGTTATTACCATATTTATATTTAAATGTGTGGCAATAAAACTCACAGAAGTATATCATTTAATTTCATTACTCAAAATGTGCTTTTTTTCTACTTCAGAAAAAAAGCACATTTTGAGTATGAAATTAAATGTTATCTTTCTGTGAGTTTTATTTCCAATCATTTAAACTAAAAAATATGATAACTTATTTACCATACCACCTAAAATCACAATTAAAATTAAAATTTAATAAATAATTGAATAAATGAAAATTAAAGCCTGTGTTACGTGTGTGACTCTCCGCATGGAATCGCCCTTATGCGCATATTAGGCTTAACGATAAACACCAACAAAACATCACCGAGAAATCCAAGATGTTGGCTGTGGGAACCACTGCGTAGTATCCCAGTATGGGGTGTCCATTACTGGGATGGTTAATTAGTTATTTTCCAGTAATGAACACCCCATGTAGACATTCCAAAAAAAGCAATTTCAGCCTAATGTTTATAGTGCATAAAATACTTTGACTTAAATGCAGACCTAAATAATCAAATTTATTTTTTTAATTATACTTACCAAAATGTAATAACACCAAAACTTTTATAAATAGCTGCTTTTAAGTTATTTTATGTGATTAATAAAATTTCAATATTTATTCTTTTATTAACTGTATATGTACCTTGCATATTTTATAATCTGGCAATCAAACCAGCCAAGAAGCAGAAAATATTGCTTAAGAGAACAGTCAAAGAGGGGTTCATAGGACTTAATTCCTCTCCGTTAAAATAAAAACAAGTTACAGAAGCTATTAAAAATCTATTTTCTGTCTTAAATGTTTCCTTATTCACCTCTGACAAAAAATAAATAAATAAATAAAAATGTAATATTAATAAAAGTTATAGGTAATATTGATGAAACTAGTAAATCTTCAGATCAGTGGCCTCAAACACAGTTCTACAGTGTTATTTTGAAATTATTTTATTTAGTATTTAAAATATTCAACTCGCAATATCATTTCTTTCATATTTGTACTATTAATTATTATAAATGATATATCAAGTAGTCTCTGGAAGATTAATTGTTAAAAATAGTGAGACAAAACTAAACACTAATACAGTACAGTCTCTAAAATCCGCACTTCTAAAATCTGCAATCTTCCGAAATCTGCATGCATTTCAAAATGTAAACAGTGAAAATAAAAGTTAAGAATGTTCTTTATAATCATTATTCTAAATGTCAGTGAACAAAAATAAAGTTGTTTTTAATGTAAATTTATGGGAAATTAGTAAAGACACAGGATATTTCAAAAATTAAAAGCTTTTATGGATCAGGGTATGGATCCATAGTGTGTAAAATATCAGTACAGTGGTGGACATAATTATAAGACACCTACCTAATTTGACATACAGTGAAAGAAAAGATTCAGAGCTTAAAAATGCTTTATCAAATACGACAAAAACATAAATTTATTCTGTTATCACACGTAATTGTTTTACAGAAATGATATTTTTATAGAGTTTAATAAAAAAAATTATAAATACCATGGACAAAATTATAAGACACCCTAACATTTTAATTAAAACACCTGCTTTTTTTTCGAAAATAATGTGCAATATGCAAATTTTCTGCACGCTGTTATGACGTCAGCAGTTAACTAAAGCAGATGATAACCGACTTCACGCATTTACAAACATGCCACGAGGTACAGAATTAAAAGAAAGTGAAATTCGCGAAATTTGGAGATTAAATGGAGCTGGTGCTTTAGTTAATAATATTTCAAAAGTTATTAAACGCTCAAGATGTGCAATTTCAAATGTTTTGAAAAGGAGAATTAATGGATCTGTGATTAAAAGATCTGGACGTACTCCTTGCTTGTCCTCGAGAGACAGACGCCATGTGTTTTTGCTCGCTACACAGAATAAGATGACCACTACAGGCATTAAAAATGCTTTGAAACTGAATTGTTCAAGGAGAACCATTCGCAGGGTGTTGCATAATGCTTCCTATGTGAAATTTAAAAAATTGAAGAAAAAACCACCGCTTCTAAGGCGGCACAAAATGGACCGTTTAAACTTCGCTAAACAAAGTATGGCCTGGACCTGCAAATGGTACTCTGTGTTATTTTCTGATGAAAAAAAGTTTAACCTGGATGGTCCTGACGGGTTTCACTATTATTGGCATGATTTACGGAAGTCTCCTGATGTACAAATGAGCCGCCAAATGGATGGAGGCTCAGTAATGGTTTGGGCTGGTTTTTCGGCTCAAGGGAAAACCGATATCGTTTTTGTGCATTCAAGAATGAATTCCGAAAAGTATAAGAATCTTCTTAAAGATCAACTAGCCATATACGGTGAACTTCTTTGTGGCAAAAACTACACTTTCCAGCACGATAACGCGTCGATTCATACATCACATGTGACAAAAAAGTGGCTTTCAGAGCAAAGTATCAATGTTTTTCCGTGGCCTTCTCGCTCCCCAGACTTAAATCCCATCGAAAACTTGTGGGGGATCTTAGCTCGTGAGGGTTACCGAAATGGGAGGCAGTTTACATGTGTCGAAGACCTAAAGAATGCTATAAAATGTGCTTGAGAAGAATTGTCTTGCGATATTTTGTTAGAATTGATAGATTCGATGCCGAATCGTATCTTTCATGTTATAAAAAACAATAGCGGCTCCACCAAATATTGAATAACCATGTTAGAGGATTTTCTTTTAAACCATTAGTGTCTGCTAATTATGTTGACCACTGTATTTGGAAAGAAGGGTTGGTGTCTTATAATTTTGTCCATTATGTTTTTAAGTTTTTTCATTAAATTGTATGAAAATGTGATTTCTGTAAAACAATTACGTGTGATAACAGAATAAATTTATGTTTTTGTCGTATTTGATAAAGCATTTTTAAGCTCTGAATCTTTTCTTTCACTGTAATGTCAAATTAGGTAGGTGTCTTATAATTATGTCCCCCACTGTACAAATCAATTTTTTATAGTAGCATATTAATGCTGATTTGACATTTGAAACAACAAAAAAGTTCCAAAAAATATTCAGCATAAAAAACTGTATTTATTTAATTGATGAGGTATGACCTTCACTACAAAAGATCCTTTAATTGATGCATGGCATAAAATATGGTCTGGCTCTTTATTTATTGAAAATCACGATGAAGATATAGATTTTTCAAGTTCTCAGTTAACCTTACCTCAAGCTAAAGCATCTGAATTATGCAAAAAATTTCAAAACAGATTTACAAGAGCTTTTCAAAGAAGAAGAAATTGTTGAATGGGTGAACAATAAAGATGAAATTTTGGTAAATTACGTTGCAGGTGAAGAAATTATTTCTTCAATAATGAACCCAACCGAAGATAGTAAAACCGAGTCTGACAGTGACTGTGAGAAAAAGAAAAGTTTGAAAAAGGTTTGGTTTTTGGTGAAATTTCTTGTAAGTTCTTGGAGCAGCAAAGTTGTATAATGGCTGTTTACAAAATTCAAAAGAAACTTTATCAAGATAAAATGAAAGTTCTCAAACAAAGGACTGTACAAGAAATGTTTAAAAGTACTAATAAAAATAATTTGGGGTATTAAAATAATAATGTACAGATAAATAAAAGAGATCCAAGTTTAATTTGCTTAATTTGAATTATTATAATGCTCTTCTTGTAAATGGATACAGGTAAGTTGAAAAAATAAATCATTTAAACCAGAATCTGCAAAACTCTAAAATCTGCAAAATTCTAAAATCCGCACAAGCTCTGGTCCCAAGCTGTGCGGATTTTTGAGACCCTACTGTATTTCAAACCTTTTTTTTTTTAATTACCTTTTAAAGCCCCCACTGTTTCAATAATTTGAAAGCTGTAATAGCCTAATATTTAGTATTTTAAACTAACCATCTAAAATAATTAAAACGTGGATCTTCTGATAATTAGAATAATTGATGCAAACAGTAAATGATTATCACAAATATTTTATTATTACTGTTATCCTAATTGTTAAATTTATTTGAAAATAACTATTTTATTTCATTAGTATGTTTTAATTAAATTCTGGTTCTAAATACAGTCATAAAAACAATTGGCTGAATCGCAAAACAGCCGAGACACTTGGCATCGTTCAATTTGGCGAGGCGATAAATGGATCTTTGTTGTTACCAGTTCGTTTCGTAAATTCTTTCCACGCCTTCAGTTGTGTTATCTTGAATTTAGATTGGTTGATTTCTTGTGTATTGGACGGCTATGCCTACCTTTGACAACTCAACTCCGCATGTTTTGTAATTTGTGTACAACGAGTTGTGTGACGAAGTTTAGAAGAAAGACGTTTTGTAATTGTAAAATTAAATGACGGTAAGGCTAGAGTATGTTATTGTTAATATATTTTGCTGTTTTTAGTTGTAAAATTTGAAAGTTAAAGTACCTGTGTAATTTAGTTTGAAATTGTGAGTATTTGTGCATTTTTTTTTTGCTGGAAAGTTAAATGAAGTTTATCGACGACTAGAAATTATGGCAATTCAACATTTTATAGAGTTGGTTTTCAAGAAAGGAGATGTTTGTTAAGGTATGTTAATAATTTTATGTATTTTTTAGTATAGTGTTTTATATTAGCCGTTTATTGTATATTTCTCATGTATGCTGACCTTACGAGTTTTGTACATTTTGATATTGCTACGCAACGTGAACTGCTAAATTTTGATATTGCTATGCATTGAGAACTGAAGAATTTTGAGATTGCTGGTAGCGAGAACTGCTGAATTTTGAGATTGCTACACACCGAGAAGTGCTGGTGACGGTGATGTTTTTTTTCGGTTAATGAACGCGAAGCGTTCATATACATGTACGCTGATTGCCGCTTTAACGAGTTTCCTGCGTTTTTCAGATTGCTGCAGAACTAGGTTGCTGTATTCAATGATAAATATTTTTTTATGAATGCGAAGCGTTCATACTTCTTTAAATTAGAAATGAATTTTTCAATGTTTACTATAATATAGGCACGTACTTACAATATTAAATGACCCCATGATTTTTTCTGAAAGTTGTTGAGAAATGAAAATTTTAATCATTATATCGTTACTCTGATTTGGAAAGGTACTTTAAAAATTTCACATTTTCAATAAACTTATGTTGAAATCGTTTGTTTTATTTTGAATCTCATAAAAATCAGCTTTCCTGTGTTTTCTAATACGTCGTTATTTATAAATGTTGTATTTCCCATGATTCCAGGGTGATGACGTAGTAAAAAACAGTCTGGAAGCATTCAGGAAAGTGAACCAATCATGTTAGTTTTCAAGTTTCCGCATTTTAGATTGGCACATGTGGGGTAGTTGGCGCTTGTCAGAAAAGTCGCCAAATGGGCTGTCTCGCTGTTTTGGGAATCTGCCAAACAATTATATTTATTACTGTTTATGGGGTGTCCATTACTGGGCTTCAGGGTGTTTTGATATATTTCTGTTATTTAAAATTAAATTTCGATTCATATTGGGAAATGAGACTATAAGAATGGTTAAATATTGTTGATAGGTTAATATAATATTAAAAAAACTGGAATATAACAATTATAACTATTAATAAAAAAAATTTTAAAGGAAATTCCTTAAGGGTGTCCATTAGTGGCACATCTACCCTATAACATCTTAGCAATTATCTGGAACGGTGAGTAAAAGGAGGCTGATGAAAAATAAAAAAAAACTGTTTTAATTCTTAATTTTGAAAAGAGCTCGTAGAAGCTTCCTTTTTGCATTTATAATTATTTCTTATTCCATACATTTCTGTTGCTTTTCACACTGATATGTTAAAAAACTGTCTTACCGGAAGATTTCATAAAAGTTCTTAGTTTAGCTTAAATCAAGTTTATATTCTTCCCTTTAAAAAACGCGGCCTAAGTTGTGGACCTCAAGCACGTCTGTTCGAAAATCCCGACTCTCTCAATGTTTCCTTCCGCTAGCGCCCTTGCTTGGTTTGTTATATTTATGTATTTTCTTTGTTTCATTTTCCTTTACAGCAAGTTAAATGTTATAATTTTTATACCAGCGTACGCTTGTTATTATGTATTGTTTCTTTTAACTTGTACGTTACATCGTACTTGCAGATTTCATTTTCGTAATTTACGTAATGTGAACCCTTGTTTAAATAACCCATGAGCCGCCATTGATATAGTTATTACGAAATCTTACATCCAATAAAATCAAAACTTTACAATCAATACATAAACATCTAAAATATGAGTCAAGAAACAACAAATATTGTAAACAGAACCAGACATTTAACTTAAGTACAATCAAATATTTTTTTAAATGTTGAAAATTACCTTCACATTCTTCATCTTTAGCGAATGAAAGCTCAGATATAGATAGAAATATTAAAGTAATTATGTACAAGCACTGAAGAAAATACACTGTCCGAGCCATACTGCAACACAACATTTAAAAATCATTCATAAATCATACAACTTTAGCGGTACACCAAACTATTATTAAAAATGACGAATTATTTATACAATGAAACACTTTTAAATGACATGCGTAAGGGAAAGGATAAGCACTTCCCAGTTTTGTTTTCAGTTTCTCCCTGAAGCAGCCCATGAAGGAAAGAGATAGATGGAGATGCAGTAAGGTGACTGGGGTGACGCAAAAAAGTAACCCAAAAATCCGCTATAGTAGGCCCAAACACAAGCACGTTCTTTCACGAAAAGAAGAAGAAAACTTTTAGTAATACAGTTTTTAAGAATGCAGATCACTTTCATTTAGAAAAGAAAATGTACGGGTGATGTCAAAGAATTCGGTCCTTGTTCCAGGTGCTTGTTTTGTTTGGGCCTAGTGAGAACATTTAAATTTACGGCATACTCCATCTCCATCTATCTCTTTCCTCCAGGGCAATAGCGCCTAGAATATATAGTCTGGAAATTGGCTATCCCTGTTTAATACTTAAAAAAAGTGTTAAAATATTGTATCCCTTAAATGTGCAACGATGCTACTGAAATATGAAGATCGCAGGGACATCTGCAGGATATTTTCTACAACTGCAAGATATTGCTAGTCTATACAATGTAACCCGAAAATCCCGCAGATGTCGCTGCGATCGACACTGATCGCACATTTAAGGGATACAATTTTTTAGCACTGTTTGGATAGCATATTTCCACACTAGGTGTTCTAGACGCTGTAGCCAAACTGTTAAAGGTAGCTCAATGGTGGTTTACTGGTGACGTCATTAACAGACGTATAAAAAAATGTAGTTTTATTCCCCAAAATCAGAATATGTGTAACATTTTTGATGAAAGCAAAGATACGAAACAGAACTTCTTTTTATTTTTCTTTCGAAAGCTTTAAATACTCTTCTAAGTAAAGTAAAATCTATTGGTCGAGAGGAATTTGTACAAAAACATAGGCAAAGATCGACCATTTTAAAACCATTTCCGAAACGAAGTTGACCAAACAGAAACCTGCAATTTGGAGAAATTTTAGCTAATTTCTAGGTTGCCTTGTTATGAGAGTGGCTACATACGGGATATAAATTTGACTGGTTGAGACGATTCTGGACAAAAGTGAATTGCCAAGCATTTTGGCAAACCTGCCATTCAGTGATGTTGTCGTAACAGAGTAAAAGGAAAGGGCATGTTTACAAACAAACACTTCCCTCAACCAATCTACCACTACATTTTTGTCATAGCGATCGTTGCCGGAATAGTCTTGGCGACGTAGGACATCAGAAAGAAAAACCTGTCCGTTCTTTATTGCTCCGACTGTACACAAGAGCTAGGGAAATTTGATTGGCCTACATGTGACAGTTCTGTACAGAACTGTCACATGTAGGCCAATCAAATTTCCCTAGCTCTTGTGTACAGTCGGAGCAATAAAGAACGGACAGGTTTTTCTTTCTGATACGCAGTAATCAGTGGTGTAGTCGAGGGGGGACGCAGGGGGACGGCGTCCCCCCACTTTTTTATTTTATTTCAAGCGTCCCCTTACTTTTTTATTTCAAGGGGGACGCTAAGGATGCGAGGGAACGTGCAGACCTTCCTGATTTATTAAATGTTTAAAATAAAAAGCACTTAACAATTTTATGAAGTATAGAATTGATTTTTTAAACTATTTTAGTTTTCTTAACAACGGGCATTCAAAAAACAAATTTAAAGGAATTGGGAAGAAAGGGATGTTTACTTTCTGTTTCATCATAATTATCCGCAGTGAAATACCGTTCCTTCAGATGCATACATTAGTTTTACTTGGAATTCTCTAATCGAAAACAATTATCTCCCTCCTGTACAGAAAGACCGCACAAACTCTCCAAAAAGGGGACCAAAGGGGACCTATTTCAGCAAATCACGAAGTAAAATAAACGTAGAAGCCTGCCTGCCCTTTATTTGTGATTTATTTATAAATGTTCGAAGTATAATTTGTTATAAAGAAAACGTTTGCTCTGATCCAAATTCATTTAATTCTGAAATTCATTATTTTAAAGCCATTGTTATTGGCACAGGTTAAAAATCTAATATTGGTACTGCTTTATTTGAACTACATACACACAGCATCCTTGTATCTCAAGTTCATCCCAGTCCTCTCTTTCCAATATTAGCATTATTTTAAATACTAGGGGGCTCTGCCCCCTACGAGCTACGCTCGTCAACCCCCGTTCAGACACCGCAGACTCTAACAGCACGCTAATTTGATCGCCTTTAAAAAGATTTCGGAAGATTGAATTATAATTTGAATCTGACAATTATAATCTGACGTAATTTTCAACAAACTTTTCTTTCTCTTTTTAATATTCACGTCAAAATACTTTTGTTAGAAATGAAATATTATGATCATCTTAAAATGTCAAGTAAATGTCTCGCGCAATTTTAAAATTAAAACTGTTTTGCAATATTATTTTTTGTTCATTTTACGTAATAAGTGTAATATGACGTAAATTCCCCTATTTAGGACTTCTAACGCATGTTACTGAATTTATTATTTTACAATATTCTTTCTCATTTAAAATTCACGTGTAACTATAGTTTTTATGACGTAATTTTCAATGAGTTCCTGCTTTTTATATTTTTTGTTTATAATAGTCACGTGTAAAATAAATTTTTAATTTGAAGCAAACATTACTGTTTGCGCTGTTTAAATTAATATAAGTTGGCAACAGTTTAAATTAATACAATTTTCTAAAATTTATAAAAAATATCTCTCGAAATGCTGAAAATTTGAATTTAAAATAGAAATAAAACCTCGAAAAATTATTCAAATTAAAAAACTAACTGCAATCTGCACACCGGGAAATTCTGACGCATAAAATGATCTAAAAATGATTAAATTCCTATGTACAGTTTTTGCTCCTATAAAACTTTTTTAATGGAACGATTTTGTCCAACTTTGGCATTAAATATCTCTTAAAATAATTCTTCGATTTGAAAACTGTCTACATCAGCGTGTTTATCAAACATTTTTCTATAATACTACCGATTTTCATATTTTTGTATGCAACAGTTTTTTTAATATTAACGAAGAAAGACCTCCGGTCACAAAAAATTCAAAACCGGCGGCGGCGGTGACAGCGGTAGTTACTTTTTTTTAGAATAGAGAGATAAATATAATAAAAATAGATGTTTGTGTATGTGCTGTTTTTTTTTAAGAGACCACTTCACGCAGAGTTGTAACATTTTGCAAGAAGGTACCTGTATGCCTGAAATTTTGCACCTCCAAGCAAGTTTTTTAATTTAATTTTCTTAATTTTTTATGCGTTTCTTCGCAGCGAATTTTCCACATTAGCTAAAGGAATCAGGTTGCAATGTTTTAGCCCAATATATTAAATTTTGTTCTCTATTAAATAAAATTTATTATAAATTCCTACAGCTTTTTATTTGATTTTTAGAATTCTTTCATGTTTTGTAGTTCTTTTTGACATTTATAAAAGGAATTTCATTTCAATCTTTCAGTTCAATATCTCAAATTTTATCCAATTTTTAGAGTTTATCCTTGTTTTGTGCTGATTTGTTGTCATTCGTACAAGAAACCTCATTTCAATATTTTAGCCCAATGCAGTAAATTTTGTTCCTTGTGATTTTGAGGGATTTTTGTGTTTCAAAACGATTTCGATATTTTATTTCTGAAATGTAAAGAATGCTCCATACAACAAATTACAACCAAGCAAAAACTTGAAACAATTAAAGCCGACCCGACCCGACCCACAACGAAAAAAACAGCGTCATTCTATCCAATGTAGGATTCTGAGGTAAAATGCTCGGTAGATTTCTGAATTGCGTGGATTTTAAGTTACAGCCTGAAGAGAAAGACAGAAAATTATTATTGAATTTTTTTTTATTATTAATTACAAAAAATAAATAATGAAAATTTTCTTACTCCTATGGAGCATATGCATATGTATATATACACTGGAGTTTTTTTAGATCTTGGGACGAAATTCGCTTTTTTTCGTGATATTTTGATGAAATTTGCATTTTACTTCGAGACCTTTCGACGAAATTCGCGTTTTATTTAAAGATCTTTTGACGAAATTCGCGCTTTATTTGGAGATCTTTTGACGATATTTGCGCTCTATTTTAAGATTTTTTTGACAAAATTTGCCTTTTTTCGCGATGTTTTGACATGAATCGCTAGTTTTCTGCGATATTTTGGGGGATTTCGCGTTTTTTCCGCGATATTTTGGAGAAATTCGCGTTTTTTTCCGCGATCTTTTGGGGAAATCCGCGTTCTTCCCGTGATCTTTTGGGGAATTTTGCGTTCTTCCCGTGATCTTTTGGGGAATTTTGCGTTCTTCCCGTGATCTTTTGGGGAAATTCGCGTTTGTTTCGCAATCTTTTGGGGAAATTCGCGTCTTCTTCCGCGATCTTTTGGGAAAATTCGCGTCTTCTTCCGCGATGTTTTGGGGAAATTCGCTTCCTTTTCGCGATCTTTTAAAGAAATTCGCGTTTTTTCGCAATCATCGTACGAAATCCGTGTTTTATTTCGATCTTTTGACGAAATTCCCATTTCCTTCGCAATCTTTTGACGAAATTCACGTTTTTTGTGACATTGACTAAATTCGTGTGTTTTTCGTGATCTTTTGAAGAAATTTGCGTGTTTTTCGCGACCCTTTGATGAAATTTGCGTATTTTTCCGGATCCTTTGATGAAATTTACGTGCTTTTCGCGATCTTTTGAGAAAATTCGCGTGTTTTCGAAATCTTTGTACGAACTTCGTGTTTTATTTTGATCTTTTGACGAAATTCACATTTTTTTCGCGATCTTTCGACGAAAATCACGTGTTTTTCGCGATCTTCCGACGAAGATTGCGTGTTTTTCGCGAACCTTTGACGAAATTTGCGTTTTTTCGCTTCTATCTTTTGAAGAAATTCACGTGTTTTTCGGAATTTTTTTGGCAAAATTTGTGTATTTTTCGCGATTTTTTGAGGAAGTTCGCGTTTTTTTAGAGATCCTCTGACGAAATTCGCGAAAAACAGACTTTACGGACCTAGTAGTGAAAAACGGACTAATACGTACTTGAAGCAAGAAAATGGACCAGTTCCTCAAAAACGGACCTAGTGGGAGCCCTGGTATGGCGCTTGCAGTCGAATATAGAATAAATCAACAAAAGGGACGTCAATGCAGACCGACAACTCCTGATACTGCGCAGTGCAAGAATCCACCAAAACCATTATCCTCCTTCTCCCATCTTCGTTTAGCATTCCATTGACAATTATTTCCTGATTAGATTCGTGGATTACCTCTTTATACAGGAAAAAACTACAAGCATTGGATTAGTTTGAATTCGAGCAAGTATCTCTGAAGTATCCCTTTTTTAAATTCTAGCCATAGATATTTTGCATCAAAATTTAAATTTTTGAAGGATAAAATAACAAAATGAAACAATATAGGCAGTCAAAACTGGAAAGTTTTATAATTTCTTCCAAACGTTCTCGTACAGAAACCGATACGATATTATCGACTACAATTGAAGATCAAAAGTTCGATCCAAGAGAATTGTAAGTATCTTTTGAGTTTTGACCGAAAATATTTTAAATTGTACGCTATGTTATACCATGAACTTTTGATAAGAGTTGTATATTTTCCAAATATCAATATGTTTTTGTTATAAAACTATATATTTTGTAGAATGGGATGGAAAGGAAACATGGGCGCCAGCAATGGTAGTTGCGCAGAATTGCCCCTCTCTGGATTTTCAATTTAATTAACTAAATTTTCTTCCACTCTCAAAATTTTCAAAAAATAATAACATTTGTTCTTCTCAGAGGATTTAAAGTTATTAAACAGTAAAAGAAAGGATAATCAAGAATTATTCATCAGGGAGAGGGCCTGTCCCCCTGAAGCCCCCGTAAAAGACTATTTTTGGTTCTGTTTTTCTTTTACATTCATGTATTTTTTTTTTTCGAAACCCCCCGATTAAAATCATCAGGTGTTCAGAAAAAAAAAAATGTTTCCCTAGTACATTTTGTAAAAAAAAAAAAAAAGCTAAGTTTAATTTTGGGTTTTTAACCCTCTAAGTATTTGGGGCGTAATATTCTGTTCACTAAGCTCCAGGTTTCACAGCAATACAAGCAGTATTTAAGATAATATAATTCAGTAGGTTTAAAAACAACATTACAATTTTACCCTTTTGCAAGTCCCTCGGAGGGTTAATATGGTTATATTTCTAAAATATCTTTTTAAATAAAATACAGATTTTATTGAATAACGGCAATATTGTTTAAATGTATCTGCAATCTCTATAAAATTTGCAACAGCATAAAAAATACAAAATTAAAATACAACATTTTAACACGTTCTAATATAGTTGAAAAGTGTTATGACTTTGGTTTGTCTTGTTCCTAAATAAACTTGGATTGTCACACTATTTATATACATTATAATGATTTGCTATTTATTATAGAGATCCTTTAATGAAAATGAAGTTTGCAGCAATTGAAGTTCGTCTACAGGTATACATAAAACTATTCCGTTAAATTACTCATGGTATACAGTAATTATTTGAAAAGCGTTTTGTGAAATTGATATACGTTATTAAAGAGGGAGATAACGTCACCCACAGAAAACATAGGGAATGTATCATATCAATTTTCTTTAACAGTTTATGAGCAACATTGCAGGATGTACGTTTTCAATCTTAACTAATTTTTATTACATTATGTGGAATGAATTCTATAAATCATATGCAGTGCAACAGTTCGAATTATTTAATTTGTGTGTGCGGGATTTAAGGAAAATTCATTTTCAAGAGTGTTACTTTTTTTTAGAACAACTGTTTTACTGTGTGAATATAATACAAATAAATTCATATATAAGATTGCACAAAATATATGGATACACAAATACTGTCGTCAATGAACGGTAATTGCCAGAAAAACTTTTTTTAGTGGTTTTATGCGTTTTCCTCTTTAGTCAGACTTTTAGTTTTACTGCGTGGTATGTATAAAATAACATGATTATATACTAAAGAATTTGTGCTTTAAGAAGCTACTCCACTCACGTGAAAACAGCTTTCTAATGTTAATCCTATGGAAGAAATTGTTTTTAAATATCTTATTTGACTTTCAATGTTTTTAAATGATTTTTTTTAATTAGATAGCTGAGGTCTATCTCTACAAAGGCCGTTTTTTTAGGTCGATTTTGTTTGTACTTTTTTTTTCAGTTTGGATAATTTCACTATCAGAACCGGTTTCAAAAGTCGACGTATCCTCATAAATAAATTTAAAGAAAAAAAAAAAAGACTGTGAACGAAATCGAAAAAGTAAAAAACGGGCATTGTTGAAATAGACCCTATGGCTATCCAACACAAATAAAATCATTTTAAAATAATGACATGCAAAAGAGATATTTAAAAAAAAAATCTCCCATAGGATTAACATTAGCAAGCGGGTTGAGTTCCGCACGAGAAGATCACTGACACAACCGAAAATTACTTTTGTTCTTTCTTTTGTTCAGACATGAAAAAGGTTTTCATTTTTTTAATTCTACAGTAAGCTATTTAATGTCGACAAAACAAACTTTCATTAAATTAATTTTAATTCAATTTAAATTTTTTAATTTAATCTTTCATTCCCTTTTCCATGCTTTGAAAATGAAAAGCAGGATTCAAAATCAAGTTTGCTCTATAGGTGATACAGACTCTAATGTTCTAAACAATGAGCGTCCCCCCACTTCTTTTTCCAGGACTACACCACTGGCAGTAATTCGACCAACAGTGACGTCAGCTGCTCTTTCCTTATACTTTAAAATCACAAACGTCCCGCGTAGAGTATACACTATAGTTTTATTTGAGAAACAGAGGGCAAACGGAGCTTCTTAAAAAAATCCAGAAGGTATACGAAGTATACTCTCCACTACACCCCTACTGCCAAGTTAATGCTTGTTAACTTGTCACCGTCATATTGTCGAATTCGTTCAGGCAAATAGTGCCAAGTTCTGGAAAGTTTGCAAAGTTTGGACAGAAACATCTATCTACGCATGCTCTGTGCCCTAAGTAGTAACATGTCAAAACATTAAAATGACTTATGAAACAAATCAATTTCAAAAGGCTAATATTTGTATTTTTAAACGGATTGCACCGTTGGAATACTGAATGCCGTAGATATGGCCTGATAGTTTTAATTTTAACAAATTTTGAACAGTAGAGCGGATGGTCCCTGTAAAATGTGTGGGAAAAAACGCGTAAAACGATGTCTCGGAAATAATTTTTTTGAAGGGTTAATACTCGCATATTTTTTAACGGATTGCATTTTTAGACAGCTTAAAAAGTATTTAAGCGCATATATTCTTTTACTTTTCGTATTTTGAACGGGTTAGCTAACGGGAGTTTTGAAAGGCGCGCAAAAAAGCAGTTTCTGACCTTTCGAACTTTTTACTGCTAGACTGCGGAACTACCGTTATGCGCCATTTCTTGATGAGTGCATTAAGTGAAGCATATTTTTGATGAGTGTTTGCAGTGGTTTTTAATTAATACCAAATGAAAAATATGTACATCAGGTCCTGCCTTTACTAACCTCATCCAAATTTCCAGACCTCTACGTGTAGTAGATTTTGCTAGCCTTTGCAAACACACACACGGATCACGGACAAACTCATTTCTTTTATTGGTATACATTCATGTATGAACATAGCTCTGGTGAAATGTTTGATAGATTAATGGAACAGTTTTACAAAATGGCGAGAACTTTGAAGATGGTATTGCCATTCACCTATCTAAACTGCAGAAAACGTGTTGCGAGTTAAACGACGAATTGAAACGCGAGTTGCAAGAACTACTCTACTGGACATTTTGCACATAAACCGCACAATTTCAAAACTCCCACCTGTATATAGCCTAGAAAATATAGTGTGGCAACCGGCTATTCCAGTAATGCTTTAAAAGAGCTAAAAAGCTGAATCTGATGAACGTTGAACAACGCTGAATGAAAAATATCCAACGCATCGACATATGTTAGTTCTTCACCGCCGCAACGTCAATGGAGGATATTCCATTTACGTTTTCATCACGTGGCCAAGGTAAAAAATTCTAGCGTAAAGAAGGGAAGGCCCGTAGACGTAATGAAAAACCCTCGCCAGCCAGTGAAACAGTTCATGCGGAAAGCAGTAGCAGCCTCCTTTTTTATCAGTTAGAAGTTCTTTCAGTAAATTGCCAGTATCACGTGACTTTTTTCAGCCTCGAACCCAGATTTGGAATAAAGTCCATTAAACCATGTTTGCATTTGAGCTTTCAGATGTCGCTGCAATCGAAATTTATCGTATCCAATTTTTTAGCACTTTTTGGATAGCTGGTTGCCACACTATAGGCCGTGATCCAGGAAGATTTTTCGCTGTTAGCAAAAAGAGAATGGCCAATCAGAAGTCTGCATTTTTGCAAACTGTTTACAAAAATGCAGGCTTCTGATTGGTCAATCTCGTTTTGCTAACAGCGAAAAATCTATCTGGATCCCGGCCTATATATTCTAGACGCTATAACGAAAGGGTAGCTGACGTCACTGTTGGTCAAATGGAGGATATTCCATCTACGTTTTGATCACATGGTCAAGGTAAAAACTTCTAGCGTAAAGAAGGGAAGGCTCCGTAGACGTAATGAAAAACTCTCTCCAGCCAGTGAAACAGCTCATACGGAAAGCAGCAGTAGCCTCCCTTCTTATCAGTTAGAAGTTCTTTGGGTAAATGGAGGATATTTCATCTACGTTTTGATCACGTGATCAATGTAAAAACTTCTAGCGTAAAGAAGGTAAGGCTCCGTAGACGTCTAATATAAATTCCCGCTAGCCAATGAAACAGTTCATGAAGCAAAGCACTAGTATCTTCCCTTCTTACCAGTTAGAAGTTCCTTGGGTAAATTACCGTTATCACGTGACTTTTTTTAGCCTCGAACCCAGATTTGAAATATCCTCCATTACTTGTATCACATGACTTTTTTCAGCCTCGAACCCAGATTTGGAATAAAGTCCATTACTGTGGATCAGCAAGAAAAACCTGTCCGTTCTTTATGTCTCCTACCAGTACACTTGAGCTAGGGAAATTTGATTGGTCTACGTTCAACAGGTCTCTGATATGATTGGCCTACGTCGTCAGGACTATTCCTGCAATGATCGTTATGGCAAAAATGTAGTTGGTAGATTGGTTGACGGATGTTTTTGTTTGTAAACATGTCCTTTCCTTATAACCTGAGTACTTCGAGTTTAAAATGGACTTTATTCCAAATCTGGGTTCGAGGCTGAAAAAAGTCACGTGATACCGGTAATTTACCCAAAGAACTTCTAACTGATAAGAAGGGAGGCTACTACTGCTTTCCGCATGAACTGTTTCACTGTCTGGCGAGAGTTTTCCATTACGTCTAAGGAGCCTTCCCTTCTTTACGCTAGAAATTTTTACCTTGACCACGTGATCAAAATGTAGATGGAATATCCTCCATTGTGTGGTGGCTTGTGCCAATGGACTTTATTCCGAATCTGGGTTCGAGGCTGAAAAAAGTCACGTGGTACCGGTAATTTACCCAAAGAACTTCTAATTGATAAGAAAGGAAGCTACTACTGCTTTCCGCATGAACTGTTTCACTGGCTGGCGGGGATTTACATTGCGTCTACGAAGCTTTCCCTTTTTTATGCTAGAAGTTTTTACGTGATCATGACGTACATGGAATATCCTCCATTGAAGAATGGATGATGAATAAGTTAACTGAAGAACTTTGCCTCATTGTAACGAGGTTGCCTGCCAAGCAGTCTGACTCCATATCTTTTGTTGAATCAAAGAAAGAAGCTCCAAAAATGTTTGGAAGGAAATATTATTTGTGTAGAAAGCCGGTCTACCTTTAACTATAAATTACAACCAAAACTCCAAAACCGGAGGTAATGAATTCATGTGTGCAATGGAAAATGTACCTGGAAGTAATGTATGGATGTCTGACAGTAGAGCGTCAGTAGAGACATGCACGGGTCGTGTACAACTCGACCCGAACCTGAGAATTCTATTTGAAGTCAACCCGAACCCGAAATACTTCAACACGAAATGAAGGAAGTTAATTCATGTTTCAACGCAATTATGAAAAGTAATCTACAATTATATCTCTAATACCAATTTTATCTTTTATGTAGAAAAATGGACATATGTACAAGGAAAGGGCAGCTGACGTCACTGTTGGTCGTATTACTTTTGGTAAGCCAGAAAAACCTGTTCATTCATTATAACTCCTACTATAAACATGAACTCCGGGAATTTGATTGGTCTGTAACAGATTGATTTAGCAGATCTATGATATGATTGGCCTACGTCTCCAAGTGTGATTCCTGCAATGATCGCTATGATAAAAATGTAGTAGTAGATTGGTTGACGGAAGTGTTTGTTTGTAAGCATGCCCTTTCCTTATATTCAAATATATTAAAACGCTAAAGAGCGGACACTTCGGGATCGTTGAGTCCTGCATCAGGTCGTGTTGTCCCTAATTTAATTATTTTTTAGAAAGAGGTATCTCTAATTACCTTTCTGCGAGTCGAGTTCTCTGTAGAATATTTTTGGCAGGACAAATTTAGTTTTTTGCAAGCCAGGTTGTTGGGATATTCACAAAAAGTTTGAGTAGAACTATGTTTTAGATGAAAATAAATACATAGTATATGAATATGAATGAGTATATATTCAATTTACAGCATGAGAATTAAAATGTATATGAAATATGTGATAATACATTATTATTTCTTAATGGTACAGTTAAGAACTCCTTTTTCTTTTCTAGGAATATTAAAATTATTACCAAAATTTCGTTTTTGATAGACACAAAAACACATGTATCGTATTTGTGATAGTTTATGCACACACACACACATGTTACGTGTATGTAGATTCGGAGGTGTCTACTATTCAGAGGTAAAGGCATACAAATAAAGTGTTAGAAACTAAATACGTGTTCTCTAAATAGAGGTGTTCACTATCCGGGATAGTGCGTTATGGAAGTTTTATTGTACATAGATTTTTCACCTGGAAAAATATTTTGGACATTTTTTGAGAAATCGGGTCAACTCGAACCCGACCCGCAAGAGTCAAAACACAACCAAAAACCGAAACAATGAAAGTCAACCCGACTCGCAGCAAAAAAATAGAAGTCAACACTATCCAAACCCGCCACACAATAAAAAATGTAGCGCCAAACCGACTCAACCCGAACCGCGGGTTTTGTCGGGTTCGTGTAAAAGCGGATTACTCGACCGATGAAGGTCTTCAAGCGTCAGCCCGTATGACTAAACCTAAAAAATATTCATTAATTTTGAATCTTATGCCACGGTTAAAAGGTATATGTGGGTAAAGTTCAAAGTCATCGATGTTAAAGGTCTACTTCCATTTCAGGGCATTACCAACCATAATAAAAACTGAAATCCGGGCGCTGCTAAAGCAACCCTACCCAATTTCTGAATGGGTTCGGGATCGTATTAGGTCCGAGCAACCACACAAGAGGCTCCGCGCAACACCCTCAGGAATATAGAAGCTCCTAGGAAGAACCGCACATAGCAACGGTACACTGTATGGACGTTGCTTTACCACAAGCTCAGAATATGGAACTTCTGCAAAGAAAACCATTTGCTCCTTGACGGCAGATATTAATAACCAATATATTCTTGAACATGGGTTTGGAATGTTACCGTTGAAATTAAAGTAAGTGACAAGTGCTACTAAAAACATTTAATTAAAGTTTGGTACCAGAAATTGTTTGTAGAAGTTTTGATACTAGTGACAAATCCTTACGAAACGTTTTCAGTTCCAGCTTCTGAAAATGGATGGTCCTTCGTAAAAGATGTTACTGCGCGTCTTAAATGAATTCTAAAAGCTTATGACCTGTATTCTCTACAGACAGTTGCGTAGCTAGGATTTCTTTTTAGGTGGGAAGGGGTCAAGCATTTTTCTTCAGACGATGTATACAGTAAAATCTACTCAGAAGGAGACACAAAAAATAAGATGAAAAATTCCGTTTTAGATAGGTTTTTGTCTTAACAGTTATTAGTGTATGGCAGGGTTGGCGAACCTTTTTGTTGCCGCGTGCCAAAATTTGTATAAAAATATTTTACATTCCCATGACATGCCAACTGAAATGCAAATTTAGTAGAAAGAACAATAATGAATTAAAATTACTTAAATTTTTTTTTATTAAGATTTAAAAAATCTGGGGAACATACGTGTAGATATTACAGTAAAATAATTATAGAAAAAAATATATTTTAGAAAAAATAATAATAATAAAGCGATTTCTATTGCCGCATCTGAATATCAGTGTAATTTTAACATAATGCAAAATTAACTGGAGTGATCCGACAAGGGCTTTCTAATTTAGTTTTTTATTATTCATTTGCGAAAACCCTGTAAACTCCAGTGTTTTTAATCAGCTCTGAAATAAATTCCAAGTTGCCATAATTTTCTCATCGGCATTTTTAATGATGGCTAATCTTTCTTTTTTGATAGTTTTCAAATATATATTTTTTTTAATTCTGAGACCGATTGAATTCAATTGGAATTTAATAAGTTGCAATTCAAATTTTCAATTTCCATTTAATCCAATTTAGACAAGATTAACTCATCTAACTTCTCAAATTTTGTGTAATCTCACTGCGTTTTGATTTAAATGCACAAGAGACGGCGTGCCAAAATTATTATTTCGCGTGCCAAAAGTGGCACGCGTGCCATAGGTTCGCCGTCCCTGGTGTATGGCATTATTTTGTCTGCACCAAGGAATATTTCTATTTAAATTAGGTTTCCGCTATAGGCAGTTTCCGTTTTCTCAAATTTTGCTGTAATTATATCTATATACATATTTAGGTTACAAGTGTAAAAAAATCTGTCAAAACGGAACCTGTGATTACTGAATCCTGTCCTAAAAGAAAACGTTACATGGATTTCCATACAGTTATATTTTCTAAGACAGAAATCTGTGTAAAACGAAATACTTTTCCGGTTTCTTGCGATTACATTTTCACAAGTTTTACATACTCGGTAAAACTTATGAAAATAGGACCTGCCTACAGCTGAATACTGCTTGAAACCGAATAATTTCAGGATCCTGATGAAAAGAACATGCTAAGATTTTACCTTTTTAGATGGAAACCTCTTTCAAACTGAAAGATTTTCCAGTTTTTTGCGATTTTATCATGATAAGATTTACTATGTGTGCATGTGTAACAGGATAAATTTTAAGAATTTAGTTATTACCTTATAAATTACTTAATTAAAAAAATAGTATGCGTAAAATAGAGTAAAATCAATCTTTATAACTGTAGCTGATATTATAAAAAAGTTACATTAATATTCATCATTGAAAGAGATTTTACAAACAATCTACTATCCCTACTACTAGTGTCCGGTCTCAACTGTGTCCAATGGCTAATTCCTAAACCGTTAGTCATAGACATATAGTTCCAATTACAAAAATGTTTTAAATCAGGTAAAGAAATATTTTAAAAGCGATTTGGGTCAATAGAAACATTTCTTAAAAAATTACGAAATTTAAATTTTTATACGGTCCCCCGGTCTTTTAAGTTATATTTAGTAAAATTTTCCTATTACACTGTCAAGAAAGACAAAAAAAAGGCCCATTCATATAATACTAAAATTGAGCGAGTTATGAAACTTTAAAAATGCATGACTTATGCTACTTTTCTTCTCTGAAAACAAATGAGCTCTGCTTGGCTTTGAGGGGTCACATACCAAGTGTTTAAAGTATTCGAAGATCTTATTTCATGTGTATCTGCGCTTTGAAAAAAATCGTACAAGTATTACGATTAAGTTAACATTTATTAAGTTTCAGATTGGCTAAAATTATATGTTTTATTTTGTCAGGATTTGTGACTGTTTCTTTTATGATTTCTTTTAACAAAAATTATGTTATTTTTATAAGTTTTTATGTTACTTCAACGATCATATGTATGTTTTTCCAGTTCAAAATTTGTACTCGAAATTTAACTCACTTTTAAATATCCGATCGAGATTACATTTTACATACTGGCGCAAATTCAATAACAATCTAATAGTATTATGATTTTCGGTGGTTACCATTTATACTTATTTTACAGGATAACACAAAAAATTTCGGATAGATTACCGCCAAGAAGTTTAAGAAAAAGTTTTAGATTACATAATACGAGACTGCAATTGTTGTTTTTTTTAACTTTTATGAATTTTTTAGTACTGAATCCGAAAATTACATTAATTTTTAATCATCATGTCAGGATATTTCGCAAATCACAAATTGTCAAATTTAAAGAATAACAAAAATCGGATACTATAAAGTAGAGGGGAGGGTTGTGTATTTTAACTTTTGATAATTGATTTTTATGTACTTTTCAGCACTGAATCTGAAAATGACCTTCATTTTTAACCATCACGTTAGAATTTTTTTGCAAATCGTAAATGTGTAAGTTAAAATATAGCGAAAATCTCATACTATAAAACATATGTAAAACTTTTTTTATTTATTTTATTTTATTTTATTCAGTAATTTATTCGATATTTTTGCTTATCCTGGGATTCTTACAGCTAAATAGCTGAGTGGTCCGATGAGATGAGGGAGGAGATTCAATTTTAACTTTGAACTTTTTAACTTTGAAATTTGCGAAAGATCCTGATGTGATGGTTAAAAATGAAGGTCAATTTCAGATTCAGCTGTACAGAATACACAAGAATCAATTATCAAAAGCTAAAAAACATGACATAACCCAACTTTTGCAGGCTAGTGTAATCTAATAATATTTCAAAATACGTATCATTTTGTAAAGAATTGAGGCTGTTAATTTAGCATCATTTTATTTAACAAAAATTCTGTATTTACTTTCTTCTTAAATATTTATTACAAATTGTATATTTTGCATTAATATGTCAGAATGATTAAATATTTCCAATTTATATTGCAATATTAATTTTACTCTCAACCATTTTTTAATATATCTGACGAAATTATATTTCGACTAAATTTGTGAATGACACCCAATTTGCAGCAAAAAATATGCTCCAACTTCAAACAGCTATTACTCGGTCAATTTTAATCGTAGAATAACGATACTTTTTGTGCATTACTTATTAGTGTAAAAGGAAAATTTTACTAAATATAACTTATAGGACCGGGGGACCGTATAAAAATTTAAATTTCTTATTTTTTAAAGAAATGTTTTTATTGACAGAAATCGCTTTTAAAATATTTTTTTTACCTGATTTTAAGCATTTTTGTAATTGGAACTATATGTCTATGACTAACGGTTTAGGAATTAGCCATTGCGGGCACCGTTGAGACCGGACACCATGTATATATAAACTGAAAATGAAAATTTCTGCTTATAACTTGAGTTCTGCTGATTGGATTTTAATGGGACTTGCGCTGTTGGAAAAATTTTCAGGTACGGTTTTAGTATACAAGGTAGGGGAGGTAGGGGAGGTTTTATACATAGGGAGGGTTGATACATTGATAATTTTTCGCAACAAATGGCATTAACAGCCATTCTAACGCATGCGAAGGCTTCTTTTATTTGCTGAAGCCATCATTAGCTGGACTAATCAGTGACGAACTGATAACTTTTCTTTTCTTTTAATTTTGAAGGTTTTTGGAATGTCAATGTAAATTTTTTCATTGACTGATTTTCTTTCATAACTCTTATTATTGTGAAGATAATATCTTGTAATTTTTTTTATTTATAGAGCACATTTTTAGGATTAGTTTTACTAGAAAGTAGTTTACCATTTTGCAACTGCATTTGTACAAAGTGATCCAATAAGGCATAATAGGGAGAAATGATACATTAGTACTGGGGAGAAATGATACACTTGTATATTCGAAATTTAATAGTTTTTTTAAGTTTGCAAACTAATATAGGACTGTAATATTCATTATTGTTTTACAGCAAGAGCTACTGAAATTGGTAAAGAAGAACAAATAGACTATTCATAGACATTATGTAGGTTATATAGAAAAGCAGTGCGATGATAGATGATTAGTTCGCTTTGCTCGTCATGTAGAAAGGAAAAAGTTTAAATGACCTGAAAGGGAAAACGTTTCAATAATTTACGAAGTTCAATTTGAAGAAACGTTAAATCTACCCGATTTTACTTATCATAGAGTTATTAGTTTTTCTTTTAACAATTTCAGGGGTGGTGGTATGTTTCTGAAACCAATTAATTTTAATTCCCAAACGCCACATTGGCACCAGCATTCAGCTAAAATATTTTCCATATAGTATGAAAGTGAAAAATATCCCTGTTCTTATTTCTAATTAAATTTGTTGGTAAATTCCGGTGCCATTCATTTATTCAACACTTTAGCATTGAAAATACTTTGCCCCTGAAAGGGGTAAAGGAATCTTAAATGTGCTAAATTTATGTTAAATTGTTTGCAAATCAGCAATGTTCACTTCATTTTTCCTTGCAGCTAGATCTCTAGGGGCTATTTTTCATTATTTATTTTCTAAAAAGTGTGTTAATAGGATTGTTTAAATAATAGCAATAGTTTAAATATTTTTGTAAAAAACATTTCTGAAACAAAAATATGTCAATGTCATTTCGTTTCAAATTTTACTTAAATATTTCAAGATTTATCATAAAAAATTGTATGACGCATAAATTGAATTGTCTGCATTTTTTTTTTTTTTTTACATAACAATGTATCAAACCTCCCTTGCTAGTGTATCAATCCTCCCCAGTAATGGGGAGATTTGATACAGTAGTAGCCATTCAAAATAATTGGGATATATTTTTTGAATGACTATTTTTTAAATTCACAATATTTTTAATAAATGAATAAAAGGTCATTTTATAAGAAAACATGAAAAATTTGTTTAAAAATAGCTTTCTAAGGGTTGTAAAAAATTAGTAAAAAAAAAGTGTATCATACCTCCCTATCGTTCTGCACTGCTTAGTTATAAAATTATGGGGGAAGTTCTATAATCAGGTGAATCCGATTATGAAAGGTTAGCCTTTTTAAATGATTCTCCTGAATAAATTTCGATGAAACTTGCCTATATTCTTACAGCATCGTACTTTAATTTCAGCCTAAAATAATAATCAAGTTTACAGATGAAAATATTTTTTTTCATGCAATTAACCCCTTGGGTACATTTGACGACTGAGACTCGTTATGCATTTGGCCACTGGCGCCTATTTTTATATTCTATTCATACCACTAATTAAAGGAAAATATTTTTGTACTATTTTCCTCTCGCACATGCTGCCAAAGTGTATAGGCAGCTCTGAAATAAATCCGTACCGAAGGAGTTAAACCATAAAACGCAAAATCTGTGATAAAATTTCAATAAAAATTTAAAAAGAAATAAATATACTACAGATACTTACTTAAAAATAGGTAGAGGTTATAAAGATATATAATATATAATATAATTCACAATTTTAAGTTTCTATGTTACTTAGTTTTGGAAATAGGATGCGCGTAATGTCAAAAATATCTGATTTGAGTAAAACGGCTTTAAAGTTAAAATTTACCTTGATTTGGATAGGTATCGGCTCCACATATTTTATCATAAAACTGGTTTTAATTCGAGTATCTTCATAATTTTTATTTTTAAGTTTGGTATCATGTTATTCTTTCAAAATAGACAAAAAATTTTTTGACTTTTTAAAAAGTTTTAAGGTGATCTCCCCCTTAAAAAAGAAATTGCTAGTACTTTTTAAAAGAAATCTCATACATACGTTCACGTAAAACCTGACCGACCTTTATTTTCGCAACCGTTGGTCCTAGATGCATACTTCCAATTACAGAAGTGGTCAAAAATAGGTGCAGAATTAAGATAAAAAAGTTTGAAGCGAAAAAACAATTTACTGAAAAATTACAGTATCTAAATTTTTATACGGTCCCCCAGGTCCTATAAGTTATATTTAGTAAAATTTTCCTGTTACACTGACAAGTAAGGCAAAACAAAGTCCCGTTTTTCTACGATTAAAATTGACCGAGCAATAGCTGTTTAAAGTTGGAGCATATTTTTTGCTGCAAATTAAGGCTCATTCACAAATTTAGTAGAAATATAATTTCGTGAGATATACTAAAGAAATGGTTGAGAGTAAAATTTGCATTGCAATGTAAATTTGAAATCTTTAATCATTCTGACATATTACTGCAAAATATACAATTAGTACTAATCATATAAGAGGATAAAAATAACAGAATTTTTGTTAAATAAAAGGATAAAAACAACAGCCTCAATTCTTTACAAAATGATACATATTTTAAAATGCTCTTAAATTACACTGTCTTTCAAATTTTGGGTTGTGCCATGTTTTTTAGCTTTTGAAAATCGATTCTTATGTATTTTTTAGAGAAAAATCCGAAAATGACCTTCATTTTAAACCATCACGTCAGGATTTTTCTCAAATCGCAAATTTCAAAGTTAAAAAGCTCAAAGTTAAAATTGATCCCCCCCTTCCCAACCTCATCGGACTCCTGAGCTGTTTAGCTGTAAGAAACCCAGTATAAGCCAAAAAATTCAATAAATTAATGAATTAAATAAAATTAAATTGAATAAAAAAGTCTTACATCTATTTTATAGTATCAGATTTTCGCTATTTTTTAACCTTGAAATTTATCATTTGCGAAAAATCCTGGTTAAAAGTGAAGGTATTTTTTTTTTTATTCAGCGTTAAAAAATACATAAAACGTAATTATAAAAGTTAAAAAACACAACCATCGCAGGTTTATGTTATCTAATCCAAAAATCTTTCTTAAACTTGTTGACGGTAATCGATCCGAATTTTTTTTGTGTTATCCTCTAATATAAGTATGTGTAAGATGGTAAGCATCGAAAATCATAATAATATTACATTGACATCGGATTTAAGTCAGTATGTAAAATTTAAATTTGATCGGACATTTGAAAGTGAGTTAAAGTTCGAGTACAAACTTTAAACTGGAAAGACGACCATTGAAGTTAAATAAAACCTTATGAAAATAACAGAATTTTTGTTAAAAGAAATCATAGCCTCAAATCCTTACAAAATAAAACATATGTTAAAATACAATTATTTTAACTTATCTGAAACTTAACTAATAAAAGTTAACTCAATCGTAATAGTTGTACGATTTCTTTCAAAGCGCAGATACCTTGAAATAAGTTTAAGTACTTTATATGCAACCCCTGAAAGCATGGCCGAAATCATCTGTTTTGAGATGCAAAAAAGTGGCATAAGTCATACATTTGAAAATTTCATAACTAGGTCAATTTTAATGTTAGATGAATGGGATTTTTTTTGTCTTACTTGCTAGTATCACAGTAAAGTTTTACTAAATATCACTTATAGGACCGGGGGAACCATATAAAAATTTAAATTTCGTAATTTTTTAATAAATGTTTTTCTTGACCCAAATCGCTTAAAAAAATTCTTTACCTTATTTAAACCATTTTTGTAATTGGAAATATACATCTAGGACCAACGGTTGCGAAAATAAAGACCGGTCAGGTTAAACGTGGACACACTGTATAATTATTTTGTAAAATATTCGTTAATTTTTTAAAATCTAAAAACAACAACAACATTATTTTGCATACAAGATTTCTAAATCTGGTCTATATTTGTTTATTTTAAAAGATGCTGTACAGTGAAAAGGTGAAGTGCATTGAAAACGTTCAATCAACAGTAGCTGGCCTTTGTGAAACATTTTGACGAGAAATTGCATATACATTATTAATTAGCATTTTGATAGCACACTTCTGCTTTGTTACTGGCATATTGAATTTGATCCATTAAAAGGAGGTAATTACTTACGCTTACGATATGCCGCATAAAATATCACAATTTAAACATGTAAAATTTTGTAATGCATTTTCTTTTTAAATATTGTTAATTAACAGAGAATAATTCATCACTTATCTTCTAATAAAAAGCAGTATTTTATTTTTGAATTGATATAAATTCTTTTCCTTAAAAATAATAAATCTGATATTTTTGCTTAGAAATAATAAATATGACATAAAATTTTAATTTTACAAAAATGAGTAATTATGCTATTAATTCCAAGTACACATTTCTTGATATTATTAGCTTAAATTTACGGGATGAAAATGTAACTTAAAAACTACTTTTATCATTTAGAAACAATAATCCAGAATTCTCTCTCGCTCAGAATTCTCCGCCCCGCCCCCGAAAATTAATTTTTTTTCTTTCCTTATTTTTTCTAATTATAACACTGATAAACAAAAATTAACTTTTTATTTTTTTCTTAAATTTAAATCTAATATTTCAATTAAATACACTCTTGAATAAATAAAAATGATATTAGAATTTTTTACTTGGTTTTTATTTTTTTAAAATGAAGGATATGTATTTATAAGTTATTACGCTATATCACAATTTAGGAGATTGTACAATAATGCATAATAATAATACATAAATGTTAAATTTACCAGCAGTATATTTGTACACTGTTTATACATATTTTCCACACATTTTCCACAGCTGAACACAATTTGAGTACATTAGTACCTGTTTTTGCTTTTATATTTGTGTTCAGTATCTTCTCTCTTGATGAACAAACAGTAATCGGCAAGCATTGCTGCATTCCATTGCGATCGATAACGAGACTCCATAGCAGAAATTTGTTGACGAAATCGTTCACCATGCTCGTCGTTAATTGCTCCCATATTATCTGGGAAAAAGTCAATGTGAGAGTGCAAGAAATGAAGCTTTAATGACATGTGACAATTAAGCTTTTTAAAATTGTTTACCATATTTTGAACTACACACTTGTAATTTGTAACTTTGTTATTCCCTAAGAAATTACGCACAGCGTCCTTGAATAAAAGCCATCAAACTTCAGATTCAGGTATACCTTGATTAATATAAGGGATAATTATCTTTTGGTGTAAATCGCCAAACAGGTGACGCTGCTATGCTGTATTTTTCATGATTTCCGCAATAGCTCTATCTCAAGAACAAATGCACGAATTTTCCTCAAACTTCAGATTCAGTTAGACGTTGGCACAAGTTGTTCCTGATAAGGTTTTGGGGTTAATCGCCCAATAGATGGCACTGCTGTGCGCATTTGTCCAGATTTTTGCAATAGTTCTCTCTCAAAAACTAATGCACGGATTAAAATTTTCTAAATTTCCACTGCAACACGCTGAAATCCACCCCATTTTCCCCAATCCACGGCCATTTGATTGTTTAAAACTTATATTTAGAAAAATGAAACCCTTTATTAAAATATGTATATTATAATCTATTAGTTTATTTAATTTGTAGGTCCTTACATTTTTGTTTTTGTTTTTTGGTCTTTGAAAGTCCTTGATTTTTATTTAAAGAAATGTGTACAAATCCTGTATTATTCTATCTACATATATCTATTTCTGCTTTCTTCTTCCTCTGTAAAAAATATACAGAATTAAAATAGTCCTTCATATGAATTGGTGCTGATTATATTTTGGTGTAAATCAACTATTTTTTACATGGACGAAACGCATCTTATTGACAAGATGTATTATAAGTAGCAGATATTTGTTCACTTTCAGGGACATTAGACTATAGAAACAAAGTACTTTAAAAGGCAATAAAATAATATAATGAGATATATTTAAACACAGATATTTCTGAAACAGAAACCAACTTCACCTTTTTGTAAATATTTCCTAAATTCCCAAGGGTATAATTACTTAAATCTGTTAAAATTTTCCAAGAAAAAATTTCTTGTTTATCAGTGTAATCTTAAGATGGCAGCAATGCTTGACATACAACCTAAATTAATGGCTAACGATATACAGTGCATGTTACAGGGCTGCCACTGGCGACTATTTTTTAATTCTATCTCGCACCACTTTTTCAAAACAAAAATCTTTTACATACACTTTGTCATGTGTGGGAGAAATTTTTTAAGAAAGTGGTACGAATAGAATATATAAATAGTCGCCAGTGGCGGCCCTGATATTATGCCTGCTCTTTTCTTTCAAAACTTTGTTGTACAGCTCAGATTCAAAATATTAGAATAATTACTTTTTTTCACAAACTGGAAATATCCTTTGGTAATTTAACATCTTTTAATGCAAATATGCAAACGATATTTTTATTAAGAACTTATTGTTGATTAAACTTATTTATTATCTTAAAATTAATATCATTTCTGAAAAGAATAATTGAAAAAAAAATTATTTTGAAAAGTCAAAATATTAGAATATTTATTCAAGTGGTTCAAAATATTAGAATATTTCGCATTAATTCTCCTTTAATTATCACCAATTCATAACTGGTGGCATCATTGATTAAATTCAGACGATTGTATTTAAAATCGGTGTTCTTTTTATAGTTTGTTTGCTTTTTCGTCTTAAAATGGGTCGTGTGGGTGATATTCCTGAATCTATTAAACTTCGCATGTTTGATTTTTATTGGCACGGTAAAAATCAATGATATATAGGGAATTATTTACATTGTTCGCAATCAAGCATTAGTAAAATACTAACACAATATTAAAAAAATGGAAAATTTCAGAATAATCGCCGAAATGGCTGCCGAAAACCAAACGCATCTGCTAGAGCTGACAGGAAACTGAAGCGTATAGTTAAGAAAAACCGATTTAAAAGCGTGCAATTCTTGCACCGAAAATGGAAAGAAGAAGGAGTTGAAGTTTCTACATCGAGAACACTAAGACGCCTCCATAAATTTAAGTTTGAATCTCGTATACCGAAAACAAAATCTCTCATGACTGTAAATCAAAAACGTATAAGATTCAATTGGTGTAAATGAAGACGTTTATGGAGCAAAGAAGATTGGAAAAACATATTAGTTAGGGATGAAAATATCTTGTATAGATACAAAACATACTTTCATCGCTAAATAATATATTTTCCCAATCTTCTTCGCTCCATAAACGTCTTGATTTACACCAATTGAATCTTATACGTTTTTGTTTTACAGTCATGAGAGATTTTGTTTTCGGTATACGAGATTCAAACTTAAATTTATGGAGACGTCTTAATGTTCTCGATGTAGAAACTTCAACTCCTTCTTCTTTCCATTTTCGGTGCAAGAATTGCACGCTTTTAAATCGGTTTTTCTTAACTATACGCTTCAGTTTCCAGTCAGCTCTAGCAGATGCGTTTGGTTTTCGGCCGCCATTTCGGCGATTATTCTGAAATTTTCCATTTTTTTAATATTGTGTTAGTATTTTACTAACGCTTGATTGCGAACAATGTAAATAATTCCCCATATAGCATTGATTTTTACCGTGCCGATACAAATCAAACATACGAAGTTTAATAGATTCAGGAATATCACCCACACGACCCATTTTAAGACGAAAAAGCAAACAAACTGTAAAAAGAACACCGATTTTAAATAAAATCGTCTGAATTTAATCAATGATGCCACCAGTTATGAATTGGTGATAATTAAAGGAGAATTAATGCGAAATATTCTAATATTTTGAACCACTTGAAAAAATATTCTAATATTTTGACTTTTCAAAATAATTTTTTTTTCAATTATTCTTTTCAGAAATGATATTAATTTTAAGATAATAAATAAGCTTAATTAACAATAAGTTCTTAATAAAAATATCGTTTGCATATTTGCATTAAAAAATGTTAAATTACCAAAGGATATTTCCAGTTTGTGGAAAAAAAAGTAATTATTCTAATATTTTGAATCTGAGTTGTATAAGTTGACTTTAATAAATCATGAATTTGTATCTCGCACCATCCTTTACAAAACATTAATAACATTGAAGACCTTTTGTCCCATGGTTCAGTCTCACGACAATTCATTAAACAAGAATGAAAAATCATGCGTACAGCATAGATTATGAAATACTTTCCAACACATTCAGAATACTATAACAAAACTCCACAGTTTACTAAGGTCAAAGATGACGTCTAAATGAACAATTTTGAAAACGCATAGCGCATTTGAAAACCCGATTTCTGCTATTACCATGAATAGTCGTTAAAATATGCGATTTTTTGCAGCCTTTTATATGATCTACAGATATGTAGGCATACTACATAGTACGCTAAAATTAGTTCGGTTCAACGCATAGCACAGTTGAAAATTTCCACTCAGCAATTTCCGCCAATAGACGGATGTTGTTGAGAACTTTTGTGCGACCCTGTATATGATCTATAAAATTTATACAAACCAAGTAATATTTAAAAAATAGTTAAATTTAAAAACACATACCACAACTGAAAACGCACTTCCCGTAATAATTGTTCGTAGGCAATATAATTACATTATTGCTCATTTTGTTCTATAGCCAAAGTCTTTTGTGTGTCCCTGTAAATAATAGGTAAGTTCTATGCACAGGCACACCATATTCTATAATAAGAACCTTGTAGTACACCTCAGTGATGTATATCAATTTCAATACGTTTAAAATACTGTAATATCATTAAAATACACGGCAAACGATTTTTCCCCATAGACCGTAATGTAACGGAATTCTTTTGAATGGCCCTGTAAATGAACCCAAAATGCTGCACATTTCATTTTCAATACCGAACATTCTATAGTAAACCCCAATAACATATATTCATTTCATGGCATTCGTACTGTATTCATGCGAATTAGAGCACGGACAGATTAACAAACCGAATTCATTAAGTACTTTTCAATTATGTTGGAAAAGGTGCTAAAAAGGCAATGCCTAAGGTCGAAATCTAGATCATCTATATTTCTAGAGTTTCGCTATAGCGCAGTTCTATTGTTCTTTTACGCATGTATATATATTACCATTTTTCGAAAATTTCAGACGATAACAATAAGGAAAATATTTAAAATAATAAAACTATGAAAAAATACTACGAATAGGTTTTGGATCGAAATGGAAAATATTTCCTTCACCAAGTGATAAAAGCTGCACTTACAAGGAGAGGGTCCGAGGTTGGTGTCACCGATTATGATAAACATTTGTATATCGATAGAGTATAGTTAGTATATAAACCACAGACTCCTCATATAAGTAGACGCCAATTTGGTAATCTTTTCTTTAAGCCTACATCTCTGCCCTCCGTCACGAGATGAAGGGCACAGGTAGCGCACCAAACCTGTTTTTTTCCCGCCAAAATCTCTTCGGAATCTCTCTCCGGATATCGTCTGCGTTTGTCTTGAGTTGCCAATAAAGGGATTAAAAAACGGCACCCTTTTGGCGATGAAAGCGAAAGATGTTAGATTCAAAATCTGGCCGAAAGAACAATGGAATTTACTCTGTACTCCTATCTTTACTCTGAGATATAAACATATGACCGCCACAAAGCGCAACCTCCAGGGGTCTTGAGAAAAAAAGTCGCAGAGTTTAAGCTACAGTTTATAATCGGATAATTTTCCTTCTTTGGCAAGCGGTTTAGTAGCATGGTCGGCAGCATGCTGGGTTTGAGATTTTTCTACCCGAGTTCAAATCCCGCTAGGACTTGTTTTTTTGGAACGAAAATTTTTATCAATCATCTTCTAACCGCAATATAAAAATATGTATAATAATTGAAATTTACGAAAATATGAATTAAATGTACGTTTTGTAAGTGCTTTTTTAACTACGAAATTTTGCATGTTTAAATATATAATGAAAAAAAGTCCCCAAAAAACCCCGCATATTTATGTCTATAAACCAAAAATTTTTTGTTGTTATTTAAAATTATTTACAGTTATTTCAATGAATATCTACAATTTTTAACAGAGAAATAAATTAAAATATGCGAACAAATATATTATTTTCATTTTGTTTCCTCATTCGAATACTGCAAATATTTCATGTTTTATTAAAAATATGCTTTTATATTTTTAATATGATTTTTCAAAGTCTGGGATTCTTGATTTTTAATTAGAATAAGCGTCTACGTAGTTTTTTCTTTCGGAAATCCATTCTTCTTCTTGTTTAATATTTTTATACAATGCAGTTTTATAAATACAATTTTAACTGCGAATCTTTGTATGTTTATATATTTAAGGAAAAGTAAAGATAAAATAAATAAATAATAATAATAACAAACTAAAAAAAGGTCAATTGGAACTTTTATGGACCATAAAATTAAGATAATTTAAAAATTTATTTACTGTTATTTACATAAATAAGCTACTATGTTTCACAGTGAAATAAATGTATCGTTTTTTACCAACTAGCTTTTTAACTTTTGAATTTTTTAAATCTTGGATTCTTATGATTATAGTTACAATGACTGTCTTTGTGCTTAAAAAAAGTTCTAAAAAGACAATGAATTGCTGAAAATAGTTATTATGTAGATAATAATTACACAACGAAAAATCCAAAAAAAAAAAAAAACCCGTCATACTAAGAATTTTAAAAAACGAATGAAAAAAAATCATCAAATATTTGAAATACTTTCATATAGAAACAAAATTAAAATAATGTAATTATTCACGCATTTATATTACGTGTTTTAATTTATTTCTCTGAGAAAAATAGTAGATTATTCATTAAATAACTGTAAATAATTTTAAATAACAAGAAAAAATTTCTGGCCTGTAGACATATAAATATGCATTAAAATTTTTTTTAAACTTTTCATTATATATTTAAACATGCAAAATTTCGTAGTTAAAAAAAGCACTTATATGCTAGAAAACTTACATTTAATTCATATTTTTCGTAATTTTCAATTATTATACATATTTTTTCAAATTCGGTTCGAAATTGATTGATAAAAATTTTCGTTCCGAAAAACAGGTCCGAGCCGGATTTGAACTCGGGTAGAAAAGTCTCAAATCCATCATGCTACAGAACCTCTTGCCAAAGAAGGAAATTTATCCGATTATAAACTGTAGCTTAAACTTTGGGACTTATTTTCTCAAGACCCCCTGGGGGTTGCGCTTTATGGCGGTCATATGTTTATATACTGACTATATTCTATTGATACACAAATGTTCATCGCATTCGGCGACTCCAAACTCGGACCCTCTCCTTGTTAGTTTGAAGGCATCCACGTAATGGCTTTACCGTAATACTTTTAAAAAGATGAAGGATTGCCAACTAGGCAATGGACTATATTCCAAATCTGGGTTCGGGGCTGGAAAAAGTCACGTGATACCGGTAATTTACACAAAGAACTTCTAACTGATAAGAAGGGAAGCTACTACTGCTTTCTCCATGAACTGTTTCACTGGCTGGCGGGGTTTTACATTGCGTCTACTGAGCTTTCCCTCTTTATGCTATAAGTTTTTACCTTGACCACGTGATCATGACGTAGATGGAATATCCTCCATTGCGTGTTTGACTTCAAACTATGAGCAGCTTTTTTCACTTGACGAAGCATCAGTTTTGTGTTTTGATCTGAAGCAATCGCTCAGTGTCCTTTTATAATTTTATGGTGTTATTTAACACAGTTTTTTTTTAAATCTGTTTACCTGTCGCCAGTTTCTTGGTGTTTTATTATTACTTCAATAACAATAGGTTTCAAGAGTTACCAAAATTCGAAAAACCACCTGGATCCTAGTATATGAGAATGCATTTTTAGCAAAGGCTACAATATAACTAGAACGGTGATATTCGGGAAATAAAATTTGATTGGTCGAGGCAATTTTGGACAACTAAACTTGGCAAACTTGCCGTGGTTATTTTATTAGGCAAGCCTCACTAGGCCGGGATTCAGTAAAAAGTCTGCATTTTTGCGAACTTTTCGGTGTTTGAAGTAAACATGCAGGCTTCTGATAGGTCAATCTCTTTTCGCTAACAGGGAAAAATCTATCTGGGTCATGGGTATTGTCGCCTAGCTGTGTAAGCAAACTCGTCCATGCGAATATTGCACTACACTGAGTACAGCGCCTAGAATACCTAGTGTGGAAATATGCTATCCAAACAGTGCTAAAAATTTGTATCCCTTAAATGTGCGACGATACTGCTAAAATTTCAAGTGTCGATCGCAGCGAAAACTCAGTATTTTCATATTACTAGTATTACATTGTATAGACTAGCAATTTCTTGCAGTTGTAGAAAATTTCCTGCAGACGTCGCTGCGATCTGCATATTGCAGCAGTATCTTTGCACATTTAAGGGATACAATATTTTAGCGCTTTTTTAAGTATTACAGGGAAAGCCGATTTCCACACTGTATATTCTAGGCGCTATACACTGAGTATTCGCACTACGTGTATGTCGCCACTCTTTTATAAAAGCACTCTAAACATAACTTAGCATCGTATCAAGTTTTAAATGGAGGATATTCCATCTACGTTATGATCACGTGGTCAAAGTAAAAACTTCTAGCGTAAAGAAGGGAAGGCTCCGTAGACGTGTAATGCAAATCCCTGCTAGCCAATGAAACAGTTCATGAGGTAAAGCAGTAGTAGCAGGGCCGAAACTAGCCTTTTTGCACCCGGGACAAACATGGATTTTGGCGCCCCCCTCCCCGCGCTCTTCCACAAAGTATATTTACAAAGAGAATTTTACTAATTTTATAATAGACGACTTATTTTAAAATTTAAAATATGTAATCATAAAATATGTAATACTGAACTACGTAATCTACAGTGGCGGATCCAAGGGGGAGGTCCCTCTGAACATCAACAAAAATATTCTAAAGATCATTTTTAAAATGACATATTCAGTAGAGTCCCGATTATCCGAGTCCCGCCTAATCGAGTTTCCGCTTTCACCGAGTTATTTTCTTCTGATGGACTGATGGCTTCCATTATTATGAAACAGCCATTATAAATGAAGTGTTAGGTGAAGATGAAAGAGCAGCCGTAAAAAGTTAGAACTCTGATTTTCTGGTCCGAATGGGAAAAAAATAGTTTCGGCCCTGAGTAGTAGCTTCCCTTCTTATCAGTTAGAAGTTTCTTGGGTAAATTACCGGTATCACGTGACATTTTTCAGCCTCAAACCCATATTTGGAATATCCTCCATTAAGGGATTTATACCTGAAAGTGGAGCGTAAACACAGACAACGATTTTACTCTTCTAGGGGTGCGTTCAGTATGCACGCGCACTTCGCGCGCGAGCTCAGGAAACAAGGACATGGAGTGGGTCTTTATCCTAGATTACAGCGTCTCGAATATATAGTATGGAAATGTGCTATCCAAACAGCGCTAAAAATTTGTATCCCTTAAATGTGCGATGATACTGCTAAAATCCCAAATATAGCGCCTATAATATATAGTTTGGAAACTGGTTATCCCTGTAATACTTTGCAGCATCTGCAAGAATGGACGACAAGCATTTCTGACGTCATACAACGTCACAATGGATTATACCTAATCAGCTTCTCGAGTTTTCCCACAAACGTTCCTCAAAATCCAATCAAATGCCGCAATGCTTGTGGGAAATATCTCACAAGCATTGCGAGCTCCACCCAGTGTGTGTGATCAATTAGTGGACATTCGCAGTTTTGTGTTATTTAATGAACATTAACTCCGAACTAAAACGATAGATGGCAGCACACATCAGCGCACTGATTCTCTCTCCAGACTCTCTTAGAACTCTCATGTGGATTCATTTGGTTGCCGGCTCTCGTCTCGTACGGACGATAAAAGACTGTCTCGCGAAGCGTTTGTAGACACAGTTCAACTAATGTTTGAATAATGTAATCTGTAATTTTATTTGTAAATATAGGTGTTAAAATATAATTTAGTTACTACTAAACGCATCTTTAATGAATTGAAGTACATCGAGCTATTTAGTAAACTGATGGAGTTATGGTGTTATTACACGAGGAGTCAAAGACGCTTGAAATCCCAGGCATCTAGCGACAACAGCCGCCTCACGGTCCGTCTTTTCCAAGCATTTCATTGGCTGTTCCGGAAAAGGCTTTTCTATTATCAGATTTCCAAGCATTTGATTGACTGTTACTGGCGAGTCGCCTCGTTTCGGGCGTCAAAGATGCTCTGACAGAAAAGAGACGCTCGCTCTCCAAGCGACTTCCCTGGAGCCATAGGAATTACATGGAGACGCCTGGAATCTGAAGCGTCTTTGACCCCTCGTGTAATAACACCATTAGATTCCCTAAAATGTGGAAGTGACGCGTAGCAGACACTTCAACTTGAAAAAGTGCTAAAATACTGTATTTCTTAAATGTGCAACGATGCTGTTGAAATATACAGACCGCAGTGACATCTGCAGGATATTTTCTACAACTGCAAGATATTGCTAGTCTATACAATGTAATACGACAATCCCGCAGATGTCGCTGCGATCGACACTTGGGATTTCAGCAGTATCGTCGCACATTTAACCCTTTGCGACACGCTATGTTAAAATAGTACTTAAATTTCAGGAAAATGTTATAAAAAGGTTTAAATAGGCATGATTATGCAAATCATGACAAAAAAAAAATTCTGGATTTTTTTTTTTTTTTTTACCCGGGGAGGTGGGACAGAAACTGACCCACCATGCAACAAAGGTATGTCATAAGCTACAGTGAGAGCTACTTAATGTCTTAAGTAATATATTTAATAAATGAATAAAAATGATGTATTTACAGAAAACTTTTTTATAAATTGAATAAAAATGAAAATAAAAACATATAATACCATTTTACATGGTATTATATGTATAAAATGTTTAGACAATAATACAAAAATCTAGGATATAATTTATGAATAATATGCGAAATACAAGAAATATATGAATAATTTCAAAAACACGAGAATAATAAAAGAAATATGAGAATAATATGAGAAATATTAGAATAATATGAGAAATATGAAATTAATATGAGAATAAATTTAGAAGTAAGAGAATAATATAAGGAATAAAAATTTATGAATAAGAATATATAAATTTAAAATTTCAACTTCTTCTATAAATCTGGATATGTATATAGAAGCTTTGATGCTCATAACGTGTGAAAATATCGATAACCAACACTAGATTATACAGATTCATAATTTTGTTGATAAAAAAAAGCAAAAATTCTATTTTTGATGAAATTTTGTGAAACAGGATGCTTCTGATTTTTGGAGGCAAAGCGGAACTTTACATATTTCGCACATCCAAAATGTGCGAGACTCTTTTTTAGATGTGCTGCAATATGCACATCTCCTTCTATTACTTCTTACTGGAATGTGTCCAACATTTTTCAGTCTTTTCTCAGGGGGAACGTAGGGTTTTTTGCTCTTTATTTGAACTGAAGAAAATTTCTTTGTGTTTTCCTTTTCACCGACTATTGACATTAAGCCTTCAATAACTGATAAACGGAAATCCTTTATATTTTTCACATCATGGTTTGGCTCTTTTATGAATTTAAATATAATAAATGCGTTCACTAAGCTTGCATCAAAAAAAAAAAAAAATACTATGCCACCATTTTTTGGATTTTCTATCAATCTCATAGAAACTCTTCAATTGGTCGAACATATCGACAAATCCCATATTCTTATTATAGTTTATAACAGCATTTGGGCATGGCACTTGTGTGATGTCTCCATCTTTTTCTCTTCTCGCTATTTCGGTAACATTCAGGGGTCTTCTAAAGTTGACAGTACACATACTGATCTTTTGTCCTTCCACTTCACGCAGTAAATTTCATCATTACTTACTGCAAAATCAAATTGATCTCTAGACACGTGTTTATCTTCAATTAAATCTTTTGGAAGGTTTTTTCTATTCATATTAACAGTTCTACAAGCATAAACATTTTGCGTTTTTAAAAAGTAAAAGCAAGTTATAGCTTGTAAAATAGTTGTCAATGAAAACTTTGTGGTTTTTTTCATATAAAGGTTAGGTGAGAAATTTTACAACGCGCTCTCCTAAATTCTTTTCAACTTGGTTGCCAATTTTGCCAGTATAAATTTCAAATTGAGAAGCAAATCCTGTTTCATCGCATCTCATCCAAACCTTGTATCCCCGTTTAATTGGTTTTTTGGGCATGTACTGTTTTAAAGTGCTTCTACCCTTGAATTTAATCATCGACTCGTCAATTGCTTGGTGTTCACTTGGCTTGAATATATTTAAAAATTGTTCAGATAAGTATTCAAGGAATGGACGCACTTTATATAGTTTGTCAAAATTGCTTTGATCCCTATTTGGCTGTAAACAGTTGTCATTGAGGTGCAAGTTTCCTAAAATCCAGCTGAATCGATTTACAGCCATAGCATTTGCAATGTAACTATCTCGAAGTAAAAGGGTACTTCTCCAATAATCACGATAGCTGGGAAGTTTTTTATGCCCATCAGTAAATTTATAGCGATGAAACGCAAAAATTCATCTTTTGCCAACATGGCATCGGAAGTTGTACCTTTCTGTGTCACATACAAGTTACTTTGAAAGACTATTGCCTCAATAAGTTCCATTGTGAAAATACACAAAAAAATGTTCAGTGGTGAAGGATCTTCTAAATTTAAGATTTCTTCGGACGGTCCAGATTCTCCAGAGAATTGCGGTAAAGAAATATTAGCATTACTTTTGGTCCATATTGGAATCACAGGTTCTGGGGGTCCTGCAGCCTCTATTTCACTGTCATCCTCATTCTCATCCTCTTCAGGAATTATTCTTTCAATAGGTGCAATGCATTCTTCTTCATCAGAACTGGAATCTGACGCATTTGAGTCTGCATCCGATGGCAGCTCTTCAAATAAAGCTATTGCTTCTTCAATAGTCCATTTTTTTCTCGACATTTTGAGTAAACAACTACTTCACTATTCAAAAACTAAGAGAAAAGCACAATTTGGCGGGAAACAAAAGCTAGACACAACGAGAACAATTAGAATTATAACGTAAGGCTCTGCAAATTATTTGGTGCTGCCATCTGTTAGCGAGAATCTCATGTGTGTGATGGGTCAAATTCCGAACCGCATACTTTAGATGAATAAAAAATAATTTAAAATGTCCACTGAAATTTCTTCTTTTGCTTGGAAAATATCTTGAGATAAATATAAATATAAATAATAGGCTTTCATGTACATATGTGCTTTGAAATTCGATAAAAATGACAGCTCTTTTAATACCTCTTTTTAGATCTCACTTTAAATATTTTTTAAAGAGAAACTATAATCGTTGTGATGTGCTGCCATCTACAGTTTAAAAGAGGGATTAAAAATGAAGAGATCCATATATTTGAATTATAAAGTGTGTGAATTGAGACTGATTTAAAAAAAAAGTTAATTAGGTGGGACAGAAATTGACCCACCATGCCGGAAAGGGTTAAGGGATACAAATTATTAGCGTTGTTTGGATCATAGATTAACATACAAGATCGGACACAAAGCAATCACAGGAACCGCAATTACATATAACCGCTTTGATCGGACATTTACATAGAGCGTAATGGTAATGCGATTGCGATCGCAGCGCATTTAGTGACAATGGGGAAGAAACATCCTAGCCTTGTAATATTTTTGTTATTGAGCGTCTACCTTATTGTGATCTATCTTTTATTAATGTTGCATGTTTACGTTTTCAACAGAATGTTACACCAATACATGAACATAGAATAGATATTCTATTCTATGTTCATGCAGGGATATATATATATATACACATTTTTTTCTTTTCTTTTTTCGTACATGAAGGGTGAACGATTTAAGTGCAACGAAAAACAAGCTAAAAATTTCGTCTTGAATATCATACGTCAAGTAAATATGATATAATTGGATTTAAAGCTACATAAAGCGATGGTGTAATGTAAAAATATATGAAATATTGCATTCTACAAGTCCCAGAAAATTTCATAAATATTCCCATTTGGTAGATAAATTTTTACAGCCGATGTTTTATTAATTTATGAAGTTTAATGTATTAAACAATCGTTACAATAATCTTTTAAAATTTACGCATTTTCACTTTCTCACAGATAAAATAAAAAGATTGTTTTTAATGTAAATAACGTACAATCAGTTCAATAATATTTATGATGTTAACATAAAAGAAATATTAATAAAATTACAGATAGAGAAAAATTCCTTTTTACAAATTTTTAGAATTATATAAATCTAAAAGTTAAAAAAAGCAGAACATAGAGATACTGATATTACACTTGATAAAATTGTATTCGATGTGATCGAATTAACACAATACCCGAATTTAATTTATTACAATTTTAAATCATTAACTTACATATTTACGTTTTCAACAGAATTTTCTGGGGGTTTTCTTTTATATTATTATTATAATTATCATTTTGCAAGTAAAAGGCGAACGAACAAGTACGATAAAAAAAAAAGTGCTGAATAAATCAAACATAAATATAATATCGTCTGCCGCTCTGCTTCGTTCAGGAAAGAATAGATATTCAAAACATAGAGCGTAAACATATTTCATCAACATAGGTAAATTTCAGAGACTTGTTAATTCTTCCCCCTTGTCGGTAGTGACGCTAGTAGCATTGCCATTACAGTTTTTGCAGTAAATGTCCCATTTTGTATGTTAATCTATGGTTTGGATAGCATATTTCCACACTAAGTATTCTAGACGCTGTATCCCAAGTGTCGATCGCAGCGACATCTGCGGAATTTTTGTATTACATTGTATAGACTAGTAATATCTTGCAGTTGTAGAAAATATCCTGCAGATGTCGCTGCGATCTGTATATTTCAGCAGCATCGTTGCACATTTAAGGGATACTATATTTTAGCACTTTTTAAAGTATTACAGGGATAGCCAATTTCCACACTATATATTCTAGCGCTATCGTGGAAATCGGCTATTCCAGTAATACTTAAAAAAGTGCTAAAATATTGGATCCCTTAATTGTCAAACGATGCTGAAATACAATGACTCGATCACAGCGACATCTGCAGGATATTTTCTAAAACTCCTAAACGATTTGGTCTAGACGCTGTAATAATGCGATGTTTACTTTGAAATTTGAAAATATATCGCAGATGTCACTGTGATCGGTTCCTTGGATTTCAGCATCATTGCACATTTAGGGGATACAACTTTTTAACGCTGTTTGGATAGCAGATTTCCACACTATGTATTCTAGACGCTGTAATCCTGGATGAAATAAACGTTCAGTGCGTTCAGAAACAGATAATGGATTTGATTAATTACAGAGGTAATTATAAAGATAATCTGTTGCGATTGAAGGGTAAACTAGATGGCTGAATGGATAGAGCATTGAATTCGAGACTTGGGGCTATAGGTTCGAATCCTTCGCGCCCCAAATTGTGTTTATATATTTTTTTTTCTTGGTTACTTTATATTTTTCTTAATAAATAAGATATTTTTGTTAAAGATAAATTTTTATATTAATAATACAGAAGCATACGTATTTCTATTATAATAATAAAATACTTATTTATAAACCAGAAAGTAAGGTATCTCTTGAAAGTTTTAGATTTGAACACCTTTTAATTCGTTTTAATTCGCCTAATTAGTTTTGTTTCAAAGTGATATACCGGGTGATCCAAAAGTCAGGACAAACTTTAACTAGTCGGATATACCAATCCCAAGACTTTCTTCTATCTCATGCATGTTATTACTTGAAAATTCGCTATCACACTACCAAAATTAAGCTGCAATCTATGCCCATCATGAGGATTCTATAGATATGAAATTCCGTGCATTAGTTCTCGAGATATGGCTATCTCCGAAATCGTGTAAATCCAGCAAAATTCAGCCTAGCAGCGCCACCTATTGGGTGCTTTACACCAAAACCTATGTTAAACAAAACTACCAAGCAACCACTTACGTCAAAGTCTAACTGAATCTGAAGTTTGGGGGAAAATCCGTGCATTAGTTTTTGAGATAGACTTATTGCGAAAATCATGAAAATGCCAGCATAGCGGCGCCACCTATTAGACGATTAACACCAAAACCTAATCAGCAACAACTTGTGTTAACATCTAACTAAATCTGAAGTTAGATGAAAATCCGTGCATTAGTTTTTGAGATAGAGCTATTGCGGGAATTGTGCAAAATGCAGCTTAGCAGAGCCACCTGTTGAGCGATTTACACCAACACGTAATCCGCATTAAGTCATATCAAGGACTAACTAAATCTGAAGTTTGATGAAAATCCGTGCATTAGTTCTTGAGATAGAGCCATTGCGGAAATCATAAAAAATGCAGCATAGCAGCGCCACCTGTTGAGCGATTTGCACCAACACGTAATCAGCATCAAGTCATATCAAGGACTAACTGAATCTGAAGTTTCATGAAAATCCGTGCATCAGTTCTTGAGATAGAGCCATTTCGGAAATCATAAAAAATGCAGCATAGCAGCGCCACCTGTTGAGCGATTTGCACCAAAAACTAATCAGCATCAATTTGTATTAGGGACTAACTGACTATGAATTTTTATTAAATTCCGTGCATTAGTTCTTGAGATAGAGCGCCCACAAAATTTGTGTCACACACAGACACACAGACAGACGGACAGACAGACAGACTCACAGACAGACATTTTGTAAAAACATATTTTTCGGGTTCTCTGACCTCTAAAACGTGTAAATCCGTCGAAAACCGGAATTCGAAAATTTTCATGAATCCAATACTTTCTTCTTGTAAAGATAGAAGAAAGTAAAAATGAATAATTCGAAAGCGAATCAAGATACAAAGATACGGTTTGCACCAAACGGATGGAAAAGAAACCGGGTTTTGTATGGCAACGAAAAAAAAAATAGTTCTGTTGGTGACAACAGATGGCGCTGCAGTGTTTTATTGCACCAAAAGATGATTTACAAATGAAAAAATGTTGACAACTTACAAGTCAGCTTAATTACAGTTAATTAATGCGACAGCAAATGTTCAATGTGTTGTCCATCATTCAGAAGTACAGCTGTTAGACGAGTCACCACACCATTCATAGCATTTAGTAGCATTTCTTGCGTTATGGCAGACACATTTTGGCTTATGGCATCTTTCAGTGCTGCTAGTGATGCCGGTTGGTCGCGGTACACTTTTGATTTCAAGAATCCCCACAGCCAAAAGTCACAGGGTGTCAGATCGGGAGATCTTGGAGGCCATGCGTGATTAAAGTAGCGACTGATAATGCGATCCTCCCCAAATGTTGAGCGTAGCAGGCGTTGTACAGGCAGAGCAATATGAGGTGGTGCTCCATCTTGCATGAAGGTGACTGTTTGGAGTGCCTGTCGCGCTTGCAGTTCAGGAATAATGTTGTTTTGTAACAGTGCTACATATCGCTGACCAGTGACAGAAACTGTTTTGAAACCCGTCTGTGAGACTTCCTCGAAAAAAATGGACCAATTATGAAATCAGCAGTGAAGCCACACCAAACTGTCACTTTAGGCTGTTGCAAGGGTACCTCAACAAATGCATGTGGATTTTCTGTGGTCCACACTCGACAATTGTGGGTGTTAACAGCGCCAGAGAGTGTGAAATGCGCTTCATCTGTCCAAAGCACAGTGTGAAACCCGTCATGCTGCTCTTCCATCTTATTGAATACAAAATTCGCAAAATTTCGACGAGAATCGAAGTCAGGAGGTTTCAGTTCTTGGTTATGTTGCAACTTGTAGGGATACCGTTGCAAAGTTACTCGCAGTGCTCTCCAGACACGTCCGTACGAAACTCCTGTCTGCCTCGAAACTTCTCGAGCACTGCACTCCCCATGTGCAGCAACCACCGAAATGGATTGCACCGTCTGCTCCACTGTCGTGGCAACAGCAGCGGCTGTTGAGGGACGTCCACTTCTTTGATGTGACGCCAAATAACATGTAGCTTCAAATTTCTTCATCATTTTGTTCAAAGCAGAAACCGTTATTGGTCCTTTGCTATCTCGCATACTCTTCATGTAGCGATATGATCGCAATGCCGCAGTGGCACTTTCCGAATTCTTATAATACTGTTTAACTAAGAGGGCTTTCCTTTCTCAACTATGGACAGCCAGGGTCGTACTGGCATAACTGAGAGGGCGGTGGCAAAATGGATAAAAAGGGCGCCGATTGCCTTACAAAAGGGCGCAAATGTTTATATATATATACATACACATAAACACGCACATACTATATAAATTATGCATGAAAAATAACTTTAAAAATATGTACGAGTATATTGCTACAGCGAAAACTTTATTCCTAAAATAATTATGTCACCCAAATTAGTATTTTACACTACAGAAATGTAATATGCACAAAAATAGTTCCCCGCAAGACATTGCACTTAAAAAAAATCTGATGTTAGATCAGTGTTGCCAATTTAGAGGTATTTTTTTTCCACCACACTTTTCTAAGAAAGCTATCTCTATTTTCGAATTTCGCTCACCATATCTAATGAGTTAATTCAAACTTTACCCCGAATATTTGAATAACAATCTCCATACAATTATCTCCAAATGGAAAATAAAATATTGAAATAAAACAAACAAAAACAATTTCGTTGGGTCAAAACTCAAAAGTGCAAAACATTATTTAATACAATTCAATAATATTTTATGTAATACAATCTCTAGAATACAAATACTAATTATGGTGTATAAAATTTCAGGAAAGTTATTTTTGTTTAGTTCAAGAGTGGCGCCTATTTTACGTGAAATATTTTAAAAATATGTTTTATTTCTTTATTTTTTCAACATTCAAAAGATATCATAGAATTTTTTTTTTTTTTTTAATTATGGCCATTTTTTTTTCTATTCTGATCAGAAACAAAATTATGGCCATTTTTTTTTTTCATCCTGACCAGAAAAAAAAAAATTATGACCATTTTTTTTTTCCTTTATGACCAGAAAATCAGAGTTCTAACTTTTTACGACAGCTCTTTCATCTTCACCTAACACTTCATTTATAACGGTTGTTTCATAATAATGGATGGCACCAGTCCATCAGAAGAAAATGATCCATTCCAAAGGTATAAGTTCGATTGAAAAAAACTATTTAATACTTTGAGCAGAAAGAAGAGGCTACACCTGCAATTTTTATGATACTAATAGAATCCCATAGCTGCCAATGTGTACGGTTTAGTTACCTCTAAAATTTAACACAAATTTTTGCCATATTTAACCGTTGACAATTGTTAGACTTTCTAAACTGAAATTCCGGAAGTGACAGCCAATTGTTCCCTTGCGACGACATTTCTGTGGCTTCAACTCGTAAAACTTGGCTAAAAGTGCTATCTTTGACAACATTTTCTGAATGAATCTTTGCCTTTATAAGAAAATGGGAAACTCTAATTTCCTGGTATCTGAACAAAATTGGCAAATTTTATATTTTTACGAATATTAATGCAATTTTTTTGTATTTACGAATGAAAATGACTTCGCGAAAATATCAGAAAAGTAGTTAGTTTGGATTTGGGAATAGCTTTCAATATAAAAAATTCTCATAACGAGGATGTGATCGCCCCCCACCCCCAAAAAGGAAATCCATGACCCCCTCTAAATGATGAGCTGAATCCGTTCTTGGCTTTGTCGAATATTGATTGATTAAAATCTCGGAAACGGAATCGAAAAAAATTCCGCTTTATACAGGATCCTTATGCCATATCATCTTTAGATTCTTCTATGTTTTGTCATACGCCAGACAGAATGATTTTAACAATACCGTGCAAAAGGCAGATGCGAGAAAAATCGACAAACAAAATCTTCATTTGGCGCCCGGGGCACATGCCCCCTCTGCCCCCTTTAATTTCGGCCCTGCTTTCAAATCAGCAAACTTACTAAGGCTGTGCCCAATAATGGAGTTGTTTCTGTTTTTCAAAGATCTTGTTCTTTTTTACCGCGATTCATGTGTGTACGCAGGGTAGAGGGGGGGGGGGGGCAGAAAATCTTTGGAAAAGTAATACATTCTTTAAAAGTATTACGTTGAATGTATTATTTTGAAAAGTAGTATTACTTGAATTTTATTGCATGATAGTTTTGTTTTAAAGGTTTTCATTAAATTTCATTATAACTGCTGACTGCTTTACTTGGCTGAAAATACCAATTATTTTTTATTGCCCAGCAGAAACTTTTTAATCAAACTGTCTTTTATATTTTTTGAGAAAAACAAAAGATCGTTCAGAAAATCCTGCCAAATGTGGCGTTTTGAACCGAATTTCCGGACGCGACAGTGGAGGAAGAGAAAGAAAACTGTTGTCATGAGACAACAATCAATTTTAACTCAAGATGTAATTAATTTAAAGAACAGAATCTATTGTATTACAAATCACTTCAATAACCAAGCCTGCAAGTCTCATTCTTTTATGTGGAGTTTGGCCAAATATTCGGTTTCATTTTCAGCCCAAAATCCTAGTTTCGGCGAAAATACTGCCGTATATTTGGTATTACTATAACTGCCCCTCCCTAGCCTCCCCCAAACGGCACTCCTATCCAAAGAGCCGTACATACTATATATTCACATACAAGTAGATAAATCTAGAAGGTATTACTAATATTGATTAAATTCGTTATTTTTAAATTAAATTATTTTTTAATATATTTTTTATGTTTATAACACCTTATATTTAATTAATTTTATTTCAATCAAATTATTTTGTTAATTATGTACTGCCGTTTCTACGCAAAACATTATTCAGATAACATGCGTATATGTATGTTTATGTTACTTGGAATTTATTTTTAAAACAATTTCGCTTTCGTTGTCAGTCGATACTAGGAAGATAACCGAAATTCAGTTTCTTTCGAACACTAATTTTATGTTTGTAAATGAGCAGAAATTTTCGAATTATTGAACGTTAATTTTTTTTTTTTTTTTTTTTTTTTTTTTTTTTTTTTTGAGAACCGCTTTATGGATTTACACGTAATCATAACTTATAAATTTCGGAAAATCGAGTTTTTATTTTAGCGGCTTTATCAACGGAATTGAGACTTCTTTATGTGGCTAGAATATGGAATAGACAATTCTATGTAAGTAAAAAAAAAATAAAAAAATACAATAAGCATTCTATTATAATTATAACATAAAATTGAAACTAGTTTTTTTTCTCAAAATTGCATTTTTTAATAGATGACCACGGCACAATTACTTTAATAATACTGAATTGTTTTTCACTTCTAATTTTGTCAGCTTTTTCCTTCTATATATAAAAAAAAGTTTTGAATTGGAAATGGACCAATGAAAATCTACGTAGATATTCCCGGTAGATCGGCATCCAATTTTAATGCTTAAGCATGGCCTTTCTTCGTTAATATTAAAAAAACTGTTGCAAACAAAAATATGAATATCGGTGGTATTATAGAGAAATGTTTGATAAACACGCTGATGCAGACAGTTTTCAAATCAAAGAATTATTTTAAGAGATATTTAATGCTAAAGTTGGACAAAATCGTTCCATTAAAAAAGTTTTATTGGAGCAAAAACTATACCAGTGGTGTAGTCCTGGAAAAAAAAGTGGGGGACGCTCATAGTTTCGAACATTAGGGTCTTACATCACCCATAGGGCAAACTTTCTTGCTTTTCACATTTTCAACTGCATTGAAAAGTAAATGAAAAATTAAATTTAAAAATTTAAATTTAATTAAAATTAATTTAGTTAAAGGTTCTTTTTTTTTTTTGTTGGCTTACTGTAGAATTAAAAAAAATTAAACCTTTTTCATGTCTGAACAAAAGAAATGACACTTTCAGAATTTAGTGTCACCCCCGATAAAAATATATATATATATATATATGTATATAAATATAGATAGTAAAAAACATATTTCAGTTTTAAGACTTAAAATACACGCTTTTATTTTATATAAAATGACGTAATCCGCATCCGCTAGAGAATTCTTCCTTTACTATCCAGTCTTAAACAACATCTACAGGATAAATTAACATACAAGATGGGACACTTCCATAGAGCGTAATGGTAATGCGATTGCGATCGTAGCGCCTTTAGTGACGATGGGGAATAAACTCCCCATCCCTGTAGTATTTTATTATTGAGTATCTACCTCATTGGGATCTTTCTTTTTTTAATGTTGCATGTTTACGTTTTCAATAGAATCTTACACCGATAGATGAATATAGAATAGATATTCTATTTTATATATCTAATATCTGTTCTATGTTTATGTACCGATATACGCATTCTTTTTATTTTATTTAACATTATGCGTTAACAATTTAAGTGCAACGAAAAACAAAGTAACATTTAATCTTGAATGCTATATATCAAAAGCAATGGTGTAATATAAGACTATGCGAAATATTGCACTCTACAAGTCCCAGAAAATTTCATAAATATTCCCATTTAATAGGAAAATTTTTATAGCCGATGTTTTATTAATTTATGAAGTTTAACGTATTAAACAATCGTTACAATCTTTTGAAATTTACGCATTTTCACTTTCTTACAGATAAAGTAAAAGTATTGCTTTTAATGTAAATAACGTTCAACCAGTTGAATAATATTTATAATATTAACATGTAAGAAATAATAATAAAATTACAGATTCTGAAAAGTTTCTTTCGACAAATTTTTAGAATTATATAAATCTAAAAGTTAAAAATAAATAGAGGTACCGACATTACACTCAGTAAAATTTTATTCGATATGAATAAATTAACACAATGCCTGAATTTGATTTTTTTACAATTTAATCTCATAAACTTACACATTTCCGTTCTTAACAGAATTTTCTAGGGTTTTTCTTTTATATCATTACTCTAATTATCGTTTTGTAAATTAAAAGTAACAACGATACAAGCACGATAAAAAAAAAGCTAAATAAATAAAGCGTAAATACAATATCATCTGCCTCTTCTTCGTTTGGAAAGAATAGATATTCAAAACATAAAGCGTAAACATATTTCTTTAACATATGTAAATTTCGGTCCGTAGTAACGCTAGTACTGTTGTCATTACAGATTTCGCCATAAATGTCCCATCTCGTATGTTAATCTATGAGCTATAGTAAAGTACGCATATGACGTCACTATCGCTGAATAATACACAAATCTCGAAAAAAGAGATGTCATTCAAGAAACTCGACAAAAAAATCAGCTATCTAATGATTCATATGCCTTCATCTGTTTGTAATATTAATATAGATACTTAAAATTAAATTTGGTTTATAATAGCTCGATGTTTTATCAGAAATCATTCATCTATAGTTTTTCAAAATAGTACGTATTTTAATTACATTTTTTAAAAGTTGTTATGGGAAAATGGCAACAAAAAGATATAAATACTATTTTCCAACTATTTTTCCTTTACTTTCAACATAAATGGAATATTTGAGCTGCCAAGATTAAACAAATGCGCTAAAAACTACAAAAGAATTAATATTTTAAAAATAAATTGAGATTCAGTTTACAAACAAATTGCGTTTAAAAGTACTTTTTTTCCCAATACGACGGTATAAAAATTGAAAATATGCGATGCTTAAAAGTTAAAAAAATTGCGGTAGAGTATTTAACCGTACAATGATACATCTGCTTTGTTTTACGTCTGGCTTATACAACGGAAGTTATTTTTTTGAGACGACACTTTAATAGCTGGGAGAAAGAAATAGCATACCGGGGACTAAAAAGTAATTTTCGAAAATTACTGCACTTTTTAAATGTGTTTAAAATTTAAAATGTGCTCATATTTGAACCAGACCACGTTACATAAAGCACTTCCCTAATCGATTATTTTAACTATTATTATCTGAATAGAACTGGTAAATTTTATGCATTTACAAACAGAAAATGTAATTTTGATAACGTGTCATAAAACAGCCAGTTTGGAATTGTGGACGAAGAAAAATCGTAAGATATAAAAATTGATATTATACCGATATGACCCTTCCCTACAAAAAGAGGCACATGACACACAGACTCCACCTCATCTACAAGGAAAGCTGGATCCACCCGTGGTGCAAATCACAAATGCCTAGACGCAACTTTAATAAACTATATTACTAAATAAAAGTTATACCATCTTTTTCGGTTTCAGTGTAATTAACAGTTTCAATAGTTTCATAAATGTGTTCTGATTAATTAAAATATTTATTTTTTAATTTTGTGCAATTTAATTCAGCATTTGTAATAGAAAAATGTAAAATCTGTTACTTACATTCCCATTTAATAAAATAAATAAGTTTTGCGCCTCTTAGTAGTAATAACATCTGTTACTTCAATCTTAGTTTTAAACATCGAACTATAGATAAGATTTTCTTTCAATTTTTTGAAAATGCTACAGATTGTTTACATAAATAATTAATTTTTTTATACACAGTTATTCAAAATGAAAAAGAAATTCATTAAACGTAATTTATGTTACAACGATTTTACATTTTTTATTCCAAATGCAACTTGAACTAGAATAAAAATCATGCGCCATGCATAGAATATGAAATATTTTCTAATACTATCAAAAATATTTTATTATAATTATTTTTTTCATACAAGGGACAGCGATGCGTTAATAGACATTTTAGAAAATACTTAAAGTTAAAAGCCTTATCTCAGTAATTACTGTCTAGACTGAAGTAGTCCCTAAAGACATTAAGGGACTACTTCACTCATGGGAACTGAATTCGCTTACTAATGCTAAATCTATGGGAGAATTTTTTTTAAAAGATATATCGTTTGCATGTCAAAATTTTTAAATGTTTTTTTTTTTTTTTTTTTTTTTTTTTTTGCATTGGATAACCAAGGTCGATTTTCATAATGCCCGTTTTTTACTTTTTCGATTTTGTTCGCAGTCATTTTTTATGAGGATAGGTCGACTTTCGAAACCGGTTCCGAAAGTAAAATTATCTAAATTGAAAAAAAAAAAAAAAAAATACAAACAAAATCGGGGAAAAAAAAAAAAAGAAAAAAGAAAGATTCGGCCTTTGTAGAGATTGGCCTCAGCTATCTAATGAAAAAAAATCTTTTACAAATATTAAAAGTCAAACAAGAAAAGAAAAAAAAAATCTTCCATATGATTAACATTAGAAAGCGGGTGTGAAGAATTTGCGTGTGTTAACATGCAAAATCTTCAGTAATATAATCCTTGTATTTTATGCATACCACACAGTAAAACTAAAAGTCTTATTAAATAGAACAACGCTTTTCACTAAAAAAAAGGTTTTTACCGTTCATTTACGACAATATTTGTGTATCCATGTCTTTTGTGCAGTCCTATGTATGAATTTATTTATATTATATTCACACAGTAAGACTTAGTTGTGCTAAAAAACAAATAACACTCTTGAAAATGCATTTTCATCAAATCCCGCCCACACAATTTAAATATTTTGAATTGTTGCACTGCATATAATTTGTAGAATTCATTTCACAGAATTTAATAAAAATTAGTTGAGATTGAAAAAGCACGTCTTACAATGTTGCTTATAGACTGTTAAAGAAAATTGATATGATATATTCCCTGCATGACGTTATCTCCCTCCTCAATAACGTATATAAATTTCAAAAAACGCTTTTCAAACAATTACTGTCATTAGTGAATTCAGGAGGTGGCCCGGAGGGGACATTCCCCCGGAATATTTGAGATTTCGTGTTTTGAATGGTCAAAAAGTGCAATCCCCCTCGTAACTCTATAATGTCACCCTCAGAGCCACAGAAATCCCTTCCCCCCCGAGGAAAGTGTCTGAATTCAACACTGATTACTGTAATCCGAGATTAATACAATGTAATTTATTTCTATATCCCTGTAAATAAACGAAAGAAGCTACACGATACGTATTCTATATTAAGCGTGTTGTTGTGCCCTTCAGTGATGTATATCAATTTCTTTATGTTTGAAGTAGTGCAACATCATTAAAATACAAAATAAAGAATTTTCTTTCCATAGGACATAATTTAACAGAACATTTTTTTATGTATACCTGCAAACGAACTATAAGTGCTAAACACTTCATTTTCATTAAAGAATCTTTGTAGTAAGTAGTAAATCATAATAATGTATATAAATAGAGTGGCAATCCAAGTTTATTTACGGGCAATCGGAATGACGAACCAAAGTCATAAACTTTTCAACTATGTTAGAAAGTGTTAAAATGTTGTAGTTTAATTTTGTATTGTTTATGCTACTGCAAATTTGATTGAGATTGCAGACATTTTCAAACAATATTGCCGTTATTAAATAAAATCTATATTTTATTTTAAAACAAAGTATTTTAGAAATATAACAAATAAAACGCATATTAAAAACTCCTAAATTAAACTTCTATCAGCTTTTTTTTTTTTTATAAAAGGAACTAGTGAAACATATTACTATTTTTTTTTTCTGCACACCTGATATATTTTAATCGGTGGTTTAGAAAAAAAAAAAAAAATACACAAACATAAAAGAAACACAGAACTAAAAATAGTCTTTTATGAGGGCTTCAGGAGGACAGACCCTCTCCCTGATAAATAATTCTTGATATCCTTTCTTTTACTGTTCAATTACTTTAAATCCTATGCGAACAAACTTTGTTATTTTTTTAAATTTTCGAGAGGGAAAGAAAATTTAGTTAATTAAATTTGAAAATCTAAAGAGGGGCAATTCTGCTCAACTACCTTTTCTGGCACCTATGTTTCCTTTCCATCCCATTGTACAAAAGATATAATTTTATACAAAAACATATTGATATTTGGAAAATATGAAACCCTTATCAAAGATTCATGGTATAACATAGCATATAATTAAAAATATTATTGATCAAAACTCAAAATATGCTTACGATTCTCTTGCATCGGACTTTTGATCTTCAATTGTGCTCGATAATTTCGTATCTATCATCACAGCATTGTTATACTATCATCGACGACCAACGTTTCGAAAAAATTATAAAACTTTCCAATTTTGGCTGCCTATATCGTTTCATTGTTATTTTTTACTTCAAAAATTGAAATTTTGATGCAAAATACTTATGGCTAGAATTAAAAAAACAGATACTTCAGAGATATTCGCTGGAATTCAAAATAATCCAATGCTTGTAGTTTATTCCTGTCTAAAGAAGTAATCCCCGAATAGTAAACCAAGAAATAATTGTCAATGTGAATGATACAGGAAGATAGGAGAAAGGGGGATAATGATTTTGTGGGATTCTTGGCACTGCAATATATCAGAAGTTGTCGGTCTACATTGGTGTCCCTTTTGTTGATTTATTCTGTATTCGATTGCAGACACCGTACCAGTCATCTGAGGACCCCTACTAACCAACAGTAGGTGACAGATATGACAATTACCCCGAACGTCTTTAAATACCTTATTTACTGACTAATGGAAACATGCTGTTGTTAATTACCATGTGAGAAAAACATGACCAGTCTTTCAAAACTGAAACATCTGGATATTTTTTAAACGGAGACTGCGGTGTATAAAGATCTTTTTCAAAGAGCTTTTGTGGTCTTTATGTTAGGAAAAGGAGGAAGATAATAGTTTTCGATTAGAAAATTCCAAGTAAAACTAATGTATGCATCTGAAGGAACTAATGTTAGCGCGGTATTTCAGGTGTTTCACTACCGTTAATTATGGTGAAACGGCAAGTAAATATCCCTTTCTTCCCAATTCCTTTCAGTTTGTTTTCTGAATACTCAAAGAAAACTCAAATAGTTTTAAAAATCAATTCTTTACTTCATAAAATTCTTAATTTATTAAAGTGCTTTTTATTTTAAACATTTAATAAATCAGGAAGATCTGCGTCCCCTCGCGTCTTTAGCGTCCCCTTGAAAAAAAAAAAGTAAGGGGACGCTTGAAATAAAATAAAAAAGTGGGGGGACGCCATCCCCCTGCGTCCCCCCTCGACTACACCACTGAATGCATGAGAATTTAATCATTTTTAGATCATTTTATACGTTATAAGTTCCCGGTGCGCAGATTGCGTTTATTTTTTTTATTTGACTCATTTTTTTGAGGTTTTATTTCTTTTTTAAATTCCAATTTTCAGCTTTTCGAGAGATATTTTTTATATATTTTAGAAAATGTTATTAATTTAAACTGTTGCCAATTGTATAAACAGCGAAACAATAATGTTTACTTCAAATTAAATATTTATTTACACGTGACTATTGTAAACAGAAATAAAAACTTCGCGTCTTTAGCGTCCCCTTGAAAAAAAAAAGTAAGGGGACGCTTGAAATAAAATAAAAAAGTGGGGGGACGCCATCCCCCTGCGTCCCCCCTCGACTACACCACTGAATGCATGAGAATTTAATCATTTTTAGATCATTTTATGCGTTATAAGTTCCCGGTGTGCAGATTGCGTTTATTTTTTTTATTTGACTCATTTTTTTGAGGTTTTATTTCTATTTTAAATTCAAATTTTCAGCTTTTCGAGAGATATTTTTTATATATTTTAGAAAATGTTATTAATTTAAACTGTTGCCAATTGTATAAACAGCGAAACAATAATGTTTACTTCAAATTAAATATTTATTTACACGTGACTATTGTAAACAGAAATAAAAACTTTAAAATTAGAATTAAATGATCACATGTTAAAAGCAGGAAAATTACGTCATAAGAACCATATTCACACTTGAATTTAAAAAGAGAAACAAAATGTTAAAATAAAAAAACTATTATGCGCTAAAACTTGTAAAGGGAAGAAATTACATCATATTTAAAATGGCCAAAAAATATGGTAAAACAATTTAAATTAAAAAAATATATTTGCGCGAGATATTTTGAGATAATCTTTTCAACTGTTATCGTGAATTCGAAGACAGCGCAAATAATATTTCCTTCTAACAACTAAAGTATTTTCACCTGAATATTAATAAGAGAAATAAAACTTTGGTGTAAATTAAGTCAGATTTAAAACGATACATTTAAAATGAATTATTTAAAAGAACTATCTTATAGCGCTGTTAAAAAATACCGGGAGACAAGGGCACTGTTTACTTAATTCATTTTACATTAGCTTATTTTCAAATGTTTAACTAATTTTTTAATTAAATACGTAAACAGCCATTGAATCTCTTAACAGCAGCAGATTTGGTCTTAAAAATCCCCAATCCAAGGAAAACGAATGGTAACCCGTTTACAGAAAAATCACTACTGTTTTTTTTTTTAATTCAATATTTTTAAAGCCGATCAAATTAGCATGCTTTTTGGATTTTGGTGTGCCTGAACGAGGGTTGGCGAGCGTAGCTCGTAGGGGGCAGAGCCCCCTAGTTTCTTATATAATTATGCAGTGCATTAAGGATTTTTTTTTTTTTTTTTTTTTTTTTTTTGTCAATCATCAAAAATCAGCATTTTTCTACGATAAAAGTTGAATACCGTCTTCAAATAATCAGCATTAAGAAAAGAAAAAAAAAGAGAGAGCGTTTCATAATTTCCACCCTTTGTTTCGTCTAGTCACTAAAATAAGTCATATTTAATAAAAAATTACTGTTTATTTTAATTTCAGATAAGCCAAATTTAAACTACAATGGTCGTCGCAACTCACAGGCACAAAAAAAAAAAAAAAAAAAAAAAAAAAAAAAAAACAGCGAATCGTGTCGCGCATGTGTCGTGTGTTAATTAGTATTTCATGGGAAAATACCTCCACATCCGCCGATTTCTATTTTCTTCAGAAAGATAGAGAGCTCCAGAATACGGTATAATAATAATAATAATAATAAAAGTGTCACATCTGGTATTACTACAGAAACCACTGGGTATTTATAGAACCGATTTGAAACCTCGCCGAAATGGTAATTTGTCTTCTTAGGAACTTCCACGTTACTGACTAACAGCATTGAAAACTGAACCCAAATACATCTGCACTTCTCTTTACTTATATTTATCCATTCTTTTGTAAAGGGATTTTTACAATTTTAGTGGTTTATCTATTTATTTTAATTACATATGTATTTTTCAATTTATATATCGGGGTGGTGTTTGAAGTTTAAAGAGGTTAAGCAGATCCGGTTAAAAAAAAAAAAAACGTTTTTACATATTGGCTTTTTCGGATGCTAAAAATATTATCGAATTTTTAAATAGATATAAAAAAATTAACATTTTCTTCTTTCAAAAGCAAAATTTACATAAGTTTCCATTGCAAAATCTTGTGAAGAATTAGTCTTGGCGCCCTTGGCGGTCTAACACTTATATTATCATTAAGAAATTATGGAATGCTCCACTTTAGTAGAACTAAGGGCATCAATTTATGTGTGTATTTGTGGGGAGTGTGCGTGTGGAGGGGGGGGGGGGGTGGCTTGCTATTACAAAAACACGATACTACTTTTTTTCAAGTTATTTTTACAGAGGCGCTGAAAAAAATCTGGTCAAGTCACCAAGGGCGCCATGATTACAAAAACACGGTATTAGTTTTTTTAAACTTATTTTTACAGTTGCGCTAAAAAAAATCTGTCCAAGGGCGCCATGATTACAAAAACACGATGATAGTTTTTTGAACTGGATTTTTACAGAGGCGCTGAAAAATATCTGTCCAAGGGCGCCATGATTACAAAAACACGATATCAGTTTTTTAAAACTTATTTTTACAGAGGCGCTGAAAAAATCTGACTAAGGGCGCCGTAATTAAAAAACACGATATTAAGTTTTTGAAATTTATTTTTACAGATGCGCTGAAAAAAACCTCTCTAAGGGCGCCATGATTAAAAAAACACGATAATAGTTTTTCAAAATTATTTTTACAGAGGCACTGAAAAAATCTGACCAAGGGCGCCATGATTACAAAAGCATGATATTAGTTTTCTGAAAGTTATTTTTACAGGGCGCTGAAAAAATCTCACCAAGAGCGCATTGATTACGAAAACACGACATTAGTTTTTTGAAAGTTATTTTTACTGAGAGGCGCTGAAAATAAATCTGATCAAGGACGCCATGATTACAAAATTACGATATTAGTTTTTTGAAAGTTATTTTTACAGAGAGGCGCTGAAAAATAAATCTGCCCAAGGGCGCCATGAGTACAAAAACGCGATAATAGCTTTTTGAAAGGCATTTTTACAGCGGCGCTGAAAAATATCTGACCAAGGGCGCCATGATTACAAAAACACGATATTAGTTTTTTAAAACTTATTTTTACAGAGGCGCTGAAAAAATCTGACCAAGGGCGCCATGATTACAAAAACACGATATTAGTTTTTTAAAACTTATTTTTACAGAGGCGCTAAAAAATCTGACCAAGGGCACCATGATTACAAAAGCATGATGTTAGTTTTCTGTAAGTTATTTTTACAGGGCGCTGAAAAAATCTCACCAAGAGCGCATTGATTACGAAAACATGACATTAGTTTTTTGAAAGTTATTTTTACAGAGGCGCTGGAAATAAATCTGACCAAGGGCGTCATGATTACAAAATTACGATATTAGTTTTTTTAAAGTTATTTTTATAGAGAGGCGCTGAAAAAAAAATCTGTCCAAAGGCGCCATAATTACAAAAACACGATAATAGCTTTTTGAAAGGCATTTTTACAGCGGCGCTGAAAAATATCTGACCAAGGGCGCCATGATTACAAAAACACGATATTAGTTTTTTAAAACTTATTTTTACAGAGGCGCTAAAAAAATCTGACCAAGGGCACCATGATTACAAAAGCATGATGTTAGTTTTCTGTAAGTTATTTTTACAGGGCGCTGAAAAAATCTCACCAAGAGCGCATTGATTACGAAAACATGACATTAGTTTTTTGAAAGTTATTTTTACAGAGGCGCTGGAAATAAATCTGACCAAGGGCGTCATGATTACAAAATTACGATATTAGTTTTTTTAAAGTTATTTTTATAGAGAGGCGCTGAAAAAAAATCTGTCCAAAGGCGCCATAATTACAAAAACACGATGTAGTTTTTGAAATTTATTTTTACAGAGGTGCTGAAAAAATTCCCTCCAAGGGCGCCGTGATTACAAAAACACGATATTAGTTTTTTGAAATTTATTTTTACAGAGGCGCTGAAAAAATCTGACCAAGGGCGCCATTATTAAGAAAACACGATATTGTTTTTTTTTTTTAAACTTATTTTTACAGAGGCCCTAAACAAATCTGTCCAAGGGCGCCATGATTAGAGAAACACGATGACAGTTTTTTGAAAGGGATTTTTACAGAGGCGCTGAAAAAAAAATCTGACTAAGTGATTAAAAAATACGATATTAAGTTTTTGAAATTTATTTTTACAGAGGCGCTGAAAAAATTCTCTCCAAGGGCGCCATGATTAGAAAAACACAATAATAGTTTTTTGAAAAGCATTTTTACAGAGGCACTGAAAAAAATCTGACCAAGGACGCCATGATTACAAAAACACGATATTAGTTTTTTGAAATTTATTTTTACAGAGGCGTTGAAAAAATCTGACCAAGGGCGCCATTATTACGAAAACACAATATTAGTTTTTTTTAAACTTATTTTTACAGAGGCGCTAAAAAAATTGTCCAAGGGCGCCATGATTACCAAAGCCGCCTCTGACAAAGGGACCAAATGAAATTAAAATGAAAATGACCTGTATTAAATTGGCATTTTTTTTGTTTTCTTTTTTGTTTTTTGTACTTTCACAAAAAACAGAAATACCAAACTACCGGGCAGCCACCCAGGGCGATGAATATTTGACAGAAAATATACTAAATACATCATTAATACCAATATTAATTTATGTAGAAGTTACTATACTTCGGGGTACTGAATAAAATCTGGACCAGGGCGCCATGACTATCAAAGTCTCTGTGAATGAATCCATTTAAAATGAGAATATGTTTCTTATACAGTGTTTCGTCGTTTATACTTGCACAAAAGGCAGAAATACAAAAATACCTGGCAACACCAGGGGCGCTAAATACTTAGACGCAGAAAATATGCAAACATATTAGACGCAGACTTATTAGAAGCATTCTTAGAGCAGAACTTATTTAGGCGTATATCTAAATAAGTGAGTACTTAATATTATTTTTCTTAGAATTTATCATTAATACAGGCTTTGAAACAGAGTCTGGTCCTGAATGCAATGTGTAACAATGGCATATCTGATTGTCGATAACTTATGTTATCTCGAAATTGGTTTATCTAATTGTCTTTCATCACACATAGTTTGCTTATGCTATACTTTAAAAAATAAAAAGCATTACTTTTTAATTTTCCAAATGAAAATCTTTGAAAATTTTATGCCTTTCAAAATGCGAGCTTAAAAAAAAAAAGAAAAAAAAAGAAAAGAAAAAAAAAAGAAAAAAGTGACGATGGGCGCACCGGGCATTTGCCTCGTTGCCCGGTGGGCCAGTACGACCCTGTGGACAGCATTTCGATGCATACAAGCTTCGACTACCCTTACCTGCGGCAGTTGCTACTTTTATATCGTTTGCTGTTTTGCATAATCCTACATCAGAAATCTGACAGCGCCATCTGTTGGTCGCCAACAGAACTATTTTTTTCCGATGCCACACAAAACCCGGTTTCTTTTCCATCTGTTTGGTGCAAACCGTATCTTTCTATCTTGATTCCTTTTCGAATTATTCATTTTTAAAGTTTGTCCTGACTTTTCGATCACCCGGTATATATATATATATATATATATATATAATATATATATTAAGCAAATGAAAAAATAAGTACTGTGCGAAAATGTACGTTCGAGCGTAGGATGATTACTTGATATTTTTCTTTCTTTCTTTCTTTCTCTTTTCTTTTTGAGTACTTTAGGAATGAATTTTTATCGAGAGTAGGATGCAAATCATATTTTACCGTGTTAAAATCAACATGGAATATATTATAAAAATAAAATGTAATAAATGTACTGTACATTATTTTAACTAAAAATATCTGCACATATATTTTTTAAAGAGATAAAATATATGGTGTTTGCAGTGAAGTTTTGTAGTGATTAAAGTATGATTGGAATGTTGATAAATTTTCTACTGAAAGTATAAGTAAGTATTTTGCCTATACAGGTCTCCCACTAGGCCGGTTTTTTGAACACCACTTTTTTTTTTCAAAGAGAAATCTAATTTATAATTTACGTCGAAACTTACCTGGAACGACGTTTTTATTGCTGTTGTGCTCATATCTACCACGAATTTTTCTCGAAAATAATACTGGTTTTCAAAAAACGGACCAGTGGGAGCCCTGCTTATACTAACGTGATTTTGAGTGCAATTTGTTTCTCATGTTTTATTATGTATTTTGGTCTGTTATCCACACGGTATTAAAATATGCAATAATAAAATAAGAAATATATATATAGTAAAACCTTCTCTGAAAAATTGTATAATTAACAGTACAAATTTCATGGAAATCCATCCAGTATAGTAGATTACAAATAAATCTCGCAATATGTTGATATCACAATCTTGGATTATTAACAGCATTCTATCTATCACGAAAAATGTAAAGCAACTGATAAAACATTTTTAAATAAATAAACAGGAAATTGTTAAAAAGTTAATTTTTTAAAATCACCAATTGAATTGTTAAATTGTATCAATCAACCTACCAAACAAAGCGTAGCCAATAAAGCATAAGCACAAAACGTACAATCACGTGATCAAATCGCCCACATAATTTTTCTGGGTCGCGCGCGCGAAGTCCGTGTGAGGTTGATTGAACGTTGATCGGGCTGAAGTAGATCATAGATTAACATACAAGATGGGACATTTTACATTTATGACAAAATCTGTAATGGCAACAGTACTAGCGTCACGCGACAAGGGGGAAGAATTAACAAGCCTCCGAAATTTACCTATGTTCAAGAAATATGTTTAGGCTCTATGTTTTGAATATCTATTCTTTCCTAAACTGAAGTAAAGGCAGACGATATTGTATTTATGCTTGATTTATTTACCTGCTTTTTTTATCGTACTCTTTTCGTTCACCTTTAACTTACAAAATGATAAATAACAGAAAAGAAAAACAATAGAAAATTCTTTTAAGAACGTAAATATGTAAGTCTATGAGATTAAATTGTAACAAATCAAATTCAGGTATTGTGTTAATTTATTCATATCGAATAAAATTTTATTGAGTGTAATGTCGGTACCTCTATTTTAAACTTTTAGATTTATATAATTCTAAAAAAAAATTCGAAAGAAATTTTTCCCCATCTATAATTTTATTATTATTTCTTATATGTTAATATTATACATATTATTGAATTGATTGAACGTTATTTACATTAAAAACATTACTTTTATTTTATCTGTAAGAAAGTAAAAATGCGTAAATTTTAAAAGATTATTGTAACGATTGTTTAATACGATAAACTTCATAAATTAATAAAACATCGGCTATAAAAATTTTCCTACCAAATGGGAATATTTATGAAATTTTCTGGGACTTGTAGAGTGCAATATTTCGTATATTTTTGTATTGCACAATTGCATTTGATATATAGTATTCAAGACGAAATTTTTACCTTGTTTTTCGTTGCACTTAAAATCGTTCACTCATCATGTAAAAAAAAAAGCATATATCCGTGCATGAACATAGAATAGATATTAGATATATAAAGTAGAATATCTATTCTATGTTCATGTATCGGTATAAGATTCTATTGAAAACATAAACAGGCAACATAAAAAAAAGAAAGATCACAATGAGGTAGATACTCCATAATAATAATATTACAAGGATGGGGAGTTTCTTTCCCATTGTCACTAAATGTCACTACGCTCTATGGAAGTATCCCTTCTTGTATGTTAATCTATGAAGTAGATGAAGTAGGTCACGTGATGCTTTTCCCGACTATTTTGAATTTTATCTGAGTGAACATAGGCATGTACTCCTGTTACAAAAGCCATGTTTTGGAAGGATAAAGAAATATAGTTGTTGGTTTTACCTGTTTTGAATAAAAAATAATGAAATAATTCAATTATTTTAAAATTCCTTTCTTCGATAAGACCTACTCCATGGCAAAAACTTCTGAGCGCGCGGGCGGCGTAAGCTGCACTTCTGTTCGAGGCTGAAAAAAGCCCCGTGATACCGGTAATTTACGCAAGGAACTTCTAACTGATAAGAAGAGAAGATGCTACTGCTTTGCCTGATGAACTGTTTCATTGGCTAGCGGGGATTTACATTACACGTCTACGAAGCCTTTCCTTCATTACCCTAGACGTTTTTACCTTGATCACGTGATTAAAACGCAGATGAAATATTCTCCATTTCCATTCAAAAGCATGCGAAATCATGGCAGCCATCTGAAGTAAATTGAAACACCTGAACCGCGAGGTTTGTACGTCTGCTGTGGAATGGAGTTATGAATAAAAAGGAGGAGACATATAGTGTATTGTCTACCAGTTGCGAGTGAAGTAACTGAGGATGTTGTCACAAGAAGGCGGCTGCTTTTTTAAAATCGGTTCTTCAGTTTCTGATTTTCGATAAGTCAAACATCCCACCAGTAAAATTGAACAGAAGATTTCGTCTTAAATAAGCATCTTATTCAGGGATTTTTTTTTCAAAAATGTCTTAAACATTTCTATTTGTTTTTACTGGTGTCAGTATGCTTTATAAAGCTGTCAGTTTGTTTCCATGGTTGTCACAATATGGCGGAAAAGCAGGGCCTAACTACCACCAAAGAAAACTCCTACCAGTAAAAGTGAAAATATGTTTCTACCATTATTTATGACTGAAATTTTGTAATAACAAGGCGTTTAAATAAGTTGAAAATATCTATATAAACCTACTGGTGGGAGTTTCCACCGTCGATAAACAACTCCTGTGACAGTTGAAGCTTCACTATTTTAAGGATATGTCAGTTCCTCTTTATTAATAGTTCCATGAGCTGTGGTTATTTACCATTAAGTGCTATGGCTAGAATGAGTTTAAAAATTAATTTTTATCAATATATATGAAGTTTATGGCATATTTTTTTACATGAAGCTATTTTTTATATCTAAATATGCGTTATAAATATTGAATTTTCAGAAATAAAGTTAAAAAAGGCGATTTATTAATACGTTTATGGATGGTATGTTTAAAAAAGAGTATCTCGTTTTAACATGCCTTATAAACCTAAATAAAGGCGAAATTTATATGGAACCAGATTGTTAAAGATTATAATTCCACCCTTTTTTAAGTTTGACTTACAAAAGTAACTGGAAAGGAAGTTTAGATTAAAGGTAGCAACTGTAACATAATATAGTAATTTACAAAATTTTAAATTACTTGTAAAGAAATTTACGTTTTTTAAACTAATTTTTATGCAAAAAAGTAATTAAAAAAATGCATATTAACGAAAGTAATACTATATTTTTATCCTTGGAGGATGTTTTTTGAAATACTTACTTGCTATACGAAAAAAACAAAACAAATTGATGAATAATAAGGTATTTTTTTTTAGAAAAAGGCCTAAATGAAACAGGGTAGACTAATACTTAATGAACCACAGTGAAAAAATACGCTAATAAAAGCATTTTCTTAGGTAAATTAAAATATAAAACATATAAGCTGCCGTACAACAGCTGTGATCAAAAATCCTCAGTTAAACTGACAGTTTGCCGGTCTATGTATCTTAAAAGTCTTTGGAACAGACCCTTGGTCTTTCCGATTTTTGCAAAAAACTGTAACAAATAAAACTTTTTTCAAAATTAGTGTTTTATATGCCTAATACAGGTTTAATTTATTGTTTAGTCTTTTTATTCAAGAACCAGATAAACAAAATTTTTAGATCAAAATATTTCCGCTATTTCGAATCATATATTTTTATTCAATATTTTGAAAGGCACTGTTATGCTATTTATATCAGTTAAATATAGTCCCTAACTACCGAAATTTGTTGCAGTAATTTTTTAATAAAATTTTGCTGTGTTAATTTACGTCAAAAAATCATTATTTATTTTCAAATGCAGTTTGTAAATTCTGTTGAGCTTTCAACATTTAGCAACAGAAACGTATCCCCTGAACTGGTTAAAAAAGGCGAGAACGGATTAATTTAAGATATTTATGTTAGTTTCATGTAATGCAGACGATATTTTCAAATAATCGATAAATTGTTTCTTTCTGTTTCTTACGAGTTTTTGTATATTTTATGTTTTTACAGACTTTCTTGCTTCAATAATACTTATTGGAAACGAAAATAAAAATTAAAAAAGATTTTTACGCCTTTATCTATTTATTTTATAAGAAACTTAATTATTATTCGTTAGGGAACAGATTTTAACGGGAAAATTTTATCTATACGTAACGTAATTTGATGCAACGGAAAAATTATTTCTTTTTATTGGCAACGGCAGTTACTTAATACTATTGCTTTAACTGGCCGGAATTCAAATTATTAATTTAATGAAGCAAATTTTTAGAACAAGGTTATTTCAACTTCTTTTTTCTGCGAATTAAATGTAATTTCTCGTTAGCAAAATATCTTTTCTGCCATTCTTAAAAGAGTTATTTTGCTATACTTGCTAAAGGATTAATATTGACATAGAAAAAAAAAAAAAACCCTGTATATATATGCGCAAAAAAGAACAAAATTTATGGTATCGTCTGCTCATAAAAGGTAAGCATTGATTTCATATATTTATTAACATTTTTGCTGTACGTTTTCGTCTTCATCACATATTTGTTTTCCCATTTAGAATTCAACTCATGTAGCTGTCAAGTTTCGCGTTATTAGAATACGGATTATATGTAAATGTTTATGCGTACAAAGGAAAAAAAGTTTAAATATGCAGAATAATCAAGTTTTAACGTCTACCAAGGAATTTCTATAGAAAAATTGATAAATCGAGAAATCCTAGCATATAAAATTCTAGGTATAAAATCTTTTGAAAGTCACGTATTAAAGTTACATGAATGAATTACAATTTTGTATGTAATATAAATATTTTAATTATTTTAAATAGAAGATTTAAAGTAATAAATTTCAGAGAACTATAGTTGTGAAATTATTGAGACATTAGGAGAAAAGAAGAGGGAATTTGGTTAAAAAAAAAATAATAATAATGAAAAATATATAAAATGTCTCGGAGTATCAGTGCAATAATCGTTTTCCCATTACAATTCTTAAGAGTTACATTTCCAGAAAATACTTGATAGTTTACTTATAGTAATTAGTAATACAAATATGAAAGAAATAAAACTACATGTTGAATGTTTTAAATACCAAATAAAATGATTTCAAAATGAAATTGCAGAACTGGCTTTTGCTACCGCTGATCTGTAGATTTACTACTTTTATTATCACTATAAATATTATTATTTATAGTATTTTTTATGTACAGAGTTGTTTTGTCAGAGATGAATATCAAACATTGAAGACAAAAAGTAATAGATTTTTAACACATCGCGTGACGTAAAAAAATTGTTTTCATCTGAACAGGAGGACTTCCCCCCCCCCCCCCCAATTTTCTTAAGCCATTGAACATTATAACGTGCTTCTTTATGAGTTTGATAGATTTCCAGATCATAAAATATACAGGGTAAAGTTACAAAACAATAATTCCGTTTTAATATTAAAAATTGTATTAACCGTATGAAATTAATGAAAAGCAGCTATTTATAAAAAAAAAAAAAAAATGTTCTTATTACATTATGGTAAGTGCAATTTAGAAATTAAATTTGCGTTGTTTTTAGTTAAATAAAAAGATTTTATGCACTATAACCATAAGTGAAATTGCATTTTTAGTAATGGCCACATGGGCTCTCCATTACTGCAATGCTAGGCAATTTACAGTAATGGACAGTGATCACCAAACCCTAAAAATAAATGAATTTTGTAAATGGCCATTAGTATATAAAATATAAAGATTTTTAATTACTATCAAAATAAAAAAAATGCAATGTTTTCTAGAAAAAAAATGTAAATTAATTAAGCGAAACAAGATCTCGGCTTGCTCAGTAAAATTTTCACTGAAAGACGGTGGAACTGTGAAACATCATTTTCTATTTCCAGACTGGTTTTATTAAGATTGTTAACAAAAACCCAGATTATAAAACATGCAAGAGAGAGTTATAAAAAAATAATAATAACTGTATTTTTATTGTTTTATTTATTTATTTTTTTTTATAAATCAAAAACTTTGGAGGATGTCCATTAATGGCACATTTACACACACACACACACACACACACATATATATAGGGTAGATGTGCCAGTAATGGACACCCTAAAGGAATTTCTTTCAAAATTATTTTTTTATTAATAGTTATAATTATTAAATTCCAGTTTTTTCAATATTATATTAACCTGTTAACAATATTTAACCATTCTTATAGTCTCATTTCCCAATATGAATCGAAATTTAATTTTAAATAACAGAAATATATCAAAACACCCAAAAGCCCAGTAATGGACACCCTCTGGCCCAGTAATGGGCACCCACTGTTCCAGTAATGGACACCCTATAAAAAGCAATAAATATAATTGTTTTTATGACTGTATTTAGAACCAGAATTTAATGAATACATACTAATGAAACAAAATAGTTATTTTTAAATAAATTTAACAATTAGGATACCAGTAATTAATAAAATATTTGTGATAATCATTTACTGTTTGCATCAATTATTGTAATTATCAGAAGATCAATGTTTTAATTATTTTAGATGGATAGTTTAAAATACTAAATATCAGGCAATTACAGCTATCAAATTATTGAAACAGTGGGTGATTTTAAAGGTAATTAAAAAAATTTTTTTTGGATTAGTGCTTAGTTTTGTCTCACTATTTTTAACAATTAATCTTCTAGAAACTAGTACTTGATAGATCATTTAAAATAATTAATATTACAAATATGAAAGAAATGAAATTGTGAGTTGAATATTTTAAGTACTAAATAAAATAGTTTTAAAATAAAACTGTAGAACTGATATTTGAGGCCACTGATCTGCAGATTCACTACTTTCATGCATGTTACCTATAACTTTCATTAATATTACACTTTTTTTTTGTCAGAGATGAATAAGTAAACATTTAAGAACAAAAATGGATTTTTAATAACTTATGTAACTTATTGTTTTTATTTAAACGGAGAGGGATTAAGCCCCATGAGCCCCTCTTTGACTGTGCTCTTAAACATTATTTTCTGCTTCCTGGCTGGTTTGATTGCCAGATTATAAAATATGCAAGGTACATTATACATAAAAAAAATAATAAATAAAAAAAATAATAAATAAATAATAATAAAATATTGAAATTTTATTAATCACATAAAATAACATGAAAGTAGCTAAACATAAAAGTTTTGGTGTTATTACATTTTGGTATGTATAATTTAAAAATTAAATTTGATTATTTAGGTTTGCAGTTAAGTCAAAATATTTTATGCACGGTAAACATTACTGAAATTGCATTTTTGGCAATGTCTACATGGGGTGTCCATTACTGAAAAATGACTAATTAATCATCCCAGTAATGGACACCCCCTCTTAAAACCTTAAAAATAAATGAAATTTTGTAAATGGCCGTTAGTATATAAAATTCTAAGTTTTCTGTTGCTATTCAAACAAAAACATTCAAATTTTGCAAGAAAATAAATGATATATAAATTAATTAAACAAAGCCAGCTCTTAGCCTCTTCATTAAGATTTTCACAGAAAAACAGCGAAACTTTGAAACATTATTTTCTGCTTCCTGATTGGTTTGATTAAAAGTGTCAGCAATAACACATTTTTATAAAACATGCAAGGGAGAATTATTAAAAAAATAATTAAAGCTAAATATTTATTAGTTATTTTTTTATGAACCAAAAACATCAAGGGGTGTCCATTACTGGAAGGGTGTCCATTACTGGCACATCTACCCTATATATATATTATCATTATAAACCAATATAAATTCTCAACAACCAATGTGAATGTATAAATAATAAAGGAATTTATTCAAATTAAAAATGATGTATAAACAATTATAAAATTCTTTTAAACAGATCCTTATTACAAGAGAAATGTGGAATTGAAAATACAGTAAACAATGAAAAAATTGACATATTTGTGGAACACACACACATAATTTGCTTTAAAACTTAATTCATTAATAGCTATTAATAATTTTTATTATATAATAGTTTTTATTTTACTAATAAGCCAATAGAGGGCAGCACCACACTGATTCATTTGAATACATGGAGCAGTTCATTCTCAATTTTAAAATATCTATAGAGGGCGCTGGTTATATATAATGGGAGTTTGCTTGGCTATGCTGCATATTAATGATCTTTGGTCTACCATCATAAATATACATATTAAAAAAAATGGCAACATGTGCTGGTGATTTCCAATGTGTGTATTTGTTATGCCTACTGCTAAGACAGTATGGATCTTAATTTTACAATTTGTCTTTTAATTTTGCTCTATCCTTTTTAATCTTGGTTTATTTTGGACTTAATTGGTGTTCAATGGTTTATTTCTCTGTTTTATGTGTGTAGTAGTCCCAAATTCATATTCTTTAGCTAATTCATGGCTAATATGAAAATGAAACAACACATTTTATTTGTGGAACTTAAGGCATTTGGGACCCGATGATTCTGTCTACGTTCTGCAAATTTCCATTATTCCATTTCAGTTATTCAATTCCTGCTGTTTTTTTACTATGTTTTTGGAATCTATGTTAAGTATATTGGGGGAACTGTATTTTTGTCAATTTGTTAATGTAATTTTATTTATAATTTCACTGTTTTTGTTGGTGGTCGGTAATGTTTATATACATACATACATACATACATATATATATATATAACAATTAATTAAACATAACCTACCACCATCAAAAACCGTAATATTGTGAATTAAAGCTGTAAGTATAAAATAAAGGGCCAAATAATTTATTATAAGAATTATTATGGAAGAAAAAAGAAGAAAGTGGACACCAACAAATAATGGAAAAGCTTATATATTGAATTACGTTTTCAAGGGCACAGAATTCAATGATATAAGCAATACGGTTGTTTTCTGTGAGAAAAAAAGCTAAAGCTAAAAAATTTTTTTCTCTGTGCCCGAACAACCATTATAATCAAGTGAATAGATTCAAAATGAAAACAGAATAGAATCAAATAATATGAAATGGAAAAATCAATAAAACCAATTTAAATATTTATAGCATATAAAATAGAAATATTACACAACATAGCGATTAATATTTCAGTTTTTTTCAATATATCCACTCGCACGTGGCTACCATAATAACGTAAAGATTAAGGTGAATAAAACAGTTAAGAAATCACAGTAATTTATACCAAAGGATGCAGTTAATACATTTGGAAATACCGTGATAAATACAATTAATATAATATAAAATAAAATAAATAGAAAGCAATTACATTATTTAAAATAACTAAAATACACTTTTAAATTACTTAATTACTATTTAACAATATTGTCAAAATTTATCGAAAAAAAACCACCTGGTGTAAGAAATTACTACTGAAAAGAAGTTGCAAAAGACAAAATTTATAACTTATCATCAAAAGATAAATTTTGGTGCTGCCATCTAGTAGTATTTTTATAATTCAAATGTCACAAGATGAACAAATGAAAGCCTATGAATGTAAAAAAAAATATATCAACTGCAAAACCAAACAAATTTTTATATATAGATAATTATAAACCTAATATAAACCACACTATATATCATTATGCACATAAAAAAACTATTGTTAATAAAATTTTAAAAAAAGCATTCAAAATATTCTATTTTCTTACTCATTTAAACTACACTAAGAATTTAAATAATTCTATAACATTGATAATATATAGCATATAGCTATATGCTATAAAATAAATTCAATAATAATTAATATAAATATATAATAAAAATCGTTAATAATAACTATTAAATATAAGATATTTATAAAATGAACTGAAAAAAAAAAACATATGGAAGTATATAAAAATATACAGTATGCCCACTAAAGTCCCTTGCCACCCTCTTAACTTCGGAACGGCTGCTGCTATATTCATCAAAGTGGTGCTTAGGTATAGTAAAGTAGCCATGCGCTACTGAATGAATCCACCTACGGCGCCAACTGGTGGAAAACTCCAGAGTTAGCATTCCTATCTCGAAAACGGAGAGAGATAGAAAAAAGTGATTTACAACGCTGTAGAACATCATCGATTTAGTACAAAAAGACACTTTGTGGACATTAAAATGAAGAATAGAACGGTTAAACCGTGCATTTGTTTTTTCGTGATTTCTTACACTATCACGATTGCCAATTTGGCCACCACTTTTATTAAAAAAAACTCAGATTCACACCAGAAAATACAAAAAGTATTTTCAGATTTATTTAATACCAGACTTTTATTGATTACTTCAGGGGACAGCACAATTTTAACAGTCATAAAACATGCGAAATTTGTCATAAGTTTAGAAATTTTTTATAAAAAATATAACCATTCTAGAAGCACAAAAATTTTAGAGTATAATAAGATGTTATTGAACTGTGTTTAAAATTTTTTTATTTGGATATATTATAATAAAAAAAAAAATCAAGGTATCAATTTCAAAGTGCTATTTAAAATTTTTGCAGTGGATAAAATTTCACTGCGCATATCTCATGCTAATTTCCTGGTATTTACACAAACTTTATCTTAAATTAAAGATAATACTCTGGTCTAAAATTTAAATTAGGATATTTGTAATCGGTTAATTAGATAAAGAGTAATTAACTTTTAATTAGAAAAACTCGAAATGTTACATGCATTCAATCGTATAATTTTTTTTCATACTGAACACAGCTTTATAATCCTAGTTCATTTTCATGATAATATAAATATTTATGTAGGGCAAAAATTTTAAACCTGTACTTCAAATAGTTTTGGAGATATCATGCGCGCAAGAATAAAAAATGCTATTTTGAGAAAAAGCCGTTCACAGATCAAATTGCATTTTTAAAGTATAAAATATATAGTAAAAGAAACAAAACTATTAATTATATAACGCATTCTTTATTAAAAATAAAATTAGATGCTAGTAGTAAAAAGATCAATGTAAAATTATTTGTAAAATGTTGCAGAATATAGGAAAATGCGTAAAAAATAAATATATGTAATTTGCAAAAATGTAGCATTAACTATTGCAAAAAATTTATTTTAAAAATATAAAATTTTGTTTCGCATTGACTGCAAAGTGAATTATATATGCGATTTTTATAAAACTAGATTATTTAATGTAAAATATAGGCTATTTTTTAGGGGATTCTCGTATTCCGATACATGATTCACATACACTGGCCTCCAAAAGTTAAGGTACAGGGACTGGATGCTTTCGATTGCACACGGTTTGTCTAATATCTACCAACATTATTGACGAATTGTTCTTGAACATCTGGGATGTAAAGAACATGTTTGATTTCATATTTCTCGATGAAGATTTTGTCGGGCCTACAATTAGGGGGCTAATAATAAATTTAATAATAAAATAATACTTGCGATCAGCTATGTAAAAGAAAATGCTGGAAATGGTTTGTCACTGCGTTAAATGACTATTTGGGTCCTGTTCAACGTTTGTGTGCATTTGTGTAAGCATATCACTCATATTCGTAAATATGTTAACGTTTGTGTGAAAAATTCAAAAGTTTTTTGTTTATAGCGTACGCGTACAGAGTTTTCAACTAAATTTAACACAACTTTCCGAAAACCTGACAAAGAACAGTAGCAACAGTACACTTCAATTAAAACATGAATATATTGAATATTTGATGAGATATGTGCACTTGTATGAAATAATTTTTAACTGCGCATACGTGGAAGATTTCAAAATTTTTATTTCATAATTTGGTAGTCAGCTATTTAGGGCAACTTATCTAAAATGTCCAGTCAAATATCGAGAAATTTCACAAAGATAGGGGCGATATAGTGAGTTGTTTTCTAAAAATAGCTTTATTATAAGGGTTTTTCCACAACTTTTCAACCAACTCACTATATCTTTCTGAGTTTTCACAATATTTGACTGAACTTTTTACAGAAGTTACTCAAAATACCTGGCTATCAAATTATGAAATAAAAATTTTGAAATCTTACACGCATGCGCAGTTAAAAATTATTTCATACAAGTGCCCATATCTCATCAAATATTCAATATATTCATGCTTTAATTGCAGTATACTGTTGCTACTGTTCTTTGTCAGGTTTTCGGAAAGTTGTGTTAAATTTGGTTGAAAACTCTGTATGCTATAAACAAAACTTTTGAATTTTTCACAAAAACGTTAATATCTTCACGAATATGAGTGCTATGCTTACACAAATGCATACAAACGTTGAACAGGACCCAAATAGTCATTTACCACAGTGGCAAACCATTTCCAGCTTTTTCTGTTACATAGGTGATCGCAAATATTATTTTATTTTTAAATTTATTATTAGCCCCCGCCATAAATCTTCACCAAGAAATATAAAATCAAACATGTTCTTTACATCCTAGAAGTTCAAGAAAAATTCTCCAATAATGTTGGTGGATATTCGACAAGCCGTGTACAATCGAAAGTATCCAGTCCCTGTACCTTAACTTTTGGAGGCCAGTGTACTTTGCGGCATACAAATCCTGATAGTTTACTAAAAAATTATATTAATCTGAATAAATATGTATCTTAAACTGTCATTTAAAATAAAATCACTATCAAATTCACAACGTTTTAGTTTTCTAATAAGGTAGCACCTTCGAATATATTTCTATCATTGCATTTTGTATAGAGATTGCCATTGAACTGACTCATTCTTCGATGCTCTTCTGAAGCACATTTCGCATTATCATTCATTATAAATGGTAATAAATACTAAGAATTAGAATACTTTTATAAAATCAGGAAACTTTTGCTCTGGGAAAACAAAACAGTTTTGTTTCAAATTAAGCACTTAACCCTAGAACTACCGGAAATTTTACTCAAGTTTTATAAAAACATTCTACACCAGAATTTTTACTTAAAACTATTTAATTTGCTTATTTAACTTATTATTGTCTGATTTATACATTTAGTTTGTTTTGAAGAAATTTCTGGTTTGAATAAATATTTTGAATGTACATGTCAGGTCCAATGGACCCGTCTGGTAGACGGAAGGTTAATAGCTAAACAGCTAAGCAATTTTGCGTCAAGTTTCATAGCAAAACCAAGAAAGTAAACAAATTTGGCGGAAATAGAATTTGAAGTTAATATTTTAAAACTTTCTTATTATTATTTAAGGTATTTAACTAAAAACAATTGATGCATTTTAGCATTTCAAAGTTGCGATAATGTGAAAGCGCGAAAACAAAATGTAAACGAGCCGCTATGATAGTTGTCGCAGGGCATTAAAATTGAAAATGAAGAAGTGATGTCTACGTTTTCCCTTATATCTCAGTAAATAATTATCCCAGAGTTAAGAGATTTGTATCAACTTATTCAGAATACAATAAATTTTCTAAAGATGTAAAAATCAAAAAATCGATTTTTTGACCAATTTAAAAGTGTACCCCTTAAACAAAAAATGCCTCTTGAAAAATTTCCGGTCTGAAGTCGGAATTTCGGGATAAAAATGGAGGCCAAACTGGAAACCCTGTATACTGTGACCTGACAGAAAGGAAAAACAACTAGTTATAACAATATACCTTTGTTTGAGATGTTCAAATTTCTCACCGTCAGCTGCAATGCACATTTGGATAAACATTTGTCCGAAAGATAATCATTTCTCCTTCCGTTCAAGTTTCGTGACGTCACAGTGCAGGAAATCACAAAAAAACTAATGCGCGTTTTATCCGTTCTATTCTTCGCACTAATGTCCACAAGGTGTCTTATCATACTAAATTGATGATACTCTACAACTGTGTAAATCACATTTTCCCGTATCTCTTTCCGTTTTCGAGATAGGAATGCTAACTCTGCAGTGTTTCACCAGGTGGCGCCGTAGGCGATTTCATTCAGTAGTGCATGGCTACTTTACTATACCTGGACACCATTTTTATGAATACAGTAGCAGCCGTTTAAAAGTTGGTGGCAAGGGACTTTAGTGGGTATACTGTAATATTTAAATGTTGCGTTAAGACTTTGTCAGCTCTTTCAAGAAAATCATAATATTATTTAGCCATTTCAAATTTAAAAAAAAATTCTATTTCTACATCATACTAATGCCTCTATGCCTTCGTTAATGACAGACCTTTCTCTTTTCGTTTTGTCCAACGGAAATATAGATAATTTCGCTCAGTTTGTCAGCTGCTCATTTAAAGTTTTATGTATCGATAGTACTTTAAAGTACCATTAAAAAAAACTTGTTATAAAAGTCATATAAAATTACATAAAAAGTTATGAAATAACACATCGATTAGCAATAATAATAAGATTTATTATCTTTGCTTTATCATGTGCCAAAAGTCTTTATTCGTTTTACAAAGCAAAAATATTTTTCAATTGATAATTTCTTTTCCAGTTACAACTATTCAGGTTTCTTGATGTTGAAAGATGTTCAGTGGAAAGTTTCACTCCTGAAATATTTCTATAGTGTAAGATCATTATATTTGTACATTTCCTAATTCTCTAAAATACTAAAACAACATTTCAAAGAAATGATTTGAGTAGAATTTTAAACATTCCACAAATTTTTATAAAGACCGATTTAGTTAATTTTAACAGACGAATATTTCTAAAATTTTATGATTGCACAAGTCTTTTAACGTATCTTCAGAAATACAATAAAAATGCTTCGGAAAGTAAAATTTTCGTTAGTTCATAATTTGGGATGGGATGTTAAAATAAAAAAGTAGGAACTTGGAGATTAAAAGTACATACTGAAAATAGCTGTTGGGCTCTCTGAAATGTTACTGATGAAAAAAGAAAGTTAATTACACACGCTAACAATGACTTTCTAACAGAAATGCCTATGGGATATTTTGAATAGTTCTGCACTTCTGAAATCAAATTTGACCTTTAAAAGTAGCTAGCACGTCCTTTTTGTTGTTGTTGTTCTGATAATTTTGTATTTCCATGTTTATAAATTAAGCTCTATATAACGTATATGCAGAGTTGATTTATAAAATATTGGTCAAATTTTAAGAGGTGGTAGTGCACATTACAAAACATTTTACTGAAAAAGGAGCTCATAATCCCTTTATTCAATCAAAAATGCAGGGTATCTGGCTCGAATCCGAATTCGGATTTTTGTTCATAATGTTAATAACACTGAAGATATTTTAACGAAATTTGAAATAAACTGACCTTTGCTTGAATGAAATGTAAGGATATCACGAGAAGCGGTAAAAGTGGCCCTCATCCAAATTGTGCTGAACTAGAAGCTCCATATTTCTGAATGTAATTGATAATTAATACGGTTTCTCTGACCGAAATTCATGATATCATTTAGACCTGGAGCTGGCAGCACAGACAATCACCTCATCGAGTCACCTCCCAGTCCTCCATGTTTTCATACTTTTGGGAGCAATAAAGCACAATGGTAAACCTACGAGGCAACCACTAAAATCGGGTTTCAGGTGTTTTCCACCAAGATATGACTTGGCAGACTGATTGCGTTTTAATATGCGAATCGAGTTTTAGCTAATTCTGGAATTTCAGCCGTGAACTCGATGAAGTGATTGTCTGTGCTGCCGTTGTATTTCACACAAAGCCAGGTAAGCCTTTTGTAAATTGCTTTCACATATTTCTATTTTAGTTAATGTTATGAACGATAGTTATGTTCGTATTAAAATGAGACACCCTGTACTTTTGAGTTTGCGACTCCTATACAAAAAATGTTTGTTTTGGTGTGCACTACCACCTTTTAAAGTTTGCCCAATCCTTTTTGAACACCCCTGACTATGTATACAGGGTGATGCAGAACTTATGGGACAAATCTTAAAGTGTAATATAGTACAATGCAACAAAGATTTTTTGTATAGAAAACCAGAGTCGTAGTCCACTTATTCAATTAAAAATACAGGATATTTCATGTAAGTCGAACCCGGATTTACGTTACTGCTTCCTTTAACGATACCGAAGATATCGTTGCGATAATTTTAACAGATTTATTTTATATTCTGTGAAATGTGACGACGACAGGAAAAGTGTTGGGAATGGCTACTATTTGCGTCCAAACAACAATGAGAACTCAGTAGTCGGATTATATAAAAAGGATACGTGCTGGAGATTTTTTGTAAATATATTTGAAAATAGTATCACAAAATTATTTAAAAACTCCAGTCCTATTAATGTTAGGGGAAAAAAGCTGAAATTTGTTAGCAAGTACAATATTTGCAGACGTAGAGATGAAGAACGCACTAACATTCTTACATAGTAGAAAAAGAAAAGGATGGTTTTTCAAAACTTACGGCAAGTTATCGTTATGTAATCCCAAATAGAAATAGCCATATTTCCATGAAAATAAATTGAATTTTTGCACAATATTGGACCGATATGGTACACTATTGCAATGTTATTGAAATGTTTACTATCTAAAAATCTATGGCCGATATAGACTTACATTATTTGCACAATTACGATGAAAGATTTGTAATAAATATTAATTATTTTCGATACAGTTTTAATATTTTTGGTATTATGCTATAAATATTATATAAAGCCCATGTTATTGCGATATTCGCATTATATTTGAATATTTAAAATGTAAATTGGCCTGCCACAATGGATAAATATTGACTTGCCACTAAGGGCACATAAATCAATTTAGATGAATTGTGTGTGGCACAATTTACCATTAGATCTAGATAATACCTTAATTGGAGATAGTTAAATCGAGTGCAATATGTTTCCTATAGAAAATAATTTGGACTGTAACTTTAACACTAGAACGGCGGGAAATTTTACTCAAGTTTTATAAACATATTTCACATCAGAATTTTTACTTAAAACTATTTAACTTATTTATTTAAGTTATTTTTGTGCAGTATACATTAATCTTAAATTATAAAAAGTTTTCTGGTTCGAATCGACATGTATTCATTTGGCAGGGGTCAAAATGACCCCTCGCCGCCGTTCTAGTGTTAAAATATCACACTGAAGAATTGCTCTAAGGATGACAATATGTGTTGGATTTTCATGATGTTGAACTTTTAAACTGAATAAAATTTTTTGTGTAATATTTAGATTGACTGTGGAATTTTTTCTTTTTATTATGTATAGTGCAAAAAGTAAATGGTTGATTTTACAGTATTATACTGGCAGCTAAGGTGCCATTATAATACTGTAAAAATCGAAAATTATACAGTTCAATGACAATAATAAATCGTAAAATAAACAATAATATACCGCTAAGTAGTAATATATGGCATATTTCTGCATTTTCATTTATAAAATGGTATACTACAGTTTATTTACGGTCTATTACTGTTAATTTTACAGTGTAGTATTCATGTTTGTAAAAAGTGGAGGGGGAGATAGAATTCTGTAAAGAGAAATATTATGGTAAAACGCTTGAAGAACGAAAATATGTATGCTAAAAGAGATTACAGTAAATAAAAATGGATACTTTTTCCAGTATAGGGGCCTTGGCGAGTTTTTTTAAAACTTGGCTTCAGAAAGTCAGATTTGTTGCCAAATGATGTAAACAGCTATGAAAACAAACCCAATGAACTTTTATGCTTATTTATATATGTATTTATATAGCCAAAAACATTTTATTTGTATACAGTAGTACCCCGACTTACGCCCCATCGACTTATGTCACCCCGCATTTACGTCGTCTGAACTGCAGAACAAATTGCCCCTTTTTCTTCGCACACACTGAGAAAACATATGAAAATTGTGATTCTGTATCTCTCCTAATTGATGAAATTATAGAAAATGAAAGAGAATTCAACTTAGAGATGAATGCTGAAGATATTGTTGAACTCATAAATTCCCCTGATCCGGAACTAACCATCGACGAACTTATTGAATTAAAGAAACGATGTACTGTCGAAGAAATAGATGAAGATTTTGAACCTACAGAAAAGATTATCACGGTTTCAAAATTAACCGAAGGACTAAACCTTATTAAAGCTGAAATGACGGTTCTTGAAGATATTGATTCGGATGAGCAAAGAGTTGTAACGACTATTAAAAGCTTAGCAAACTCACTCTGTTGTTATAAAGAGCTTCTAAGGTATAAAAAGAAAAAATGTCGGTTCGAACTTCATTGCGAGATTTTTTTCACATGCTTAAAGATTCGAACGGAGCAGCTGGAAGAACAATAAATTGTAAGTTAACAAACACTGAGTTATTAGAAATTCTTGTATTGCAAATCCATTTTTTTGCTAATGTTAAATATATGTAACATAATCCCTAAATACAATAGAATACGTTCATTAGATTTTGGTGAATTTTTATTACTTACCCCGTTTCTGCTTATCTAAATATACCTCGACTTACGTAGTTTTCAACTTAACGTCGCTAGTGTTGGAACGAATTGCTGACATAAGTAGAGGTATTACTGTACATTATCATTATTATTATTATTATTTATATACAATTTACTTATACTTGCATATAGAAATAGACAAATGGCTTGTTTACATTAAATAAATTGTATAAATATTAAAAAAAAAATGCTTGTGCATATTAGACAGTAGTCAGAAATTATGCATGAAAATGTCTTTCTCTCGCCAAGCCCATTATCTACCTCGCCAAGGCAATATATTGGAAAAGTACCCAAAAAGGCTTAAAAATGAACTTTTAATAAACAGACCTACTAGTTTAGTATACATAATCGGCGACATTCTCAAGAGATTAATTCTTATGAGATACATATTAATTTTTTTTGTCGCATTGTCTAAGATAAGAATAACGATTTTAATTAGATTATTAAGCGCTTTTTGATACAAAAAAAAAAAAAAAAAAAAAAAAAAAAAAAAAAAAAAAGATATTCAGAACTAGTTCACTTATCTTGTAGTCATGTGTCTTAGCCCTTTCAGGGACAAAGCAATTCCATTGCTAAAGTGTTGAAATTAATGAATGACACCGGAATTTGAAAACAAATTTATTTGTAATTAAGAGAAAGCTATATTACGCATCAGTGGCGCATCCAGGATTACGCTTTGGAGGGGGCTAGCATATTTTAGAGGCTTATATGTGCCCAGATCTTGTCCGGCCCGCTGCCGAGTTTTGTCTCTTTCCATTTAATTTGATGGGACGTGCCGGATCAGGTCCTGACTTATATTTTTTCTGCTGACTTGAGCAGAGTCGTAACCAGCCAGAGAAGCTCTAGAAAGCTTTGGTGGAGCTAATTTTGAATGCTTTTAACATGTTAAATAATGAAATACTGTACTAAAATATATCTTAGATTTTGTGATTTTTTGATGCGTTTCTGCATTTGGATAATTTTAAAGTGCGTTTGCAATCAGACGATTTAAAGTTTTATTATTAAATTATCAAAATATTATGAAGGTTAAAGAGAGCAAGAGGTTGCACAGGGCCTTAATATTTTAATTAAGTAAATTTTAAACATGCTAATATTTCGAATTTCATAATGAAATTTATAAACGAGAAAAAAAATGGTATGACAAAATTAATATATTTTCAAAAATTCCGATTTTTTAAGGATCTATTAATAATAATAATAATATTCTTTCATATTTTGTAAAAACTTTAAATATCTAGTCTAGTCTGGGAGGGGCTTCAGCCCCCTTAGCTCCCCCCCGTGGGTGCGCCAATGTTACGCATATATAATAAAACGAATTTTTTTAACCAAAATTCTGGTGCCATTGTGGCATTTGGGAATTAAAATTAAGTGGTTTCATAAAAATACCACCGCCCCTCAAGGGGTTAAACCTTTCAGCTTTACCGCCCCCCCCCCCTTTTTTTACGAAAAATTACTTTCTGCTTTTGAAAATTGAAAGTAAGTATCTAAATGACAAAAAATTAAGGTTTACTTAATTTTAATAAATATGTAATTTACTGAAATCTAACAGATAGGGTAGATATGCCAGTAATGGACACCCTTAAGAAATTTCTTAAAAAAATATTTTTTTTTAATAATTAAGAGAAGGAAAGTTTCTTCAACTTGATAAATCATATTCATAGTTGGAGTAGCACAGTTGAGGTTTGTTCCAACAGAGTGAAAAATGTCCAGACCAGGACTCGAACCTGGCTACCTTGGCGTGCCTTGCCAATGCGCTACTATTTAAGCTATCCGGACGACACCTGGCTGACATAATTAACTCTTATTTGTTGGACATGGCTGGGAACTGCAGCGCTAGTTTAATTCATCCGAGCTATAACTATAGCATTTACACGATGAAGGCGTTTGCGATGACCTAATTACATAGTATACAGTAGTTTATAGTGTTATCAAAACAAATTCATCATATAAATGCTATAGTTATAGATAGGATGAATGAAACTAGCGCTGCAGTTCGCAGCCATGTCCAACAAATAAGAGTGAATTATGTCAGCCAGGTATCGTCCGGATAGCTTAAATGGTAGAGCATTGGCACGGCACGCCAAGGTATTCAGGTTCGAGTCCTGGTGCTGGACATTTTTCAGTCTGTTGCAATGAACCTCAACTGTGCTACTCCAACTATGAATATGAACAATTCTTTTTTAATTAATAGTTATAATTATTGTATTCCAGATTTTTTTAATATTATCTTAATTTATAAACAATATTTAACCATTCTCATAGTCTCATATCCCAAAATAAATCAAAATTTAATTGTAAATAACAGAAATATATCAAAACACCCAAAATTCCAGTAATGGGACACCCCACAAAATGTAATAGATATAATTGTTTTTATGACTGTATTTAGAACCAAAATTTAAATGAAAACATACTAATGAAACAAAATAGTTATTTTCAAATAAATTTAATAATTAGGATATCAATAATTACTAAAATATTTGTGAGCATTATTCACTGTTTAAATTATTGTGATTATCACAAGATCAGTATTAATTATTTTAGATAGATGGTTTAAAATACTAAACGGCAGGGAATTACTGTTATCAAATTCTTGAGACAGTGGGGAGTGGGTACTAAAAAAAAGTTTTACCATTAGTGCATATATTCGTAATTCGTATATTTATCATTATTTTTAACAGCCAAACTCTCCGAAACTACTTAATATATTACTTGTAGTAATTTGTATTACAAATATGGAAGAAATGATACTGCTGGTTGAATGTTTTATATACTAAATAAAGTAATTAAAAAAAACTGCAGAATTGAGCCTACTGATCTGCAGATTTGCTAGTTTCATTGCTACTATAAATTTAATTAATATTACAATTTTTTTTTTGTCAGAGATGAATATGAATTAGCAAACATTTAGGACAGAAAATAATAGAATTTTAACAACTTCTGTGACTTAATTGTTTTTATTTAAATAGGGAGGGGTTGAGCCGTATGAGCCCCTTTTTTCCCTATGCCCTTAAACAATATTCTCTGCTTCCTGTTTTGTTTTATTGATTGCCCTTTATGAAATAAGCAAGGCTGAGTTATAAAAAAAATAATTTTATTAAAATATTGAAAATTTTATTAACCACACGAAATTAATTAAAAGCAGCTGTTTATAATTTTTTTGTGTTATTACATTCTGGTAAGTGCAATTTAAAAATTAAATTTCATTACTTTGGTTTTCAGTTAAGTCAAAAGATTTTATGCACTATGAACATTACTAAAATAGCTTTTTAGCAATGTCTGCATGGAGTGTCCATTATTGGAAATTGACTAATTAAGTCTTTCAGTAATGGACATGGGTCTTAAAACTATAAAAATAAATGAAAGTTTGTAAATGGCCATTAGTATGCAAAATTCAAAATTTTCTATTACTACCAAAACAAAAACATGCAAATTTTGAAAGAAAATACAGAATATACAAATTTATTAAGAGGAGTTTAAGCATGTTCATTAAGATTTTTACTGAAAAACAGTCGAACTTCGAAACATTATTTTCTGCTTCCTGATTGGTTTGATTAAGAATATCAACAGTAACCCAGATTATAAAACATGCAAGGGGGGTTATGAATAAAATAATAAAAGCTAAATTTTTATTGATCGAAGGGTGTCCATTACTGGCACATCTACCCAATATTATTTTACGTATGATTAACATGGCAATAGGCTATAGAAAGATTTTAAAGGCACTTGAAAAAATATCGTATTTCAAAAGCATAAAGTAATAGATATAACAACTTTCCACTGTATATTTTCTTTTTTATCATAAGTTATTGGTTTGGACAAGTAGTCCATACTTTTAAATTTAAAGAATGAAACACATGTTTGAAAAAGAAATTTGAGCAAAAGTGTATGCAGTTTAAAACGATTTTTTTTGTTTTATTACTAAATGCTGACACATAATAATATAAGTGATAATAGTATATTTAAAGATATGTCCTATAATTGGGACAGACCCGAAATGGTCCTTTCACTTTTTTCCTGCAGGTTATTTTTTAATTCTCAAATGACTGCTGCAGATTGTCCGAAAAGTTTCTGCTCAGCATCCCAATGGTATTTGGACTTTCTAAAAGTTTCCTCAGTGTAGTAAATTTCAATTGAATTAGAGGTACACTTACCTTCTTTTTAATTCGGCGCGAGAAGTTTTAAAGTGGGACCGGAATACAAAATTTTATTTTAGTTATTTCTTACATCAAAATGAAAATTACACAGCGATTGGAAATATTTATCAGAGTTGGAAATTTTGCTTAAAAAGCCAAATTTTAATGTTTGATAAAACTCAACTCCACTCTTCTCACTTTTCCATTTCTTCCATCCTGAGGTATGAAACATGCTTCTTCACAATTTATCTCGAATACTCATCCTTATTTTTAATTCAATGCGAAAAGTTTTAAAGTGGGTCCGGAATACAAAATTTTATTTTCGTTATTTCTTACATCAAAATGACGTTTTTCTAAAATGAGAATTACACAGCGATTAGAAATATTTATCATAGCGGAAAATTTTATTTAAAAAGCCAAATTTTAATGTTTGATAACACTCATCAACCCCACCCTTTCTTTCCATTTTTCTTTCCATCTTTCCACATCTTTCCCATTTCCTCCATCCTGAGGTATGAAACATGCTGCTTGACAATTTGTCTCGAATAGTCATCCTTCTTTTTAATTCAACGCGAGAAGTTTTAAAGTGGGACCGTAATACAAAATTTTATTTTCGTTATTTCTTACATCAAAATGACATTTTTCTAAAATCAGAATTACACAGCGATTGAAAATATTGTTCACAGTTAAAAATTTTATTTAAAAATCCAAATTTTAATATTTAATAAAACTCATCAATCCCACTCTTCTAACTTTCATATTTCTTCCATCCTGAGGTATGAAACATGCTCCTTGACAATTTGAATCGAAGATTTATCCTTGAATTCCAAACAAACCCGAACCAGGCATGAACACGAACAGCTCTGTGACAGGTGAAAGCAATAAAATTACGTAAATTGATTTCTGAACGGTCAGAGTCACCTTAGCTAGACACCTTGGACTACCCGAACCACTCTAAAATTCATTTATGGAGTTTGTATATCACAGAGAGTTTCATGTCTGGTCGAATTTTATTTGGACAACCATGTAAAATCACAATTAATAGTTTATTTTATAAGCTTAAAAAAATTAAAGTGCGTTATATCGAATCAATTAAGCAACTGAAACGACTTTTTAGAAAATAAATAAACAAAATTAAATAAAATCTTGAAAATAATGTATTCCAAGTTAGTTATTCTGCCAGTATACAGAATTTCATATGAGCATTTTAAAAGTTAATTTATAGAAATCGCTTCAAAGCCGATAAACCATGAAATAGTTCATGAAAATTATTTGAAGTTTATATCCAGGCATAACTTTTTTGTGACATTTAGCCAGCTGCCAATTTAGTGTCATTCAGTTTCGGCTTCCTAATCCTATATATTTTATAAAGTAAGTGTATTATTGATATACTACTAACAGTTTGTAGCAATCTGTGTATAAAAGCTGTGTTTAATATTACAAAATATTACAATAACAGTTCTGCATTCTGTGAAGTTAAATACATAACAAAAGTTTTGCTCCAGTACAGGGTTAGCGAATAATATATTACACACTTCAAAGGAATCTAGAGTGTTTTACTGTTCCGTATCAGACGAAATTTAAACTACACATTTTTATTTATTACAAATGATGCGCTTATAATACGTTAAATAAAAATTTTGTAGTACAGAAATTCACTAATAATGCATTTATGCCAGCTATGAGAGAAAGCCTTTATAACTATGTTTTCTTTGGATACTGGGTCAGATTCCCTGTCTTACTGATGGGAAATTAGCAGTTTGGCGATTAAAGCCCGTTGTTGGCATAATGAAGACTGGCATCTTGAGCATTTACTGTAAATATATAAAACATTTATGTGAAGGCATATCGGACAGTAAAATGTATAAGCCTATTGAAAAATTTTTAGAACACTTTCTTGAGTGCTACAATGCGATCCTTTGACGAATTTTCGTAAAGAAAATTTTTATTTAACAAATTAGAAATGCATTATTTGAGTTACCTGTAGTTTATTTCATCTCATTTGGAGCAGTAGAACCAGTGTTGAAATCATAAAAAAACCCAGAGAGTATACGCTATAGGCAGAGGGTTTACTCTAGAGAGTATACGCTTTAGCTTCATTTCAGAAACAGACGATGTTCAGAACATCTTTAAAAATTCCAGAGGGTATAGGGAAAATCTTAAGAAATCCAGATGGTATACTTAACATCTGTAAAAAAATCCAGACGATATACGGCGTATACCTCCATATACTCTCACCTACACCCCTGAGTAGAACGCATTTCAGCGCCTTCTGAAGTGGGTAAAATATTTTTAGCTAATCCTGTAACCAAGCATTGCGTAGTATTTTCTTTTCTTATGTGATATTTATCTATCACATAACATGATGCAAAATAAGATAAATATATTATAAAAAGTGAACACGACTAGAACAAATCGTGAAGATAAAAATAATGTCAACGTGATATGCTGTGATGTGATTTATCCCTTTTTATGGAAAATGGAAATTTACAAGACATATTTTTCAATACAATGCTAGAACGGTAATAATATCTTAATATAGAAAGTAACAACGTAAAAATTACATCCGTAGTTCCATCCCCAATTTGAACATCATCAGCATTATAATCCTCTTATAATTACAACAACGCTGACTGCAGACTTATAAATGCTCATTCAAATGATTGCAAGAATGAGGGAGTACATAATCTGAGACGTTAATACGCTTTTAGCATATGAACAACCTGTTTGGCGTTGTTTAAGAATATATTCTGAAAAAAAGTAGATATTATTGTCAGCTTTAAAATAAAAGATTTAGAGTTTTTGCTGGCCAAATGGTCCTTTGCATGTCAAACTATTTATTGAGTAGAAGATGTATTATTGAAAAGAGCATTATCAGGTGAAACATTGTACCGTGTTACATGTGTCCGAACATAAGGATTACGGTTAAGTCCATATTCCAAATTAATCGTTTTGTATTAGAAAATTCAGAAGAACGGAGTATTTATGTTATTTCACATTCGCTTTCCACATTATCTAAGGATGATACAGCTTTTTTTTTAGATCGGTGCACATGATCATGTCAATTTTTACTGACATTGTGTATTCATTTTGAAGACCTTGATTTATTTGTCATTATAGACCTTGAGTATATTATGTAAACAGAGCGAGTATAAGGCTAATTTTAACTACTGGAACTTTAATTCTCGTAATATATTCCTTTTACACGTGCTTCACTTGATGAATGATAAATGGTGAAAATGAATTCCAATCCATTTTTTCTTTTCAGTGTTCTTCAAGATTGTAGAGTTCGAGAAGAGTAGTTTTTTGGCATATTTTATCGACTCAGTGTTGTAAGCTTGATTCGTGATACGCAAGTCTATGGAATTAGCAGACCGTATTTTTATAACAGTATCATTGAACACTACCCTCAATCTACTATATTAAGCATCCAAATCTATCATGAGTTTATGTGCTTTGTCATTAATGTGTACAATTTTGAATCCAATACTTTTAATTATGACGAATAGGAATCACAAAACTATCAGATTAAAATCATTCGGTCATCATGGAATATGCATTAGATTCATTAAGCTGTGATATCTGTGCATAACGAATTGCTCATGGTGGAACGCGATTAAACTTCTCGGCCATAGGCTAAGTACAGACGTGGAAAAAAAAAAGTAAACACCCCCTACTAACTTCTCAACAAATTATCGTAGAAGAAAGTTACTGATACCGAACGATTGGAAATAAAGTCTACGTTTAAATGACGTATATAAAATTTGCTTAGTGGGCCATCTACATATTAAAACGAACCATAACTTTTTTTTTCAATAGAAGTACACAATTCTGACAGCATAAATGAACTCTACACCCTTCAATTAGCCTAAAAACAAATTTTTATGCAATTCGTACCATAAGTTTCCGAGAAATTAATTATTTTAAAACGAGCGTATTTTAAGGGCTGTATCCAAATGGAAGTTCAGTACTTGACTGTTAACCGAGAGACCCACCTTCTTGATCAAGGCACCTGAAGCGCCACTCAAGGAGTCAATGAAGCCTGTTAGATTACAGGACAGCAGAATAAATTTCAAAATATCTATTCACTTCTATCATAGACGGCCCCTTAAACCATCATTTTGACGTTTTTAAGCATAATTTGAAAACTACTTGGAAGACAAATGTGAAATTTTGGATTTCCATAAAGCAGGACTTAATAAATCTAAATCCACCAAAAAAATTGTAGGTTACAATTAATAATTTTTTCGAATATTAATTTCATAATTCATATCATAAAATTATAAAAATTGCAAATTCAGTGTATTTATGTTTGGGTCTCTTAGTATTATTGCTACAAAAAAATTAGCACATTAGGAGCATAATTTCAGGAGATATAAATAAAAATATGAAAATGTAATTTAACATTACAAGCACTTAATTTTAAATGTTTATAATTCAAAAACTTATCATTCAAATGACTTGAAATTTGGTGTCTAGGCATAGTTTGAACCGAAGATTTGAAATATCTTGTTAAAATTGGGCATTCCCATTGAAAATAATGAACTTTGGTTTCGTTTTAATATGTAGATGGCCCCCTAAGAAAACTTTATATACATAATTCAAAAGTAGACTTTATTTCCAATCGTTCGGTACCGGTAACTTTTGTCTACGATAATTTGTTGAGGAGTTAGTAGGGGGTGTTTACTTTTTTTTTCCACGACTGTACCATGGGTACTTGTAGTGTAAGTCACATAGGTGCATATTGCTGCAATTTTTGACTACCAGTATTTTAGAACGGAAAAATGAGATTTATTTTATCGGAGATATCTCATTAATTGAATAATGCGAAGTAAACTTTTCGAAAATAACGATGGCCAAAAAGCATACCAGTTATCAGGTATGTGACTTACACTACGAAAACACATGGAACTAGCCCATAATAATCAATTCAACTGACTTTATTATGATGATAAATTAATTTCCATTGTCTGATAATGTTTAACAAAATTAAAGACTGACGTTGCGATTTCGCAACATTATATTTGTTATTTTTGAAAAAAATTTTCATATTTGTAAAAGAGAAAAATAAAATTTGCCTTATTTAATTAACACATTTCAGTGATTCATAAATTAAAAGTAAGTGTCTAACAAACAGTGGTGTGAACTGAATAAAATTCCTGAAAAACATGCCGGTCCTTAATGGGTTAAAAAAAGTTTTTTATTCCCTAAGCTCCCGTGATATTCACGAGCCGTGTCTTTTATTCAGATTATTTGATTCCCACCAGTTTTATAAAATAGCACAATTGGTTTTATTAATGTATCATTTTACCTGTCATTAAATAACGTGAATATTTCTTTTCCACAAAAGTGGTGCCAATAAGCAATTTGAATTTTTAAACCATAATTTAATGCGAACGTTAAGGGGTTAAAGAATCTATCTCTGCATGAGTATTGTACATTCTCCGAACATATCTGCAGACCTGTGTAATGTAAAATTTAAATAAAACTCCATTCTATTAAAATAAATATTCTTTAACACTATTTCTACCGCTGACAAAGACACCTTTTAAGATTTTGATTTGTGATTATTTCATTTATCATTTTTAATATAAGATAATCATAATTCAGACAATCAGTGTATCAAAAATGATTTGTGATTATTTTAATTACAAAATTACTTATAAAATAACTATAAATCAAAATCTTAAAAGGTGTCATTTGACATCGGTAGAAATAGTGTTAATGTCTTGAAAATATAGCAAAATCGAAGAATTTTCAGCATTAAGATTTTCTCATTCGTGTGATTAATAAAGTCATAATAGAGGCGAACTAAAAAAAAAAAAAAAAAAAAAAAAAATAAAATAATCGATAATTACCGTCGAAATTGGAAAAAAAAAATTAAGACCCAGCAAATTCGAAGTATAAAAAATAATTATAAGTAATAATGTTTTCGAGAACGACTCTAAATGACTTCAAAAATTAATGCTACAAATACTTGGTTCACATGAGACATTCTACAAAATAGCTGATAGGTGCTGATTTATTTCAAACTCATTGATTTCAGTGAACTTTATGACTGGGAATAAAATAGAATCACTCCAATGTATATTATTCATGATAGGTGGTGATTTAATAATTAGTTTTTAAGAGTATAATTTTTGAATTTTAAGCTTTTGTAATTTTTTTTCATCTAAAGTATACACAGCTGAGATCTATTATTGTTGAAAACAGTTAAGTTCTAGCTGAAAATATGGGGAAATTAAAACATTTTTTTCAAAATAATTATATTTAAATATCTTCAAGTATACAGTTTTCTTTTGAGAAATAGAAGCTTGACTATATTTTCTTGATAGATGGTCAGGTAAAGTTTGTTAATGTTCTGATCGATATAATCTTGCTACGTGCTAGCACGTTATTATTGAGGTCACGAATGAAAGGAAATAAATGTAAAATGTAAGGCGAATGGGAAAGAAAAAAGAAGAAATGGAAAAAATGCCATAATTAATATGTACTCCATGCTTTTTTTACGTGTCTGACAAATCTGTTGTGTCTTCAAGTGCTGGTATCTTTTAACTCTCACTTAATGTTTTATGACAAAAATATTCCCCTATAATTTTATATTAATCAAGATTTGCGTGGCGCTAAAATTATTTGATAGTAGCTAACTGTAAATATGATTTCTTTCATCTCCTGAAAGGCATAACATGCGACTAGTTTTGAGAGAAATAATTTTATAACTATCTTTTCAAGCAAAGCACAGAAGATAGGCAAACTATCTTTTGGCTATTATTTTTAAACTTTAGCTGATTAAGAGGTTTTTAAAATCATTGTTTTCAAAACCAGTAGCTTTTAATGGAGATCTAGAGCTTAGAAAAATATTATTAGATTATTGTAATTACGCTCGAAAAAACTTATTTTTAATGTGATATTTTGCGTAATTATTGAAGTTCTTTATAAAGACTTCGAGTCGAAGAAATATTCCCAATTAATATGAAATAAAGTAATTCGATGCATTTAATATTGAACAGATATAATTTTAAATAGAAGACCTACTCATATATTATTTTTTAATAAAATAATTTGTATTAATTTCTATTTAAGTATCAAGAATAAGATATTTATATTTATAAAAAAAGCAAAACTTTCATTAAAAAAAGAAAGAAAAAGAAGAAAACATGTGATTGATGGTAGATTTTTCTAGTTTAAAATTTTAACAAGGAAGCATTTTTGTCTTACCTTTTTTTCCTGCTGGGAGCCTTCTCTCATGTTCTTTGTAACTTTTAGAATTTTACCAAAAAATAAAAATTAAAAGCATTACTTAACTATAGCAATAAAAAGCGTTGCAACTTATATTGTAATTTTTTATGTTTGTTGTTGTCAACGATTACACTGAAACAGGGATAAGATTTTTACAATTATATGGAAATATACAACAACATGTGTTTCAGACTGATAATTATGCTAATTCATCATCAGATTTTAAAAACGGTCCGGCAGGCAACAAGTGTATTTTAAATTCGGCGAAGGACTGACTGGGGATAATTTGCGATTTAGACCCCCTTCTACTTAAGGGCATTCAAGGGAAATTGTTATTCATTATTTATTATTCAGCTAAAGATTTTTTATGTGTTTTTAATTTACTTCTTTTTTATTTTATTTTAATTTTGGAGTGCATTTTATTATTCTTATTGTATGTTTCTCATCATTTCGAATTTCTGTGTCAATTCATGCTTTTTACAAAATAGCATACTGACAGCTAATGTTTTATTCCAAACTTTCTACAATGTTAAGGAAAATATTTCCTTGTTACTCTTTAGAATACTTTTAGCTTCCGTTAAAATTTCTTTGCGTAACTCTTGACATAAATCGGAAAAAGTATACTCCTCGTAATCCTCTCAAATCACGTTAAATTGACTCAGCAGTCAAGGGAATACTGAATATTGCGAAATGTTTTTAAAAACTATAAACATATTTTTCAGAAATAGACTTTGTGTTCTTAATAGCATTATTTGGCGCCAGTCTGTCGATTTTTTATTCCTACGGCAGGGGAGACATCAGAATGAAA